>OX453050.1:1926250-2568333 GCA_949699805.1 Tromatobia lineatoria | reverse complement strand
CAGTACAGCGACACGCGTTCTGATTGGATAAGGACAATGAAAATTGTCAGCGTCCGGACGGATATTATGGATTTCTTACAACCTGGTTGACGGATCGTATCGAGTGAGATCGACGACACTTCTCGTCGCGACATGAGAGAATCAGCTCTCGAAGCGGATATCGTTCCAAGGCCTATGATAAAGTTAAAAATAATTCATTTTGATAAAATTGTCAAATAGTATTGTATATTAATCATTGGAACGCCGTATTGGCAATTTCTAGCCGAAAGAGGAAAGGAAATATTGACAAGAAGGAACAAAGTTTTAATTCTTGATAAATTGATTCACAGAATTCGTGAGTGCATTTTGCTCATATTTTGTGTCTTTGAGTAGATCTCTGCTCTGATTCTGTCTCTATTCCTCGGATCTTTTCGATCATCCTCCCTGTAGATTTCCAATAAACCGAGATAAAAGATTTCATTAACGTCAAAGAAATGGGTGTGTCAGTTTGGTTTTCATTGATTTCAACGAAATATCTTTTTTATTTCAATGAAATAGTGCACTTAAATTTCAGAGAGAACATTTCATTGCCTGTAAAGAAACATTTAGTTAGTGAGCATATATTAAAGAGACAATTTCATTGTTTAAAAGAAAAGTTTTCATTGATTCAAAGAAACAGTCTCCTTGATTTATTGAAAATATATACTCGATGGCAGCAAATGCAAGCAAGGGTATTTTACCGTCCAATGTCAAACACATATAGGGCTGTCTCTCTCACACCTGAACTCACTTTTTGCCTTCCGGTTCTCCCGATCAAACGGCTTTGAGTATCAAAGAGCCCGGAATTCAGAGCATTCCTGTCGTACTTGGGCATTTTCTCTCTAAATTTGAGCTTTATCTGTCGAGTAGTGTGGAAAAAAAATAGGTATCAAAATTCTGAGCTGTGGTGGGGGAAGTGGCGCTGCATCTTTAGTGGAATCAATAAAAATAACAGAGACGATTTCTTTAATTGAATATTACTACTTTTCATTGGGTTTATGATCATCCAATGAAAAGATAGCATTGACACTCAAGTATTTCTTTTCATTGGCGAAGAAAATATTTTATTCCTGTGTATCAATGAAATATTTTCTATCAGTGTAGCGAACCAAAGCTCGTCAAGATAAATTATTAGAACTTTAAAAGTAATTGGCGCTCACTAAAATATATCCAGACAAATTGGAAGTTTTTATGCATAAACTGTTATATAAAATGTAATTGACAATCGCAAAATATACAATTAATTCACTTTTGAAGTAAAATTAAAGCAAATCATAAGAATTAAAGGACTTTCGCATTAAAATTTAAACAAATTATGAAAATGACTATACCATACATTAATTTTAGATCACACATGTACATAAAATTTAATATTCGAGTTTATGCATAAAAACTTCCAGTACCTGTGCATTACATTTCAAGCAGATTTTTTTTTAAGGCGCCTATTACAAGAAAATAATTGTTAAATAAATAAAGATTCCTTGATTCACTTGGCAGAGCATGCTGCAGATGTTTTTAGATATTTGCACAACTTTTTACGCGTGTAAATTTGTCTCGATTTTTCAAGTTTTTTTGCCAGCTATTTCTATCACTGTACAAAAATTTTTATTGAAAATTAATATGACGGCATATGAAGCTTCGATGCGTATACCAGATATTAATTTTCAGATACATTCGTAATTGATAAATACAATACTGGTATATTGAAAATAAGCAATGGGTTTTAAATATTATGGACCACTTGACTTTTGATTTTCTAAACTCTCTCGTAATATCGCAAACGGTGTGCGTAGGAAGTAATGAACTATTGAACTTGGAATTTACTGTACCTGCGTTGGATTGTATAACCTCTGTTAAGTAAAATTGAAGTATTACTATTATATTTATTTTTTCATTGGAATCTTCCTAAGTATGTCTTATTCAGGCTTTTATGTTGCTCCTCAGTTTTTTCCTTCATAGAGGCTCTTAAGAGTGTTTTTCCGCAGCCACTCATGCTAATGCAGCCCTGTATTGCATTTGCATGAGGGCACAGAGTAATTTCGGTAATCCTAGCCGATACAGGTGGCTTTATTTTTACTGATTTACTAGTGAGCCCCTCATGAGCAACAATACGAAACCCCACGTCAGTACATAAACGGCCGGTGTGAAGAAAGAAAGAAAGAAAGAAAGAAAGAGGAGGTGGAGGGGGCCCCACACCTTCGCCCCCACCAGTGAGACTCTCCTGCCCGGCGACGGAGTTAGTCGCCCTATCACGAGTGATAGAAAGCGAAATAAAGAGTTCAATAAATTTACTTGACAGGGGAGTTAGATGCCTTACCATTCTTGCACAAACGTGAGAGTAACTTGACGGCTATGGTTACTCGACTTCTTATTGAGGAAAAAACCCGAAGACCGGACAAAAAACCTCACGGGAGTCATGATAGAAAAAACAGCCGGTGTTTTACGATAGCCCGTACTTATACACGGAACGGCGAACAATCACTTACGAGAAACGTTTCGGGTCGTTCGCCATCTAGCGGAGCAGAGCGGGTTCCGCGTGGCAGAAGAGAGGGGTTCCACTTTTTTATTTCCTATACCTGTCGGTGAATTTACCACTCGGCGTATATTGTTTCCTGATTAATCCACTGGATTCAAAAATTTCATATACTTTGGGAAAACACTTTTATTAATGTTTTTCAGAAGCACTGGTGCATTTGCTTTCAAACGAAGGTCAGAAAATTTCAAGGACTGGAATCCTATATTTACCATGCAAATGTGCATAAAATTTAGCTTGGTTATAAAATGTCCTAAGCTGTACATTGAATTCGTTCACGGGTCTATTAACAGTTTAATCGATACACACGTACTGTAATTTTTAAATACCGGTATTGTAGAATTCATATACGATTATAAAAATTACAATACAAGTATATTAAAATGGCAATCATATACCTGATTCGTAAATCTTATATCCCTTTGTATATCAAATTCACTTGCATTTTTTACAATGATTACACCAGGTTTAATAATAGGAGCATTAAAATGCTATTTTGCTATTTCTGTCCCTGTTTTGGTGGGATTGATGATCCTGTTTTAACGTTAACTATTTTAATCGCGCCTTGGTGGATGGTAACTGACAATTTCAATTGGAAAAAGCATACGGCGGATTCTCGTATCGCGAATGCAACAGAGCAGAACTGAGCAATAAAAATCTTTTTCGCGTCGTCGAGCCGGTAGCGAGCGGGGCTCGTGTCGTTTCGAATTATTCGTAACCCGTTAGCATTGGTGGGGCACGACGGGCTATTGCCGCTCTCTTTACCTCTCTTTCTACAGTGGAGATTTCGTGTAGCGGGACTAGCAGCACCATAGCTGGCTGACACCCGTTTTACCGCCACAGGGGATGGAATCCCGTATTCGATTGTATGTGGTTTTTGCACGTGTGCACGCGAACGGCAGCCGACGACGCCAACGACGACGACTACTCGGGACGAGCCACGAGTCCGTGAAAATGAATTTGGACGCGAGCCCGTTGTTGTCGGATCTCGCACGCTTCAGCACGTTCGTGCCCCGTATGCACCGACACGCCAGTTCTGTAATAACTTACCAATCGTCGAGGGCATTCAAGATTTTTCATCGCTTTCGAATGTGCCCCTCCCTTCATTTTTTATAGCCTCCATTATTCCTGTGACGGTCAAAACCATTCGCTTGAATAGTTACTCTCGTACTTCAAACGCAATTTTGCATGACCTTGCATCAGCAGGCGTCGTAGTTAAAGGGCGTTACATTTTGCTCTAAGATAAACTTGCGTTCTTTTAAGTTTGAATATCATGTCGAGTTAAGGGGTAAAGTTATTGGATAATATTCGTGAAGTAAACAGACAATCGTTTTATTTTCTTGAACTGCACTTGATGCAGTTGCACTTGCGTTGAAAAAGTTATTTACTTCATTTGATGTGAGAGTGGACGTTTTACCCACGCGTAGTGTGTGCATAAAAGAAGCTCTTCAAAAAAGCTTACCCTTAACTTCTGGGAATGCTCACACTCGTCCAGAAACGTTTTCACGTGTCTGTATCGAAATATACTATTTCATGCCACTTGTTTATTTAATGATGGCTTAGTATTTGACGACAGATTTGCTAGATAACTGCTACAGATTATAGGTGTTGCTATGGATAAACTGCTTTGGACGAACTGTTTTAGCCGAATTTTCCACGAATCGTTTTTGGATATGATAAGCTAACTATTATAAACTGAAGGCTAATTGAAATAGCTTTTTTTTCTTTCAACATTAGACACGTTTATAATGAGATTTTAAAATAATTTTACTTTCTCAAATTTTAGGAATCTGCGACGACTTGAATAATTAAACATTTTTGTTACATTAAAAAAATACCATAATATTATTCTGGAACCTGTGATTATACATGAGCGGACGTTGGGTTTTCGGTGCCTACAGCGTATGCTACGTTCTGGTTTCGAAGAATTAAATGTCTAGCAAAAACGGCCATGAAACTCTTTAATTCCAACGCAATATAAATTTACAGAGACGTAATAGAACCGGTCGTAATTACAAACTTGAAAAAATATATGGTTGAAGTAAAAAAAAAAAAAAACATACTAGCAGAGCGTGGTTTCGATCCACGGACCTCTGGGTTATGGGCCCAGCACGCTTCCACTGCGCCACTCTGCTCTTCGTGGCAAAACTTCGTTAGTCGTGGTATAGAAAGTCCTCGGTCATAGACGCTGTCCGAGGACGGTAAAAAAATCGTAATATCAGGGCGTACTATAATTATGTAATTTATAATTGTGACTGACTTTAATCAGAGAATTTTGCATAGGCAACTCGTCCTCTTCTTCCGGTTTGTCAATTGGTTATTGGCTGCAGTGCTTTACATTGGCTTAGGCAGAAGGCATTTTTTTAAACTATCCTTACGTTATTTAGTAGTTGGATTTATTTTGTTTTTGCTGCGGTATACTTAAAGAACAACCATCAAGACGAATGTTGACTTAAGGTAGTTTTGTCGGGAGGCAGTGGTGGGGATAGCAGATTGTAGGCGTAGCAGTGCGCGGAGTTTGAGGCGGACACCGTCTTGCTGTAAGCGCACTCGTGTGGCATGTACGCGTTTCGTTCGTGTCTTTATTAAGGATGTATGATACGTACAGTCCCGCCAAAAGTCAATTTCGGTCACTTCCCGTTGGGATAAAAATCGAAAAAAAATAATGCATAAAAAAGGTGCTGAAAAGATTGATTTCGCATAATAATAATCCCAAAATGTTATTAACAAATTGGTGAAAAAAAACAATTGTTCAACAAATAATCAGTCAACCTAACTTTTTTCTAATGAAAATGATACGTGAAGTTATTTGAATGCATACGAATTTTTTCAGATTTTTTTCTTTATTTTGATTTTGATTCTTTTTATTGTGAAAAATGCGCAGGATACAACAAATTTTGGACATGCGTATTGCAAAAAAATCTTGAGTGTAGTAGATGGTTTTATGGCGAACACATATCCAAAATTCGTTATTTCGCGCACATTTTTTGAAAATAAAAAAAATAAAAATCATAATAAAGAAATAAATCTGAAAAAATTCGTATGCATTCAAATAAATTGACATATCATTATCATTAGAAAAAAAGTTAGGTTGACAGATTGGTTGTTGAACAATTGTTCTTTTCACCAATTTGTCAAAAACATTTTGGGATTATTGTTATGCGAAATCAATCATTTCAGCACGTTTTATATGGATTATTTTTTTTTTTAAATTTTATCCCATCGGGAAGTGATCGAAATTGTCTCTGAAACTCACTTTTGGCGGGACTGTACGAATCATACATCCTTAAATGTTCCGTAACCCATGTATTTTTTGAGCTCAGTAGAATCGTTATCATCTGACGAATACAATGCACTATTTATCATTTTTTTATCTTTCATCTAAGTATGATAATTCTTGAGTTGAAGATAAATTCAACTACTTTTCCAGTGCGCGCTATACTAAAAACGTCGATTTTTAGAATTCAATTTCTTTTTCTAGTGGTCCGTAAGGCGCATTGACTTTTCAGGAGCGTAAAGTTCAATATTTAAACTATAACATATTGCAGAATCAAGTTTTGGAGTTGGGAATTCCTTCGCGACAGAATTACCTTAAAAAAATTTACCTAGATGACTTTTTTCCACTTTATAACATGTTTTTGACCGAAAAAATAAAATCGATTTTTGAGTACTGTCGATTTTTTAGAATAGCAAAAAAAAAGAATATAAAAAATCTGCAACGCTTAATTCTTAAAAATAGTATGCAAAGTACCTAAATAATTGTCGGATCAGAATTTTGATAATTGTAGGAGCAGATACATTTTTTCGAATCGAGGGCGATACTTTTTTTATTTATTATTTTTGAGTGCCACTATTTTTGTCGTAAAGTGCCCCCCTCCCCCCGCTTAATAAAATCGTTTTGTGAATTAAGTACATTTAACGGATGAACGCTAATTTCCGAAACGATGATTCGTAAATATAGGGAGCAATAATTCGCGACAAATGCATATTTATCGTTAATACTACAAAACTCAGTTCACTGACATCAGCAGTGGAGCAGCATTAGATGTGTGATTTTTTAATATTCATTCCATGCAGTATTAAGCGTTGCTATTATTGGGATATGCTAGTATTGGGACTATTGTGGCTATACATTCACTGGTTTGCGTGCAAATTCCAGAGCAGGACCAAGTTTTTCTGTGTATCTGTTGTTTGTTTCCCTATTTAAAAAAAAATGGAGTTGTGTTGTGTCAATCTGCGTTTTATTGACAAATAAACAATTAGTTTGTCCGATAATTATTCGCATCAGTTAACCAAACAATATTAAAGGCAACTAACATGTTTGTTGTGCTAACCGCAAATTCGTCGGAACGTCGGTGAATGCATGTTTACTCTTCCTCATTACTTTTATTTTCGGTACGCAGTACCGCAGTGGATAACAGTTAGGGACTCTGAGGAATAGAAAGAAAAAAAAAGGGTACGTAGAAACGTAAAGAAGATATACGATGAAAAAAGGGAACAAATTACAATGTCCGTTTAATTTTTCATGAAAATTTAGTTTTTGACTCTCTACAACAAGCCGAATAATAAAATATTTAGGTGATTCATTTATGACTGCATTATTTCGATCGTATGTTTGGTTAAGCGTGACCATGGCTTTCATAAGCAAATTCTTTGGTTAAACACACCATACGTAAGCTTGAAGAGACTACATTATAGTTTGTCGGGAGAAACAATACATTTAATATAAAACAATAAAAGGTTCGTTTGATAAACACAAATATTGTTTATTTCTCCGTGTAACATATATTATAATGGATAAATAAAATAAAAGTAAAGTGGACTCGGAATGTCTGTTGCGAAGTCGAATACGTTAAGAAGATATACGATGAAAAAAGGGAACAAATTACAATGTCCGTTTTATTTTTCATGAAAATTTAGTTTTTGACTCTCTACAACAAGCCGAATAATAAAATATTTAGGTAATTCATTTATGACTGCATTATTTCGATCGTATGTTTGGTTAAGCGTGACCATGGCTTTCATAAGCAAATTCTTTGGTTAAACACACCATACGTAAGCTTGAAGAGACTACATTATAGTTTGTCGGGAGAAACAATACATTTAATATAAAACAATAAAAGGTTCGTTTGATAAACACAAATATTGTTTATTTCCACGTGTAACATATATTATAATGGATAAATAAAATAAAAGTAAAGTGGACTCGGAATGTCTGTTGCGAAGTCGAAGGCGTGGCGAGGAGTTTTCATATTTTCGAGCGTGTTGGAAATAAATTTGTTTCAGGAGTTGCTGAATGTTCGTGCAATACTATGTTATAATATAGTTCACGTTTCTGTGGTATATGCTTGCAGGTAGTACGTGACCGTGTATTGTACACGAGGGCATGAATTTCCAACGTAGGATATACGATGTAGCCTATATAGAGATAACGTAGGTGTAGAGCCGTAACCAAGCGGTGCGGGCTGCGCGGCTCGAGGATCTCCGATGTCTCGAGCCCCACGAGTACATATAGGGAATGGGAGAGGGAGTCGAAGCGCGCGAGCGCGGACAACGCGCATTAATCAGAGAGCTTTGTCCGGAAGTGTTCGTAGCAGGCGTCGACTCTCTCGTGTCCTCATCCCTGCGTGCAACTACTGCTGTTCTGTTCTCCTCTACCGTAGCTTTCCTCATGCAGTCATGTTGTTGCCTGCCCTCGAGCCACGCAGTCACTGTCAACCGTACGCCACTCGGATGAGCACAACCAAGGAACATCTGATGATGGACTTTGAGTTTCCAGTATCGTCGCGAGGTGATGAGACACATGGAAACCGTATTATTAGAGTGATACGAAGGGGCACCACTCTCACGCGATTTAATTAGCATGAATTTACTTCAGGAGACACGAGAGAGTTATGTCCAAGCATTTTCTTTTTTTCGTTTTTTTTTTGCGAGACAAAAGCTGTAACGAGAACGTATTTGGTAGAATAATTATGGAAATATAAATAAAAAGTTTATTATATTTAGTCAAAGTATTGTATGAACTGTATTATGGTTGTGAAAAGGATTTTAGTTATTTTGATACCTTGTAGAGAAAACTTTGTTTTTTAGGAACGAATTATGAGTGATGTTGACCGGATTTTATACAGTGTTGAAAATCTGGTGTCTTCACCAATCGCGGTGATAATAAGCGGTGTTGCAATATGATGACGCGCGTGATATTTTTTGTATCTGCTTCCTACCACGCACGCGTCAGTCACGCCGATCAGTGCCGATTCGTCACTAGCGAGCGTTAGGTTAGGAAAATCACATCTATATATAATAATGAAAACGTAAAACTTAAGAATCAATTGAATCAGTCGAGTTTTTTCGCTTATTCTAATTCACACAATAATTCAACAAGCTATTTAGATTTGCAGAGTCGTGATTCTTTAGTTATTCAGCTAAATAGTTGTTTGGAAATCAAGTCATCTTGAAGGACAATCGACATTTAATTTTAGCACAATTTACAAAAAGGTTTGGATGGTATGCATAACATCGTTGACCATTTCAGCTAAATTTTTCAACTACAGAGATCGACTGATATTTGCCGGTAGTGAATATTAAGTCGAATTGAGCCCGACGAGTAGATTCGGATTCCCCAGGAACACGAATATTTTGGTAGTCAAATTTTCTACTCTCATAACATCCGACAAAAAGGCAAAAACCTTTAAAAATTTCCAAAATCCAATGATATAAAATAAATATTTCTATGATGAAAAAAATAGTGGCTAATGTTTCGATCATGTATCAATACGAATGCGAACCAAATATTCCCAAACACAATGAAAATCCATAAGGATTTACAAGACTGATTATTGTACACGCTTTCAGCATCTGTTAATACTTGAGGTATATTTAATCAGTGTATCATAATCCAAATGAATTAAACCAGCGCACACATCGTGTTTCGAGATAATCCCATTACACAAATTATTAATTTTTTCTCTCTCGACATGACACGTAGATATTCTATTCAGTGACTGCTCTTGCAGCTACAGGGCATTTATTTCAGCCCAACTAATGAACTCATGCAAAATTGAAGCAAAGAGACGAGCCAGAGTATTTTGTGTTCGTTGAAGCGTCCAAATGTAGAGAGCTCATTTCACGAAGGGTAAACTCTATGGTTATGTATATGAATATGTGCTCGAGCTTGTATGACCGCTTGATACCGTTTTCCCATGCACGTCCATGCGTTCCACATGGGACGTATCAATTCCAAGCGGCTTATCAAACCTGGTCACCCTCTCAAAGAGGCTATTTTCGAAGGCGCGCGTGCTCACCGAACACCATCAGGGCCAACAGGCACTGGCACTTTGAGCGCAGAACCGCTTCGCGGCTCCGAGGAACCAGACACACATGAGCTCCCAGTGCGCAAATCCTTTTTACTCCCGCACTCTTTCCTTTCTCTCTCTCTCGCTCTTCTATCCGACTACTAATATATGAGGGATTCTTCGTCACTTCAGCCACTTTTTTTAAACCTCTTTGATTAGTCCCATGATTGAACACATTTAAGTACCAATTGAAAGTACTCTCTCCTAATTTTTCCAGATTTTTAAATCCAATATCACGGATAATGGGGGATTTCTTTAATTAAAGTCAATATATCTTAAAAAATTAAAGTCATAGAAATTCATTGTTTCACCAAATAAGTTGTAGTTTCATGTGAAATTTTCAATGAAATTTTCCAAATGATTTTGCGACCCGATAATATTACTTTTTCGCTAAAAAATATGAAGATTTTTTTTTCAGCCTAAAAAGGCCACTTTTTTTGCTGAAAAGATTACAGAATCTTTGGGCTTATGTATTGAAAAGAAAAAAATTGCGAGAGTGGGACCAAACAAAGTTCCGAAGTAAAAAAAATTTTGTCGAGAAAAAAAACGATAAATGTTTACAACGCTTCTATTTGAAATTTGGAAGTTTATGCAATGATAAATGAATAAAAAAGTTGGTCCATTACAGACTTTTTAAATGTTATCTGAGCATAATTTGTTTTCTTTTTAGAACAAATTATTTTTTTACTCCGGAATCATGGTCGGTCCCACTCTGGCAATTATTTTATGTTATAGATACATAGATACATAGATACATAAATAGGCCCAAAGATTCTGTAATTTTTTCAGCCAAATAAGTGGCTTTTTTTGTTGAAAAAAAAATCTTTCTATTGTGCAGCAAAAACGTAATATTATCGAGTCGCAAAATTATTTAGAAAATTTCATTGAAAAGTTCACCTGAAACTACAACTTTCATAGTGAAACAATGGATTTCTATGACTTCAATTTTTCAAGATATATTGACTTTAATTAAAGAAATCTCCCATTTTCCGTAATATTGGATTTAAAAATCTGGAAAAATTAGGAGAGAGTACTTTCAACTGGTACTAAAATGTGTCCAATTATGGGACTAATCAAAGAGGTTTGAAAAAAAGTGGCTGAATTGATGAAGAATGCCTCATATATTCTCGGGTGCAGCAACACGAGTTCTATCGATCCTAAAAAAAAAATTGCTTTAAAATTGCATTCCTTTCTTTTCCCGGATTCTTTTTCGGCCCCGACAGGAAAAAAATATCCCCTTTAGAAACACCTTTTTCGGCACAAAATTGGAAATACTTGTCCCGAATACTCGGAATACTGTGGATTTCTCCGCAATGTACACAGTGGCGTGCAGTGCATACATCACATAGCTGACACTTTCGAAAAATTTCCGTGATACAGAGACACCTTCAAGGGTTTTGCCTTAATGCCCTTTACCGAGAAAGGCTACACCTGCCGCAGGTAGAAAATCTGGATATTCTAGCGCCCTCTCTGACATGCGGACCTTAGAAAAGAATCGAGAAATAAATGCTCCGCCACGCGCACCCATGGAGAATCCTAAATTTATACGTTTTAACCTTTTCGACAGGCATGGGAAAAGCCTAACGCTCGAGAGACACGCAACTGCATAATCAAGACGCAAATAAAGAGGCTAATGGTGGAAAGGAAAACGGTCGTGTTAACATCGTAAAAACAAAATAAATATTTTAGAATGAAAGGGACGACGCGGAATGAGGATTATTTCGAGATAGTGGCGATAACAGTCATGGTTACATTCTCTGCTATCACGAATACGTGGAAAAAGGTTGGAGAAAAAAAAAACAATGTGAACGAACTGATTTGAGCCATATAAAAGGATAGACCTTCATTAGCGACCACGCATCTTCTCTACCACAAGCCCTTAAAAAGCAGTAATATGATGACGCACTAGTTCATATCTAGATAAACGTAGATATGAATAACGTGTATCCACAAAAATTCCTATGATACAGGTTGTCGAAAATTGTCGATTAAAACTGTTTCTTTTGCCATTTAGTGATTTCATATTATGAAGCTGTAGAGCAATTTTATATTTATGTTTTCCGCTAATAAAGTTAAGTGGCGAACGAGACGACAATGACTCCAATATTTCCAGCGTCGGCGATTCCTACTTGGGAAGGGCCCTAGTTCATCTTAGGGCATCCGTAAACATTTTCTTCACGGGATGTGGAGGAAAAAGCGCGTGAAGATTAGAAATGTAAGGGAAAACTGGCATGTAGTATCGGCACTATGGAGAAACGCATGTGGTGGATCTGCGCGGTGGTGACAAGAAATGTGCGGGATAAAAAGGCTGCCCAACATCACCCATTGGCATCTCTTTGATCATACACCAGAGAAATTGACCCGAATGCAACTCACCACTGTCAATTGAGCATCTACTTACAATCTGCCCCACATAGATAGATAGATCGATAGATAGATAGATATAGTTTATTTCGTACTCTGGGGCATAGCCCCCTAAGAGCACCGTGCATAATATACATGAGGGCCTCACAAAATATGCCTAGCATATATGGCCAAAGAAACTTAAAACTAACTTACACCTAACGCATCACACACAAATCATACATAATAAACAAAATATACGCATACCTCACACAAGACGTCGCACTCATTATTCACACACAATCTAACATACTTGCACACCTTACAATTTAGACAGACCTCCACACACGTACATCTCACTCCAAGAATTTTGCTCTAAGCGCACTCTTAAAACGCGACAACGTCTCGCACGCCCTATATATATATATATATATATATATATACATAGCCGAGACCATTCCACAGACAGCTCGCTACAACCACAAACGACTCCAGGGAATATAACAACACCAGGAACAAACTAAGATTACCGAAGTCGCTAAAAGAATGCCTCAACTAAGACATTGACATCACCAAAATGTCGAAATTTTGTGAAGTGACTGGCATTGACAAAATAATCTAATACGTACTAAGACTGAACATATCGATTTCATTATTACATTATTTTTTCTACACCATCTTACTTACATGTTACGTTTCTTTGACATACCTTGTCGCTGAATACCACAGTCATACATGCGACGTTAAATAAATGAAAAAAAAAATAATAATTTGCCAGAATCCATTTTGATCATATGATGATGACAGGGCTGCAAAAATAATTGTTCAATTTAGTTTGATCACGGCAGAAAATGTCATATCCTGGTCGGGTCAGCTTTATAAGGACCGAGAATAGATACCTTTGCTATTTTCTAAAAGCTTGTTCGTCTTTGCACATGTGTAGAATACGCGAGGGCAAGAAAGAGAAGTGTAAACGGCGTCTACGGAAAATATCTCGATCCGAGACACGTTCCTCTCACATCTTCATTTCTTATTTTCTGTTTCCTCGGCACCTCTGTTCCCACAAGTGTTTCATTCTGCCCCGGACACTTTGGCATTAACCTTTTTTCATGGAGACCATTCTATTCCGCCACAAGAAGAAACTTATTCGTTCCTCGTCGTCCAAATTATCAAAGTCTTTGCGTGGAAATCGGAAAATTCTGACTTCATCGCTGGCTTCCTTTGCCTTTGTCTTTTTCCACGTTTTAGTGGAGTTCAGATTTCCTCGACTGGTCCCTATGGACCAGTCGAGGGAATCACTGTAAAGGCGGTTGAGGAATTCATGTCGTCGAATACATCAGAAAGACGCGTGTCTTCCGGACATATCGAAAAGTCTGTCGAGTCACCGTAGCTTTGACAATACACGAACCGTACCTTCTTCCTAAGGGATTCCGATGACTGTTCGAGAGAATAAAGCTTCGTTTTAGAATACCTGAAATTTTATTCAACGTGATGTATGAACTTGTGCTAAAATTTTATGGAAAAATGAACAAACGATAGAAGAATAAATCATGTATACATTTGATTTCGAACATCTCATTTGTCTTTGGTAGGTGAAGATTAAAATTCGATATGTTAAAAAAAAATCGTTCGGTTTGGCCGACCATATGTTGGATCAGAGTTGTAAATGTCTGATACTCATAGCAATAATAATTATTATACGATCTGCTCTATAATTATAGGTTCAAAATAATAACATGTAGCGATTACAATACAATTACTAAACTTTTCGATGGCCGTAAAAATGATAATTTTTCAATAAAAGTTTACGGTAATCCTTTGAAACAAATGGAAGAACATAATAAATGCATTAAGAAAGTAATGCATTAATTATTTATTCCATTATTTCCACTATTTCTTCCAATGTTAAAGCGAAAATTACTACTTTTTTCCTGCTACTCAAATGTTTACAACCTATTTTATAATCACTACATATTATTATAAAATTATAATTACAAAGCGAATTGTACTGTTAACTATATCTTATGAATTAATGGGGACTTACAACTCTGTGTTGGATCTTGTAAAAAAAAAAACCTCTTCCGTATTGACTGACCACATATTGTATCTATAATTTCTTCAAACAGAAACTGACCAAAGTCACTCTGTTCAGAATCACTGAAGAATCGACCGAAAAGGGTGTTTTCAGGGGTCCCATACATGTAAGACTTAAGAACAATGGTAAATACTAGAATTCGATATCTCGAAAAAAAAAAAAAAATTCGTTCCGATTGGCTGATAAGTTCACTCAGAGAAAAATATCGTCATTTGTTAATAAAAATCGTTAGTCCGACGATGATCTAACTACAATGTATAGTTTCCAGGAGCAACGACTATATTTTATGGTTATAGCGAATTTAAGAAAATAGTTGGATCAACCATTAACATAATTCTCAGGAAGAACGTCTATATTTTATGCTTATAGCAAAAATAATTATGGTAGCAATTTTCAAAATGATAATAGTTTCAAAAACTATTCTAATAATTTCAAATATGCCGTTTTGTTGCATATACGATTTCGACGTTTGTTTCCAATAAACTTGGTGCTATCATTTATCGAACCATATTATCATCACTTAAACTATAAAACATTGCAAGCCTTCGTATATGCTTTTTATCATATGAAATCGTTGAATCAACGATATGCTTTCCTCAGAGTGTTGCATCTGTAATTTTTTCTACCAGGAACAAATAAAATTCAGTTTTTCTCAAAATCGCAGAAGAATCATTAAAAACGGGTGTTTTCAGTGATGCCGTATTCGACTTAAGAACGATAATAAAGATTGAAATTCGAGATGTTGAAGAAAAAAAACCTCTTCCGGATTGGCCGGCCATGAATTGGATCTGTCATTTCCGCCGTCAGAAACGGACAACAGTCAAAACTAATATACATTACCTTGCATATATCGGGTGGAAAAAAATCGCGATTACAAACTGCATAGTTAATTTGTATAATAAGATGCATATATATATATATATATCTTTGAATGTAGCATTATCGAAACACAGTTGGATATTTCCTTAATCCCAAGTATAAATATAATTTATGAAAAAAGGACGTCTTAAGAATAAGCGGAATGTGTGTATTCAACTATATTGAAACATCTTAATCCGCGTCGGAGAATATTGTACTAATAGAGATATTCGCGTCATCCCAGTTTTTTTTTTGGTCTACGAGCAAGGCCGAGAGCAAAAACATAATATTTGTACATAGAAATACAAATATAGTAGATAGAGCTATCGGTTCTGCCTTGAAGCTGTGAGGTCATCGTCTTTGCTCGGCTTCCTCCGAGCAACCCCGACTACTTCGTTCCACAGTCTCTTGGTGCTTTTCTGCCTCACGGCTCGGGACCACGCAATCAGTCGGCTCCCGAGAGCCGCGAGCGTTGGAAGTCTCCACTGATGCGTTTTTTTTTTTTTTCACGATAATATTTCCAGCAATCGTCTGTTTTCCACTGGCGCAGAAATAAACGATAATTGATAAATGTCATGTCACATTTAACTTAGGCTGCAAGATTACTATAAACAATACATTTACTTATTATGACTGGAATTAATAATTATAATGGACAATTAATCAAATGTTCATAAGTCTATTATTGGAGATGTCGACCCACGACTGGCTGGCATGTGTGAAAATCGTATTGGATCTAAGGCAACAATGTCCCTGAATATTGGCACACTGGTGATAGGCTCTTACTCGGCCGGTGAACATTGGCTCACGTTAGGCGCCAGCACTGGTTCGCAGTAGTTGCAGGCAACGGTTCTCAATCATGACTCGACCAATGCTGGAAGCCTTTACTGGACCAGTGAACACCCAGACCAATTCTGGTAGACAACACTGGTTCGAAGTTTACCTAATACTAGCAGCCAACGGTTGGTAGCCATTACTCGGTCAATGCTGGGAGCCAGCGTTGGTTTCGAGTTTTACCACTACTGGCAGCCAGCGGTTCCTAGCCATTACTCGGCCAATGCTGGGAACCAGGTTCGAAGTTTAACCAATACTAGCTGCCAGTACTGGTTCGGAGTTTAACCAATACTAGCAGCCGGCACTGGTTCGGAGTTTAACCAATACTAGCAGCCAGCACTGGATCGGAGTTTAGCCAATACTAGCTGCCAGTACTGGTTCGGAGTTTAGCCAATACTAGCAACCAGCACTGGTTCGGAGTTTAACCAATACTAGCAGCCAGTACTGGTTCGGAGTTTAACCAATACTAGCAGTCAACAGTTGATATCCATTACTCAGCCAACCATTGGTTATATCGGTACTGCTGGCATTCCCTATATGGGTATTTCCGGGGTAATTTTTTAAATTGAATTCCAAATCGAAAATTCTGGAAAAATCGAATGAACAGTGGTATTGAATTAGAAAAACATACATCTTCATGTCTTGAAATTAATGGATAAATCCAGTCACACATCCAGTGCGAAAATGAAATTTCCAAAACTCTCGTTTTGGCGCAATCCCGATTCTGTAAGGTGTCAGGTATCTATGATAGTAATTTCTATTGTAAGTGACGACTTGCCCGTTACAGGACAAATTCAATAAGCGTAGGTAGTGGCACTTATGTTTATCGTTAATTGGGACGCGAGAGTTGGCGTCGCGGGTAATGAGAGTAACGAGTGTCTCTCGTTGTCGTATCCATCGTAGTTGGTGACGCCCACGTGAGCAACGGCAGTGAAGAGCGGCAGGAGGAGAGGTATGCACTGATTAGCGTGACCTCGTTACACGGTACACATACGTACCTTATCTGTTGGTACAATAGTATGACCGGGCGCTCGAGACTGGTAATATTAGTATTGCGATACTATCACGAAGTACTGCGTGCTGCTCATGATGAATATAAAGTGTGAAGAAGATGAATTATTAAATAATCGTCGCTCGCTTATTTGCGACCTCCCTTTGTTTGATAACTAAGGAAACAATTATAAACAGAGCGTTAAAACAAATTAAACATATCATTGAAAAAAAAAAATTAACTATTGATTGTTTGCCATGGACTAAGGCAAATACCAGTGTATATGGTGTAATGCTAATAATATCTGCTCGGGATAGATACTGTGGTAACTTGGCGAATAATGCGAGTATTAGACGAAGGGACAAACGTTCCGGTTTCATCTTACCAAAACTGGCAAACACATTGAAGCGTGGAGCGAAGGAACCAATTTGGTGGATGAGAAGGTGGGCAAGGCACGCGAACAACATACCACGAAATCCTTGCCTCCTCTCGTCTTTTAGCCAATGTCTCGCATTCCATCCTGCACGCTCACAGTCTGTGAAGGGTTGCGCGATGACTTAATTGAAGTAAAGGGCGGTTTCTGCAAGCATTGCGAGACCGTAACAGAGCACGTAGAAATTTCCGCTTCCAAAGCCACAAATGCCTTTTGCTTTGAAATTCTCTCGTCAGGTTTATCGCGTCGCCCCTTTGAGAAATCGGATCTATACTAGATGAATTTCCAGATTCAGCATAGATTTCGTTCAAGATATACGACCAATAGCGGAGATATTGAATAACGGAGAAGAAGATGGAGTGGCGAAGAAATGCATTATTTTATCGCTGTTAAATCTGAAATGTTGGGAGGTGATAGAGGTCTCTGCAGCATTGCACACTGCCATTGGCCACATTGCAGTGAATGATCTGGACGATTTGTCAAGGTAGTCGCGCTGCGCACTGAGAGAAATACTTAGATGAATAACAGAAATCAGCCAAATAAACCATTTATTCGGATCATTTTAAGTTATCCATTTACTTAATCTATAATCATGTATTTTATCAACTATTTTGTTCAATGGAAATAGGATATTGTGCAACAAGGGTCGAAAGTTTGCGATTGCGACGAGTGTGAGGTTTGCAGCCCAAGCGAAGCGAGGGCTGCAATGACATGCGTCGCAATTGCTAATTTCGGCCCATTTTACACACTATATTTTATGTAACGGGTGCATGAATACACTGCGAGAAAAATATGGTGATTTTGAAAATAATATAGTTGGACTGACGATGATCTAACTATAAACTATAATCCCCAGGAGGAACGTCTATATTTCATGGTTATAGCAAATATAAGAAAATAATTGGATCAACCACTAATATAATTCCCAGGAGGAATGTCTATATTTTATGGTTATAGCAAATATAATAAAATAATTGGATCAACCACTAATATAATTCCCAGGAGGAACGTCTATATTTTATGGCTATAGCAAATATAAGAAAATAATTGGATCAACCACTAATATAATTCCCAGGAGGAACGTCTATATTTTATGGCTATGGCAAATATAAGAAAATAATTGGATCAACCAATAATATAATTCCCAGGAGGAACGTCTATATTTTATGGTTATAGCAAATATAATTGTAGTAGCAATCATCAAAATGATAATAGTTTCAAAAAATATTCTAATAGTTTCAAATATGCCGTTTTCTTGCATATACGATGTCAACGTTTGTTTCCAATAACTTTACAATTATCGTTTATTGAACCATATTATCATTGCTTCAACCATAAAACATTGCAAGCCTTACTATATTCGTTTTACCATGTGAAATCGTTAAATTGACGATATGCTTTTCTTTCAGTGTAGTGGTGCATTGGATGGTAGTTTTGAGAAAAAATCAGTGAAAAGTGAGGTTCCAAACTTTCGACTCTATTGACGTGAAATTGTTCCTAGGGACGAAAGTGACGCACCGAAAAGACAAAATTGAAAGAAACGCGAGCTATCGATCGAATGTTTTCACACTGCCATGAAACTAGCCACTTTCGGCCCGGAAAACTGCCATCGAGAGCATCGTTGTTTATGCACGTGTTACACGGAGAGAAGAATATGGCAATAATCCATGTTCTCTTGTATAAATAATCTTGTTACCATGGTCATGGTAACAAGATTATTGATTAGATGATAATAAGATTTTTAATATCCGATATACTAAATATTATATACTATCGGGTAGTATTTGGATAGTACCGTGTATTGTGTGTATTGTAAGGGTTTATTATACGGAATGTACTTGGTACAATCAGATATTAACCATTACTACAATTATACTAACTGTTGCACTCCAGATAGTGATCCCTATACGAAACAACCAATATACTATTCGATAGTATATTTTTACTATCGATTAGTATCTCTTTCTCTCAGTGTACAAGAGGACTACCTTAAACAGCTGGTCCAGTTGCTGATGCAGTTGCCAATCACTGAAACGTTGCCCTTAATCGCGGCGCTTTACATACTCTTGCCGCAGTTACCGTATAGCAGTATGCACCGTAAGATAGTTGAACGCTATGAATTATGAGAGTGGCCGTCCGGTCTCGCCCCCCTGTGGGGCCACCGGGGCTATCGCATCCAACCATCGCCGATTGTGTTTCGCCCATCGACGGCCAATTTTTACGCCGCCAGTCTATATACATTGTAACTGTGTGTATATACTTATGTCCGTGTATAACTTTGCCTCGAGAGCGCTAACTTCCGCCTACACGCTAACCTATACGTACACGCAACTTTATTCGAGGTTGGAGAGAATCGAGGAGAACTATGAGAAAGATATAGCATGATGTAGAAGGCGTACGGGGTTATATTCGTTGTCTCGTGATCTTCACTCTCGTCCCTTCGTTCCATCTCTTCTTTCACTCCTTCTCCGGTTCTTTTGAGCGAATGACCGAGGAACGCAAACTGCTAAGACGAATAGCCATATAGTCAACATATATACGGATATATAGTCACTTATGTACACGTGGAATATGCCTACGTGCTGCTACGATGCAGGATTCCTCGGAGGTTTCGTTCGCAAGAGCGAACGCGCCGTGACTATAGACATCACCGCAAGAGACATTTGAGCCTGAGCTTCGTTGTTCATACTCTTCGTGACTCACAGCCTATAGGCATTACCATCACTGTTATTATTGTTATTACTGTTCTGTCCTTATAGAACAAGCAGAGGAGACTTCCTTGTTCGGGATACTTTCTTTTTTATGGATCGTAAAATGAATTTACCATTTTACCGACCTCCGGCTGTGGGTAGTTAACAGGTCGTTAGGAGGAGTTAATGGTCTGCCCATGGGTTGTCTAGATTCTGGGGTAAAAAGGGGTTCGAATGATTCAGCGATGTAAGGTCCATATGTTCGTGGTTAAAGATTTCATAAATAATCAATCCGAACACAAGATCTGGAAATGATTTAATAATTACTGTCGATTCTACCGGCTGACATTAAGTAATTTCTGTACTATCGAATTTGAGTAATGTATCAAGAGACACGGTAGCGTCGTGACGCCAAGTATTAAAGAGAACAAGAATGTTTCAAGTACGTTTATACTTATAAAATAAGATACTTATCCGATATTTGTTGGCGGCCGGGTAATTAAAAACCGGATATGGTGATTTTTTAATGATCGACTTTGGCATAGCTGAATTGTGGATGAAAATGTATTTTCTTTTATTATCTCTGCATCAAATTTTTTATTTGAGTCGTATCTCTTTTCGAAAATTCGTTTGCAACCGTTGTGAAGACTCTTTAAATGGAAAAACCTATACTCGTGTTCAAGAGTTTTTTTTTGCAAACATGACTAAAAAAATGTTAATCTTGAACAATTTTTTTTTGTGCTTCTTTCATGCTATTTGTTTCGTTCATGGCATAGGAAAAACAACAATACATTTTCATCCCTTAAACGTGATTGTAGCTGATCTAATATCAATGTACAATGTACACTGAGAGAAATATTTAGGTGAATCAACGAAATTAGCCAAATAAACCATCTATTTGGATTTCTGCAAGTAATTCATTTACTTAAACCAATTACATATCAAATTAATCATTTCGTTCAATGGAGAAAAAATTTAATTCACTCAACAAAATATTTCATGATTTTGACAAAATATTTATTCCAATGTGGAAGATATTTATTAGGTCCCAGTTAATATTTAATTGCTAACTCAAATGGATTTTCAAATGAAAAATATACCAGGTTAAATTTCGAGCAACGGAGTAAATTAACTTTTTTCATTTACTGCAGATAACAATATAAATACATTTGAGCTTTGGCCGTTATTTTCAATTATATCATTTAATACACTTAAGGAAATACTTTTTCGTTGCTACTAAACATTTAATCTGCTCAAATAAGGTATAATTTTAATCAATCCAATTGTATCCATAGAACCAGTTCCGCTCGTGTATGGGTTTTATTAAATAATTCTATTGATTCAATCATACATACAATTAAATACACACAATCAGTTATTCAATTGACGCAACGAAATATATCGTTATTTATACCATACGTATACTTGCTTCAAATACCAAGCTATTTAAGTAAATTATACAGGATTCAAATAAATAATTTATTTCATTCACTGGTTTTTTTTTCTCAGTATATGTACCATTACGAGTCCACATAGTTTCTGTGAAAATGTCGCTTACATGTCTAAAGTCGAAGAGCGTACGTTTTTACTGATAAGCAGAAGTGATAAAGTGGCCAATCGCTGTATCATTGTCTCGAACTGCTACTGCTATAATACGGTACACGCTTCGTCGGCTTTCAATTTAGCGCAGCGTGCCTCCCAGGAGAATGACCGTGCTTTTGCGCTCGCTCCCCTTTTTGCTCTTCCTTCGCATCGTACCAGCCGCGTATATGCATGCAGATTGGCTTTAAATTGGCCGGATCGTCACGTTGCTTCTGTGCACCTTCACGCTGTGCGCTTTGCGTCGCTAGAAACATTCAGCTCCGCTTATCTCCGGCCGTACGTCCTGCGAAAGACGAGGCGAAGGGGTGAACAGCGGTGCATGCTGAGCTAGGCGCTTGTAGATCCTGATTTAACGAGAGAATCACGCAGCAGTTCCAACACTATATATACGTATATATATATATATGTATGTATATATAACACACAAGTGGGACACGAAGGAGCGAACCAAGATCCGATCGGTTCTTGCGCTTTACGTCCTCTTCGCTCGTTCCAACTTTTCGTGACAGAGGCTGAGAGAGCTCAGTCTGTATCACCTTTCGAATAACGACGCGCGACATGTCGTACGTTCGATGCGCCCTTTCTATTCCGCCCGAACGGGCGCGGTCGTCTTGGCTCTTTCTATCACTTCCAACGAATCGAATGACTTAAAATTCAATTTATTCTCATACGACTTTTTTTTTTTTATTATCCCGTTTTTCAAGACTGCGTTTTTCTAACGGATAATCTTCAGATGCTATTATTCATGAAATTTTTATACTTGACAGTTCGAAAAACGATGCATCGAGAGAAAATTTCGTTGACGCCAAAGAAATGGATTGGTTAGTTTTGTTTTCATCGTCTGTAAAGAAATATTTCTTTGGTTCCAATTAAATAATGCACTTAAGTTTTAAAGGTAATCTTCTTTTGCCTGTAAGGAAATGCTTACTTAGTTAGCATTTAATAAAGAAATAGTCGTCATCGTTTTAAAGAAAAGATTCAAACAAAGGTCTCCTTGATTCATTAAAAACACATACTTGACGGCAGCAAGTGTTGGAAATTTAATCGTCAAATGTTGAACGCGTATGGAGCTGTCTCTCTCGCACCTAACCTCACTTTTTGTTTTCCGGTTCTTCCGAACAAACAGCTTCCACTTTCAAGGAGCCCGTACATTAGTTCATTTCTTCCTTACTTGAGCACGTTCACTCCAAATTTGAGCGTTATGTGCCGAGTAGTTTGAAAAAAAATAGGTCTGCCTCTTTAGTGATATCAATGGAAAGGAGAGAGACAATTTCTTCGATTTAATGTCACTACTTTTGATTGAGTTTGAAATCATTCAATGAAATGTTTTCTCTCGGTGTGCACTCTTCAGGAAAAGCGCGACAATGGGAGCTGCCTAAGAAAGGTAATAAGGAATATGATTTAAAAAACTTGATTGAAAAACAAAAAAAATAATTGGAGAAAAAAAATTGATCCGAGAAAAAAAACTTAATCAGGGAATAAAAATTAATCGAAGAAAAAAAAATTAATCGAAGAAAAAAAATTAATTAGAGAAAAAAAATTAATCGAAGAAAAAAAAATTAATTAGAAAAAACAAAAAATTTATCGGTAAAACTGTTTATCGGTTCTGTTTTCATGGGTACACAATACGACTCTAGAATGGCAAACGATGGTGAAACCAAAGTTCGATTCCTTAAAGAAATAAAAATTCGAGGCAGATCGGCCGACCAAGTTTCGGATCGGTTTTTTTTTCAATCACAGACAAACATTTGAAACGGGTATTTTCAGGGGATAATAAAAAAAAATCAAGTCGATTGTAATTCAGACGACTTACCGTAAAAATATCATTTAAATGTGGTTGTTATTACAGCTGTTCGTGAGTCGAAAAAGCCCGTGTAGATATATTCATAAGTAAGAGGTATAATATCGTATTAGATTAGTTATATCCCACTTCAGTTAAAGCTTAGCAAATATTTAGATTAGCTGAATGAGGTGAATTCTCAGTTAATACAGTCAATTCCATCCATCCGATCTCCCTTATGTATTTTGAAGGTAGAAGCCAAGTGAGCGATTTCAGATAGAGTTAGATTCAAGCAAACGATATGAATTTTAATTAAGAATTAATTAAAACTTCTTCGAAAAATTGGTAGGTAATCGATTTTTTCAATCTTGTTTAGAAAACGCTGATTTTAGTATTAACTATGAGCGATGAGTTTTTTTTTAAGATGGAGTTTTTGCGAGGTATATCTCGGGTCTGTTACAGTAATTGTTAGATTGTTAGACAAACGCGCGAAAATGAGGCTCAATCCAAATTCGCTAACCCGAATTTTTAAACAAATCTTGATTGTGGCTGCTTGATGAATTAATTCAATTCATTGAATTGAAACATTGAGGGAAAACTAGTTGGGTTAGCCATGGTATAGTTTATCTGATTTACAGACCAACAAGTTTTTAACTCAAACAAATCTGAAAAAATCCTGCCACGACCCGGCAAAAGGAACTACAAAAGCGTCGGTTAATGTGATGGCCTATTCAATTTTAATGAGATGTCGCTCATTAAAATTGTTGAAATTGAAATTGCAACAACTGACTAAAATTGCAGCGACTGATTGAAATTGCAACGACTGATTAAAATTGCAATAACTGATTGAAATTGCAACAACTGATGGAAATCGCAACAACTGATTGAAATTGCAACGATTGATTGAAATTGCAACAACTGATTGAAATTGCAACAACTGATCGAAATTGCAACAACTGATGGAAATCGCAACAACTGATTGAAATTGCAACAACTGATTGAAATTGCAACAACTGATGAAAATTGCAAGAACTGATTAAAATTGCAACAACTGATTAAAATTGCACCAACTGATTGAAATAACAACTGATTGAAATTTTAGATATCTCGGTTAGAGGGGAAAGGGAGTTGTTGCACAAGCCATCCTTTTTTTTGTAGTGTAGCTCTATGTTCGGGGTTGTAAGATGAGGTGTATCGTAAAGTTTTGATCGTGCGAAGAGCTGATAGCGTTTGGTTAACCCTTTGTCCTTTTGCTCCAACATCAACGTGCTTTCACCGCGCCCGGGAAAACTAGTTGAGTTAGCCATGGTGTAGTTTATCTGATTTACAGACTGTGGCCAGCGGCAACGTCAATGCTTTACGGAACCATCGCCTGGAGGGTTGATTTCCCGATATCGATTCCAATCCAGGTGCTCGGCTGGAGTGTCGCCGCGCCGTAGTCGACGTCACAGTCGCCGAAAGCCATCGCTCGTCTCCCGAGGCACATACCGGCCATTTGCATGAATTGCCTCTTGGGAGGATCAATCGCGTGAATTTCGCCTTGCTATGGGTAGACCGTTCATCCTTCATACTACTCTGCTCACTCGAGCCTCCTTCTTTGGACTCTCGTATTCGGCTTTGGACTCAGAAGATATTCCATCCGGTTTCTACAAAGAGTCTCGCCAGGAGAACTCGAAAAGGATTTACCATTATTACCAGATATCTTAACTCCTTATATTCCTAGATAAGAAGGGACCTCCAGGACTCTCCAACCTAACGTTCGTGTGGTTCAATCAGATGGAATCTGATTCCGTCGAATGGAACTCAACACGGAGAGAAAAACTTGTGTTTCCTCAACGTGACCCATGCTACAACACCAAATTTTGTTTGTTAAAGTAATGACAACATAAGTTCTCGTTGCTGTAGCAGTTGTAGTTTGCTGAAGTTTTATTTGCCAGCCAAGCGAATCAATATAAGTAATAGTAGCAAATCGTTCGTTACAATGAATGCTTTGTTTCGAATAAGCACAATCGGTTGACATTACATTGTAAAACGATACTTGCTCAACCCGACGAGAGATTAAAAATGAATGGAAATTTTTTTCTCACGGTTCATGTGCTTCCAATTCCAATACTACTCTGCTCACTCGAGCCTCCTTCTTTAGACTCTCGTATTCGGCTTTGGACTCAGAAGATATTCCATCCGGTTTCTACAAAGAGTCTTGCCAGGAGAACTCGAAAAGGATTTACCATTATTACCAGATATCTTAACTCCTTATATTCCTAGATAAGAAGGGACCTCCAGCACTCTCCAACCTAACGTTCGTGTGGTTCAATCAGATGGCATCTGATTCCGTCGAATGGAACTCAACACGGAGAGAAAAACTTGTGTTTCCTCAACGTGACCCATGCTACAACACCAAATTTTGTTTGTTAAAATAGTGACAACATGAGTTCTTGTTGCTGTAGCAGTTGTAGTTTGCTAAGGTTTTATTTGCCATCCAAACAAATCAATATAAGTAATAGTAGCAAATCGTTCGTTACAATGAATGCTTTGTTTCGAATAAGCACAATCGGTACATAAGTTTTGTTTCAATTGCATTTTGAATTGCTACGGCAGCGAGTAAAGGAGTAGCAAATAAAGTTTTGCTACAACGACACGTTCACTCAACACTTGATCATAGGACATCACTGATTTACTCGAGACTTGAATTATCAGTATGGTTAATTATTTTTATGAGTTTATCTCAGTGTTAAAATCATTATTCGTAAGTATTATTATCAGTAAGATACAACAATCCTTGAATAATTTAATAAATTTATTGACGTCCAAGTATAAATAACTCCATTTATAAAATACTTTGTGAGCCCGATGAAAAGGTGGAATAGAACCAAGTTTTCATAGTACACATCGTCCACATGGATTTATTAAGCTCATCTATTTTTATCGCTTGTAAATTTTTTTCCGTTTCTCTGAGAGTCGCTGTTCATCTGCTCATCAGTCCGTATTACGGCCGCCTTCTTCGTCACTTGAGTATACGAAACCGTGACCAATTAAGAAAAAAATTAGAGATTAAGAAAAGTGTCCCACATTGTAAATGTCATGTTTGAAGATGTCTCGTTAGGACATGAGATGATGGAACAGATTCGGTCGTAGGCATAGAAGGAGAAACTCGGCATTCCAATCTCAGGGTGTGGAGAGAGGACATTTCGGTGAAGAAAAGCGGCGATATTACGATTGAAGGGCCTCGTTTGTACACGTCAACAGATCGTAGGGTCATCGTCACCGTCCACAGAATCTAATCTCCTTGCTACTGCTGCAGCATGTCACTATGCTGGTTAGTGCTTTCCTTGGCACGCGCGGACACCGCTGTCTTCCCTCTCTGTTGTCGGACAGCGTCTCTGTCTCCTCGTTAAGTAATCGGGTCAAGTGAGTTGATGCCTCGGGTCGGGACGTCTCGTTACTCTCCGGAGTGAGATACTACGGGTCTCTCGGACAACCGCCCCCCTCGACCCCGAAGCACCAACTAATTCGAATAATTGTCGCGCGTTCTGCGCCTTGTTGTTGTCATAACGCCTTGCTTCAATCGCACGTCCAAGATGAAACTTTCAGTGAGCGGAAGAGAACAAAAGACGAATATATATATATTCTTGATCATTATGCTTTCTCGTAGAAATTTCTGGGACTGTACACTGCTAGTGTTCTCCGCAAAGATATTTATAGCTCAACACTTGTCTAAAAGATACTTTCAAGGATACTTTGTTATGCTGAACAAATATCTACAACCAAACCTGACAATCTAGAACTTTGCAGAAATTGTCACGTTAACAACAACTTAAATGTCAAATAACTGAACTAAATTAGGAAATGTTCAACTTACCCGCGCAAAAAAAAAGTATGAACAGAGTATTGAAAAAGTATTTAAAAACAAATTATTAAGAGTCTCGCGTATTGGACTTTTTAATACTCAGTTTAATACTTTTTTTTCGAGACTTGAGCATTAAAAAATTGTAAATTGCAGCTATGGACTGGTTAATTATAAATTTTTGCTACTGTTAGGAAAGCTACGTGGAACTCGACCTGTAGTTTTTGGAGTAGGGAAAATTATCCGAGGTTCGTTAGTGGAAATTATTGTACAGTTTTATCCAAAGTTGCCTAGACAACACCTTGGGACTAATTAAAACAATGGACTAGTTCATTTCAAGATTGTGCAGGTGTCGAAGAATAAACGTGGAACTTAACCTGTAGTTTTTGAAGTACGAAAAGTTGTGCGCAGGTTC
Organism: Tromatobia lineatoria; assembly: GCA_949699805.1. Lineage (NCBI taxonomy): Eukaryota > Metazoa > Arthropoda > Insecta > Hymenoptera > Ichneumonidae > Tromatobia > Tromatobia lineatoria. Next base: position 2,540,545 of record OX453050.1, on the reverse strand, counting down.
GTTAATAATAAATGTTCCATAGGTTCATTCCAGAACACAACACACACATTTTCAATTCAAATTAATCCATAGAATAATTTTCTTCAGCACTTCACATGTGTTGAATGTTCCAACTGCTGTAAATTCACAATTGAGCTGTAGCTAGAGTTTGGCTTAAAATTAATTTCTTCGAACTTCATTGTGTGATGATTTGTAATGAATTCGACTTTAATATTTATCCATTGAGTTACAAAAATTATTATTTATTAATATTAGAGGTTGCGATTGAATCACAAGTAACAATTTCTTAGACAACACATTTGACAGACACGTCACTTCGTTGTTGGCCATCGCCACAACGTCGCCAACTTCAGCTACATAACTCATTCGTGTCTGCGATTGTAGATGTAGTAGATTGAAGTACAAGTACTTTAAGAAACCGCTGTTGAAAAGAAAAGCAGAAAGAAAAACTTTTTTTGCATGACAAAAATATATAATAATTATTATTTCAAATGTTGCCAATTGTAAAGACAGATAATACAGATTAAAACCTTGAGGTCACTCCCAAATAATTAAGGAATATAAAGAGACGAGTCCGTTTAGTGGCTTTTCAACGATAATAAAGTGATTCTCGAAGCAGTGACAGCTGAAGTGGTATCTCGATTTAAGAACAAACGTAGGGGAAGCGAGAAAATCAGAGTTGTCGACAAAATTCCCTGGCGTCTACAGACGACGAGGGTGAAACTGAATGGCGTGTAAGGCTCGACAATAAAAGGGCTTGTAGCTACAGACACAATCCGTTGTTGGTACTGCGTGAGGGTTCCCAAGGGATCCATCATGCGGCGAGCTCTATATATTTTTTTTCTTGTTGCTTTTTTTTTCGTTCTTTCTTCGCCGCTCTCTGTACTCTCTGGAAATACGCTTTCCTCTATAGATCCTCAGGTACTTTGCGGATATAGGCTATACGTACGTGGAATACGGGCAGACTCTCTTTCATCCCTCTTATTTTCCTCCGTCGTATCCGCCGACGTACAGACGAAGTCGATGACGCCCCCGGAACTTTATCGAGGGCACTTCGACCCGCCGCTTCCTATCTACGTTTCTGCCGGCTTTTTCACAACCATACGAACATAACGAAACTTTTTGGTCCACGAGATGAAATCACATATATTCATACGCTCGGAACTACAACTATACAGCGACGAAAAGCTTTCCGAGAATGGTACTTCCAAGTATTATTATATTTTTAAATATAAAATAGCCATAGTATTTTTTTTGTTTTCTGTTTTTTTTTCCTGTATTCGACGCCACGTGAAAGCAGAATAAAATGAGAAGGACTCTTTAGAAAGCGACCACTGTCACGGTGAGATAAAAATTTAGTAGTGGTATCTGCGTATAGCCGGCTTAAAAGACCACGAATGCATTTAGGGCGTTTCATGATATTTCGCACAGCATAAAATCTGACGGACTTTAAGCTTCTCCTCATTTTTTCATGATATTTATAATGCTGAACGACGTAATTTTATTTTCTTCTAAATTTGTTGGTAGAGGTGTTTTATTGACAAAAAGTGAAATCGATATATCAATTAGTAAAATCATATTGCCATAAAATAAGCCTGATCTATAATTTTGTAATTAGACACAGTTTTCCATTAGTCGGAATTTCTCTGAATCTGAATTTGAAATGATACTATTTTTATTTGTTTGAATTTTTTTCTGGCGAAATATGCCATATGTTTCATTTTTCATTTGACCTATGATGTCTCGGAAACGATTAATCGTATCGACATCGGATAAAAACGAAAATGTGCGTTTTTTTATGATCCACAAGAAAATAATTAATTCAGAATTAATTGTGTAATTTCAGACTATATTTTGCTACAAAATTAATGAAAATACACAACTGGCAACAATTTTTTCGATGACACTTTCCGAAGTGCTTTTCGCAAAAAAAATTGTCATTAATTATGTAGTAAAATATTGTCTGAAATTACACAATTAATTCTGAATTAATTATTTTCTTGTAGGCCATGAAAAAAGCACATTTTCGTTGTTTTTAGTATATCGATACGATTGATCGTTCCCGAGATATCATAGGTTAAATGAAAAAGGAAAAATATGTCATATTTCGCCCGAAAAAATTTCAAAAAAATTAAAATTTTGTGTATCTATTATAACCACTGAACCTGATTGTTGGCCATTTTTTCGAATTTTTTTTATTTTTTTATTAGTCATGTGGCGCCTCATATTCCGATTGATTTGATGGTTGAACAAAAAATTTATTAACCATATATATTTTTATTCCAGGTGCAGATCGATCCATTGATCCCAAAGATGGGTCAACCACTGGGTTAAAGGTCAGTTGAAACAAACGAATGAATAAATGATTGAAAAACAATTTTTACAGTGTATTAATATAAAAAATGTCACGTGCATGTTTGTGCACAATGTGCTCTTTTGTAGCCGACTGTATAGAATGTATTTATATATTAATTTTTCGTGCTCTCCTGGGAAATATAGCCGATATCGAAAGCCTCCCAGAGTTGGGCACAGGAGCATCGGGAATTCTCGAGAGCAATTAATTAGCTCCGTTTGGCATCCGGCTTTTCAGAAACTCTCGGGCTTCTGCATAGTGCGTTATTCTCTCTCGAGCGTGCGCACGCGGTAATTAACTCGGACAATTTATGTTCGAGCTTCGCGTGGCTTTCTCGCTCTTGGTCATGGCCAAACGTTCTCGCGCGGTTGCGCACGTCGCTGGAAAGCATTAAACGCTGGCACGTGCATCGTTCGTCAGAGAACATATACCGCTGACTGGACAGCTGTAAAAGTGGTAGCGGCATATATAGTCACACGTTCGAGATATCTGTACCTCAGTTAAATCTTATATATGTATATGAATGGACGTCGCTGTTGCGCACTCTTCACGTGTGAACGAGCCTCTAACCGCTCGGTTATCTGGCCGATCGGATCTAATTAACTCCGAGGCTCCCAGGTCACGTCGTTCATCCGGCTCGAACGCATCTACCGAGTCGCAATCCTCTCAAAGCCCTCAAGCTTTTATTCTATTTATGTTTATTGTCTATATTATTAATTTCACAGCGTGAGTGACACTTCGCTCGGAATACGACCTTAGCCTTCACACCATTGAACGCATCTCTATTAAAAGATACTTCACTCGAACGTGGAACGAAAAAAAAATGATTGGGGAATGGTTAAGTGAGAAATTCAAGGTAGCAGAAGCTGAAACATTTATTACGCAATTTTTTCGTACTTCCCATGTTGGAGTGTTCAATTGGCTGATTGCTGGATAACTACTGGATGATAACTTGGGCTCAGTACTGAAAGTTGACTACAGCGGGGTACTGGGGATTAATGATACCTAGGAAGGGTAACAAACATGGTCAGTAATGGGCAAGTAACGGCGCAAAATATTGGGTATTAAAAATGTAGTTATCAATTATTAATGTAAATAGACCACTAGATCAAACGGACTATATGAATTTCTTATACTTCATGTCCAATAAACGTTGCATCTAAGATAACAATTACAGAGACATTAGATGGATTTGGATAAAGTGTATCAATTTCTTAAGCCAATGGGGTTAGGGAATAGTTACAATCAATCGCACAAGGAAAAACCTTCCTATATTTCGGCTGGGATTTCAGTCCTCTTCAAGCAACTGTTACAAAAAACAGTACTTTTTTCTACAATTCTATTTGAATAAAATCGATATTTAATTTTGATAATTCACTCTTTTCGCTGATCATATCAGATTTTTGAATGAGCGTAGTAAAGAAATGTCATTGAAGTTTACATCGTTAAAGGGCAGCGACATAAAAAAATTAATCATAATAACAAAGATTAACGTCCTTTGACCCTCCATAATATGGAATGATCTTTATTTTTAATACTTGTAGGCAAAATCATTTTTATTTGTATCTCTTATGATGACCTACGGTAATCAGATTTAAAAAAAATTTATTTCGTTGCATCCCAACAATGCAAACTTCAGCATCATGTAAACAAATGATGTTTTGCTAGATTGGAGAACCAACTAAAATAACAATGATACATTTTGTTTTATTTCAAAATCCACATGCTTTTTTTGACATTACATTGTAAAACGATACTTGCTCAACCCGACGAGAGATTAAAAATGAATGGACATTTTTTTCTCACGGTTCATGTGCTTCCAATTTTTGTGGTTGTAACTGAAGAAAGAGGAAAGGGAGAGCGAGAGTCGCGAACTGGAGAAACATGTCTTAGCAGGAGTCTCGGTGACACTTAAGTGGATTAAGGAACAGCTCGCGGGCTTCTCCGAACCCCAGCTGCAAAATAGCAGACAGGGAAACTCCACTTTCGGGATGGCTCGAAGTAAAGCATTTATCATCGAGAAGTCGACACTAATTTACAGTCACACTGACACTGGTTATTGCAACCTAGAAACAAGACTTCTATAGGTTGCTTGAAAGCATACGGTATAGGTCATCTTTTTACAATAAAGGTGACCCAAAATTTATTTTTCATCCGACGGACGATTTAAATTTCACCGTAAAAACAATTATTAGAGATGCCCTAAGATAAACTAGGGCCTTTTCAGGCTTTAACGTAGACGGCCTAAAAGGGTTTTCCATATCACTCCCAAGTAGGGCCCTGATAAGGCTAGGTTTCCATGGCGAAGGATTTGATAGGGTAATAACTTCAGGGCCCAGTCAGGCTTAAACATGGCACCAAGTAAACAAATCAATAATAATATTGCCATATAAGGGTCTCATAAGGCAATTTTAGGTTTCCATGTCGAAGTTTATTAAGGGCTTGATAGGGTAATTACTTAAGGGCCCAGTCAGGCTTCATCATGATACTACGTAAACTAATTAATCATAATTTTGCCAAATAAGGATCTCATAAGGTCATGGTGAAGTTTAATAAGGCCTTGATAAGTTAATTAATTAAAGGCCCAGTCAGACTTAACCATGGCATGAAGTAAACAAATCAATAATAAATTTGCCAGATAACGGTCTTATATGGCAATCCGAGGTTTTCATGGCAAAATTGGTGGTCACCTATCCAACTAATGACCACTAAAGTCTGCCAGGTGGTCACCCATTCTAATACTGGCCCTCAGATCAGTCAGACAGTCACGCACCTAGATAAAAACGAACTAATTCGTGCAAACAATAAAACAACTTTATTGGATATAACCGATTTCTGTAAAAAAATTACTGAATGTGCTTTTATTTTTACACATCAGACGCAGTCATGTAAATCTATCATGTTCTGACTATATTACATTAATTTTATTTCACATTTCATATTACAGTCATTCAAATAGACAAAAAAATTGCATATTCATATGATTTGAATGGCCGAGAAAGCTAAGGCGCTGCGCATCTTAACCATCCGGAGGGTTCTAGGTTCGATTCCCGTCAATGTAAAAAAAAAAAATTAATATGTTTGTTCAGCGATTAATATGTAGAGAAAGACGAAATATCTCATTAAAAGTGCAACATTACTCAACTAAATAATAACAAATATGTATTTTTAAATTAAATTTTTTTGTTATTTTAGTAAGGACTTAATAGGGCAGCTTTTACAGGCCCCTAATATTAAGCCTTTGAAGGCCCCGGAAAAAAGCGTGACCGTCCTTTAGGAAACCCTATAAGGCTTCCACATAAGGTCCCTTATATAATTAGGGAAAATTAATCAGGGCCTTGGCAAAACCATGATAAGATTTCTTCACGGATCGTACTTCATAGGTCGAAATAAATTGTCTAGGAATTCACTTTTTTCAGGGATATGACCCTGATCAACCTGTATTAAATTTTTGGCGCCTTTATAAAATCCTGTGATTAGTAGCAAACAGTGATTCTATTTTGATCTTGATTCAGATTATTTACAGGTCACGTGGCATAGAGATTTATCACTATGATAGGGCGTGACGAATTAGCCAAAGCTAGCAGGGCAGAGAAATGCTTTGAATAATTCAATTTAATCCTGAATCGATATAATCCTCACTCGCTTGATGAGGCAATAGACTGTAACGTATGGTGAATTGCACCGCAGTATATGCGGCGGTTAACACCCGTTAAACGGTGGATCCGATACAGAGCTTCCCGTATAATGAGTAATCAAGCGAAATTATTCACGGCAGCTTTATTACATCCGCGACAGCATCCGCTTGCGTTTACCATAATTCTCGTATCGTCGCCGCTCCCACCCGATAAAAAGAAGATAGAATTACTGCCGCGTGCACAGAATCGAGCTCAGGGAGAAAGACAATTAGGAATTGGCATTCGTCGATCACGGCTACTTACATTCCTTCATTAAATAAATTCACGTCGATGAATACCCTATTTTTATTTTCTCAACGATTGTTAATATGATGTCTCAGCATCCAATGAGAGAAAAAAAGCTTTCGAATCATTTTCAATAACATTTTGATATTGCAGGAACTATAACCTACAATACTTTGTATTGTAAATTAATATGAAGCAAAATAAATTGAGAATTAAATTCGTTTGACAAAATTATAGTTTGTTAGGAAAAGGTGAATCAGGTTATCAATATTATGGAAATAATATGATTTTTTATAACTATTTGTTTTCTTGAAAACATAGATATTCTCGTACTCGATATAATGTGGGGAAATATGTTGATACTTATGGTTATGTTTTATATTTCAAATTCGTAACTCAATTGTCTTGTACGCACTCGTTTTTACTGTGTTCTTTTGCTTTCTCATAGGGGAAGCCTTGTTTTTTGAAAAAATTTTGTTCGAGATTGTCATGTCAAAAAAAAATGAGAAAAGTGGTTTAGAAAAAGTATACGCATATGTGTGTATGTGTGTGTGTACAGTGTTTCACAATTTTAATCACATTTAAGTTAAGAACCGTTCAACCGATTCAGCTAAGATTTGGGACACAAGTGAAGCAGCAGTTCGCCTTTGATTGTTGCAATTTTTTACGAAATGTACGTAGAATTTTTTCTTTAATGGCTTTTGTAAATTCTTCAAAAAAGAATGTGAGCGTTTTAGCTTCCGTAAAATAAATGATATTCCCCCAAAGAATTTTTTATAAGTGCACGTACTCTTAATATTATTTGGTATTCAAATAACCGAAATCGGAAAAGCGGTTTGGATTTTATAGTGTTTGGAAATTTTCGAAAAAAAATCACGTTTTTGCCCTAACTTTGGCAAAACATGAGACAACGAACTCAAATTTCATACATGAAATCGGTACTATCTAGCGATGATAACTACATAGTTTCGTCATAATATGCAATGTGGTTACAATTTGTCAGAATTTAAAGTTTTGGAAAAATGCTGTTATTTGCATCAACTTTAACTAAACATAACATAGTAAGGTCAAACTTTAGATATGAAATCAGTACTATTTAGCGATAATAGGTACACAGTTTTGCCATGATTTTTTATGTGGTTAAAATTTTTCAGAAATTCAACTTTGATTAAGAATAAGGCTGCAAAGTTGACCCTTGCAAATTGTTTGATCGTTATTTTTGGTCTTTTTTACAAAGCTCCCTCTATGAAAAAGCAAACATCGATTAACATACCTTCTCATAGCTTTGCAAAAAAAAAAATAAGGCAATTTGCAAATTTTTGTCCATGTATGAACTGAAGTTCGTTTGTCAATGTTGCCTCAAAAAGCAAGTATCTTTCGGAGCCAATAGATGAATACTTTCTAACTACCAAAAACCATGTTCTACATATTCAACAATAATTTTGACAACGAACACTAGAACAAAATGGTTGATGGTTCGCTGCTTCAAGCTAATTCCACTGTTAAATCTTGTGGATGAGCTGTCAAGCGAACTTCATTCCATTCAGTTCTGCTCTGCTTCTTCTCTCCACCAGGATCGTTCGGACGAATTTTACGAAGAGGCAATGTGCCAGCCACCGTGTATAGTATATAATCTGCTTCCAGCTAAAACCAATACCCACAGGTTTTTTCCTCCTCCTTCCACTCCCTCGTACTTTAGCATCTCTCCATTCTACGTCCTCTCGGTTCACAGGAAATAGTCTTTGCTCGTCGTCGTGTTTGTTTTCTGTAAGCGTGTCATTGAGAACGAACCAGAAACCTTGGTTTTTTTTGCGTTCGAGTATAAAGGTCGGCTATCACCATGGATGAGCGTATATATATATACTCGCTGGGTTTATGGATATGACAGGATCGACGGTGAACTCGCTACCGCCAATATACATATACTATTTGTGCATTTACCGTGGCATTACGTATGCGAATGTAGTTGAGTTTCCAGAATTATTAATCTCTCGAGATATTCCCCAGGCGATAAACACTGCTGCTAGTGCTGCGCCATCTATATCTGCATAGCCACACTGAGAGAAAAATCTGATAATTTTATAAATAACATAGTTGGACTGACGATAATCTAACTATAAACTATAATTCCCAGAAGAAACGTCTATATTTTATGGTTATAGCAAATATAAGAAAATAGTTGGATCAACCACTAATATAATTCCCAGAAGGAACGTCTATATTTTATGGTTATAGCAAATATAAATATAGTAGCAATTATTAAAAAGATACTAGTTTCAAAAACTATTCTGATAGTTTCAAATATGCCGTTTCGTTGCAGATCTCAACGTTTGTTTACAATAACCTTAGAGTATCGTTTATTGAACCATATTATCATCGCTTCAACCATAAAACATTGCAAGCCTTCCTATATTCGTTTTACCATGTGAAATCGTTAAATAAACCATATGCTTTTCTCTCAATGCAGTGGAAAACTCACTGCATATATGAGGGTATACGTAGGCGTAGATCCCCCAATTCTATATGGTTGCTTACGCCTCTGTGAATGTGTCCAATTGGTTTAGTACTGGGCATGTGATGGTGGCCAAGTCTCTTAGTAGTGGCACATCAACAGAAACCAGCACTGGCTGATTGCTGGATAACTACTGGATGATAACATGGGGCCAGTACTGGTAGTTATATGTACGACCGGGTCGTGGCGGTTAATGTTGCCCAGTAATGGTAACAAACACGGCCAGTATCGAACAAGTAATTGCTGGAAATATTTGGTATAACCAATTTAGTAAATAATTATTAATTGAAAAAGATACATTTCTTAACAAACCACCTCCAATAATTTGAATAATGTTATTCTATTATTATTGATGAAAAAAAAGGAAATTTTCCATGGATATAATTTTTTCGATAGCTTTCTGAAAAGTGATGTTAATGGGTTTTGAACCTAAGTCATAAAATTGTGTACTCAGGTCTCTCAAAACAACTCATTACTAATCTAACTCGAAAACAAAGAATTAAAAAATGGGCAAACCAAAAAAAAGTTAAAGTGCAAAGTCTTGTTTAAAGCATCGGCAAGGAAATATCTTTATTTTTGTCTGGTCGTTAGCGCAACATATGTTCAAACGAAGCTTGAAACAGAAAACGCATGTGATAATTTTCTTTTTTCAAATCTAGTTCAAGGTAGTTAAACTCTGATAATTTAATCTCGTTTAATCCCTTGTTCAACAGCTTGTTATTCACACCTTATTTTTTTTTTACTTATTTTTTACCCTTTCATAATTCCTTTTGATCTTTAAGAATAACACAAAGGCACTTCTTGGGATTATTCGAAATAGTTTGAGAAAGGTATCGAGACTCAAGCAGAGCCAGTTGTGAGCGGGGGCGTTGGACAACGAGTACCCTCATCTCAGGAGGGTCTGGTCGCTCTATTTCGTAATCGCACTGAAAGAATCCGCGCGCTGTCTTGCGAAGAGGAAACAGGAGAGAGGCTCACAGATACCGCGCGACCTCGGGTACAACACAACGGGAAGCAAGATGAGCCTTATGTTCCACGAACTCTACCGCGTTCCACCGTCCACGAGTCGAGACCACCAGGCCAATGTCGCGGTTCGTTAAACGACTCGGAATAATTACGTACATCACCATTAGAGTGAACATCCTCGACCCTAAAGTATCCGTATACCACGAGCGCGGTGTTCGTAAACTACCGCACTCACCGCTCTCTCTTGCTTGTTCGTCTAGTCCTACGAGAGCCTAATAAGGCTGTAAGATCCATGGAAACTTTAGACGTGGGCCTCTTCCGTCTCTATAGCCGCTAGCAATTTTCAACAATGGGACAACTGGTACCATGTCAGAATAATATGACAATGTATCTCAACGACAAAATAACGCACCTCAAAAAATCACCGCACGTGCTTTTTTTTTGCCGGAAATTTATGGACCTCCTCTCCATTACATGAGTTAATTGATTAATTAATTTATTTATTTTTGTTCCGTTCAAAAAAAGTATCCGTTTTTTAATAAAGAAATAATTCCTCCGTTCTTTGGTGATGAATGATTCCCACCGGAGCAGAAAACGATAATTTTATGCAGAGACATTTTTTTAAATAACTTTAAGTTACAAAATCTCTTAATATTTCTTCCTCGTCTATCGATTTATCCGATGAAATCATTTTGATACGAGGATTCGTCTCTCCAAAATAAATAAAAATATCACGTAAGCCGCTTCGTGGTTAGGTTAAATGATATACGTGCGCGCGTAAATATAGTCAAGTGACTGACGGCAGCGGGAGCAAAATTTTTTCTGCTCCCGCTGATACAGAGGGCGTGCGTGTAGTTTTACCAATGCACGAATTTTGGACTTTCTGCAACGGAATTGATGCCCAACGTACTTTTGCTTCCTCTGATACAGAGGGCGTGCGTGTAGTTCTACCAATGCACGAATCTTGGACTTTCTGCATCGAAATCGATGCCGAAAGTACTTTCGCTTCCTCTGATACAGAGGGCGTGCCTGTAGTTTTACCAATGCACGAATCTTGGACTTTCTGCATCGGAATTTATGCCGAAAGTACTTTCGCTTCCTCTGATACAGAGGGCGTGCCTGTAGTTTTACCAATGCACGAATCTTGGACTTTCTGCATCGAAATTGATGCCGAAAGTACTTTTGCTTCCTCTGATACAGAGGGCGTTCCTGTAGTTTTACCAATGCACGAATTTTGGACTTTCTGCATCGGAATTGATGCCGAAAGTACTTTCGCTTCCTCTGATGCAGAGGGCGTGCCTGTAGTTTTACCAATGCACGAATCTTGGACTTTCTGCATCGAAATTGATGCCGAAAGTACTTTTGCTTCCTCTGATACAGAGGGCGTGCGTGTAGATTTACCAATGCACGAATCTTGGACTTTCTGCATCGAAATCGATGCCGAAAGTACTTTCGCTTCCTCTGATACAGAGGGCGTGCGTGTAGTTTTACCAATGCACGAATCTTGGACTTTCTGCATCGAAATTGATGCCGAAAGTACGTACTTTCGACCGAGGTATAAAGAAAATGTGTTTTATACCCAACTCTTTTTTATTGACATTTTTAAAATACATTTACCCTCGTTATTTTTTGATCGTGACATGAGCAGATCCGTAACCTGGCGTGGTACCTCGCTCAGGGCTGTAATAACACGAAGTGTGTGCTGCGTGCACTCACTGGGAACAGTGCATACACGTGTACATGAATAAACGAGAATCATGTTCCAGCATGAGCACTCGGTGCATTCCTATGCAGGCCTTACGCCTCTACTGCACTGAGTCCGAGCTGTTGCACAGATATATTCGCACTTACGTTCAACCACTGTGCATTGTGTACTCGCATGTGCATATAGCGCAGAGTGCACACCACGGATGAATACCCTCTCCTATGCGCAGCTTCCCTATCGCTCTTCTCGCGATACACTTGTTCCACTTGTTGTTATCCCTCCGATGCAGCGTTTCATTTCATGCACTGCAACCCGAGAGTTCTCAAGTACCTGCAACCCTGCGAAACTATTGTCATTATAACGCCAACAACAGAGATTGACTTTCAGCAGATTTGGACCATTTCGACCCGAAGAAACTGTTACGCTTTACGCAGCATCTCTGTGATTGGATTACAATAATTTCGCCGATAATGCATTGTTTTTATAAATAAACTGTAGGAAATGTTACTTTTAACTTTGATTAGGGTGAAGTGGTTAATATGGACCGGTGCACTGTCGTCATTAAGTGCGTTATGACCCACATGTGAAATTGGGGAAATTTACAACTTTGTACCCTCACTTTTGTTGATATCAGTGAGGTAATTCAAGTTTTTAATAGGGGTGATGATTAAAAGAAATAACGTTATGCAGAAATATAATAATCCAATTTTTAATAAGACTTTATTAACGTTGTATTTATAATATACTTTATAACGTTTATTAACTTTGTAACGCAAAAAGCCTTGTGCTAGATCAAAAATATTTCTTGCACATTCATACGCAAAACAATTGACAATTTTTTTTGCCATGCGTACTTACCTTCGCTCATGTGATATATTTCGAAATATCTGATATTGTGAAGCTAGGTCGACGTAAACTTCATTGGTCTTATCACCGACTGCACGGAAAAAACTAAAACTGTTGAATGAACTAATTTCATCAAATTTAGTTTAAATCATTAATTTGAATTCTATATAATTGAATCAAATAGCTTGGTACTTAAAGCAATTATACGTATGTTATAAATAGTGAAATAATTCGTTGAGTCAATTCAATAACTGATTGTATGTATTTGATATGTATACTTAAATCAATAGAATTATTAAATTGAACTTATATACGTTCGAAACTATTTCCATGGATACAAATGGATTTATTAAAATGATGCATTATTTGAGCGGATTAAATGTTAGGTAGCAACGGAACAATATTTCCTTGAATGCATTAAATAATATAATTGAGAACAATGACTGAAGATCAAATGTATTCGTATTGTTATGCGCAGCAGATAAAAAAATTCATTCACTCAGTCGCTCGAATATAAATCGAGTATACGTTCTATTTTAAAATCCATTCAATTGAAGTAATTAAATATTAACTGGGTTCTAATAAATATCGTCTATATTGCAATAGATATTGTCCACAGTGAAAAAACATTGTCCAAATTTAAAAATATATTGTTTGGACCCAACGCTATAATACGATATGATATGAATAAGTAATTTGTCTCACGTTTGTCATAGGACAGTTTCATTGACACAACACGATATTTTATCAAAAGCATCAAATATTTTGTTGAGCCGATTACTTTTTTTCCCATTGAACAAAATAATTAATTACATATATAACTGGTTCAAGTAAATGAAATACTTGAGAAGATCCAAATAAATGGTTTATTTGGCTGATTCCGTTAACTCAACTAAATATTTCTCTCAGTGTGAATGTTCTATTCTTCTTTCGGCGGAGATCTTAATCCTGGACGCAAATGTTTTCTCAGTCGAATGAAATCGTGATAAATTTCGCTAACTGCAGTAACGAAGTTTCACTGCTAAATTCACGAAATACCAAGCGTAAATTTTGGGTTTTCCAGTTACCCATCGTTTGCATGCTTACCTATTATATACACTTATGAATACATTATTCATAGCAGTTCGTACGACGTACTTACGAGATCCAAAGCTTAAACAGGCGAATCTTTCGCATTCATTGTGTACGGTGCTTTTCGCGTGCCCGATTATGTGCATGTCTGTACATACTAATTAATATCTCCTAAAGTTTCGAACAAGAGCTTTGAACGTTGTGCACCTCTTCTCCAGCTGCATTCAACTATATAGACATGCTCTGTTTTCTAGATATAATATTTTTCTTTATTGTCCTGCGCACCAGGGTGTGTCGAAATTTTTTTTTTTCATTTTAATCTATAGTTTGTACCTTTAAGCAACGCTTGTCAAAATTTTAGCGCGATAACAAATTTTTTAGACGTAGCTCAAACGACGAATAGATTTCCCATTTGATTAACACGTAGATGAATGCGACTCTCAATAAATTCATGTCTCTAAATTACAGATACGATATATTGACGTTCGTGTATCTTTTTTCATTATCTTTAGATCATTGAGAAGGGGAATGTCGAATTTTTTCCCGATTTTTGGTCAAATTTGACAGGTTTATCAAACGTTTTTAACAAAGCCGATGAATTTTTTTATCTTTCTCTTAAATATTCGATCTAATTCATCATTTTTTTCGTATTTACAAACAAATTTGAAACATCCGTTCAATAGTTGAATGAAATTTCACTTATAATTAAACTTCACAACAGACAATGGCTCCAGAATTAACCTCAAACTTGAAATTTCAATTGAAACTGATCTTACAGGGCGGAGAGGGCGAGATTCTGAGCTTCAAAAATTCATAACTCGGAAACTATCGGTTTAAACGAAAAATTTGTAAGCACTTTTTCTCTTCCCAATAATCTAAATATAACAAAAAAAAAAAAAAAAAAAATACGCCAACCCCAATATATCATATCTGTAATTTAGGGACATGAATTTATTGAGAGTCGCATTCATCTACGTGTTAATCAAATGGGAAATCTATTATTCGTTTGAGCTACCTCTAAAAAAGGTTTATTCGCGCTAAAATTTTGAAAAGAGTTGCTTACAGGTACAAACTAGAGATTAAAACGATGCGAAATTAAAAAAAAAAACAAAAAACAAAAAAAAATTCAAAACCCTATTGCACACGTGTCCGTGTTATATGCGGAAAAAAAAAATCTTTTGCGTAGCTTCCAGAGTCCTTCGACTATTCGTTAGTTTAAAAAAAATAGTTGCACGAGAGCACTATGCACTAACTGTGTTGAACGTGTCGTCGCCATCTAGCTGTACAAAGTGGCGCAGCACAGTAGTTTCACATAGTTTGCTTTTCTCACTGTTGCTGGTATCGCTGATTCTCGCGGGCCATCACACTCGGTTTCGCTCTCTTCTCGTTCTCTCTCGGATGGCACATGGTGCTACTCTATCTGGATACTATAGCTACTGTACGTATGATGCTTACGCGCTAGAGTATACGTTGTTTCAACCCTCCTCTATATGCCCCGCGCAATTCTCCCCCGTATGAAAACAGGGAAACTGCATTTCCACAAGCAAACTGGGCACCGGAACAATGAAAAGTTCATTATCCGGAGTGGCTATGCTCATGCTCTACTATACACGCTACATCCATTCGTCTCGGGCATTCATATGTGTCATACCGCACGAGTAAAGTGCCTCTACTGCGAATTGTCAGTCATGTGTCCAGGCTCGTCATCGAAATTTCATACAATAGAATGCGTTCTGTTGTTTCAATCTGTGCTGCAATAAATTGGATATTACTGCTGTTAACTAAAATAATCAATTTCAATTTTTTTACCTCCTTTCTTAAATTTGGATTTTTTGTGCAATTGAAATGGTATTAGAAAACTTCAAACCCAAGAAAAGTAGCATTTTTTACACATGTGGGATATATCCGATTAACATTATGTCTCCCAAAAAAAATGTAGATACTATTTTGTCTGAAAGAGAGGACTTAAAATACACGGACATGGATACATGTATATTGTCGAGAGCCGTTGAGGTCCGAATTTTTCCGAAACCAAGACCCCTTGTTAAATGCTCTCTACCCTGATTTTTTCTTCCTGCTAGAGGAAGATTTAAAAAAATGAAAACGAGATTTTCATGTCAGAACATTCAGAATTGTCCAAAACATCGAGAAAACTGATTTCGAAAAAGTGTCCGTGTGTGTGTGTGTGTGTTTACAGGGTATCGAAATTTCGATGACCTGTAACTCAAGAATCATCCGATTGAGATAAAATTTGGCACACAAGTGAAGCAGCAGTTTGTCTTCGATTGTTGTAATTTTTCACGAAATAAATTTAAATCTTTTTATTTTATGGCTTTTTCAAAATTGAAAACGGACGTGCGTGTTCTAGCTTTTGTAAAATTGATAATATTTTCCTCCATAATTTTTCATAAGTGCAAGTTCTCATAATGTTCTTTGGTATTAAATTTGACCGAAATCGGAAAAGCGATTCGGATTATACAGAGTTTAGAATTCTCGAAAAAATAAAATATGTTTTTGTCCTTATTTTAGCAAAACATAAGACAACAAGCTCAAATTTGCAATATATGGTTCAAAAATGTGAGAATTTCAAGTCTTAGAAAAATTATGGTATTGTATTAATCTTAGCAAAACATGAGATAGCAGATTCAAGCCTTAGACATAAAATCCGTACTATTTAGCTATAATAGGTACACAGTTTTGTCATAGATTGTTATGTCGTTGAAGTTTTTCAAAAATATCACTTTGATAAAAAATAAAGCTGCAAGGTTGACCTTTTCAAATTGCTTCCTTATTATTTTTCTTACAAAGCTTCCTCTTTAAGCAAAAATCAATTAACACACTTCCTCATAGAGTTAGCTTTGTAAAATAAACAAAAAATAATGAGGAAGCAATTTGCAAATTTTAACTTCACAGCTTTTTTTATGTCCTCTTTCGGTACAGACCGCAGAATCTGCTTTGTGAGGGATTTACATGCCCGCGCACCTCAACGACCCGAATGTACCTCATTCAAAAAAGCCTACACGGACAGAAAAATATGGCAATAATCCCTCGACTCAACATGGCGATCGAGTTATATTCCGGTTTTCTGGCGATTGTTATGTTGAGTCAAGGGATTATTGCCATATCCTTCTCTCCGTGTATAAAAATAATTTGAAAAAATGCATCGCAGATTACTACATTAAAGTAATTACATCTAAATAAATTTCCTAAATAAACAATCACCACAGTTAAAACGCAGCGGTAAAATATGGATATTACGAGAATGCTGATAAAAGTTTTAAAAAATCCCAATGCATCGAGCAAGACAAAAAAAAAGTATCATGACGTCGCGGCCGTACGTTAACGATGTATGATACGTACAGTCCCGCCAAAAGTGAGTTTTAGAGAAAATTTCGATTACTTTCCGATGAAATAAAAATCGGAAAAAAATCATCGATATTAAACGTGCTGAATAGATAAATTTTGCATAGTAATAATTCCAAAATGTTATTAACAAATTTCTGAAAAAAACAATTGTTCAACAAACAATCAGTCGACCTAACGTTTTTTTCTAATAAAAATGATATGTCAATTTATTTGAATGCCTATGAATTTTTTCAGATTTTTTTCTTTATTTTGATGTTGACTTTTTTAATTTCCAAAAATGTGCGCGAAATAACGAATTTTGGATATGTGTTCCGCATAAACCTATCTACTACACTCAAGATTTTTTTGCAAAACGCATATCCAAAATTTGTTATATACTGCGAATTAAAAAAAAAAAAAATCCAAATCAAAATGAAGAAAAAAATCTGAAAAAATTTATACGTATTCAAAATAATTAACAAATCATTTTCATAGAAAAAAAAAGTTAGGTTGACTGTTTATTTGTTGAACAATTGTTTTTTTCACCAATTTGTTATTAACATTTTGCGATTATTATTATGCGAAATCAATCTTTTCAGCGCGTTTTACATGCATTATTATTTTCCGATTTTTATCCCATCGTGAAGTGATCGAAATTGTCTCCGAAACTCGCTTTTGGCGAGACTGTACGTATCATACATCCTTAAATATACATATGAGAGGCTCGACGATAATCTCGCGTTCCCCTTTCGTTCCGTTCTCACTTTCCGCCCTCGCTCGTTCCACTCGCGTCCCACCTCACGAGCTCACCGTTTCAGATGTTGACCTTAGAGTGCTCCGAGGTAATTTATTTCCCGTCGCGTGTGCCGACGGCCCACGTGGGCTTGGCAGCCGCGCTAGGACTGCTCGACGCAACCCGCCCGTTTGAGCACGCGGGGGTGTGTGAATAGTCCGTAGGACGCGATTCGCCATCCCAGTATGATATAACGGACCGTGGGGAAAAGCACATTTCAACAGTCATCATGTATTGTGACACGACTTTCGAATCCGAGATAATTCGGGAAAATCGCTCAACAAATTCGACACCCTGAAACACAAAAAATAATGCTCAAGGGCGCCAGGCCCTTCAATTGGATCCTGAAGGGCCAAGAGGAGAGCGAATCGTGAGGGGTGTGAGAAGAGAAACTCGTGAATAATCACGAAATAACGACACTACACACGCGAACTCTTGCTATTACTGACACTTTTAATAATAGAAAAAAAAACACACATGTAATTAATTCCCTGAGGGGGAATTTGTGCTCGTTAGGCACCACTGATTTTATACAATCAAACGAATAACAAATCCAAGTAATAAATCCAAGACTCGGCGGGTGAGCACAGCACCTCACAATTTATTGAGCAAGGTTGGTCAGAGCTGATTGTTCAATCAGCTCTGACCAACTGATTCGATAGCACGGCGGTACGTAAGTAACAAGTAACGTAAGTAAGTCAACAAGTAGCGATCCTTCGCGTCTTACTAAGACTAAGGTCTTAGTAAGACTAAACTAAACTAAAAATTAGTTAGCCGGCACTAACAGCGGTCCTATTAGGGCCGGCGGCGGGGTGCGGAGCGGAGGGAGACCTCATCCCTTCAAGCGACAATAGGTGGCGATCGCTGTATCGTCACTTTTATCATTACCCGGGCGGTTGTCCGCGGTCCCGTTGATGGTAAAGCGCAGCGCGGAAAGTCCTTTCTCTCGCCAGTGGTGCTACTGCACTGAGAAAAAAATTGTGGGTGCAGTGAACATACATGAGAAATTTAGTCAACCGCATATGGTTGGCTCAATGACAATTTCACTGTCTTAACGAAATAGAAGTTGACTCAACAGAATGAGGTTGGCTCAACCTCTCGGCGAGGTTATATACGGCGAACATCATGGTGAATTTGAGTCAATCGGCTTAAATGAACTTGAGTCAACCCCGAATCGGTCAAATCAACCTGATAGAGGTTGGCTCAACCACATCGAAAACACTTGACTCAAATTCATCAGTATGTTCGCCGCATATAACCTCGCCGAGAGGTTGAGCCAACCTCATTCTGTTGAGTCAACTTCTATTTCGTTAAGACAGTGGAGTTGTCAGTGAGCCAACCATATGCGGTTGACTAAATTTCTCATGTATGCTCACTGCACCCACAATTTTTTTTCTCAGTGTGTCGTACGATCGATCTCTCCACGCATATCGAAAATAACTCAACGAAACAAATTCGTAAAATATTTCCTGATTGGCGAGTGCATTGGTTGGCTTGAGCAGCCATGGTCCTGCGGATAAGCCTGCATTTTCGGAGAAAAAGCGACGAATCCGTTTTAGTGGCTTGATGGCTGGACGTTGTTACGTGTTTGCAAGATTGGCGAGGGAGAGCTGCCGCAAATCCCATGGAATGCGAAATACCGCGTTACAGTATATATATTCATGTATATTTCACGAGGACACTACGAATTTCTTTTTTCGACTTTCTATGGTCGATTTTTTTCCAACATATTTCTGTACCAAATATCCGAGGATTTATTCGTGTAAAAAAATCTCTACTTCTTTTTTTTTCTGTAAAAAGAAGGCGAAAAAAATATATTGGTCCATGGAAAATATGAGCTCGAGTGTCACGTTGAGGGTGATGGTACGTTCAATCTGAACTATGCATTGTCCACCACTCCGAAATATATGCATAACAAACCGATTTTTTTACTATTATTATTATTTATTTTTTTTACCTCGCCGCACCAATTTTTTCGTACCAGAATAATGGTTCACAGGTCGGGGTACATTTATTCCCATCGCGATTTCTAGGATGTAGTAACAGTTTATTGTATATGGGGCATTCCACATGACTTCAGCCATCGAAAAACTAAAAAATTCGAATAAATGTCCACAAATCAGGTTCAGTGGTTTTTATAGATACACAAAATTTTAATTTTTTGAATTTTTTCTGGCGCATTATGCCATATTTTTAATTTTTCATTTAACCTATGATATCTCGGGAACGATTAAACGTATCGACATCTAAAAAAAACGAAAATGTGCGTTTTTTATGGACCACAAAAAAAAATTAATTCAGAATTAATTGTGTAATTTCAGTCTATATTTTACTACAAAATTAGTGTATTTTTTTTTTGTTGCGATAAGGACTTCGGAAAGTGCCTTCGGAAAAATTGTTGCCAATTGTGTATGAAAATCCTCAATTTTACGTTTTTTTTTTTGGGACCGTTCAAAGTTCATAAGTTATTGCAGTTTGAAATATTAAAAAAAATACATATGTCACGACATGATAAAACCGATATATAATAAAATAAAATTTCGTGAACAGTATTTTTTAAAATATTTCAAACTGCGATAACTTATGAACTTTGCACGGTTCCAAAAAAAAAAAAAAAAAAAAAAAAAAAAAAAAAAAACTTAAAATTGAGCATTTTTATACACAATTGGCAACAATTTTTCCGATGCCACTTTCCAAAGTCCTTTACTCAACAACAAAAAAATTCATTAATTTTGCAGTAAAATATAGTATGAAATTACACAATTAATTCTAAATTAATTATTTTCTTGTGGGCCATAAAAAACGCACATTTTCGTTTTTTTAAGATGTCGATACGATAAATCGTTCCCGAGATATCATAGGTTAAATGAAAAATAAAAAATATGGCATATTTCGCCAGAAAAACCTTCAAAAAAATTAAAATTTTGTGTATCTATGATAACCACTAAAATTGATTTTTCGACATTTTTTCGAATTCTTTTTTTTTGTGGTTTGCTGAAGTCATGTGGAATGCCTTATATGTACATTGATTATTCGCGAGCCGTGTATTCCTCGGCAGGGAATACACGGATCGCGAAGACGATCGTCTAGTCTCTCGCTGGCTCGGTACCCTTGTGAATATTTATCGTCTGTGAGTTAACGCCTCGTGCTCAAACGACCAAACTACAGACTTGAAACCCGGAAACGATGTGTCCCTAATGTTCTCTCGTGCGCCCTTTTCCTCCTCCTACTGCATTAAACATGCCAACTCCGGGAATAGCGTGTGCCGCGCTTCACTTTACATACACTGGCATAATATCCGCATTATTCCGTCTTCACCCTATCCCTTGCTTTGGACTATGAGCGAAAGGTGAATTACACGTGTAAACACATGTTAATGCGGAATAACCAAATCTGCATATGCTCGATATCATTTATTTGTATACAAATTAATTCATTATTTTCTGTTTGTTATTATGACATGGGGCAATCCAACTCGTTTCGACCAGGATTAGACTTAAACCTCTCTGATTTCGGTTGTAATTCGTTGTAGGCTCAGTTGGACTATTAAGTGCAAAGGTGCTTAACAATCTGAAAAAATTCTGAAAAAAACATTCTTTAATAGGAAAATTTTCTAGATTACAGCCAAAGTGAGTAAGATTTTTCTTCTTATAGTTTTCAAGCTTTTTTTATCTAAAAAAAATTAAAGAACTATGAGAAGAAAAATCTTGTCCACTTTCGTTATAAGCTAGGAAATTTTGATATTGAACGGAGAATTTTTCCAGATTTTCAAATCGTGGCTTCGATACGTCACTTCGAAAATATATTAAAAAAAAAATAGCAATAGGAAAAAAAATTTGGTGCCTTCGAGAGTGCAACAAAGTCTACAAAAAACTACGACCCAAATCGGAGAGGTCGAGGTCAAGAACAGAAGAAGTGTACAGAAGAAAGTGTCGCAAAACAAATAAAAAATCGAAACTTAATGGAAAAATAGGTATGAACTAAGTTCCGGAATAAAATCACGGAACGGTTGATCCTTGATGGAAAAATAAACGATAGAATTATAATTGTGTCATCACGTTACCTGAAAAATTAATGATTGGAACGACAACTTTTCCTTTATTAAAAATAAATATTAATAAGCTTCAACAAAATGTTTTTAAACAAAAATAAATATTTCTCTCTATTATCCGTCGGTAATTGAAATGCAGTATTGAATATTGAATTGACAATTGAATACCATGTTTTCAATGTCCGAATCGTTTAGTTTATGATATTTTTTATTGTTCGATCTCATTATCGTTTTTATTGTGTCGCAGGGAATTTCTTTCGCGCGGCGTTATATTTACGGCAGGATTCATTTAATGGAGCATTCATTGAAGGTCGACTCGAACGAGGAAGTAGATTATTGCAATTTGCGGTCTCCTAGTTCACTGTGGAAAAAAGACGAGAATCGCTATAAAAAAAAAATCAAACGTCTAATCCTGCAACAGAGACGAAACGATAAAAAAAAAAAAGAAAATAAGAAGCCAGGCTGCAAGAGAACAGTAAAGCTAGTGGACTGTAGAACTGGTTTTCTACTGAACGTGGCCTTCCACGCAATTCTCACAGGATGTCCCTTTGTTAGCTCGGAGAAAAGAGACTCTGCTTTTATCGGCGAATCGATGTACTCATTATCGTAAGAGCTGTGGTTCAGCAAAACTATGCGAAGCGAAAAGGGTCACGCGAGCTCGCAGCTCGAAAAATGACTATAAAGCCGAACACGAACGTTCTCACGCACCTTCGCAAAATTTCTCGATGCACAGTCAATAATGTAGTCGCTCTCATGTCCCTTTCGCCGCTCACACTTATTTTTTTCAAACATTTAGCATTAGTTATTACAAGTATTTATGTATGGCATAATTCATTAATTACTCGGATTGCTCGATGCATTATATCATTGGATTGAAATTATGTAACATTGAGCTTGCACTGAGAGAAAAATTAGGTTGAATCAACGGAATCAGCCAAATAAACCATTGATTTAGATCTCTCTAAATAATCCATTTACTTGAACCAATTATATATTTAATTAATTATTTCGTTCAATGGAAAGAAATTTAATTGAACCAACGAAATATTTAACGTTTTTGACTAAACATTGTGATTATTCAATTAAACTATTGTATGAAAAACGTGAGATAAAATAGTTATTCATATCATATTGTGTTATATCGGCAATCCTACCAATTAAATTTATCGTTGGATCAAAACAATATTTGTTTCAATGTGGACAATATTTATTTTGATGTGAATGATATTTATTAGAATTCAGTTAATATTTTATTTCTCCAATTACATGTATTTTCTAATACAACATATACCCGATTTACTTTTGAGCAATTGAGTGAATGGATTTCTCGATTTACTGCAGATAACAATATGAATACGTTTGATCTTCAGTCGTTGTTTTTAATTATATCATTTAATGCACTTGAGGAAATAGTTTTCCGTAACTACTAAACATTTAAGGTATAATTTTAATCAATCTATTTCCATCTCTGTTCCACGTGTGTATAGATTAAATTTAATAATTTCATTTATTCAAATATATATATTAAATACACAATCAGTTATTTGATTGAATTAACGAAATATATAATATCTTCAAATGTATTGATTTTTTGTCTACATAAAATCGACTGTTTTTATACAATTGACTCAACGAAATATATTCTTATTTATACCATAGGTATAATTGCTTCGAATACCAAGTTATTTGATTTAATCATATGGGATTGAAAAATTTTCAATATTTCGCCTTCGAAATAAATTTTTAACATATTTACAAAGATTTACCAAAAATTCTAATATTCTGATTATAATGACATTATCCTAATGAACTCAAGTCTTTGAATGGATACGGTTACACAATTACTACCTCAATCCAATTGATTAACTGGGTGAAAGTTAATTAAATCCCGAACAGTGAAAGTCAGCATAAAAACTTTTAATAAAGGAATCTAAGGAACATCGCAGTCTACAGACTGAAAACATCTCGTTAAGAAAAATCTTGCTCTATTCATCTTGCTATTTTCTCTCTATCTCCCCGCGTCTAGAGCGTTAACATCCATTTAGTATGAAGAATTCTCAATGAAAAAGTTGATGGTTCGCTGGTCGAAGCTCGCCGCAAAAAAATAATAAGGCAGAGGAAACGAAAGCATTGAAGTGGGTGTGTATATATATACATATATATATATACACACACCTCCGCATTAGGTATATAGCGCACGGAAAGGCGCGATTGGAATTTCTATGCGAAAGTTGGTTCAGAATTGCCCCGTGAGTGCGGGCACTTTGGCCGAATGCTCCACGCCGATCGTCGTTTTATACCCTCGATATGGAAGTAGAGGTGGAGTTTCTCGCAGTAAGCGGTGGCATTGGGTAGGAGAGCGAGGCTCTGATGGGTTGTTCAGGAAATTCTCGATAACCTGCCAGAGCACGAGAGCGGACGAGAGAGAGAGAAAGAAAGAGAGAGAGAGAGAAGCGAGAATGGTTGAGAAATTAAAGCTTGAAAGCATCGGACCTCCTTTCTTTCTCTGTCTCTTTCTCTCAGTCTCTTCCTCTCACTTAAACCCTTCGCTCAAAGGTTTCTCCACTTCCTGCTTCCTCATAGCCAAGGTGTGAAACTGCTGTTGTTGTTGTTATTTCGGTCGTTGACGTTGTGGTAAGGTCGTATTTTACCAGGCGCTTGGCAAGCACGTGCCGCAGCTTTATTTTGTTCCGTTGCCGTCCGTGTATACATAGATATATCGTTGTCCCTTCGACCTTATCCGCATTCTGCGACAGCGTTCATTCCTTTCTTCTTCGTGCATATCGTGCAGAACTTAGGCTAGGTTCGCGGCTGCTTCTTCTATCGAAAATTCGATCTAACTGGCGGTGAACACATCCGACCTACATTTGAGTAACGCGTTAACTCAGAACGATGGGATGTGAGCTCAGTCTGTCTATATATATTTATATATTTATATGGTACGTGCGCAGAGCGAACGGGAGTGACGAACGATTTTGAGTCACGCGAGAGGAAGCATGATGATAAAACCTACTACACGCACGGTGCAACGGCCAAGTTGCATTAACGCCCGTCGTTAGTCTGTTAAATTTGTATTTGGAAAAATATACAACGTACCCACCAACCTAATGCAGATGACGCGACGGGAATTGGAATGGTACGCGCATTATTGAGAAACCAATGGGGAGAGAGTAATTTTTATGTTTCTCGTCATGTAAAGATGAATATGCACTTTTCGCATAAGGTCAATTGAATTTTATATTTATTAAGACTGTCAAAAGGCCTAGAAATTAACCTGGTTACTAAGATTAATCACAATATAAATTTAATTATAGGTTCAATAAAAGACAAAATTTCATTACTACTAAAATGAAATTTTGTATACTATAGTATCCCATGTAACGACTGTGCAGCCACTTACATTGGACGAACCAAATAATATCTAAAAATAAGGGTTGGACCCTTGTTTCTTATTAAATTAGAACGTTAGAATAGCACCAAACATTTAAGCTCTAGTTTGTCTAGAGATAATACAGCTCTAGTTTGTCCAATCACAACTCCAATAAGTGTGGAAATCTTCGAAAATTCTGTGGTGACGCGATCCCTATCAATATGGAGGAAATTCCCATACTGCATTGATGCGTACTTATAATTAATTTTTACTCGGTAGTATCGGGAGATTTTCCATGGTGCCGGAATATTTTTGATTTGCTATGTTGTGTGGGGTTCATTTTCATGATTTTATCAAGACTATGACCAAAAAATTCTCTCCGTGTATAAGCTAACATGATTTTTTGTAAATTTATTTATTATTACTTTTGTAAACCATTACAGGATATGAAGATCGAAAGAAAAATATAAAATTTCCGAAGGGAGTCGAAACGTTAAAAAAGGAAAATAATTATTTATTTTTTTTATGACCGAACATTGCCGCAATCATCTATACTTTAAATTTCATATTTACTTTATATTAGTATAATATACGTGACAATAAATGCGTAACGAGACAAATACGCGTCTGATCAAAGATATGTGTTATGTTAATTACGAAAATAAATTATTCATCGTAAATTACATTTTGATAATATAACATTATTTTGTAATCCGTAAATGTAATGTACAGTCGAAGATTTATTAGACAAAACAAGCTAGATTATCAAGAAATATTTCATTAATAATAATAATAATAATAATAATAATAATAACATCGATTATAACTATAATTATTATGAAATCGCTATTTGAGTAACTTCGCTTCGTTATAATTACAGTACAGTATACTAAAAATCATGTTTATGTATGTGTGCAAATATATAAATGAACCTTTCAATAATTCTCCAGCGCCCATTCTCTCCACTTGTTTCGAATCGTATAAACGTTTCTTTGTAGCATTTCCCTCTAGTTCCGAATGCAACCCGTGCAACTCGTTTCTTTTTCATTGTCGGTCTGCTCTACTGAATTTTCAAGCGCAGTGGTAGATTCCGTAATGTTGCAAATTTCTCTCTGGTTCGTAGTCTCCGGGGGCATCATCATCCTCTTCTTCAGAGTATGGTTCCCCTTTGCCGGTTTTAATAACATATTAAAGCAGGAGCGAGTACTGAGCTATTCAATTTTAATATCAATTAACCGTAGAACGGACCACTAGAGTAAAGAATTTCTTACCACGGCTTTTCAGCCTTTCATTTTTACATTCTTATCGTATACCAAATATCAAAGAAAGAAAAACTCCAATTTCAGATACCAAAATAAAACTGAAGTCTTTTGAGTTTTGGAGCAATCGGTTTGTCTTCTAAGCTACTTTTTAATAATATGAAAACTGGGACAATTGTTTATATCATTCATTCCACAATTTGATCGACACAGTAGAGTGGTATTGCTGCACCCAGAGAAATGGATCTGAAGGTTTATTTGAATCGGTTATATGGTGTATTTAAAATGAATATAATTTTATTCAGAACAGATAGAATTTATTTCAATCAGATGATATTTTATTCAGAACAGATAGAATATATTTCAATCAGATCAAATTTTATTTATATAAAATAGAGTCTATTTCGATTAAATAAAATCCTATCAGGCTGGCCATCAAATAAATAATTTATTTAATGACCGGCCGAATAGTATTCAATTCAACCGAAACAGACTCTATTTGAGTGAAATAAGATTTCATCTGATTGAAATAAATTCTATCTGAACGAATAAAATTTTATTCATTTCAAATACACCTTATAACCGATTTATATAAACCCTTCAGATCCATTTCTTTGGGTGTATAGCGGCACATATTTTTGAACGCTGAAACACCGTGTTTGAAGGCTGAAAAACAAATCCCAATAATCAACGGATCACATCTAAAAAATTTATAAATCAGTATTTCCAATTTCAACCGGGGGTCGGTTGTAAATAAAAATGTAAAATAAATTTTGAGGTAATTTATAAAAATTTAAGTTTATCTTGATGGAATGTCAGTTTTCAATTTATGTCTCATCTTTAGTTTGAGAATATATTTCTTTGAATCAATTTTTTAACAATATTTTCTTTTTATAATTCCACTCTTATCACAGTTTAGGATTGTTATTTAATATTTTTCAACGGATTTATTTTAAATGTAACACTTTTTTTTCGTTCCACAAGATTTTAATTATCTATTTCTTGTCTGAGGATTTAGTTTTAAATATTGGTAGTTCTGTTATTCATTACTTTTCATATTAGCGCCATCTGTGGTTTCATGTAATTTCTATGTTTCCTCTTATATTTCTACATTGCTGAGTTAATAACTAAATTACATATATAACTTAGTTCATTCAACGGTTTTTGTTTCCTCAGCGACTTAGAGTAAAGACCGATAAAATGTAGCAACATTACTGAGGAATATACTTTTTATTTTATCCCCCTAATATTCGTGTATGTTTGTTATCATTCATGACGCTAACAAAGTGCATTCGGAGGTATTGTTTATTCTTTGTCAAAACCTCTCGCGCTTAGTCCACAAAAACTTCAATAAGCAGATTTAAAACGATCGATCAAACTGACCAGAGGATTTGGCGTCCCGCTTTCTAAAAAGATGGTCATACGTGTATATTGCAGAGCGGCTTCCATTACACACACACGCAGATCACCCTCGCAAAGCGATTTACTATTTTAACTTCTCTTTGCACAGGAGTGTTGGTACTCGAGCGCGAAACCCAGAGCTAACGAGTGCATCTCCCGTTCTCTCTCTCTCTCTCTTTCTCTTTCTCTTTCTCCCTTTGCTCTCCCTCGTCCTGTGAATGTGCGCTCCTCGAAATCAGTGGCTCGTATAACGATGACCGGCGCCGTTCTCGCGCTCCGTTAAATTGTAATATCGTATTAACGACGTACACACATAACTTTTACGAGTGCTATCGGCTGTCCTGTCTACACACTCACTCATCCAACTCTTCATTTTTTGCCTTTAATATAAAGTATTTTAATAAAACAAATTCAAATATGGTTCGTCCAAAAAAAGAGAAACAAACAATAACAAAAAAAAAAACGTGGCGCGTAAATCAATGTTTTGAAGATTTATTTAAATGGAAACAAATTATGAATACTTGGTTATTAGTCACCTGTATATCGCCTTTACGGGGAATAATCAAAAGTGTTCAATTTCTTCAGAAAGGAATGGACCGGCTCTGATTTAAAATAGTAATGACTTAAGAGGTTATGAGACTTTTTTAAGTAAATGATAAGGACAGATTTCGTTCGAAATCATTCATCGAAATTTAACAAACAATTTTCGGTGCATCCTCGAAAAAAATTCATGCACGTTTCTCCCTAGTAGCTTCGTATACTATTCCAAATTGCTAGATTTGCGTTTTTTTCCTGTATAATTTAGCACGTTTAGAAGCTTTCATCGCACATATTGCAGCTGACTAGAGGGATGAGCGTAGAATTAGCGAATCTAGGAGAGAGAGAGTGGAGAACTTGGCTAATTCTACATCGGCCCGGCAGCCAATTCAATTACGTACGTCAACCCAGGGTAGACCAGGTGCATCTAGATCGTATGTACACTGGGTGCACATACCCGAAGAGCAGGTACACCTCTCGTACGGGTCATGTATGTCGTAGATGCCAGGTTGATGCATACGTGCGTTGCGCACTGCTGTTCGGCAAAGCGCTGTCAGAATGAGAGAAAGAGAGTGTGTGTGTGTGTGTGTGTATGTGGGAGAGAGAGTAAGAACGTAGTCTCTGCCTCGGAAGCTCTGACACGAAAACACGTACACAAAGAACTGGAAGAATCGCCTCTCGTGTTCACTGTCATGTGGACCATAGTGAGGCATACGTACTGTATGAGGCATTCCATATGAACCGAGCCACCCCACTTTGGAGTTGTCTAAAAAAATGTTCATAATTTTTTAATAAGTTCTTCAGAGTGTCAAGAATATCCACGAATTATTTCAGATTTTTAAAGCTTACTGTTTACCGGAAATATAATTGTACTTTCTCTTTTAATAATTGTATAATTTTTTATAATTAAATTTGTGCAATGAGTAAAACCAGTCATTGTACAAAAAAAAAGTGTGGCGATGAAAGCTTAGATATTTGAATTCACTATATGTGGAAATTAAAATAATAATTTTCCGAATAATTTTTAGCCTTTTTTCGGCAAAACTAAGTCGTACAGTTTTTTTCGTTGATAACGACCATTTTCATTTTTTTTTCAACATTGTTCCCAAACTTTTGTATTCCGTTTACGAGATGCACAAAAATTGGCATAATGGAGAATTCATATATTCCCCAGGTTTGGTTGAAAATTGTAAAGAAATATTTTAAATAAAATAGCTCTCTGCGTTTTACAGGGTTGAGATTGTCAATAGGTAATATCTGAAGTTTTCATTACTTAAAAAAAATTTTTATATTTTACTTTTTTTTTCGTTTTTTGTTTCGTGTTCGACAACAATTTTATCTTTTT
Source organism: Tromatobia lineatoria (assembly GCA_949699805.1). Classification (NCBI taxonomy): domain Eukaryota; kingdom Metazoa; phylum Arthropoda; class Insecta; order Hymenoptera; family Ichneumonidae; genus Tromatobia; species Tromatobia lineatoria. The sequence goes on along the minus strand of OX453050.1, from coordinate 2,511,068 downwards.
AAAACATTTTTTATTTATTTCAGATATTGCTTTTTGATTCCACACTCAACGTTCCGACGGATACAACGCAATCTCCGTAGGTGAGGAGTACTTTCTTAATTCTCATTGGCCATACTGATTTGGTTAGAGCTGTGATACTATTTTGAACCCGGAATAATTTTGCCAGTATCAAAGCGAGGTTCCAACTTCAATTTCGTTTCTTCGTGGGTCTTCTTTAACTCTCGTTGGGTCGGTGTTATTACAGTGGTACTTATTGAAGATATAGCGACAGTTTGTTTTTCAGATCCTAACAAAAAAGAAATCTGGAGAAAAATGTCATAAAACTGAACAAATATGTCATGGGGTCAAACCGTCTCAAGTCTTTTTACTGTCGTTTTTACATTTTTCCAGCCAGTAACTCAACTGCACCTTGTGAACATATGCATTCGCCATCATGTCAATTTTTGCGCATCGTGTTATCGCAATAACGAAAGTTGAAAAGATTTCGGATAAAAATCAAAATGCCCCTCTCAACAGAGAAATCAGTACGACTTTGTTTTGCCGAAAAAAAAAACTGAAAATTATTCGTAAAATTATTTAAAAAAATTCATCATGAAGTACATTCAAATATCTAAACTTTCACAACACAATTTTTTTGTGCAAAGGACAGTTTTACAGATAGAGCGAATAGAAGTAAAATTCAGAAAAAGAAAGCACTATTAAATTTTCGGTAAAAAGTAAGATTTAAAAATCTGAATTAATTCATGGACATTCTTGGTACTCTGAACATCTCATAAAAAAAATTGTGAACATTTTTGAGACAACTCAAAATTAGGGTGGCCCGCTTCATATGAAATGCCACATATTTCAGTGGCCTCGATTCTATATGTGTATAAATGCATACAGATCAGTATATTTCCGTTGTGTGTTGCACTGCTCTCTCTGCACATGTACGCGCTCGAGATGATTAAAGTTGTAGAGTGATTACACCGCTCGTACGTGGTCTACAACGACGAGTGTCCCTTCTTGCAGTTGGAATATTTCCTCCGTCAACGTCACACCGCGAGGTAGTCTGGTATATAAGCGTGACGGCTGTGGCAGCTAACTGTACGAGCAAAAAATACGCTGCGAGTTTTGGCACCAACTTGAAAAAATAGGTCTCTTGTAAAATCAACAGAGCCAGAGGAAAAATGAGTAAAATGTACTCAGGTAAATGTGAGAGTAAAAAATCTTAAAAATACACCATAAAATAATACGCCCTGATGGGAGTATACATTCCCATTTATTAACTACGTGGACAGAGTCAAGTTAAATTCAGTGGATATTTCACTTGGTTGGTTGCTAGACTTGTACGCAAAATATATGTGCTATTTACCACTCAAACAATTTTCGTTTTCGTAGCTAGATGATCTCGGTCTCCTACAATATATTTTTTTTGTTACGATCTGCTGAGTTTTATAAGAGAATCGGTCGGTATACAATTTTTGTTAATATAATCTTTTAGCATCAGCTCGTTCTTATTTTTTTCTAATAAGTGGAGAATGACCAAAAATTGATTTAAGGCACATTAACCTGCAAAAAGTCGAGGAAACCAAATTTCCTCAGAAATCAAATTTCCTCCTTCAAATTACTCAGGTAAATGTGAGAGTAAAAAATCTTTAAAATACACCATAAAATAATACGCTCTGATGGGAGTATACATTCCCATTTATTAACTACGTGGACAGAGTCAAGTTAAATTCAGTGGATATTTCACTTGGTTGGTTGCTAGACTTGTACGCAAAATATATGTGCTATTTACCACTCAAACAATTTTCCTTTTCGTAGCTAGATGATCTCGGTCTCCTACAATATATTTTTTTTTGTTACGATCTGCCGAGTTTTATAAGAGAATCGGTCGGTATACAATTTTTGTTAATATAATCTTTTAGCATCAGCTCGTTCCTATTTTCTTCTAATAAGTGGAGAATGATCAAAAATTGATTCAAGGCAGATTAACCTGCAAAAAGTCGAGGAAACCAAATTTCCGTTGTATCTTTTTTTTCTGTACACCAAACCCACATGCACACTGAAAGAAAAGATTAGTTACCATAACCAAAAAATGAGTTGACACAACCAATCGTTGACACAACCAATCGTTGACACAAAAACGTAGATTATCATTTGTTGGTATTCCCTTGCGATGAGCTTAACTGTTTCGTTATATATAACTTAATCTCGCGTCTTGATTGGGTTACGAGAATCTCGGCTTGACATCACGATACGAGAGGACTCCATCGGTTGACGTTTCGAGATGAGTTCTGCTATTCATTTATTCCTCGGATCGTCTCGCTCAGATGCAACACTACGTGGGGATGGTCGCAACAGATACAGTAGTCTCAACCGGTACTTTCACCCCAATCAAAGAGTAATAGCAATTCGATTAATTAGTTGTGGAAGTGGACGGACGCACATATGATGCGGGCCAAATGTACCGGAGAAGTGGATCCGTCCATTCCAAGTGTTTCCAAAATATACAACGTTATAAAAAATCATGATGAGATACAGGTACAGAATCAAAACAGCCACGAAAAACGTATTAAAGTGTCTCGCTTTGGCCATGACGATTGATAACTTCACACAAGTGAGATTCTCGATCTTTTGTTTGTTTTAATTGTCTCGCCTCGTCTCGATTTTACGATCACGAACTAGCGAGTTTAAAATTAATCTCAAGAAATCAGTGAAAATGAGCTTCCTAACGTGGGTTACCGACTTAAAAAACGAAGATTATTATTTGTTGGTATTTCCTTGCGATGAGCTTAACTGTTTCGTTATGTATAACTCAATCCCGCGTCTTGATCGAGTTACGAGAATCTTGGTTTGACATCACGATACGAGAGGACTCCATCGACTGACGTGTCGAGATAAGTTCTGCTATTCATTTATTCCTCGGATCGTCTCGCTCAAATGCAACACAACGTGGGAGTGGTCACAACAGATACAGTAGCCTCAACCGGTACTTTCACCCCAATCAAAGAGTAATAGCAATTCGATTAATTAGTTGTGGAAGTGGACGGTCGCACATATGATGCGGGCCAAATGTACCGGAGAAGTGGATCCGTCCATTCCGTCGCTCTCTCGAGAGGTTCCTGATTCTGTGGAAGGTATATAGAGCGACGCTTCTGCTATTGCTGCCGTGGGACAGAGTCTGTCTGGCAAAGCTCTAAAGCGAGAAGCACACAAGGGCCTTCTTGTGTAACCGCATCAGAGCGTATCAAAGCAACAAGGAACATCAGTCCGGGGGATTCGAAACGCAGTGATGGTCCGAGCGGGGCGAAAGAGACACGAGGAGTATATATCTCGACAAACGGCACTTGGCGAAGCGTGTATTGCGCATCGAGTGCTATACACGTTTCTTCTCCTCTGCATCTCCCTCTCGTTTCACCAATCCTATATATCCCTCCAGCTTCTGTCCGTTTCACCGGTGTGTCTGTTCAGCGAGCGGGAAACTTGTACCAACCTGACTCAAAATGCCTCATCCTCTACCCGTTGCAGCAGCACGTACCGCATTTTCCATTTAGAGGAGTCGCTTTGTTTTTTTTACTCTGCTTTTTTTCTTCATTTTTTTTTTTTTTTCGCCAAACGGAACAAGTCAAGGCAGAAAGGGCTTGCACGATCTAACGAGCCGTAAAATTTTCCACAACAGACTCCAGAGCTTTCGCCACAAGGGACATTCACGTAGTTGCACTGTGCGAAATACAACTAGAAAGAAACGTTCTGGATTCAAAGCAACAAACTCATTTATCGTACTCGTGATAATTAATTAATTCATCAAACATATTTTTTAACGCGTTGAAATATTTTTTTGTTATAATATAATTTGAAAAACATAACCCGTAAAAATAGCAGCGACATCGAATATGAACAACATTTTATAATACAGATCGTATCATACCGCTAATAATTATGATACCGTACTATATATATATATATATATACCGTCTATACCGATAATCGTGATATAGATCCGTTTTATATATTATTATAGACAATAATGATGATTGACTTATAATAAAAAATTACGTTTAAGTATTGAACAAATAATAAAGTTACTTGAGTTTGGAAAATATTTCTTGTTAGAGATGAACAAAAAAATTGACAGAATTAATGAAATATTTGTTCGGTGTAAATAATTTATTTTCTCAGAGTATATTATTTCGTGAAAGCTTGAGATTTAATCGTGAATATGTTTGTCTGACTAACCCGCTATTCTTATTAAATTTTCCGTCATAATTTCTTATTGAATATTTCCTCCGCTTCACATCTTTCGATTATCATATATGCGAATTGTTCCAAAGAAGGAGAAAACGTATGTAGGAACTTTTCATAGCGCTCGTGGCAGAGGAATTCCCAAGTTTTCCTGGTGGGCATTGGATCGCGGAGGGTAGGGATCTATAAAGGCGGAAAAAGAGTGTGTAAGAGAGAAAGAGAGAGAGAGCTTGGGCAATAAAGGGTGACTATGGCCACGACCGCGGGCTATATAAGCGCTATTCCCATAAAGGAGCCGTACGCAGGCGATAGCTATCGGCTCGCGCTTTCACGAAACCAATCTATTTCGGAATAATAATAAGATCGTTCGCCTTATTCCGTGCTTAACGTTATCTATTTTTTTTTTCTTCGACCATTTAGAGCTCAGAGATTCGCACAAAGCTACGAAAACTTTTCGCACCTCATTTTCCACCCACGCGAAATATCTTTTAGAGCCCGGGAAAAGAGATGCGGCAGAGAGAAAGAGAACGAAAATAAGTAGAATAATCCTCCGGAATTAAAAGCTCCAAGTTTTCTCGCTCACTCGTTTCCCAAAGTAATTAAGAGCAGAGTCGACCGCGCGCGACCGTATTAAAGTCGATTCTGAGAGCGTTTTGCTTCTCCAAAGCTTTTGTCCCTTCTTCTCTCTCCGCCATCTTGGTCTCACTGCGACATTCGTCGCCTGGCCATTTTCTTGTCTGGCTCCTTCACTCACCCGATACTTTTTCCTGACAAAGTTCTTTCTCGTGGCGAGATCACCAGCATCAGGAAAGCTACCGACGAGCTGGTGCGTCGTTGTCCTCGTCGCGCGCTCAAACCCTGGTGGAGAAGGGGCGGCAAGAAAGTCGTCGGGCGCCGACCAACTTTTCGTGCCACTCACCCGTTTCTTCCCGCGAGCTCTGCTCGGATAAATTGCTCTGCGCTATGGCGAGACAAGAGCTCACGAGCGCGTCTTCGTGGCTCATCCCCTAATGCTCTTCAAGGCAGCTTCTAGCTACCACGGGAATTCTCTGCTCGTCCTCCCGAGTCTTCTGCATCTACTATTCTGCATTCCCATTTTCTTCATCTCTGCTCTTTCACCTTCGATCGCTTCGGCTCTTCTGGGATCACGCTCATTTCCCCACGTCCTCCTCATTTCTCCCCCATTCGTATCAAGCCCTCGTCGATATCTTCAATCTGTTGTTCCAATCTTCGAGTTTCACAATAACGTAGAGTGTTTTGTTTACGCGGGAAACTATCGCTTATCCGACCTTCATTTTTCTTTTGTAGTTTCTCTTCAGCCACAGCCGTTGGTTATATGCAGGTATCAGGCAGTAAAACGAATCGGCGATGTTGCTGATGAGCACGCGCGAACTCTACGACCCCACCTGCCATCGCATAATCCAACACTAAACATGTTAAAGGTGTGTCTAATAGCTATTTTATGGAGAAGACGTATTTTGCTGTGAACGATGGAAGGAACGGGGCTGGAGATACTCTTCGGGGTCTAAGGTTCGGGAGGAATATTCAGATACGTGTCGTGCATTGAAATTTCGCCTTAATTTTATACTGTACCCCGAATGATGTCGTTCGCGCAGACACGTATTCGAATGTAAACTAGGGATATTATCAAAGGGTTTTCAATGGTCAGTTGATAAATAAATGGAAAATTAAAATGAAACACATAAATCAAATTATGAGCAGTCTCAACACGTTTACACACTATAATAAGGGTAAACGGCTCAGTTTCCGTTATTGTTTCGGTTATCGACCTTTCATTCCCAGTAAACACGTTTTTGAACGGCAATGTAACATGGAAGTTACATGTGATTGTAACAGTGTTACCCTTATGATATGTCGAGGATATATAACGTAGGAGTAACATTGTGATGTTGCATTAGTTACATACAGGTGATGTTACCGTTATGTGACATGTTTTCGTTGCAGTTGCATAACAAAAGTTATAAAACTGCAACGCAACGTGCGAGTAACAATAGGAACGTCACTTTCGTGACAGGAACGCACTGTTGTAGTGTTGTAACGTGGCAACATAACAAGTATATTGCAAACAATACGTAACATACATATTACAGTGGTTATATTACACCGTGAACATTCACGTTGTGCAACTGTTATATACCGTAGTTCCGTTCCAGTTATGTAACGAAAGTGTGTAACTGTAATGTAACATGTATGTAACGACTGTAAGTCACTGCAGCGATAGTGCGGTCATGTTACAGTTACGTAAATGTGGTAACGTTACAAGAATGTTCCAAGAGTATGTACATTTGACGTTACATGCATATCACAGTGGTTATGTTACATCGAGAACATGCACGTAACGTAACGGTTATAAGCCGTAGTTGTGTTGCAGTTATGTAACTAAAATGTGTACCTGTAATGCAACATCTTTGAAACGATTGCAATGTAACTGTGGGGATAGTCCTGTCATATTGCAGTTACGTAATGTGATAACATTGCTAAAACGTTGCAAAAATATGTAACATCTACGTAATGTAGTTTCGTTACAGTCATGTAACAAAAATGTATTAATGTTACGTAACATGTGTATCACGATGTGATGTCCGCTAGATGGCCTGCGACTCAAACGTTTCTCGCAAGCGATTCGTGTCACTAACGTATATATAAGTCAGCGTAACGGTGCAGCTTCATGTGCATACCGGAGTGATACTCTTCCGAGATTTCAACCGGTTCGCATCATTTGCCAATCGCTTTTTCTACTTTTAATAGTAGCAGCTAATATTTTTGACTCCCAAGGGTAGCAATTTAGCAACCCTTGAAGCTCTTTTGTGGACTGTAAGTCCACAAAAGTAAAGCTAATGTATTGTCAATATGACTATACTTTAGCAATATAACGAAACAGTAACAGCTGTGTGATTCAAGTTGCACAACACAACATAACTAAATTGCAACGTTTACGTAACACACGTTACATAACACGGTAACATTACTGAGCGGGAAATTATAAATTACACGTAAGTCACATGTAAGTTACAAACAATTTTTTTGATTATGTTGCTGTTACCTTGCAGTAATATCCTGCAACACACTACTAACATTGCAAGACCGTAACGGTTATGTAACACACGTTATATAACATTTGAATGTTACTTGTTACATATCTGTTACACTACGAAATATACGGGCAACGTAACTCAATTGTAACAGTTACGTAACACATGTTATATAACATGGTAACATTGCTGAGTGGGAAATTGTAAATTACGTGTAACTTACATGTAAGTTACACGTGAGATTACTTGTTACATTGAGTTACATAGCCGTTACGTTGCTGTTACAATACCGTGTTTACTGGGTTTATATTCATGGTAAATGTATTTTGCGAAACAAATGAATAAATAACAGTGTTATTTTGAAACCGTTATTGAGACTAAATTATTGTCGGAATGCAATTGTTTCGATTAAATTTTTCATTAAAAAATGTTATAGTGAGTGACGCTACGCGTGTCTTTGTACTTTTGAGCAGCAACCGTTGTCCGAGCGCCCTCCATGGATAAAAAGTATGCTAACAAAGTATATTTTTCGACATATCGAAAAATATATACATAATGTACGTGGTATTTTTCTTATATACTTTTTATATACTTGGCAATATCCAATATTTCGTCTAAACGTACATTTGGCGAATATACGTAAAGTACATTTTTATACAATCGTTAATACATCTGGCAAATATATGAAAAATATGTTTATTTGGATATCCATACATGTGTCTGGCTAATAGACGTAAAGTATATTTTAAGTATAAAGACCAAAACTCTAAACGACGTGACTGAAACTAATACTTGCGAGGTGACCAAAACTACGACCATGTCGCAGTTTCAGTAACCCCGGCAGCTGAGGTTTCAGTAACCCCAGCAGCTGAGCGTCGTTAGTAACCGATGATTTAAACATTGTAACCTAATATTTTAACGTAGTATTTGACTACGTTTAGTAGCATTCATTGCACAAATAAGAAAAGCACAATTTCGAACTTTCTATAAAACTTATTTCGAAGCAGCAAAAAACATGGTCCCGGGCTGTAAAGATGACCGAAACAGAGCCATTTACCTTCCTACACTTTCTGCTTTTACAGACACACGGGCTCTTTTCGAAATCCGCGACCCCGAATACATAGATATGTGTTCTGATTTACAATCCTTTTTGTTTCGACATATTTCGTTGAAGAGCCAAAAACACCATTCTAAAAAGTTCGGCAAGCATAGAAATTCCTCGATGAGACTTGGACTTGAACAGTATGTCGAGTTCTCTTGATTTTTAATTCTCTTCAAGGTCTCAAATGCAACGCTAATCGTGAGAAAATAATAATTTTCCGAGATCGGGTACGAGATTCACACAAGTTACATATATAGGCAAAGAATGCAGTGTAGCTAAACGTTTGCTCCGGCTGTTGCCCGGAAGCAGTTTACAAATTGGCTTTCAGCTCGTAACACGTAAAAGCGCGTGTGCACTTCTCTTGGTCCCGTCGTACTCTGTACCTCACCCGATCTCAAGGTCCTTGCAAAGCGGTGCACCAACCACATTCGTTGCGCTCTCTATGCATGTATGCATCGAGCATGAACGTCGGGTGCCGAAGCGTACACGTACGTGAGCATGGAAATACACCTGCGGCAAATTCAAGCACGTTATTATACTCCTCTATATTGTACATAGTATATTCCTGCGTTCTGCATGCGGAGCAACGTTATAATATGCAAGCTTCTTCTATTACCCCTTGGCTGATATACGACTATTATTCCATAAACAAAAGCTTTTCCCATCAAGAAAAATGTATGTGTTAAAAAGAACCATTAAGAATACGAAGTTGAAGAACAACAAAAAAATATATAAATAATTCTTGATATCATCTAAATGGAAAGCCGTAACTTATGTTGACCGTATATGGCGAGTAAAAAATGGCATTTGCAATGAGCGAACATGAGCAAAGAGTTATGTGCGAGAGGGAACTTACGGTGAAAAGTTTCGGTGCAACTTACGCAGATGCTGCTACGCCAGCTCAGACGGAAAAACTTTTTGGCTACCAACTCATGCCAATGAATTTCTTCCTAAGTACCTACACTTCCTCTGTGTTTTCACGAATTTTTGCTGTCAAAAAACGATCGCTTATGAATCTATGAATAAATTCGTAAAAATTTCACAACTCCAACTGGACTTTTGCTTCAACATGAGTGCATTGAGGCATTATCTTGATGCCAATAATTAACAACACAATTTTTACATATTTTTTTCTTTATTTTGATTCTGATTTTTTTTATTTTGAAAAATGCGCAGAATATAACAAATTTTAGATGTGCGTTTTGCAAAAAAACCTTGAGTGTAATAGCTGGTTTTATACCGGATACATATTCAAAATTCGTTATTTCGCGAACATTTTTGAAAAAAAAAAATCAAAATCGAAATAAAGAAACAAATCTGAAAAAATTCGTATGCATTTAAATAAATTAACATATCATTTTCATTAGAAAAAAAATTAGGTCGACTGATTGTTTTTTGAACAATTGTTTTTTTCACCAATTTGTTAATAACATTTTGGGATTATTATTATGCGAAATCAATCTTTTCAGCATGTTTCATATGCATTATTTATTTCCGATTTTTGTCCCATCGGGAAGTGATCGAAATAGTCTCTGAAACTCACTTTTGGCGGGACTGTATGTATCATACATCCTTAACGTGTCATTCCTGAGAGACTGGCCACCAACACATGCCCAGAACTGGGCCAATTGTACACTCCTACATGGGTACTTCGAAAAGGCTATAATTGGTCGTTGAATTAATTGTGCGATAATCGTTTTCTCAAAGTTTCCATCGTTTGAAGATGAAGTTTGCTGAAAGTATGTGGACTCAAAAGGACCAGATCAAAGTTCACAAATGTATACCGCAGTATAGAAGGAAGTTAAGGCAGAGGAGCGGAATTTGCAGCGCGAATAGTGTGAGGACCTAAGAAAGATGGAAGGACCAAGACGAAGAAGAAGACGGGTAAAAGAAAGAAGGCACGGAACAGGTTCAAGGAGTCAAGCTAATTTGAGAGGAGAGATCTGAGCCAGAGTTACGACGCATGAATAACAAGACGAAAGTTACGGGGTGTCTCGCGGGCGCGGGCGCGCGCGCGCGCGCGCGTCCAAGTCAAGAGTGAGATAAAAAAAGGAAAAGAAGGAGACGACGAAAGAGCCCAGGCGGGAAGCAAAGCGACGAAGAAGAGCCCGGGCGGAATCCTCTGAAGTGGCGAGTATAGAAGGAGGGGAAGTTAAGTACAGAGGAGCAAAAGTTTCTCGGAGCTGCAGGGACTTGAGGGAAAGAAGTGCATGTACTACCTGTAGGTACTCACCTCTACCCCTTGCGGAATCTCCTTGAAAGTACTCTCAGACTACCAGAAGAGGATAGCAAGATGAGATAAATTGAGAAAATCGACCAACAACTTTTCAGCAAAAGGCAAAGTGTTTCGTTCTGCTGCGTAATCGTTCATATTAGAGAGTAATTATTGACTGTCGAGTTAACAGTGCAGTCTAAGTTCTGTGCTTTCCAAAAGTTCTATGCCATTTGCAATCAAGTTGCTCAATATTTCCAGCTCGTGAAGATTTTACCAAAGAACAGCTTCGTGAATTTTGTAAGACAGAAATTTCCCTATCGTATGATATATTTATTTGCTCATATTTCGCGCGACCATTCTCGATGTGATATCGATAACATAGGGATCGATAAAGATCGGTATATTGTAGATCATTAATATGACGAGGATAAACGAGGTCATCCGAAGTCATAATGTCCGACAGTTGACCGGACTAACTGTCTTCTCTTCTCTCTTGAATATCATGCTGAGTAGATGTCCTCTCGCAATGATGATACTCGACGTGTAAAAAGTATGGCTTATTAGCCTACATAACAATTGCTGACCGAAAATTTTCATAATTAATATCAATCCAAGTATTAAAAGTTAAGTATTATATATTATTTCTTCTTTTATTTTCATAATGACAGTGAGAGAAAATATCAATGTTCTAATATTGATATTTTCGTTATTATAATATTTTTCTTGAATATCATCTATGTCAATATTAGAATATTGATATTTTCTCTTACTCATAGATGATATTCAAGGAAAATGTTATAATAAAAACTGTATTTTTTTTCAATTATTTACGCTGAAAACTTTATACATTTATTGCGTATTGTGTAGATGTGTGTATGTTGTTGGTGTGTTTGTAAAATGTTGAATATATTCATACCCAACCTTATTTGCGGGTCGTTTATTGTTTTTTAAAATTATGTACGTATGTGAATATTGAACATTAGAAGCTTTTATTTTAATCCAGCTTAATACTAGAAAATAAATTTGCAGACACACACACACACACACACACACACACACACACACACACACACACACACACACACACACACACACACACACACACACACACACACACACACACACACACACACACACACACACACACACACACACACACACACACACATCTTTTTTTGTATTATTCTTGTCCAGGAAATTAAATTTTGAAGAGGGTCTACACATAGAACCGAAAGGTCAATAGGACCGTACTCCTACCTAACAACTGGGAGTTAGTCGACCATAGTCACTTATAATCTACAAATTCCCCTCACACGTTAAACTATAGCACATAAAACGTCACCCCGTTTACTCACGACCCTTGGGAAGGATTGAAACACGCACGTATCCGTAGTGAAACCTGCACGTCTTTTTATCTCCATTCACCTCTTACTCGTCATCCCTCGAGAACTCAAAAGCCCGCGTAAATCCGCGAGCGAGCTTTCAACAAACTTGCAACCCAGTAGAACTCGGTATCCATCCGTGTCTGAAGAGCGTTCTCGATAGTTAACAACTTCCGTGCAGCACTCACAACGGCCAATTAGGAGGGTATTAATACGCAATTAAAGTTTGGTTCGTCCAGTCGTCGCTTTTCGAGATAGCGCTCAGAGGGTCTGACGGAAGCGAAGGGAGAAGGAGAAAGGACATTCCTACTCTCGCCTCTTTGCTCGACGTGACGATCAAACCATAGGATTCGCAGCTAAACTCTCGGGGCGAAAGAACTCCAATTCACCGCAGTTGACAAAGTACTCACGCGTTTTACGCTCCACTTTCTATGGCTTCTCGCATTGGATCCTTTCCGCAGAGGTCTTTCCTCCTCGCTCGACTATCCAGTCTTGTCGCATTCCTTTGTTCCACTGCAGATTCTGGAGACATTACAGAACTCTTTCGTTCTCCAAGTAATTTCCAGTTTGGTCTCCGTGACCTGATTCCCTTGTACTCTATATTGTATAAGGTGTAGGGTGCGTCAAAAAAATATAATAATTTTTGTTTTTTGTTTTTTCACGGCAAAAGTATGTATTCTGATCTCAATACTCACCTCCCATACAGAAAACGTGCCTAAATGTATGTATATATACATTTTTTAATTTCATATAGAAAAAAGACCTCGATTGAGGCACATGTAAACATTAATTGTCAGCACATTCCTTTGGCACACTCGATTGTTAGGTTAACCTCTCGAGTTTAAGCCATGAAGACCAAAGAAAAGTGCGATAATCTTCGGATTTTTTTTACTTTTCTTCGATAACCAGAGAAATACTGATTTTTTCTTTTGCTGATTCTTACTACTAATTATCGCACTTTTCATCGGTTTTCATTGGCTTAAGCTTGAGGGGTTGACCTAACAATCGAGTGTGCCAAAGGAATTTGCTGGCAAATAATGTTTAGAGGTGCCTCAATTGAGGTCTTTTTATTACATGAAATGTCGATTAAAAAATATATATATATTTAGGCGCGTTTTCTGAATGGGAAGCGTGTATTGAGGTCAAAATACACAGTTTCGCCTTAACAAAAGAGAGAGAAAAAATATATACATTTTTTGACACACCCTAATAAGGTGTTTAGGTTGAACTGACCGTGATATTGATATTTTTAGCCATGTTGAATTTTACGCTACGTGAGATTTTTTTCAAATGTAGAAGACAATTTTTTAAAACAAAATCTTTAGTCATGATTTTAAATCTTTCCGAAATTTCCTAAAAAAGTAAAACAGTGATATTAGGTAGTTTATGAAATTATAAAATAGTAAAAAAAAAATGACCGTTATTCTTGTAACATTTGTGGAATTGAAGCTACTATTATTTTGTCACAAAAACTAATCGTGGGGGTAGTTTGGTGATAAATGTTGATGAACATTGTGGTCATAATGTAAAAGGTTCTGTTTGACATCTTTTATTCATCTCCATTGAAATATCGAACAAATTGTTGAATTAATTTAAGAAATGAAAAATTCTTCGATTATTTTGATGATCTCGCCGACACAAATAGTTGAAATCATTGCTAGATCGGGTTGAACCGAAATTTTCTATATATCAGAAGAAAACAAAAGTTCGGCCATGAGGATTCTCCACACTGCGATAGTGCGCCGTTTGCTTCTGAACCAATTTAACTTTGCGGTTCGGTCTGGGCGAGGAGACTAATAGAATTTCCTCCCATATCCGTGAGACTGTCCCTTATTTTACTGACAGTTTCGCTCCTGATGCCGTGTGGAATGAGATCGAAGCATCATTTTATGGCGAAACATTTCTCATTACCAGTTAGACGAAAAAGTGTAGAACATGAAAGTTTGAATTGTGTATTCTTGCAATAATTGAAAAATGCAATTGACGCCTGCATGCAAAATAAATTCGTGTTGTTATCACTTGCGAGAAATAGTATATTGTGAAACACGGGCCGAAAGTTTGCAATTGCGACGAGTGTGAGGTTTGCTGCCGAGCGAAGCGAGGGCTGCAATTACACGAGCCGCAATCGCTAAACTCGGCCCACGTTGCACACTATACTTTTTTTAACAAGTGCATGAATAGTGGTGCTTTGAATGGTAGTTTTGAGGGACGAACAGCGAAGAGTGAGGTTACCAACTTTACACCACAGTGTGCGAGAAGTGCCTGTTTCACGCACACTTCGCTTGCGTGCGTGAAACAGGCACTTCTCGCACTAGTGGCATAAAATTGTATACGCTACTCGTGCGAGAAACTTTTTCTGATCTCGTGTAATTACAACACTCGCCTTCAGCTCGTGCTGCAAACTCACACTCGTCGCGAAAAAGTTTCATCGCACTAGTATCGTAATGTACTATTTATCCCCTTCTCTGGGGATGAAAGTGAAAAAAATGCGAACAGCGCCGCGCTAATCTTTTGTTTTAATACTGCCATGAAACTAGCCACTTTCGCCCCGCAAAACTGCCATGAAAAGCGCCGCTGTTCATGCACGTGTTACAAAAAAAAATGTATTGTTTCATGGCAATCTTCGACAATAAAAATAAATATGCGAGTTTCAAAACGTTCTTTTTATTGACTGATCTCGAACTCAATTAAAAGTAGTGACATTGAATCGAAGAAATCGTCTGCTTTTTTCATTGATTTCACTAAAGAGTCAGTGAGACTTTCCCGAACATTGATCAGAATTTTGAGATCTATTCCGCCCTAAACTACTCGGCAGATAAGGCTCAAGTTTGGAAAGAACGTCTTCAAGTACAGCAGAAATGGACCATAGTACCGGCTCTTTGAATCTGAAAGCCGTTTGTTCGGGAGAATCGGAAAACAAAATAGTGAAGTTAGGTGTGAGACAAACAGCTTTATACTCAATATAGTATCAAGCTTTGGACGATGAAAATTCCACACTTGCTTCCATCAATTATATCTTTTCAATGAATCAAGGAGACCGTTTTTTAAATCCCTGAAAAGTTTTCTTTTAAGCAATGAAACTGTTCCTTCAATATACGCTTACTAAGTAAATGTCTCTTTAGAGGCAATAAAATTTTCTTTGAAATGTAATTACGCTATTTTATTGAAATCGAAGAAACATTTGGTTGCAATCAATGAAAACAAAATCAACGCACCAATTTCTTTGACGTCAATAAGATTTTGTCTCTCGATGTGCTACAATTATTTGTCTCAGACTTATAATTGCACACTAAGAAGAACACATTAAGAAACACTAAGATACACTAAAAGAAGATGAATGTGGACAATTATATGTCTGAGGCTCTAAGAAAATATGGATGTGTACAATTATATGTCTGAGACACTAAGAAAATATGGATGTGTACAATTATATGTCTGAGACACTAAGAAAATATGCATGTGTACAATTATATATCTGAGACATATAATTGTACACATAAATTTGTGATAAATGTTTTAACATAATAACATTAACATAATATTTGAACATAAAATATGTCTCAGACATATAATTGTACACATCCATATTTTCTTAGTGTTGTATCAACGTTTTCTAAAACAACAAAAAATTCATCATCACAAATTTTCCTTTATGTAAAAATAATAATCTGCTGCAAATGGATACTTTGTAACGAAGACTTCGCAATTCATGGTTCCGATGTTACGGCTTGCGGAACTTTGTAATATCGTAGTTTGCAACATGTAGGTCAATGACAAGAATATCAATCTTAGCGACCTTAATTGTAAAGACCCAGGAATAATTTCTCTCTTGGGTTTTGCACGTTTGCATTTTGAGCGTGGACGAAAGGTTGTGGGAGATGAGCGAGGTCTTTAGCCATGCATAATGATGACGACACGACGACGACGACGCCAACGACGACGCTGAATCCCCTGAAGCATCGGTGGACCGGTCCTTATCTCACTGGCTCTTTACTCAAGGTAATTCGACCGACAGAGACATAGAGAAGAAGATGTGCGAAAGATGAACAAGAGACACACAGAGAGACGCGACAAAACCGAGTGGCTCTGCACCTTTTAACGTGAAAAAGGAAGAGAGGAGAGGGCGAATAAGCTTGTGCCGAGAAAGCAAGAGGGATTACGGAATTTCGCGGGCTCTGTCACAGTCAACTGCACGTCTTCTTACCATCCTGACTCGTGAACTTATAAATTATATATATATATGGGGCGTTTCATACCGATTTCACCTGGGTTGAACTGTGGAATTTGGTCGACAATTTTTTATGAAATTGGATCCATTTCAAAAAGGATTTAAGGATGTATGATACGTACAGTCCCGCCAAAAGTGAGTTTCAGAGACAATTGCGTTCACTTCCCGATGGGACAAAAATCGGAAGAAATAATGCATATAAAACGTGCTGAAAAGATTGATTTCGCATAATAATAGTCCCAAAATGTTTTTAACAAATTGGTGAAAAAAAACAATTGCTCAACAAACAAAAAGTCAACCTGACTACCAAAAATAATAATAATCTGTCAACCAATAAATGTACCAACACAAAAACAAAATAGGTCACAAACTCAACACCGATACGAATTAAAATAAAATTAATTCTGAAGAAGCCCTGATCAGGACGAAACGTAAAACAGAAAATAGTGAACTCAGCATTGACTTTTAAAAGTGAGAAAATATTTTCTCATTTTACTCTTCGACACGATCGAATGAATAGTAAGCATTGTTACCGCTAGGATCGCGCCCAAGAAAAAATTATCTCCCATTGCTACTGTCATCTTCTATTTATAGTAAAAAAAAACCACGAAATTTTAAATTTTCACATCGCGTCCTATTTTTTAAACATATTCCCATAAACATCGCGAATATTTTTTCGAAGGCAAAGCTACTTTACGAAAAAGCAATATTCTAAAAACAGTCGATATTTTTTAAAATTTTGTTCCTAAATTTTTTTAACGTTAAAAAAAAATAGAAACGAATCTCGGCCTATTCTAGTTTTGGGCTCAAAAATTTTGCTATGCCATGTAAAATTTTTGACAATTTTTTCAGTTTTTTTAATTTGTGCTAACGATATGTTAGCTTTAAAAAATCGCAGAATAATAAAAACAATTTCAAGTCCTTTTTGAAATTGGTCCAATATCATAAAAAATTGTCGACCAAATCGGAGAAATCGAGGATCCGACGCAGGTTGAATCGACGTGGAATGCCCCATATATAGACGTTTATATACGAGATGCTCTCGATATAAATGCGGCGTCTTGTTCGAATGAGCGAAGCCATTCGAATTAACGAGCTGCCCTCATCTCGTTCAACACTGAAGCATAAGAATCAGCCAAGCGACAGACGGTGCGGTGCTTGCGGCGATATCTCTATGCAAATTAAATTATCTTAGCCCCCGCGCCCCTCTAACCCCCTCATATTCACTTCAAAGAAACGCTTTTTTCAAGTGCCCTATCATCGAATTACCTCATACCGCAGTGCTTGTGTATTCCAGTTCACTGTGCTTGTATAGCTTTATCATCAATCCGGATTTTATTACACTGCAGAACCTTCTCAGACATTTTCAACGAGGACTGCTAAAATATCAGATAATATTTATGTTGCTCTTCCAAAAAAAAAAAGAGAAAAAGTCATAGATATTCTTAAGATTTGATAAATCGCATTTAATTGCAACAGTTTCTTTAAAATTAAACGATTGGCTTGACAATATTTTGCAATCATCAAAGTCAAGGTCGTATATTTTCAAGACATGAGAACATTGCGGTCGCGACAACCAAGACGAGTAAGAAGTTTCATCCGTGACACGGATTCTTACGAGATGCGTACGGATTTGCAACGTCATACGTATCGTGGCATTCTCAAGTTATTCTGATTGAACCGCATGATACAATATATTCTGCATCCACAGGATGCAATTATAACATGAACGTACTGCTTTGTGGTTAGTTATCCGTCGAGTCAGGTTCTCTACATTAGATATCTTATAGTCTTGGATGCACAGAGCTGTGCATATCAAGTCAGTTAATTACAAAACCGTAGTATTTCCTTTGAATTGTGTCGATATGAGAGTTCAACTTTAATTTCAATAACGTCCAACGTAAAACCGTTTGATTTGCAATATTACGCACATCTGAATATTATTCGGCTGATGTATATAATATCATTGAAATTAATAAAAGATGTACTAGATAACTGAATGTTATTGAACGACTATGTTAACCCTGCTCAGAATCTTACATGTAAAATTAACCACCCATTCCATTTCAGATATCAAGATCTGAAGAGATTAACAAACGAAGTGGATAACTAATTCATTATTACGACGTTATTTTATTTTATTTATGTATTAATGTATAACATACCGACATTAGTTTAAGGACTTCGGTCGATGGCCAATTGCCATCACTATCAAGATTTTATTCATCCCTAAAATTATTATTATTACTGTTTATATCTCTATGTCAATAAATACAACTAATACTAATAATCAAAGGAGACGTGCGTTATAGACATCAAAATAAGATTGAAAAGAATAGAGACTTGAAATTCAACCCACTTCTATAATTTCGGTCAAATTCAATATCAAATAACCTTCAAATTATAAAGAACAATTTGCCTCAATATTCTACGTTTATCGAAATTTCGATCACAAATATTCCTCACGAAAAAAATAAAACATAATTAATTTAACACTATTTTTTTAAATCTTTCAATTTTTTTTCTTCAAATGTTGTGAAATGAACTTTAAAAAATCACAAAAATGAAACTTTCAATTTAAAAATTAGTTAGATCAGAATATTACTGGGTTAAATTGTAGTAAGATCGTAACTCTAATATTTAATTTAATTATAAAAAAGTACTTAATAAAGTATTCTGCGAAAATAAAATTTGTTCATTGACTCGATTGCGTTTCGAATAGTAAATTGTTAAAACGTGTATCTGAAAGAGATTTTAAATATGCGTTCAGCGAATATTGGAAACAACAGATATCCTGTGTGGGAAACCAAACTAATACGGCAGCGGTGTGAAGCGCTGTGCAAATGTTCTCGTAGCCTAAAAGGCTGGTCCCACGTTCTCTCTGGTACTCGACACAGCGTACAGTACACTCACAGAGGGATATGAGCATTAGCGCGGCAGGATACGGCGAGCATAGTGAATAGAGGATCGTTCACAGAGCTCCTCGTTCGCGGTTCTGCTTGCCTCAATATTTGTGCAACGTGTCGACAGCTTATTGCCTTTATAATTAGGTATACGAACGTCATCTCCCTCTGTCCCACACCTTTCTATTCTATCTCCTGTATCGTATGTGTACGCAGAATAATACCGCGCTCTGAGATGATCAAGTCATTGTCAGAGAGAGTAACAACGGTTAACCATTGTTACTCAACCGTAGACATTTCATTTGATTCCCCAGTAAACATTTTCTTACCTTCGTTCGGAGCCGAGCTTTGTAATTTTCATATACACCGAGAGAAAGGTTCAATTGACGCCTAAGAAATGATTGAGTTGATTCTGTTTTCATTGATTTCAACGTAATATTGCTTTGATTTGAATGAAATAGTGCACTTCAATTTTAAAGAGAATATTTCATCGAATGTAAAGAGACTTTTTCTTAGTGAGTATGTAATAAAGAAACAGTTTCATAGTTTTAAAGAAAAGTTTTCATCGATTCAAAGAAATGATCTCCTTGATTCATTGAAACGATATACTTTATATCAGCAATTGCTGGGTATTTCGTCCTCCTCACTGACGACTCAAAATGGATTAATTTAAAAGTTGTAAACAGTGGGAAACTTATGATACAAATCAGGTTGAAGAGTACGTACATAAATTGGTCCAATTTCAATTGCTTATTAAAGAATATTTATGAAGAGTTGCTGATTTGGTTCGGGTTTGATTAGCTGTCGTTGTTACATTTGCCGAACATAGACGAATCGGAGACGGATCGCCTTCGAAAATGTTTATTCAGGTTAAGTAGTAGTAAAAAAGTTGTATTGACGATACGTTTACAGATTTCTTTCCCTTGTACATTTTTTTTATTTTTTAAATAATATATCTATGGTTTTTGACCATAGACGCATCGACCGGAGTCCTTCAGCCTTGCTTCAGATATTTTAGCTGTACTACCAGAATATCTTATAAAGGTATATAAGATATTATATAATACATATGGTGTGTACAGATTAGATTTTTACACGTATTCGTCGTTGTTCAACATTTCAAGATGTTGATATATAGTGTGAGTGAGGAATTTATGTTTGCGAATGTGTTCTTTCTGGGGTTGAGTGCAAAATGACTGGATGTTTCCGATCTGGTTAAGAACAAATCGTCTTGTGAGTTGTTTGAATCTGGTAAGAATTGGAGTGATGTCTGTTCAGGCTAAATATCTGCGTTTTTACTGGAAATAATTAGATGAAATATTCGGTAAACCTCTTTTTGCATAAGCGCTGTAGAAATGTAAACAATCCATACTACTCACAATATTGAACAGTAACGTCTGAAATTCTAAGAATCCGAGTTCCAAGAATTTATGATCTGTCTGGAGTTCTCGCTTGGACCACCATTAATAATTGTTCGATTTGATCGGGCTTTCTTCAGAAGGTTTCAGGCGATCGCCGGAATCATATATCTCAATTTTTTTAAATCTCTCTATCCGACATTCCTCCAGTTGTGTTCTTATTACGAGTCAATTATTATCATTTATCTATATTACGAAACCTGGGTCATATTCGACATTGGGAAATTTTTGGACATTCATTATTTATACAATGAAATGAGTAACCGATTATTGTCAACCTACATTTGAATGATGAAAACTTATTAACCAAATTCTGGAAAAACACAAACTTATGAAACTGATGAGACTACTCATATTTTAATTATTATCTTCATCTAATTTGATTATATATTTGTGTGTTACTGTTTAGAAAGAAAAATAATAGATTAATGATGTGATGAAAATTATTATACGAACGTTTCAATAAGAAATTACATGTACAAATACATGAATAAGATGATATTTATACATATATATTTTTTTTATTTGTCTTTCTGTTATGAGTCTCCATGGCGATGCCTGCATCAATAATTTTTTAAATTCCTGTTATCGTATTATTATATATTTCTTATTATACCTGAATATGTAATTTTCAGTCACATCTGGATTTTATATAGAAATAAATTATACTCACTGATTATTTAATTTCGGTTATGATTCATCGAATTATTTCATTCTTTGTGAATAGAATATAACTAAAAATAGAAAAATTCACTACAGCGCGTTGGTGTTTTCACAATCTATTGTAACCGTAATAATTTTGTTATTTGTGTTATCTAACCGTAAATGGTGTTAATCCGTTGAATGATATATTAGAAATCCCGTAGTCTCATCAGACGCCGTGTTTAAATTTCGATTCTTATGTTGAGATTTCTTGAAAAAAAAAGCTCAGTCAGGAGGCTTTAGATTTTACAGTAGCAAAGTTCAGCATGCAATTAACTATGTAAGATTTCAAATTTTGAATTCTATCTATCCCAAGGTGCCACTGGTCGGCCATCTTAAACAGCTATACGGCCGTCTCTTTTGCACCTAACCTCACTTTTTTGTTTTCTGATTTTCCCGAACAAACGACTTCGAGTTTCAAGAAGCCCGTACTTTAGCCCATGTCATTAGTACTTGAGCACGTTCGCTCCAAGTTCAAGTTTTATCTACCGAGTAGTGCACGGAAAAATAGGTCTCAAGATTCTAATTCTGTGCTGGGAAAGTGCCACTGTCTCTTTAGTGAAATCAATGAAAAGAACTGAGACTATTTTTTTGATTCAATGTGAATACTTTTCATTGAATTTGAGATCATTTGAAGAACCGATAGTAATGAGACTTAAGTAATTCGTTTTATTGGCGACGATTGCCGTGAATTAAGGAAAAATTTTCTGTCGGTGTAAAAATATGTTTGGATTGTTCGTCTCAAACTGGGAGGCGATAATTTTCAGAAATATCTAAAAAAGGAAAACTTCTTTAAAGGAACTTTCAGACTTCCCAAGTCCACCAAAATGTCTTCACGTCATTAACTTATAATTGGCATTATCATCATCATTATTATTATAAAACTTCAAAGTCACCTGACAAACTTTTCCAATCTTCTGTTCCAAGTTATGTAAAAGGAAATTTTTCTGAGTTATTCGCGCGTGAAGTTTTGCTCGTCTGGTGTGAAAAAACTTCTTTTCTGCACTTACCTTTCGATATTCACGGTCCACTTTTCCTGTCGGGAGCCATTTTCGGTAGAATGAACTGGAAGCGATAAAGTCAGTCGGCGACCTTCTTTTTATGTGACTTATTAGAGTAAGCACGCGTGTTCCATCGGAAAATATGGTTGAAAAAAGGTATTGGGTGCCTCTTGCTTGTGTCACTGGAGTGAAAGTGCCTCGAGCCGTAAAGTTGGCCTTTGGAAAAGAGGAAAAAAATTCATACACTGAGAGAAAAATCTGGTAATTTTAAAAATAATATAGTTGGACTGACGATAATCTAACTATAAACTATAATTTCCAGGAGAAACGTTTATATTTGATGGTTACAGCAAGATTGAGTAATATTAACTAAAATTGTCTATTCAACATTTGTTGATTTCAATCAACGAAAATTTGCTTTCCGTGGAACAAATATGTATTTCATTCAATTTTGCAGTTTATTTATTTCGAACGTATTTATTTATTTAAAGCAGTTTTTACTGTGCAGTGGATACCAAATAGATATTATGTTCGTTCGTACTAACTACTTTCTTCATCCGGAAATAATATCTAGTTAAAACGACTGGATACATGTATTCGATCTTTTTTATTTAATATCAATTAGAACTTTCTTTTAATCCAATACGTAATTATTTTCTTTAATAATTAGAAATTACTTCTCTGTAATTGATTTAGTTATTTAAATCAACGTTTCGTTGATGATCTAGTAATGAAACACCAAACTTAACTCTAATATGTATTTATGTTCATCCATAGAAAACATTTGATTCAATCGACTTGTCATATATTTATATAAAATATATATATTGTTTAGTTCAACTTTCATGTAAGTGTCGAATTTTCATAATGGAAGACTATAATGTGGAAGATTCTCGAAATACGCATTTCCGCTTTCTGTTTGTCAGTAACGGATTCACGATCGGTTTTATTTTTTATTTTTAAAAAAAATTCCACTCAATCGAAATTAACCTTACATAAAATATATTCAAACAAATACATACAACGTATTGGAAGCACATTAACAAACATAACAACAAACACAAACAAACATTGAAAGAAACGAATGTACTCGATCCACTCGGAATGAATTTACAAATTTATGTATTTTGTAAACAGAAAGAATAAATTATCCGACGTAAATATATTTTTCGTCGACACGAAGCAATGTATATTTCATTAAAACATATTTTTTTCTACGAAGTAATAAAGATATATTGCAATCAAATACATATTTCTTAGCTTTGAATATATTTATTAGTCACCAGATTTATTACTTACAAATAAAAAAAATTATTCGAGTTGAATACAAGTCTATTAGGTCAGCATTCAAATAAGAAAATTTATTTCCGATGCGTAGGTTCTAGTCAGGTTAACTAGATATTTTTTCTGGGTGTATCATCGCTTCAACCATAAACCATTGCAAGCCTTCCTATATTCGTTTCACCATGTGAAATCGTTAAATAAACGATATGCTTTTCTCTCAGTGTAGCGAGAGAAGTCGGCAGAGTTTTCGCCAACTATGAAAATTGCCCATGACGTTCTTTTCGTTGATGTGCTCGCACGTATCCGCATTACGGAGAGGATAAGAATAATCGAGATTCGAAGGAGTCGTATTAGCAGATGGTACCACTCACAAGTCTTTACCTTCGTTTCCCCATCGCGAGAGGTTCACCTCACGATATCGACCTTATCACACGCCTGATTTCGCAGCTGGGCCATCTGGAGACTATGATCCCAGTGGCAGTGCCTTCAGCTTCGTCTGCTCCTCAGTGCTCTTATTGATAATCTCTCTCTCTCTCTCTCTCTCTCTCTCTCTCTCTCTAGATCTCTCTCCGTCTCCGGCTCTGATCGAGCCCTTTCATCTCGTCTGAATTCGATTCACGTAGAAAACGTTTATCGCGATCAGGTTCTTAATATAAATGCTAGTGTCAAGGTTCGTCCATATTCCAAACTGACTTACTGTGCTATCTGGAGGTGACGAAAGTAAGGAGGTGATATTTTTCGGTAAAAACACTAATAATGGATCGGATAATAAAAATAAAAGTTGGAGGATCATTGAAAGAAAATAGTTTCAAAAGCCAGAGATGAGAAATTGTAGTAATGAAATTTATTTTTTTCAACTGTGCTTCAATAAAATTTATTATTTCATACGTCAGACGGCCGGTATCAAAATTAACCTTACATAAAATATTTTCTAAAAAATACATACAACGTATTAAAGCACATTAACGAACGTAACAAGAAACGCAAACAAGCATTGAAAGAAACGAATGTACTCGATCCATTTGGAATGAATTTACAAATTTATGTATTTTGTAAACAGAAAAAATAAATTATCCGACGTAAATATATTTTTCGTCGTAAAAACACTAATAATGGATCGGATAATAAAAATAAAAGTTGGAGGATCATTGAAAGAAAATAGTTTCAAAAGCCAGAGATGAGAAATTGTAGTTATGAAATTTTTTTTTTCAACTGTGCTTCAATGCAATTTATTATTTCATACGTCAGACGGCCGGTATATTTTATATCATGCAGGTCAGATTATGCATTTTCATTTCTTCTTTTGTCTATTTTCATTTATGAATAGTAAAACCGAGCAGCAATTTAAAAAAACGATACATCAGGTACTACTGCCTCAAACACAACAGAAAAACGGGATTCCGATGATGAAATATTAATATTTATTGATATGCATGATAATTATTACAATCTAATAAAAGCACAAATTGAAAACAGGTAAATGTTACCAATTTTTTTATTTTATGATTGCTATGTTTCATAGTTCGAATCGTATATTGCAGCAATAGTTCGCAATTTTACCGCGTTTGTGACCGTAGAATTTATATTGACAACCTTATCTCGACGTCACATACCAGACTTGCACCTCGAGGGCTAATCTCGAAATGAAATAAGATTTACATAGCGTATAATGTATAAGACTCTATGATTCTGCGACTATTGTTAATTGTAAATTGGATTCATTGTCAGAGATTACATAACCGAGAATCGTCAAGACCACGGTTCAAAAGAACGCAATTTCGACACACGATCTGATTGAACGGAGACAATAGAAGCCGCCAGCGCACGCGTAAAATTATTGATTCCGTACGAGTCAGTCACAGGGTCGTATCGAACGAGATCTACGACACTTTTCCTTTCCCTATGAGGGTTGAAGGTAGTCAGTGCTCGAGTCGAGGGTTATTGGTCCTGGCTTATTATAACACCTCATTATTAAGAATTCCATCTTGACAAGTTTTTAAATTAGCGGAATAATCAATAATAGGCAAAGAGACAAATCGACAAAAGTGTCGGTGGTAATTGTACACCTTAAACAAAAAGATAAAAGAACCGAAGGAATTTTGACAAGGGACAAGAAGACAAAATTGTTAGAAAAATTACGAATAAAATGTTGATTGGATAAGATTTCCTTAGTATCACCGTTTATATCTGATGCTTTCGAACAGATATCTCGGTTCTGATATTCTAAACTTGATGTCCTTGGGTCTTCCATTACCTCCCACTGGGAATGGCCATCGCTATAAAAGCTAATCGTCAAGACAAGTTATTGGATCTTCAAAACCAATCGGCACCCAATGCAATTTGCAATTAGACAAAGCGAAATTACAGAGCCTCGGCAGCCATTGATCCCGACCACGTCCAGTGTTAACTTTATTCAAAGTGGATAAAGAGTTAAATAAAATAAAGCTGTCTCAGGGTATAACGAACCTCTGTGTTATGATGAAGTTTAATAAAGTCAGAAATCCTGGTTTACGTAAAGATATTCGGCTATGGTCGCCACTTGAGGCGTAATAGATTTCAGGGTTACGATGGAAAAGTAGGTTATGATGGACTTCTTCCAGAATGATGAACCTCTGAGGATACGATGGGCCCTTTGGGAAGTGATCGACCTGTTGCAGTACGATGTACCGCCATGACGAAGCCGTTGGGAAATGTGAACTCTTCAGGATATGGTAGACGATTTAGGAACCGATGTTCCCTCTATTAAGAAATGATGGATCCGTTCGGAATTGAAGGACACCCTAAGAAATGATGGTCCCTTTGAGAAATGATGGGCCCTGTGGGAGATTCTGTGGAGGAATTCATGGGTCCTTTGCGGAATGATGGCTTCATGAGTAAAATGGACCCTTTATCGAATGATGGACTTTACACCGAGAGAAAAAGTTTCCTTGATTCAAAGAAATAGGTGGATTGAATTTTTTTCTTTGATTTCAATGAAATATTCTCTTTGAATTCCAAAGAGAACATTCTATTGCCTTTATAGAAATATTTGCTTGAGGAGCGTAATCGAAGAGACGTTTTCATTGATTTAAGGAAACGGTGTCTTTGATTCAAAGGAACGATTTCCTTGACGGCATCAGGTCCGCCACTTTTTGACGCGAGCGCGTCGTCAGTCGTCGGTACGAAAACAAAGAAACAGAGTTCCTTGTTTCAAAGAAAAAATTCCTTAATTCAATGCCACTACATTTCATTGAATTTCTCATCATTCAAAGGAAATATAATGTTATATCAAGTATATTTTTTCCTTGATTTCAAAGAAATGTTTCTTAGGTTAGCATTTCAAAGAGATTTCTCAATGAAAGTCTGATACACGCGATGGAGCATAATTAGAATTTAAGATACCATGAATCCCATGGATTGTGATTTTTTGTTACATTTGAAATAATGCCAGCAGCGTGCAGAATGAAGTATGATACAAATAAGCGGAGAATTTAAATTTTGCAATGGCTAAATGGCTAAAATGGCTGAAAAGCAATACATTTCTGCACACAGTTTCTTTTTTATACTAGCACTACAGCAAAGTCGAGATCTCAATGTCAGTTCCAAGCAGCCAATATTTTTCCACCCCAATAGAGAGAAACGGGGCATCGAGCAACTTGAAGGGCGAGGCGAGACGGAAACCGATTCAAGGGGAAAACGATTCTCTTTAAAATTTCCGAAGGATTTCCAAGCAGTTGCCTGGTGATATCGCGGAGGATTCGCCTCTCGTTCGCCAAAATCGTAGAGTGAATTTCAATGTAACAACTCCTGGGGGGTCATATATTTTGCGAACGTATATTTCTCACTCTGTTTCTACGCCCTTTCCGGAGGATACACTCTACAAAATTGCGCTATCCTTGAAAGATATGGCGATCGTATCTTAGCTGCGATTACTCGACCCTAATTTATTTTCTCTGGATAATTTACTAACAACAAAACGAAAGACTAAAATAATCGCCATTAGCAGTAATAATTTCGATGATAAGAGCGGACTGTAATAAGATGATGCTGTCAGACGATACAGAAAAAAATACAAAAAGCTTAATGAATATGAATTTGTCCCTAATTAGCTTATCGCGTGCCCATCATACGGGCAGGCATCGTCGTATCTACTTCGACTAAAAGCTATAGTGCTATGTAAGTGTACATGTGAACGGGTTTACTTAACTTGTGAGAGGATCTTGAACGAGTGTGTCTATAAGAAAACACGGTGACCGCTGACCCCGACAAGTCGAGTCAAACGATGCCATAATGAAGATACTGCACGACAGAGTTCTCGCAGAAACAAGCAACACGTACAGCGAGGCATAAATGAATCCTCCGGTAAATTAATTGCCGCAAATTTTTTTTTTCATCGAAAAAATTAAAAATACTTCATATATATTTTTAAAATTAATTTGAAGATAAATAAGAAGATAAAGAAAAAAAAGAATAATAAATATCATGTTGCAGACCTCACAAGAAATTAAATGGTATTTCCAAACCATAGAGCGAGTAAATTTAATGAATTTTATATCGGAATCCCAAGACTATATCATTTACTTCTAGTTAAAGCTCCTGAAAATTTCCGGAATAGGTATTTCGTATAAAAAAGTAAAAATCATTCAATTAAATTTGTTATAAACGGGAGTTATCAATGTCTACAAATATAAAAAAATGGCAAATCATAACTGTTACTTCCACTTTTTTTTTTCATTGGAAGTCACTGCACTTACTTTTCGAGGTGCACAAACATAAGCGAATGCCCATTTAGTTCGATAAAAAAATTCCGAATTTAACAATTTCAGTTACTTGTCTTTTTAAGAGGTATTTTTTTTGCTAGCGTCAGAGTAATGAAATCATACAGTACTTCCATTGGTTCATATTAACTTAAGCAATTTTTTTTACACATTTATGGCGCCTTTAATTAAATTGCATTTTTTTCCGCGCTGCACATAAAATATTAAATATAATGAATTACGCGAGTTGAAGTTTGCGGAGGCTGCCAAAGTCGTTGGTTGTGCACGCGACTACGGCGAATTGATTCGTTTCGCTGTCTCACACTTCGGGCTCCCTTTCCGCTTTTCTCACTTGGCCGCGTCGAGCAGAGCCTGAAGAGCTACTCGTAAATTAGTGGACGAGTGCGCGCCGCTCGGCTGGACCGGGTCGCGCGCACCGAGAGAGGATAAATTGGCAGGCGTTAACTCTGCCTACCTCGATCCCCCTTTCTGTCTCACATACCCGCAACACATACAAGACGCAACTGTCTGGCTTTTTACGCGATCATCCGGCAAACTCTCAAGTAACGCTGCGCTCCTCTTGCTACTGCCTCTGCATGGAATGCTTTCAACTATACGTCCAATAGAGTGTAGGTAGCACTGCGTGTACCGAAGGTCCAGCCACCTACGAGTTGAGATCTCTCTTTCGAAATAAGAGAGATGCTTTTTTTCTATCTTTTCCTCGTACTTGAATTTGCTCTGCTTGTTGTATCTTTTCACACTACACACTCCGATGCATTCATGTGCGTCGCTTCGAACGAGTAATTTCCCGTGCGTCGTTGACGTCTATACAAATCATACGTTATTTATTTGATGTATTTCATTCATTTCATTTGCTTTTTGTAAAATTCATTCTTTTTTTAATTTTATTTATTTCATTTATTTTATTTATTTTATATATTTTATTTATTTTATATATTTTATTTATTTTATATATTTTATTTATTTTATATATTTTATTTATTTTATATATTTTATTTATTTTATTTATTTTATTTATTTTATTTATTTTATTTATTTTGCCTAGTAGTAGTAGTAGTAGTAGTAGTAGTAGTAAAAGAGTTTATTGACAATGCGTTGTACAGTTTTTTTTCAGCATGGTACATGTTTTTTTTTCTCCAGTATTTTACTAATGGATATTTTACTATACACGCATTGCCAATAAGGCCATCGATCGGAGTCTTTCAGCCTTATTTTATTGATTTTATTGATTTTATGTAGTAGTGATAGTACAGGTATTTTATTGGTCGATGTATAAATTTTTTTTACCGCCGCGTACATTAATACGTTAAAATTAAATATATTTACGTTTTGGCATTGTCCAATGGGCCATCGACCGGAGTCCTTCAGTCCGTAAATCTCGCAATGAGTTAGCTTATTAACTTAGGATGCGGATAGAAATATTGTGTTTATTGATTCTACGTGGAATACCATACGTCATGTAGGTAATTTATGTTTCGAGTAATGATAACAGAATTTCAAATATTGTGTTATTCGGCGCTTTGTGTCTGGGGGTTACGTTTGGAGGCCGGATATTTTATTTATTTTATTTTATTTTATTTTATTTATTTTATTGATGTTATTTATTTTATTTATTTTATTTATTTTATTTATTTTATTTATTTTATTTATTTCATTTATTTAATTTATTTCATTCATTTCATTTATTTTATTTATTTCATTTATTACATTTATTACATTTATTTCATTTATTTTATTTATTTTATTTTATATTTGCGATAAGCATTGATCGGACACGGTTCGTGTCGGACCGGAAGTGTAATTCATAATACTTTTGCTGACATATTATGCGCAATAGAAATCCGCAAGCGTAACCACGATGACATTATCCAATTTCGCGCGGGTGTATACGTGAGTCTGCTGTGCGATACGTGCTGTAGTTCGCTGCAAGAGTCAATTGACGAGAGCGGAAGGCGTGGGTGCACTGCTTTCAGAGAGAGAAAACAAGAGACTCCGTCCTTTGGTATACGTATGTTGTTCCGGAGGTACCGATGAATCGGGTAAAGAAAGCAAGAGGAGGAATCCTCTTGGCCTCGCATGCACACTCTATCGCCATTTCCTATACACAATCCTTTATTATTATAAACGCTTAGCAATTTCACTCCCACACTCGTGCCTGTACACACAAGATATACAGAGTGCAGCTTGTACTATAGTTCGATGACTCGCAAATCTGCTAAAAAGAAACAGCAAAATCTACTGACATGTGAATGCATGAACTCGTCGTTAGATACTGTAACTTAGCAAATAAGAAAAATGAAACTTTATAAGTAACGATATGCGTTGTCTGTTCATATATCATCAAAACTGTCAGGAAATGGCAGCTCAACGGAATAAAGAATAATAATCGTATAATAATAGATATCGTAAATGTAGATCTTTTTCATTAAAGTGAAAGAGGTTGAAGCATTTCACACTCATCAAATTAGTGTCAAGTGTGTGCGTGTTGCAGTCCCATTTCTAATTAATGTCACGAAATAATGTTCTCTTCAACTTCCTTTTTTTCCAATGGCTATTTTCTCGTATGGGTGTCACTCACACAGGAAGACATTTGAATACGTATATTGTCTGACGTATTCATAACATAGTTTTATTGAGTCAACAGAATATTTAGTAGAAAAAAAAATATTTTGTGGATTCATTGAAGTTTTTATTTCATTTAAAAATTCAAGAATCAAAATATATAATTGGTACAAATAAACCTTGCACTTGAATATTTTCAAGTAAATGTTTTATTTGAAAATTTAGTGTATCCAATTATATTTTTCTCTCAGTTTACAGTGTCCGCGTCTATTGCCATGTGAGTACTTGTGCTTATGTGTCTGCATAAGTGTTTATAAGTAGCTAACAGCTTTGGTGTGATCGTTCAAAAATTTTTTCAAAAATTGTTCTCAATAATTATGCAAATAGAAAATAACTGCCAAAAATAACTAAAAATTCAACCTACCGTTACACGGTTAAAGTAGAGTCAACTATTTTTGCATTAAATTTCACAGTATATTATCGGTACCGTTTCAACGAGCTCAAAAAAAAGTCCCAACAACATTCTAATCCAAAAAAAGCTCCGTGCACTAGGATCGTCCGATTATAATGGTCCAGTGTATTATCATTCGAGAGATTATCATCATCATCGGTATGTATCACGTAACTCTCCGCTTGGTCGCTCTCGTTCACCCCGCAGGAACCATCCAATAAGAGTCCGGTGTACACGAGGAAGGCGCGGACGCTTGGTACAAGCCGAGAGTGGAGCGCAAGGTTAATGCGATTGGATGATTGGCTCGATTGGCAAATTGCTCGTGGAGCGCTATGGGGACATTGGATAAATGAGGATATGCTGTCCGGCGTGAGTTCTGCATACAACTATATATAGCTTGCATTGGTTCGCTCTTGTGTCTCTGATGGTTCGAAGCTATGGGCACGTCGCTCTCTGGGAACATTTCTCGTCATCGTCGTGTACATAGTCGGCTTCGTCTGCGACATGTTTATGTCGTGTACAGCCGACGGTGGTGACGACGACGACGACGACGACGTCGTCGACGAGAGCAGGAGACGAGGGTGCTTGGCAACCAGTGATAACGATGATTCCAGTATGTCGCAAGCTGGTCAGCCAACGAGAATGATGACCACAGGCTGACCACCATCGCCTCTACTCTACGCTACACGAGACCAACTCTGGATTGCGGACACACAGGATCGCGGGAAGCACACATAGCAACGTCGTGTGAACCGGGCATGATTAACGGATAGCTCGTCTCTGTGCGCCCCTCGTGCAAAAATCAAGCTTGATACAGCGATTGCCCTGTTGCAAAACATTAGCCGCTGCGGGCCGTCTCCTCCGCACAAAAAAAAAGTATTAAAGGAGTATTAAAAACTAGTACATTAGGATACTAGTGCGATAAAACTTTTTCGCGACGAGTGTGCGTTTGTAGCACAAGCTGAAGGCGAGTGTTGTAATCACACGTGATCAGAAAAAGTTTCTCGCACGAATATCGTATACAATTTTATGCCACTAGTGCGAGAAGTGCCTGTTTCACACACTCAAGCGAAGCGAAGTGTGCGTGAAGTGTTTTTTAATGCATTAAATTTAAAAGAATCAATTACGAAAATTTAGCACTTATTTGACTTCGGTAGGCGTCACCGAACCTCCCTAAGGGTTTCGCGTATTGAACTTTTTAATACTCAATTTAATACTTTTTGTCGAGACTTGAGTATTAAAAAAAGTATTAAATGGTATTAAGTATCAAAAAAAGTATTAAATCGTATTTTTGCAAAAGAATTTAATACTCAGTTGATAATTTCGGTCAGAGATTCAAGTATTTAAAAAAGTATCAAATGAGTATTAAAACTAGTATTAATTCGTATTTTTTAATGACGATTTTAATACTCAATTCAATGTTTTTCTGTGATTTGAGTATTAAAAAAAAGTATTAACAGGTATTACAAACAGTATTAAAACGTATTTTTTCCGACGATTTTAATACTAAATTTTATACTTTTTCTCCGTGATACCTATTTTAAAACTCGAATCTTTGACCGAAAGTATCGACTAAGTATTAAATGCTTTTCCAAAAATACGATTTAATACTTTTTTGATACTTAATAATATTCAATACTTTTTTTAATACTCAAGTCTCGAAAAAAAGTGTCAAACTGAGTATTAAAAAGTCCAATACGCGAGACTCTTAATATTATTTTTTTAATTACTCTTTTAATACTTTTTTTTTGCGCGGGCTTGTACACCTATATTAGCTTTTTTTTTCGTTATCGTGGAGAATATGAACATCGTTAAAGGCAGCTCGTTAAAGGAAGGAATAATCAGTACATCAGTTGCAAAGAGACTGCTATTAATTGCATATCTGAATTGTGTACCGCAGGAGATCAGCTTTAGAGACTCTATCTCTCTGTATTATGAAAATATCTCGCCGTCGTCGTTGCGAAGGTGAATCGACACCACTCCCCGTTTGGCTTGTTCCAAGCGCATCTGAGATGCCGTTGACCTCGTCCGAATATTTCTGAGCCCCGTAAAGAATCATTCAGGCATTCTATGAGCCCCAGGAATTAATGATAAGTATATACAGCCGTATGAAAATTAATTATATGTAGCTGTATGCAGTGTCATTCAGAATGACTGCAAACTTTTTGATCGGAGATAGCTGGTCATCCGTTCAATAAAGTTACTCGGCCATTTTCAGAAATTTTCATAAGTTATTTTATTTGTAATTTTGTAAATTTGTATCAACGGACTAAGCAGAGTTATGTATTTATTCCACACGGTGATTTAAAAGGGTAGATTCAAAATCTCCATATGATGTTTGTATGTCTTCGATTCTTGACGTGTCATTTCCATACAATCATGGGTTTCGTTGCAGCCGTGCACGAGATGGGAATTCGAACTACACGTTCAACTGACGGATATCGTAGAGTTTTGGATGAACCGAAGTTCCCGAGAAATGAAAGTTCCGGTGTGGATGAAGATCAGAAAACTTGCAAAACCTGGATATATCTTGGGAGAAGTGAAAGACAATCGGAACGACTAGAAAAGTCATGGATAATGAATAGTGATCGAGGGTGAAACAAATCGGGAAAGGGAAAGAAGTTGATCGGATGGAATCGACGAATAGCAGGGAATGCAAGGGAAGAGCAATCGGAATTTCGAAGGAAAAGTAATAGAGAGCGATAACACAAAAACGATCGAGAGAAATCGAAGGACGACAGAGAGTGAAATTAAACGATAATCCGAAGGCAAAAACAGACGAGATAGTGAAGGATAACAGAAGACAATTGGATAGAGAAACAAGTGACGAGACTCAGTAAAAAAATTAAGGAAGTGCATTTGTGTGCGCAACGTCATCTGAACTGCAAAATACCCAGTATATATGGGACAATCTACCTCGTTTCGAACAGGGTTTGACCTCGACCTTTCCGATTTGGTCCGTAATTTTTTGTTGGCTTAGTTCGAACCTCAAATGTACCAATTATTTTTTCTATGGCAATTTTTTTTCATATATACTTTTAAAGTGACATATAGAATGCTGCAATTTGAAAATCTAAAAATATTGTGAAAACTATTTAGATCAATATCAAAATTTTCTAGCTTATAGTCGAAGTGGGCAAGATTTTTTTTCTTATAGTTTTAAAGCATTGAAAAAAAGTATTGAAAAATAGAAAAGAAATTAATCTATTTCAAGCGATCGATCAAATGTTTATTCACGTAGAACCGGATTTTTAAGAATTGTTTCGGATTCTTTCGAACTATGCGAAGTTTTTTTAAGTGTAATTTAAAACGACATATCGGATGCCATTATTCAAAATCCTGCTGGAATTCTGAAAAATACTCCGTCGAATATGAAAATTTTCTAGCTTATAGTCAAAGTAGGCACAAGATTTGTAGAGAAATAGGTTCTTCAGATTTATTCATTAAAATAAAAGAAGCTTAAAAACTATAGGAAGATAAATCTTGCGCATCTTGGCAATAAATAAGAAAATTTTATTATTCAACAGAGTATTCTTCACAATTTTTGCAAATTTCTAATTTATGACATTCGATATGTCATTTTCAAAAAATATTTTTTTTAATGTGCATAATTCGGAAAAATCTGATTTTTTTTTGGAAAATCCGGTTTTACACAAATAAACATTTGACCATTGACCTGTGGTAGATCATTTTTTTTTTCTGTATACCAATAATTTTTTAAATAAAAAACAGCTCAAAAACTATAAGAAGGAAAATCTTGCGCACTTTTGGCTATAAGCTAGAAAATGTTGATATTAAACAAAGTATTCTTCAGAATTTTTCCAGTTTTTTTAATTACGGCATTCGATTTTTTCTTAAATTAAAAAAAATTGCTATAGAAAAAAAATCTGACGCATTTGAGAATCCAACTAAGCCCATAAAAAATTACGATCTAAATCGGAGAGGACGAGGTCAAACACTGGTCAACTGAAGTAGATTCCCCCATATGTATATTCATCGTACACGAGCAAGTAATTTGAACCTCGGCTTGGCATAAAATATTCAATTTATATTGTAGATATAAAGTAGATAGAGTCTGGTTCAATTATACTACAGTCTAAGCGAGTGAGTTTCTTTTAAAACTCGATTTCCTGGACAATGAGAGAATCGAGAGACGTCGGAGCGGAAAGTCACCGTTGCGAGGGTGGAAAAGTAGAGACGCGCAACGATGTGTCATGCGATACGCTCTCCCTGGATATATTTTCAGGTAGGCACGTTATACAGGCGTTTGGTGCAGAGCGCAGAACTCTCTGAGGTTCGGCCAGCCGGAGTCTAAACGTGGGAAGACTGGTATGCGTTACGCAAGTAACGCGTGTCCGTTGTCAGCTTAAAAGCGACACCTCTTCTTATTCATCTATCCTTTTACATTCTTACGAGGCTTACAAAGACACCGAAATTACTAAACTAAATTACAATATCCGCATATAATCGTGTTGCACAAATATTCTGCAGAATCCCGATTTCCAATCGGGTCCCGACACAAAAAAACTGCGAATCTACCATTGTTACATTATATATTCAAAGAATATAGTAGTAGTCCCAAGTAAAAAAAAATGATATGAAGACTGTATAAAAATGAGATATAAAGATCGGATAGAAGCTTTATACAAAATTGGACATATACATTTTCTATATGTTGCATACAATACATATAAAGATTATATAAAAATTATATAAAGTGAAATATAATTTATGTTAATTTAATATAAAGTTTCTATAAAAAAGGTTTTACAAAATCTGCAGACTAGATATAAATTTCGTATAAAAGAAATACAGTGTATAATTATTCCATATGTCCATTTTTTTATACAGACTATACATATTGACTTATATATGATTTTTTCGAACATCTCCATTGCAGGTATTCCTCGCACCCTTCTAACCGACTGATATTCATATTCATATAAATTATTCAAATGAATATATAATCCGACCTAATTAAGATAAACATCATCAATAGAACTGCTAATCTACAGCATCGGATACAACACAGCTTTTGTCTCAACTACACATATTATAAGTTTAATTCCCAACAATTTAAAATCACTTTCTTATTGAATCAAACAATAATCCCGAGGTGTAGACATGACATGTAACATCCAATAAAATATTTATTCACCGTTCAAAGAAGAGCTAAGGATAAGCCCACGCTAATGAGATAGCATTAAATTAAGAATAAAGCTCTCGAAAGCTTCTTAAGGTACTTGAAGCTTCTAAGGATCCTACATATAGACTCAGACACGAAGCAATAGATGATAAACATGCTTTTCTGAGGAGGCTGAATTCTATACCTCATCCATAGACTTGATGAGTGGCAGCATCGCAGTGAAAGGTGCACAGAGAGGAATCCCCCCCCCCCCCCCCCCCCTCCCCCTTGAGGGGGGATGTGTCTGTGTTTACGAGGAGATGAGGCCGTCGCGGTGGTGCGGCGTTACACTATAGTATCAACCATGATCTATCCCTGGTGCGCTGAGCGGTCTCCTCGATAATGGATACTCTCCGTCTCTTCCTCTCTTCGTCGCTCTCTCCCGGTCCCGACTAGCGCACGGCACTGCTGGTGGGGTGCTCCGGCTCTCCATAATTCAGAGTCCGCGGCTTGTGGATCGACCTCGTCCAACCTCTCGACGAACGAGTGCTATACACCCGCATCTATAGTCACATACTCTAATACATATCAGCCTGCCAAGTATTAGAGCAGTGGGAGGACATCAGGAAAGTAGCGAGCTGAGGTAGAAGCAAAAGTTTTCTGGCTACGCGGGAAATACGATAATTCTCGAGTTTGTCGTTGCACTTTCCTGCTCCTTCCTCTACTTTTGCCCCTTTCCACCACGAAAAACCGAATCAGAGATGAATTTTTTTTCACTGAGAATTTCCCGCCAGCAGATAGTGCCCCGATCTTTCACCGATAGTGAAGCACTCCGTATATCTAAGTGAATAACGGTCGAAAGAAAACTGCCTGGAAGATTACTGAGGTTTTAATAAAGACTTATGTACAGAAATATCTGTCTGCGGAAGAACACGTGCCACGATAGCCAAGTGGAAACGGAATCTCACGGCTAACACTAGACATTTATTTATCTAAAGTGGTATTTTATAGAGTTAAGAGCAATGACCTTCAGCTAAGATTAGGTTGACTATTGACGGAAGTTCTATTTCCTGCATTGATTGTATTGAATCACACATTTTTGTTCGATTCTAATATTTGTATCAGTGAATGTATATCCTTTCTAATCGTTGCAGAAGGTTCTCTAACAACTTTTATTCAATCCTTGAGATAATGACTATTATTTCATCAATGACAGCGGCTCTTTCACCGATAAATAATTGCAATTTCACAAAATAATTCTTCCATCAAATTACAATCGACATTTATTCGGTGAATTATGAATGTAGAATCAATGGAGTTACAATTAAACGCGAACCCTATATTTTTAGGTATCGAGAGTCGCAGGTCTCCGGTGGTGAGCTATAATTATATCAGCTAATCAGCAGAGTACGCTTTCCTGACTCCACGGAAATTAATTAAATCATTGTATCCTCATAATTGGCAGACTCCCCTGGAAGACCACCTAGGACGCGCAAAGGAGAGAGTAGCTCGCCGGAATATACTCCCACATAATTTATACTATACTTCTTGGAAAGAAAGAAGAAAAATAAAATTGCTTGCAGGAGAAAGGCAAAAAAAATCTCCCGGAATGTTCTCGAGGAAGTTTCTGTTTTAATTTTTTATAAACTGGGATTGTTAATTGGGCGATGTGATGCGCCGGTGGAATGGAATTTTGACAGAGGTGAATCGACCGTGCATTTCAACACGTATGGGAATGTTTTGGAGATTATCGTTTGAAATTTTTGTCGAGCGCGTATCACGAAAGGTGACAGAGGGTCGGCTACCTGTCCGATTAGGAGGAACGCGTTTCTCCTAGGTTAACGCATTGGTACGATCGCGTTAGCCTATCGCTGCTCACGATCGCGTTCGCGCTTAGCCGAGAAAATCGAACGAGTCTTATCCGACCTCTGCACGAATAGTGAAGCCAAAGGCCAGATACACATAAACACACTGGTGCGCCTGCTCGCATCGTGTGTATACCTCTATATCCGAAATGACCGCTGGGCCCCGAGTTAACGTTCACAGATCGTATTAACGGATTGTGGGGGACGAGGGATCAGTCGTAGCCTAACCGGCGAAGCGTCTGGTCGACGAGGACTGGTGTACAACTCGCGCGCGCCTTTCCGTTCCCCTCGAGTCGCGTGTCTCTCGTTTACCTCTCTTCCTCATTCGTACGAGAAAGCACGCCGAAAATTCAGTGTTGTGATTGTGATACGCATATTTCGACGTAATTTTTTACTACGCCACTATTACATTGTTTCTCGAACAAAAAGAATTTGGAATTATGTGAGTTTTGGATTTTTGAGGATTTCTGTCAAACGTCAGGTGAATACACTTATTTATTTATTTACTTATTTCATAAACACGGGAGAAGCCCAATTACATAGGACGATAGATACATCATAGAATAATACAAGCTGATAAGATATTCATTATCGTCAAGTGTTCACACTCTGAGTATCAAGGTTAACATAATCAGAAAATTATCAAGGCAGAGAATGCAAGTGAAAGCAAAAAGTGAAGATGAACCATATATGAATGGCGAAACGAAACTTATCTCACGAAGATCCGGAAAAAAGAATTGAAAGAATAGGGGAAACAGTGATTACTTTACAATTATCGAATGAATATATTTTCTTTTATATCAATGACGTTTGCAATTCGATTCTGTAAATGGTTATAAAAGAACATTTTTATCTTCAAATTTGGCGTGTTATTATAACAAAAACTTTCAAGACATTGGTAAATTTGTTTTTGTGATTTCTCGATAAAACATGTGTTATTTCATTCTGTGAAATGTCTGCCAATAAAACAACTCATTAAAATTAAAAGGTGTAGAATATATTAATCAAAAATATATGTCGCATACTTATTGTAGATATATTTTTGAATATATATAGATTTTCATGAGGTTGACTTTTGAATTAGGTGATCACTAATCTAAGGGTCATTTGTAAAAGAGGTTTTTCTGGATCTTGATTGTAGTATAGCTTTTTTTTTGGAAAAAAAATGGCAAAGTTACAAATCTGATGTTTATTCTGGATATTTTGTTAATACCATCATCGAATCCTTAAACTGTAATCAGCGGAAGTTTAGAACTTAAATAACAACATTCACTCGCGAACCTGTTGCTGTCAAGGGGTTTCAGGTTAATTAATTGAATTCATAAGTTATTTACCCATAAATACATGGGATTTTGTCATATGATTTTGTTCTAAAATGATATTAATTTCAATCAAATGATTTTATACGCAGCTGCTATTAGTCGAGTCACGAGTTTATCTATTATCGGTTTTCGCGATAATAATGTAGTTTGATGTGCTTACGCTCAACATGAAGTTCAGCCAACTATACTTAGATCGTGCGCCGACTATAAATCATTTTATCCACGTAGATATAACCTGTTTTAAGGAGACTAACTTGAACCTCAGACACTAAAAAAAAATCCACTTAAGATTGTATCAATTTAATACTATCATAAAAAAAAAATTATCAAATGCCCTTTTTAGGTGACTCGTCACCTTAACGATACGATATGTTTGACTGTATTTGCCTGTTAAATTTACCATCAAACCACGTAAAGTCGAATGACCGAAACTTCGGCCGGCTCAAAGAGATTAACTTGTAGCAATATTAACACATTTATTGATGCGAGTGTTTCTATCTCAATCTTAAGTCGGTCACAGCCGCATCGCACATGACTACGAGTACGACCATCTCGCATCAATCTTCGCACAGTTCTGGTAAAAATCTCGCGCGTGATGGCTGGTACTTGTAGGTGCAACGAAGCTAAAAAAATGGGATACGGCCCGTCGATAAGGAACAATAAACAATAAACAATAAACAATTTATCTCTAACCTCCTTTTGGAATGTCCTTGACACCGAAATCTGGTTGTATATTTTTATGATTGAAGCGCAGGTAAAAAAAATTGTGTGACAATAATCAAAAAGTAAATGGTTGTGCTATACGAATAGTCATACGGCCTAAAATTCATCTAATCAGACCATAATTGATTGTTGAAAAAGCCATAAAAACATTTTAGCTCCTCTGCGGAAGTATCTGCATAGTTAAGCCGACTATACATTTTCCTGAGGGCGTATTTATCCGTGGAAAAACTAGATTGAATGCGCCGAGTATTCCAATTATGTTGTAAGATCAATAGAAAATTCTAATACCGTCTAAAAGAAAATCAACCGCCATGCGGTGATGAATCATAAAGATGCGGCTTCTCCGGTCAAAATCATAGGTTATCATACACACAGCGTAAAAAAAAACCAATAAGGTAAATAAACAACATAAAAATACAACAATACCAAAGAAAAGCCAATCAACAACACATCCGTCACTTAAACAGAAACCACCAGAAGACATAACCTCAACACCCTCAAGATATTTTGACCGGAAAACCCGTTTCTAAATATACCAGTAGTTTCGTTTTTTTTTCCTTACCACAAGGTAACAATGATCTCAATAAACCAATAATTTTGTCAAAAAGAAAACAATGATTCAAGGCAACTATTTTTTGTAAGTGCCGTGCCATGAGTTCTATAATTTTTTGAAACCTAAAGTCATAATTATTCTCTTTAAAAAAAATCTTTATAGCCTGAGCCAACTACAAGGGCTAATAAAGATGTCTGAAGATAAAGAGCCTCAAAGCCGAGTCGAACATAAAGGAAGTTTCTTAATTCAATTAAGAAATACTCAAACCATCAGCAGCCGCTGCTCATCAATCACTCATTTTTCATCCTCAGCCACAGCCATAAAACATTTTTAAAAAATTAATTTTTCTAAACAACTCTGTTAAGGACAAATTTCGTTTCAACGGCCACTGATTAAATGATACAGTATAAAAGCAGAAAGTGTGGTATAAGGAAGAGATGGAAGAGAAAAACGAACGTGTATGACTTGTACGAGGAGAGAGATTAATCTCCAGTTGAATCCCGGACTATATCTGTCAGAGAGTGCCGAGTTATTCGGTCTATTAAGAATTTTTCTATCGTGAAAAACATTTCTTGTCGTTCGGCCCGATGCTCGCGAACACAACATTTCTCGTTACAGATTTATCACCGTTCTTATTCTCGACGACTCCGAGACTACGACTACGACTACGACTATGCGGTCGAGTCGCCCCGTGCATCTTTCTTAAACCCCTTCTCCTATCTTATATACTCGTGTGTCTGCTCTACCGTCCGTGTGTTAGCGTCGTCTTTGCTCGTACCTTCCTCTCTCTCTCTCTGCACCGCTAACATCGCGCACCATCGTCACGGGCATTTATTTTTATTTCTTGCCAAACCTCCCGTCGCGGACGACATTTCAGAGCAACCAGAATCCAGCAGTCTCGCCCACGCTACGACAAGACAGGTCACACCCTTCACTCGCAGCCTCTCAGCTCGTTTCTCCTTACACTTTTTATCTTATACCCTTCCAGCCCTTCACCTACTTGCTCCCTCTGTTACTCTTCTTATTTCATTCCTTTTTATCACATTTTATTGCTCGTCGCACCGTTCCATCCGTACATATCTACCTTCCAACTTGATTCCCGCTACTATCCACCATTCGTTTGTACTATTTCTCAACGTACAATTCCGTTTCGATGTCAAACAAGAATTCGATACATTTTCTCAATTACTTGGGTTGCATGTGCATTCATTCGTTCACTCTCACGAACGTACATCGTACGCGCGCGCCTTTGAAATAAATTCATACTGATGCAAATAACGTCATATGCGTTTTTTACTATTTGCGCTTTGAACGGCGCTGGTATTTGCTTTGCTCTGTAACTGGCAATGCAGCATATTTTCTGTGTTAGTAGCAGAATTAGTTTTTTAAATATTTAAATTAAGGAAAGTTTCGAATCATAAAATTCTTTTTCATGCTTATTGGTTAAGAATGGGGAAATAATCCCATTCTGTAACGTATGCACTTTTTGCATACAAGAATAACAAAAAATTCCTACACTGGTCTGCCTAAAGTATCCGTCCGTTTTACGATATTTTTATTCCTGTTCAGATCTATCACGATTCAAATGGAAGAATTCACCCATTTAAATGGAAATCCCATTTTGTTCGTCAGCATAAAATGTACGAAATCCTTTCTCACATTTCCTATTCACAGTAAATTTTAAAATCTGCGCTATCGTTGTATGAAAATGTTTCGTGCCCCTGGCACGTTTCTCCAGATTAAAAATACCTGTCCTCGATGTAGAGAATTTATTTATCTCGTAGAGTGACTCGAACGTCTTAATTACTTGTCGATTCGATAAAAACGAATTCGATTTGACGTTGACTGGCAATTTCCTTGTGAACCGAATGAGACGGAAAATCGTTTTTTTATATTTTTTATTATTATTTATTTCGCATTGGCTGTCGGGGCGCAACGGTGCAGCCGTTTTCCGAGAATAATCGACGAGAATGTCTTTCTCAATTATAGCTTAATCATTCTCCCGAGACTCACTGTCTCTCTATCGTTCTTCTTTCTCTCGTTATCGATCTCGAATTCTAACGAGAGACAATATCACGATGGACACCCCGTAGAATCTCGGGGCACCTTCCATTTCCGCTATAGTTACTCTGAAATGGCACACAAAGTATATACTTAAACTCGAATAAAAGAGAATAGGCAGCGAAGAATCGCAGTCCGATCTCGTAAACTACGAACGTAGAGGAATGAAAGAGAATACGATTGCGGAAGAGGCGGAAAGAGAGAGAGAGAAAGAAAATACAAAAGGGTTAAAAAAAGAAAGGTGGAAGGGGTTGTATATAACCAGAGATGAAATTTATGTGCGCACAAGTGATTTATCACGTGGCATTATCGTCCGCGCTATGAAGAGCGTGTAGGAGGAGTACCACGATAGGATCCATGTATACATCTGGATGTATCGGGGCCGGAGCTCCATATTCCTGCGTACCAAACGAGATGATTATTTATCGGGGAAAGAATAATTTATCGACACGGAAAAAAAAACTATGAATATTCCATCGGAATTCTGCATAATCTTTCAATATTTATCCACGCTACGACGCAAAACTGACGATAGAGTCTTGCCTACATCTGTGGTAATTAATGTCACTTATAACATTGTTTACCTGTAGAATAATTGATGAGTTATTTTTCATCAGAGCTGAGAGAAATTCAATTATGTGCTTTATTCTGACAGTTTATGATCTATTTAAAATTTAGCTACAGCCGCAAAGTGTCACTTCCGGAAATTTGAGGTTTTCGTAGACGTCGAGTGAAAAGTTACGTTCGACATTCGACAGAACATTTTTTTTAATTTACTATTTAGAAAATTTAAACTTGGTTCGCTGATTTTTTTGTTCCAAAGT
The DNA here is from genome assembly GCA_949699805.1 of Tromatobia lineatoria. Lineage (NCBI taxonomy): Eukaryota > Metazoa > Arthropoda > Insecta > Hymenoptera > Ichneumonidae > Tromatobia > Tromatobia lineatoria. The sequence continues at coordinate 2,467,310 of OX453050.1, read as the reverse complement.
TTCTTCGAATTTTTTGAAGAAATTTAATCTCACTAGAAAAATTTACCAAAGACATTGTTAGGTTTTTAGAGGATCTCCGCTCGATTTTACAAATTTTCCAGGAGAACCGTTACTCTTTGGTAACGGCTTTTCTGGAAAATTGATGACGACAGTTCGTTCTATTTCATAAATTGTCCAGAAGATCGGATACATTCTTGGGAGGACGTTATTCTACATTCTACAAAATTTCCAGACGCTTTTTTTTTGCATATGTGTTTAGTTGAAGATTGCACGTGTTGAATTTCTGTAATTTTGACGATTTTTTGTAATTATTCAAAATATTGTAGTATTGTTTTGTTAGAAAATTAGAAAACAATTGACTAATAGAGAGCCAAGAATTATCTCATATGGAAGAATAAATGGGTGTTGCATGCAAGAAATATGAGTAGCGAGGCGAAAAATCTCCCCGGTTACTTAAGACGTTTATTAAAGAAAAGTCAAGCATTAGAGTTTTGAGCAATAGCATTTTTTGTCACGTAAATTTATAGTTGCGTAGTATTTCGTTATTCTGTTATTTCGTTATCATTAGAGCGTTTCCGATAGTAAATATGATAACGTATATTTTGTAAAATAATTTGACATTCCATAAGATTAAAAACTTTATACCATTCGTCACTTAATTATACATACATGATGACTTAATATTGTTTTATTTCCATAAAAAATTTTAGCGGGCTATCTGAAGTTTTGCAAAAGTTAAATTAGAACTATTGTTCTATTTTTCGTTATTATATCAAGTACTCGGAAAATTCAAAATTCTATAAAATCCGGACCGCTTTACCTATTTCGTCTCAATTCAATGCCAAACAACATTGAACGCATTTCCAGTTATGAAGAACTATTTAGCTAAATCGTCGAATTTCTACGAAAGTTAGAGCGACCACGGCCTTTTTTCGAAAAAAAAAATGAAATTAAATTGAATTCATGTATTTGGTTAAAGAATCGTAACATCCAAAAGATAACTGCTTCACTTGCCTGATAAATTTGAGCCCGATCCTTCAAACGGTTAGTAACCGTTAGTTTGAAGGATTAGTAGTTAGTAGTAGGAAACGGTTAGTAACCGTTTGAAGAGGCAATAGAATTTTCGAAGCCCTGCACATACGGTCACATGCACACACATACACACACATACATACTAACGTGTGCAAAAAATAATAATTTTCGGCTGTTGATGAAAAAGTTGAAATATATGCAGAAATACGTTTTGGTGTAGCTAATTTTTTAGAGGTCGCTCATGCGAGATTCATTTTAATTTTAAAAAAAAGTTAAGTTGATGGATAAATGATTGAACAATATTTTTTTTCATCAATTTGTTAATTGATGAAAAACATATTGGAATTATTATTATACCAAATAAATTTTTTCACCACCATATGCTTGATTCTTCTGAAATTTTTAACGCATGGAGAAGTGTTCAAAATTCGCTCTGAATCTCACGTTTAGGCGGACTGTACCGCTCGTACATCTTCAAATTATTTATAGGAACCTACTATGACCGATGGTAAGGATTATTAAATAATTTTTTTAAAAATCAATACTATTCTGTAAATTTAATACATTCTTCAAGTTTTAATAGAAATTAAAATACAAATCTCGCGTGAGCGACCTCTAAAAAAATAGCTACAGAGGCTCCCTTCCAGAGAAATGTATTTCTGCATGCATGTCAACTTTTCAGCCGAGAGATTTAACAAAAAAAAAATTTCGGGACACCCTAATACATACACATATACATATGGACATTTTTTCTAACCCACTCTCCTCAACATCTTGGACCATTTTCTGAGTATACTGAAATGAAAAAAAATGAAAATTTGTCCATAAAAACAAAGCTTCCTCTATGATGAAGCAAAATATAAAATTTGTTATCAGAACTCGTATGGATATTTCCATATGCAACATCGACAGTTACCAAGGCTAAAATGATTTCGCTGATTGAACCAAAGCAGGTAGAGGCAATTTTATAAACGCTTTTGACATTGTATGTCAGCGAAAAAAAAAATGGTGGTGCAGGAGTTTACGCAGTCATGCCAGGGATTACGTGAGCATAATCGGAAACGTTGCGGGAATAAGCACAGAGCTAGTTGAAGGAATTCGTCGAGTTGTATGTGATGCATCAAGCGACGTCAGTTGGATTTCCTCGGCAGCGCTGCTGCTGAGCGAAGAACGTGTGCGTAGAAGCGAAGCGTAAAGAGAAACATTACAGAGTGTGCTCCTGTTGGGTCTGAGCCAACACGTGGCGCTTTCACTTTGCCCGATGTCTGTGTCGATCCTCCTTGTCTTCAAAGTGTGAGAACTGCAATAATATAGATATAAGGGCAAAGAACCTTTTCCGACCTCCCGAAGGATCGACAGAAAGAAGAGCAAAGATGTCTGTGCAGGTGCACGCTTTCTGACTTTTTGCTGCAAAGGAGACGCGAAAGATCACCGAACCGGAATGATACGTGTCCTGTCCGAGCTTTTACTCCACCCTTACTATTATAGTCTCTATACTTTTGCAGCTATGGTTCAGCGATCTGTTCTCTTTACTTCGAGACCAAACAGTTTTTGTAAAAATCCCTCAAGGGAACCAAGTCGGTCTGAAAATACCATTCTATAATATTTATTTATGATGATACCACCGTTATGAAAAAAAAATAAAATAGAGACTGCAGTCAAGAGTCTCAAAATGTTTATCAAACACTATTATTGTTCTATTCTGTACAATGATATGGTGCACCGTTATATTGTTAAGTGGAATGTAATTAATTTTTCAAATTTTTCGTGACTTTCGAATTAAACCAGAAAATAGATGGTCTTTACAGGACTATTTTCTTTGCAATGATGTCTGAGTTGAGGGAGTTTTTTTTTGGATTCTATGGAAAAGTTATTAATCTATTTATTGCGTCCTTAGCGCTTTTAATTGTATCACCTCTTTAATGTGCAAGCACAATCACCACCCGAATAAAAAAAAATATTTAATATTTTTTCGGATAAAACATAATTATTATTACGTTATGTTATCATTCACGGCGATAGGGTGATAACGCTAAGTTGATTACGGTTATTGGAGTATCTTGAAGATTTTTATCCTGTCAAGCATTAAATCACGTGTATTAATTCTTTTTCAAATATTTTTAATGCTTTTCCATTTGAATGGAGCCTATTCCGGTTCAAGATTCCCTCAAGCCCAAGCTTTTCAGACGTATATTCCGTGCTCTTTAGCTCCAGCCCTCTGACATATTACGCTGTGAGTGCCCCACGATGTGACATTTCCGACATTTCCGACATTTCCGATTCTCGTCGGAAATCCGTCGTTTCGCCAGATTAACTTGGAAAGCTCCAAGACTTGGGGATACTCCATCTCTCTCTCTCTCTCTTTTGATGTTGTCAATTCGCTCGAAAAATAAGCGAACGTATATTAAGATAAATAAATTTTGAAAGGTTAAGTAATGGCTCTTCTTTTTTAACTTTGTGTTACGCTTAGCAACTTGTATCGTCTGTATAAGCTACCGACCGAATGAAAACAAGATATTGTGTCTTTCCTCATCTTCGTGTATTTTTAACGTGCTCATGCTGCGTTATTTTCGTTGAAATTAATTTATCGAAAATTTTCCAAGGGCAAGTTTTTTGTTACACACCTTGCAATCCTAATATAAACGATAGCTCATACACAATTTCTTCAGCTTTGTCGATAGAAAAGTTATATAGCGACGATAAAATGTTGCAGCAATAGTTCAGTCTAGATCTGTGTTTTCAGTTAATAAAACACTTTTTTACGTTTCGACCCTTGTCAATAATAATTTATTATTCTCTGTACATTATTATTATATATAGTTACCAACCAATTCATCAATCAACCAAACTTCCATCTAGGAAACCAAAAGTATTACAGGCTGTCACGTCAAAGTATCATAACATCAACTAATGAAAACATTCGGCCAAAGTCAAAATAATATGCTCATTAGGCTGTGTCAAAAGAACATCATAGTTTTTGTTTTTTTACGACAAAAGTATGTATTCTGACCTCAATAAATGTTTCTTTACAGGCAATGAAATGTTCTCTTCAAAATTTAAGTGCACTATCTCATTGAAATCAAATAGATATTTCGTTGAAATCAATGAAAAAATAATCAAACCACCCATTTCTTTGCCGTCAATGAAATCTTTTCGCTCAGTGTAGTTCCCGGTTCGATCTCAGACTGTGGAAATATTTTTTCACTATTAAAAATTAATCGTTTGAATATCGTCCGTTCAGATTGCTTCACCAATTTACGAATTAATAAAGCAATTCGAACGGACAAAAATACAAAGATTTCAAGTGTTTGATTCTCCCGTATAGGAAAATCGATAACAACGAAATCTTCGGCATCGGTCGACTCACACCCCGAGTTACGATTTGCCAAACTTCCATCTAAGAAAATAAAAATATTACAGGCTGTCACGTTGAAGCATCGTAACATCAACTAATGGTATCAATCAATCTTCGAAACCGATAGCAATTTTCAGTTGACTCAACTAAATATTTACTTCGCCACGCGCAAATTCAGTTAAATCAAACCACATTTTTTCAATGTTACCAAACCTTTTTTTCGGTGTATGCATTTTCGGTTGCTGTCTCCAAAGGCTCATCTTCATACGCTTATATTCTTGCAAACATATACTGTCTGGAGATAGGTGTAATATCTACAGAACGAGCGGAAAAGGGCCCAGCTAGTTTGCCTAGATAAATATTTCCTTAAGTCTGTACGTACACCATGACAGCGTTTACGGGGACCGAACAACTCTCTCCTAGTGAGTTGACTCGACGAAGGTATACGCGTCGGTTTCCGGGCGCGCAAACAGTACATACCATCAGGGAGGGCTATCGCTGTGGATTCTGTGGTGGCGGTTAACGCCTCTCTGGCGTTTCGGACGCTTCTGACTACCTCGTGAGATACAGATATAACAATCATAGCCGCACACATCGCGGTACACCGATATCTCACTCTCCGCCAACCTTTCCGGATTATAGCTCAATTTATTGAAAATTTATTCGGTCGTTAAGTTTTGTAACAATGAAATTAATGTACGAGGCCAAATATGTATTATTACCGATTTCATTAATTCACAGCATGTGAATAATTAACACCGTGCAATATCTTGACACCTGATCACGAATACATCATTCTTGTTTTATTAATAATCACTTACCAAATTTGATGGCTGTAGTTTCAATTTAGCACGTCCATAGACGGTAAATCAATAAACCAATATATTACTTCACTGCACATCTGGTTGATAGGGTGATTGGGTTAAGGATGTATGATACGTACAGTCCCGCCAAAAGTGCGATTCAGAGACAATTTCGATCACTTCCCCATGGGATAAAAATCGGGAAAATGTAATGCATATTGAACGTGCCGAAAAGATTGATTTCGCATAATGATAATCTCAAAACGTTATTAACAAATTGGTGGAAAAAACAATTGTTCAACAAATAAACAGTCAACCTAACTTTTTTTTATGAAAATGATATGTTCTGATAAATTTCTATTGATTTTTTTGTACTAACATCAGTAGCTCACTTAATGACAGTTAAAAATACAAAAACGATAACTGTTTTGGTCTGTAACTTTGTAAATATCAACGATACGAAAAACTCGTTAACAACTTTTTTGTAGTGCGTTAGACGGACGACAAAATTTTCCTTTAACTTTTTGTCCTAACGTCAATAGATTAGCCAAAAAATGTTTTAAAAAACACGGAAAATTTACAACATCAAAAATTTCAAGGTTCTGTAATGAATCAAATTATGGAGATAGAAATACGACTCAATAAGATTTTTCGTTCGAAACTTGATGATTCATAAGACATAATTGTAGATTTTATGAAAAAAAAATTTCTTTGTCGGTTGCAGGGAGAAAGAATAGAAAAAAATCACTTTCCTGTCTTATTTTAACTGTGTTTACTTTCTAATGGGAAAACTGAGGCATAAATGTTTGAATAGCTCTTCTGCCGAATTGCTATTGCATATCATATTCTATTCACGGATTTGAAGTTATAACGAAACGTCAGTGTCAAAGCTGACATTCCCTTATTACATTTCGCAAATCAAGGATTCTCGTCTAGTTATAGTCTATACTGATATCTGCACGCTGCACAAGGAAATAGACAAGTAGGCACTCTGGCGAATTTCATTTGGTCCTTATAACCGTGACTGCATATAACTGCGAAGACCGCATACATAGACGCTCATACAGCAAAAGTCCGCTGCATTACCTCTACACTATCCAACAGATATATGTATATATCTCGGGGGAAAAGATCGTAAACACAATTTGCCCGGTATTCGTGAGAGTGCTCTGCAAAGTGAATGTACTTCTCTGGTCGTCGAGTCGCGTCGAGATTTCTGAAGGAGTGGGACCTCAGACCCTCCAACTTATACGTACATATTATGCGCTGATGGTATGAGCGTTCAAGCTATGCCTGCACTGGTATTACGTGCGTACCTAAGTGCAACGAGCCAAAAGTCATTGCCTCGGAATGACCGAGCTATTTAATTTATAATTGAATCTTACAGACAATTAATTTTGACTACTCTTCGTTGTAATAAAAAATTACAGAAATTTCTTCCGCAAAAGGATAACGGGTTTTCTTCGTAGTTCACAAGCCTCGAATTGAATCATTTTCTACTTGGAAATAGTCCGGTAAACGATCGTCCCAAGATTCCATCGCTGAGTAATAAAAAGAGCACCAACAGAACACGCAGCCTTCATTGCAAACTGTTAGCTCAACAATTTTGAATAATTTAGTAGAAATAAATATTTTATCTTTCGACAACTTAGAATTATTAGCGACAATTGTATGAATACAGGGTATGAAATATATCATGGGGAATATTAAATTATTCTGGTTTCAAAATAACTATTTTAAATAATTTATTCTCGGTTAAACCAGATCTCTCGATTTATTTGCCATCATGTGACACAGGAAGAAATGTGTCGGTGAAGTTTTTGCTGGCGTTGTCTGCTGGAGTTTTGCCTGCCCTAAACGACCTCGCGGTCGGTTGAAATACCTATAGATACAAATCTGTTGCCCCGATTTTCATGAAATTTGGTTAACATTGTACTTGAAGAATATGTAATGAAAAAAATCGATTTTACCGCTTATCGCAAGTGTATAGAAGCCCTAAAACTCTTATTTCGTTTGTTTTTTTTTCACTATTCTCCACAAATTCCGAGAACGGTCAATCAATCAACCAAATGAACACCGTGATTGAAGATCTGAACCACGATTTATTATTCTCGAAAGGCTTCATCGAGCAAATCGGCTTTCCCGTCTTACCTGTGCACTTGTAGTGCAGCAGGTTCTTTCCTGGAACAGTTGCAACTAGATGCACTTTACCGCATGTGCGCCACACGGGATAAGACCGGCTGCGCCCATACGACAGTTCGCTAGAGCAGCTTGCTGGCTCTCCGAAGCTCCTCCGTCTAACTTTGGTCCCCCGCCAACTTTTGGGCAAGAGACCGAGCGCTGATAAATTTCCGCCAACGAGAACTCTCCTTCTGCCGCTTCTGCTTCTGGCTCTGCCAGTACCGGAGATCCTACTCCCTTTTCCCGTTTCCGACAAGTCCCGATTCTCCAACTTGTGCCCAACTATGTCACTCACTCGCACAATCCGCCTCTGTAAATATATCACAGGATTCTCAACGTGGATACAACCAGAAACGATATATCTAAAAATGTCTATAGATAAGGTTATCAGTTGCGGTTGCGGATTACGATTTACGAGGAACGAAGCTTTTGGAAAAGGGCATGAGAAAATATGTTTTATTGATGATAGAGAAGGAATGAACGTTATGTGACGTCAAAAACAGCCACTCACCGAATGTTTCTGCTAAAGTCGTTAGATCCATTTGTCGTGAAACATGGAAAAATTATTTTATCGTTTGTATACTGTATACGAAAACGAGAATCCAGTCGAAATTGACATATATTCGACGAGAACCTCGTTTTTGTTTATTGAAAAAGATTTCATGGGCGTTGAACAAATGGGTGGGTTGCTTTTGTTTTCAATGATTTTAATAAAATAGTGCACTTGAATTTCGAAGACGAAAAAAATCTGAAAAAAATTCGTATGCATTGAAATAAATTAACGTATCATTTTCGTTAGAAAAAAAGTTAGGTTGACTGATTGTTTGTCGAACAATTGTTTTTTTCACCAATTTGATAACATTTTGGGATTATTATTATGCGAAATCAATCTTTTCAGCACGTTTTATATGGATTATTTTTTTCCGATTGTTATCCCATCGGAAAGTGATCGAAATTGTCCCTGAAACTCAATTTTGGCGGGACTGTACGTATCATACATCCTTAAATAAACGATATACTTTTCTCTCAGTGTACACCTCCTAACTCTACACAAACTGATCTCTACACAAAAACTCTACACGAAACAATGGTGTACAGTTTTTGTGTAGAGATGACTTCGTGTAGAGTTGGAAAATGTACAGTTACAGTACAGTTACAGTACAGTGTCTCTCTTGTTTTCCGGTTCTCCCGAACTAAAGACTTCGAGTTTCAACGAGCTCGTACTTTAGTCCATTTCTGCTGTATTTAAGCACTATTTCTTACAATTTGAGCTACCGAGTAATTTGAAGAAACTAAGTCTCAAAATTTTGAGCAGTGGTGGGAAAAGTATCGCTGCCTCTTATGTGAAATAAATCACAAGAACAGAGATGATTGCTTTGATTCAAAGTCACTACTTTTTATTAGATTTGAGATTATTCAATGAAAAGATAGTATTGAAACTGAATTATTTCATTCCATTGGCGAAGATCGCCGTGAATCAATAAAATCTTTTCTCTCGGTTTTGGGGGGACAATTTAATCCACAATGAAACTAAGGGTAAATGGAGTGTTCGAAACTGGTTTATGCCCATACTACAATACTGACTTGAGACTATTTTTGTTCATTTTTGTTCATTTTTGTTCATTTTTGTTCCAGGCATGATGGCAAGGTGACGAAATAACTATATCTAACATTTGAAGCAGAATCACAGCGGCGGTTAGTGGCGGACACCACTTTTTTTCAACGAAAATGGCTAAAAGTTCGGAACGATTACCTGGCACGTCGACTAGAATCAGAACAAGGGACGATGGCTGTTGCTCGGTCAACTTCCTCAAATACGTTCTCCACATATACAACGTTGTACTTTTCGTAAGTATTCATACATTTCAGCAACACAGTAGATTTTATTTGGAAAATAGGAGGATAGCAAGTATCGCGTATCTCAGGGCAGGCATGTAGTAATATTGAAAACACTGAAAGGTCCATTAGTGAGCATTGAATCATCCATTACTCCTGTTTTCATTTTTATGATGTCCGGCTTTTATGGCTTATGATGTCCGGAAATTGGAGCTAACCGAGACACCGAGGAAACAAAAACCGTTGAATCAAGTAAATCATTTATTTGAATCCTATATAATTGACTCGAATAGCTTGGTATTTGGAGCATCTATACTAGAATGTCCCAAAAGAATTTTTTTTTTTTAACTTTTCTCGGCTGTTGATTGAAAAGTTGACATATGCATACAGAAATACATTTCTCCGGAAGGGAGGCTCTGTAGCTAATTTTTTAGAGGTCGCCCACGCGAGATTTGTATTTTGATTTCTATTAAAACGTAAAGAATGTATTAAATTTCCACAAAAACGTATTTCTGCAAATATTTCAACTTTTCCATCAACAGCCGAGATTTTTTTTTTTTTTTTTTGGAACACCCTAATCTATACGTATGGTATAAATAACTATATATTTCGTTGAGTCAACTGTATAAAAAAGTAAATTTTATGTAGTCATACATGTTTGGTAGCAACGGAAAATATTTCTCAAGTGTGTTAAATAATATAATTGAAAACGACGAATAAAGATCAAATGTATTCATATTGTTATGTGCAGTAAATAAGAAAATTTATTCACTCAATCGCTAAAAAATAAATTGAATATATGTTTTATTTAAAAATTCATTTGATTGAAGGAATTAATTATTAACTGGGTTCTAATAAATATCGTACACATTAAAACAAATATTGTTTCAATCATCATCAGATATAATACGATGATATAAACAAGTATTTCGTCTCACGTTTTCATAGGTCAGTTCAATTGAATCAACACAATATTTAGTCAAAAACGTTAAATATTCATTGAGTTAATTAGTTTATTTTCTATTGAACGAAATAATTAATAAAATATATAATTGCTTTAAGGAAACGGATTACTTGAAAAGATCCAAATAAATGATCCTTTTGGCTGATTCCATTGAATCAACTTAATATTTCTCTGAGTGCATTTTTTGTTCGGATCGAATAATATTATGTTGGACGTGGTCCTAGTGGTAAAATAATTAACGACGCCAATAACACCCAAAATAATCAAAGTAGTCCATACACCACAGCCGCTTTTCAAACTGCATGAGGAACTTGTATTAAAACCGTATCGATAGTAGCGAGATTCAACGATACTCTAATTCAACGAAATACTACGAACGTTCCGGAACTACAGAGATTGAGCTCCTTTAACATGGTCTCCATGCCCTTAGCAAAGTCGGTATGACCACGTGATGTGGTTCAATAATGTAGTCGGTAACGGCAACAATGAAGCTGCATATACCACCACGTAACCGTCTTCTCACCCACGCACTGTACTGAACTATGTGTTCGCTTTAGCTCGGAGAGGTTGGGTTTCGCGCTCCGAACAATGCCAGGGTGGGCACGATAATGCAAGTCGCTTTGCGCGGCATCGCGATGCATTAAGCAATCGCACATTCGATCTTACGAACGGAAGGGGTGAACACCGGATCCATCGAAGCGATCCATTGGCTCAAATCGCGCGAATAACGTGCTCCCTTGAGTTCCATCATAGCTTACAACAACGTTCTCTTCGAGGACTCCATTTGAATTATAATCGCTCGCGCAAAAAAAAAAACAGTTATGGCAATTTGGGTGGGAATCTTGGCACGAGTCATAGAGCCAATTTATATTTCTCTACTAAAATATATTTTAGCCTACATTACTCTCAACTGTTGATACCTTTTTTTTTATTGGAATTTGGTCGAATAATTATTAATCACTTTGTAACGGTCAATGTCAAAATTGAATTGTGCGCCGATTTACTCGAGTGAGCGATATCGATCGGAGGATCGATCCCGTCGGACGCAAGCGCACCAAAATTAGTTATTATTGCGCAAGATCGTTCACTCTCAGGTGCGTGACCGCAGCTCCTATCTCACTCTCTTTCTCTCCGGGGACGTCGAGTAGTCAACATCGGATTTGGAAATTGTTTGGTACCGGATAAACACCATCGTTAGTGGTGAAGATTTGCCTGGCCAGCGAATCTACGAGGACGACCGCAATACCAGTTTTATATGTTCTGGACCAATCTGCGAGCCCCGGAGGAATAGAAAAAGCCATCGTGGGACCCTTGCCCATTTTTGAGATAAGTGGAATTAATAGAAAAGACAATTTCGAGGCTCAGAGTTCTTTCCTTTATTTTCTTATATGTCGGATTACCATTATTTGTCAGAGTGTGGAGTATGAAAGAGTGAATACGTATGAATGTGACTGAGGATTTGGGATAATACGTAAAGTATATTGAATTTACAATGGGACCGATGATACAAATTTTTATTTGAAAAGAAATATATAGTGAAATCGATGTTTAAAGAATTTTGTTAGAAAATTAAATGGAATTCTAATTATTGTCTTGATATAAAAGTTATAACTTTTATTAAGCTTCGACAATTACAGGCTGTAATATTTTTTTATGCAATTGTTGCAAGTCGTAAATCGGGGTCTGAATCAACCTATGCCGAATATTCCGTTGTTATCGATTTTCCTATACGGGAAAATTTCGAACATTTAAAATCTTTTATTTTTGTCCCTTCTAATTGCTTCATCAGTTCGTAAATTTATGAAGCAATCAGAACGAACGATATTTTTACACTTAACTTTTTCACGATTGAAAATATGATTTGCCGAATTTCCACAAAAAAATATTACAGGCTGTAATCCCCGAAGCTTCATAATAATGGTTGGATATCGTTGGACGTCGCATAATAATTTACACTCGAGCCCGAACAGAGAACGTTAATAACCGAAAAACTATTGGACATGGACGGTCTAAAATGAGTTCATTGGGTTGTGTAAAAATCGTATGATGAATTCTACAATTTCAATATTGAGCTTCAATAGCGTTGATATTAATATTCCACGATGAATGCCTTTTGGACATCACCCTTTTATAAACCCTTTGACGTAAATACAAACTGAGAACTTTCTATGTGGGTACAACATTTCCAGCTGAGTGAGTCAATACATTCGAACTATACAGATACAGTAAATGGTGCTCAAAGGTCAACATATTGAAACCCCATCGAAAAAGGTATACACAAAAATATATCCATGCATTTAAAACCTCTTGCTGCTATGTAACGTCAATAAACGACATATCCTCAGGGATTCGTTATTCTTCGGAGAAGAGAATACGACTTTCAAGAACAAGTTACCGTACGATGCATATTTCCGAAGCCCTGAATACTTTTAATTCGGCATAAAGGATGCAAAGTACAACTATGCACATTACTTTTTCATCGTTTTTCGCTTTTTACAAAGCTACCTCTATAAAGAAGTATATTAATCTATTTGGGATTTCTCATAGAGAAAGCTTTGTAAAAAGCGAAAAATAATGAGGAAGCAATGGGGCAGGTTTTGCTTTGCATCCTTGTTTTAAATAATAATAAATAAGCGCATACTCCCGCTTTGTAAAAATACAGTAATACGGAACGATCCGGAAACACCCTCGAATCCCCATTCTTCTCTGTTTTTTCTTCTCTAAAACATGGTTAAAGCCCGGGCTTTTCTGAAATTTTATTGGGAAGCAAGGATATAGCTAGTTGTTGTTGATGCTGTGGTCGCAAGTATGTAAGGTGGTGTGGGTTAATCGGCTAATGGCGACCGAAGAATGAAACTCAAAAGTTTTCCTTAAACGTTTCGGCCCAGATTTGGGTCCTCTTCAGTAATTTAAACTAAGAATAAACATCGTATCAACATCAACGCAACAACGTTATATATAAAATTACTGAATAGGGCCCCAACTGGACCGAAACGTTTAAAGAAAACTTTGATACCAAATATTTGATATTTGATATCAAAATTCGCGTCGAAAAAGGAAACAAAAAAACCTAAAAATGAAAAACTCATAAAATTTCAACGGTTCAACCGACCTCAACCAAATTCAATAGCGATTATCGGTGTATGAAAGCTCACATTCATACCAATTTTGAGCTCAATATCTCGAAAATTGAAAGAGTTCTAGCGTTAACAGACATTTTTAGAAACAATTCAAAACCGCGTAGAAATTCACCAATCCAGAGGATTTAAACAGAAATTAGTATGAACGATGGGGACTGACCTCCCTAAGTACACTCCAAATTTCAGCTCGAAATCTCAAAGGGTTTCCGAGTTATAAAGGTTTACATTTTTCGAGCGTGTAACATACATACACACACACATACAGACATTTTTACTAAACTGCTTTTCTCGACGTTTCGGACCATTTTTAATGAACTGACATGAAAATCTCGGAAAGTGAAAAAAAATTTCACAGCACCAAAGGTTTCTCTATGGTGAAGCACAACGGTGAATTAAAAGCACAATCAATGTTTCGAGTTCTAAAATAAAAAAGGAATCTAAATTATATAAAATGTATTTTTTTTTGTGACACCAGTCTGTTTCGCAAATAAAACTGTGCGGAGCTCAATAAATATATTTTTAATTGGCTCTGGGCATCCAATTCTCGTTTTAGAGATGCTTGACGATTTCACATCGGCTTTACTATACATATATACATAACTGTAGGAATATTCGCCTTCGGCGATGCAACGGTCTGTCTCAATAATGATAACAATTACTGGGTGCCCGGTACAAGGCTTCGCACACTAATTATTAACTAACGAGGAAACTCACTATTACATACTTTGCGGCTGGTGTGCATTCAATATACATTGCTTGCAGATTTTCCTGATAATCGAGAATCTCGAAGCTCCGGCTGAGCTTCAGTGATTAGGGGAACATGCAGTCATTAGGGAAAACTACCCTGGATACTGTAACCACCCACGCTTTACCCGATTAAGGCGGTCCTTTTCAATCGGGCATAGCGTCGAAATCGAGCGTTGTTTATGTAATCGCTAGCAGCATGACTATTTTTTCAGTCGCTCGACTTTCCATCCGGAATTACGTGTTCTCTGAGTTTTTTATGCGTTTTTATACAGCGGAAACTCAGTGAAAATACACGGAGAAAAAAAGTAGTTGGGCCAACTCGCCTTTAACGAGTTGGCCAGAAATGAGTTGCTACAACAATCCCGAACAGTTGACGGATAACGAAAAGTAGTTAAAGCAACTCTTTAGTGAGTTCGCGCATCCGTTTTAAACCAACGCAACGAGCGCTCGCAGCAAAACATTCCAAAATAATCGAAGCTTGTGATAATCAAAGTTTGGTGAACAACTACTTCCATCAAGTTTTGCACCATTATTGGACATAGACATCTTCGCAAAAAGTGCTATTGATGGACACTTCTGTGCAACTAACTAAAAGTAGTGCTCTCAACTCACGAAATTCGGGGTTGTACAGTGCGAGAAGTGCGACTTCTCGCACGCGAAGCGACGCGAATCACACCTGGTATATACTATTTTTGGAGAACACGGAACATTTACAAGAACATTGTAAAGAAAAAAAATGTGGATATTTGCATGATGCTAGTGAAAACACACTCCCGTTTTTTATTCCTGCAGGAAATCAGTAGTGAAAATCAATCAATAATAAATTTCTCCAGCCAATTTGATGCGAACAAATTATGGACCCTCCAGCGAGTTAAATGTATTTGGCCAAATAGACTTTTGTGTGATTGACGATCGTCCATGACCCATTATTTTCCCAAAATTTACTCTCCACGAACGTTTTACTTTTATTCTATTTTTTACAAAAGCTTTTTGTTTTTCGTAAAACAGGTCTATACGAACATTGGCGTTTCCGATAGTACTTTAAACTGTTGCAGAGACGCTTTCCCTTTCATGTCTTTTTTGCGTTTCATCTCACTGTCCCTTCAACAACCTCATTCACTGTGTCGGATCTCTTACGAGCTCTCGAGCCCACGGTGTGTCTCTTTCTCGTCGCTCTCCACGTCTCTCTGTCTACTGTACACTCCAAGCATTCCCTTCCCACGGCTCCTATCCGCGGAAGAGTTAGGAGTAGATAAAAAAAATAGTTACCGCGGGCACTGTGCAAACGGCACTCACGTAGATGCCGCAACTTGGCACGAACGTCAAGCTGCCAAGTGCATACTCGATTCGGTTTAGCCAGAGCTCGATGCATTCTACCTCCCACAACCATCCCTGATGCAGAAGTGATTCTGATGCATTTCCATTACGACGCTCTTTGATGATGACCTCAATCTATTTTTATTTCCCATAGGAAACATTAAATTTACTTTCCACTAATAACCTTGTATAGAACTAACAAAAGTTGTCACTTTTTTCGAAGTTGGTTTCCTTTTTTTTTTTTAATACTTATTTACGTTTCATGACTAATATTCGATTTAATATTCATTGGGCTGCGCACGTAATCAATCAACCATATCTTTCATTTATTTAGACTAATAATTTTTATTATATAACTTTCTAGATATATTCATAACTCTGTTTAACTCTAATAACATAATACTACTATATCGCCTTTATGATTAGAGTATTGTAATACGTATAATTTCGTTCTGATGATCATTAAAAAATCAAGTTTTCGCGCTATAATATATCAGAGTTCATATAAAGTCTGGGCACATTAACGAAAAGGTACTACTGACACGAATCAACGACCGCTATGACTTGATCGATTTGGTAAATTTAAGAAAACAATGATGCGGTACATCAGTGTTTTCTTAAATTGGAGAAGCATGTAAATGTACAATTTTCTATGATAGCCTAGGCATCGGTTTTGAGAATAATGTATATGTCAACATCAATTATCAAAGGTGCATTGACTTTCATATTTTACATTTAAATTTTTTTTATCTGACGGAACTTTATATGTTATATGTAATATTTAATTTTATCCAACGTAATTTTATGTTATATGTAATGTTTTATTTTACCCAAAGTAATTTTATATGTTATATGTAATATTTTATTTTATCCAACGTAATTTTATATGTTATATGTAATATTTTATTTTATCAAATGTAATTTTACGTAGTGCATTCCATAATTAATTTTATCTGACGTAATTGTATATTTCATACCTTTCAATTGATTAGACGATACAATTGGTCGTAAAAAGTAACAGATGTATATTATGACTTCACCTGCGAAGTGAGTACAGAAGATTTCATGGTCGGCTCTTACACAATAATGATATATATTTGTGTACAGGTCACTAAATAAATATTTTGAAAAGGATCCACACTCAGGACTAAAACGTTAAATTACTAGGATTCTAAGTTCAATTTTCTCTATCACTCCTAATAAACAAATGGGAGTTTGTCGAACGCAGCCACGAATTTATCAACTAATAAATGAAAAATTTTCTGTCTATAATTTTATATAATATTCCGACAGCATTCATTTAACGGGAAACGGACGTATTTTGACACATTATTCATTTAATAATCTTTGCGTGAGGCACCCGATAATTACTGGTATTAATCACGGAAAATATGTGTCAACCAATTAATTATCGATAACACATTCAATCGAAATACGAGAGTAACGGGAAAGCTATAATTTAAATATATAAAACATCAGGCATTTAATTAAATATCTAGATAAGCCTTAAAAAAACTCATATATTACTATCTAGGGTGTGAACGCGTTGCACCCTCTCGAATCCTGGTATCATTCTCATCTTCTGTTCGGAGTTGGAGCTCATGAAGGGCTTAGTTTCCAATTAAGCCAATGGCGTCATATTTCTATCAGTCGATTAATATTGATTTTACTGGATTAGAGTGTCTCAATAAGAGTTTTCTGAGTAATAATAAATCCATGAAAAGTAAATGATGCTGTAATTGTACCCGCGAGATCTTTTGCCTTGATAGAAAAATGTGCTACTAGATAAAAAATTAAAACATTTACACAAGAGTAATGATTTTTTTTTGTAGACATGTCTATTAGTGCAAATGGTTGTTTCATTTATTCCATCGTTGTAAACATTTAATCGAAAAATTAGTTGTAGTAACCTTTTGGCAATATTAAAATCAAATTGTATTGATGATACTTTTCAATCTCAATAACTGTGAAGAATAATAAAAAATTATTTATTTGTTATATTTGTTTGAATATAAAAAATAAATGTCAAATAATTGTTAAAAGTGTTTCAAGT
Organism: Tromatobia lineatoria; assembly: GCA_949699805.1. Classification (NCBI taxonomy): domain Eukaryota; kingdom Metazoa; phylum Arthropoda; class Insecta; order Hymenoptera; family Ichneumonidae; genus Tromatobia; species Tromatobia lineatoria. Next base: position 2,449,882 of record OX453050.1, on the reverse strand, counting down.
AACGATCGATTTCTCAAAATCAAATTTATCGTTTTAGTTGGGAATTATTGACTGTTGATATTTACTCGAACATATACGTATCATTTCCAATCAGTAACGCTTTCTGTATCGTTGATTATGTAGATACAAGCGATTTATCTATCTAATTACTATTACGAAACCGACTTTTGCATCGCTTGATTGGTCGTTTTATATATGGGGCAATCCACCCCGTTTCGACTAGGATTTGAGCTCAACCTCTCCGAGTTGCCTCGTCATTTTTCAACCATTTTTTTTCACTTTTTTGTTAATAACATTTTGCAATTATTAATATTCCAAATTGATCTTTTCCGCACCTTTTGTATGCTTAATTTGTTTTAGATTTTTATTAAATCGAGAAGTGTTTGAATTTCTCTCCAAATTCTCACTTTTTAGGAAGATGAACTTCTCCAGCGCGCTCCTACATCCTTAAACGCCTTTTGTAACGAATTGAGAAGAATTTTACATTAATTTCACGTAACACTCATGGATTAAATTTTCTATGATTGTTTCCGTAACAAAGTTTCCTGCCCAAGTGTAAAAATTCCACCTTAAATATATTGACTACGGTGTTGGAGAATTGAAGTTCACAGATATTAAAAATAGGATCCCCATAGCGTATTTAGTTTACTGTTTATTAATTAATACGACTTCTGTAACGAATTGAGCAAACTGCACATAATTAATAGAACTTCCGCAGTAACTGTACATTCATATAGAAAAAGGTAACCTTCATTTTACATTATACTCCTGTAAGTGAATTTCGTATACCCGAGTCTGTAAATATGCCTCCTACACTGTTTAGTGATTTCAAAAAAAATTTTGTCAACAGTGTAGATAATTTTTTCTGGGATTCCATTTCGTTGGTTCCTATGAGAGTTGTACACTGTAAAAAAAATCTACTTGAGATTTAGTGTACTTTTACTGGAAAGTTTCTATTCATAAACTAGTATATAAAATTTAATTCACAAGTGTAATGTAAAATTAATATATCGTACAGCATATTTAATAATTTACCTTAAATCTCCAGTAACAGTACTTGAATTTTAATAATTTTCTTTAATTTTACTGGAAAAGTACATGAATTCTATACCACAATGTTTTATTAAATATCGACGACGAGTATATGCACAAAAATGTCCAATAATTTCTAACAGTGTATTAAAGGTATGTGGTTAAGTGGTCGGTCGGTAACAAGTCGCCTTCCCTATTTTCTCCACATCGGTTGATCTGACTAGCAGAAGCAAATTAGGTTTCCATTCTTCTATATATTCAGTACGAAAACCTAATTTGCTTTTGGTTGAAGCGTCGTCCACACTGAGAGAAATAGATACTACCCGATATTAAAAATATACTATCGAATAGTATATTGGATGCTTCGTATAGGGATCACTCTCTGGAGTGCAACAGTTAGTATAATTATAGTAATGGTTTATATGTGATTGTACCAAGTACATTCCCTATAATAAACCCTTACAATACACACAATACACGGTACTATTCAAATACTACCCGATACTATATAATATTTAGTATATCGGATATTAAAAATCTTAGTATCTATTTTTCTCAGTGCACTCCGAAGAAAATAGGGAAAGCGATTGTGATAGATTTATTTTATATGAATTTATTTACTCTTGGACATTTTTAATTTTATTGAATTTTACGCCTTTTACATAAACACGCAAACAGAAATGCTACTCATGTAGATTTTATAATATTGTAAAACTTATTTAATATTGACCATTATTTGAGATCGTTGACATTGCGCAGAATTGAACATTAATTATAAATCGAATTATCGATACAGCCATCAAAATACTAAAAAGAATAATGATTATCGGCACACGCAATATAATAACTTCGGGCATATCAATAGAAAATCGAATATTCAATTAACAGTTCAACTCTTCCGTCTGAGAACAACACGCCGCTATACAATAATAATGGTTTATAATAATGAGCTATGTAAGCAATTCGGATATAATTATCTTAGAAATAATGGAAATTTGTACTCAGCTTAGTTTTCCGCAATATGGAAGTAAACGTGGTCCAGAAATACCCAGGCCCAGGATTTATGATAAGGACACACGCCGTGATAATTTCTACTGAGGCGCGATGCTCAAGAATGAATATCCATTCAATCAGACGATCAGGAAGAGAGAGTCACTAAACCTTTTCGTAAATGCGAGATCCTAAGATTCTCGGGATATATCGGAGCACGTCGGCTCTTTTCGTCAGGAGATTCATGAGTAGATATCGATTGATTCCAATATCGATATTTACTAAAATTGTACAGGCGCGCGAAGAAGGTTTGAATTTTAAATTATAATTACTACACGATTTGTTACCATCAGAGCAATTAACACGTCTGTAACACATGCCCTTAACGCATGGACACCAAAGATCGTAATTCGATGGGAGTAGTGCATCAGCACGTTCACAAAATCTCACAGGGCGGGTTTCGATTAGTGTCTCTTTAGCGTGGACGGCGTTGATATATATAACATAAACGATGTACACGACATGCCAGCGTCACGTCGTTCAGTTTACGCCTGTGCGTAAAGTACACATTATCCGGATAGGAGCAGCAGAGTAGCGTGAGCTTTACGTGCGTTCGCTTCGTATAAACGTAACATATACGCAACGGTTCGCGGATATTTCCACTATGCACATACATGCATACCATTGGGACAGAGTGCATCGTGCCCTGCGAACACTCGCTACACGCGGTATTTCCTATTGTCCGGGAATCTGCAGCACAGGGATTCGGGCCCTTGCGGAATGTAATGAAAACCGACGATTACTCGCAGTAACCTTCCATGGCGTACGCGAGCACCTCTATACTTCTTGCAACAGCCTCTGAGCCTCGTATAATTGCAAATTATCTTCCGGATTACGTGAAACTTTTATATTAATGCTTGGGATTAATTTGCGCAGTTTATCTTCTCGCCTCTGGCGGCAAATAACCGAACGTGCATAACGATATATGTATTCCTGCACCACCGCAGAAGAGTGTACGTGAATAAGCGGCTATACAAGGTGATTCATAATCTGTACAACAATTTTTCCTCGCGTGGTACGTAGTTTGATCGAATGTTGTGCGCTGAGAAAAAAAATTAAGATGATTTAACTAAGTGCGTTTTGTTAGTTGGAGATTTTGTGAAGTCGACAAACGTTTGTTTGGACTAAATGAATTTTAGTTGGATCAGCGAAATGAACAATGTTGAATCTTAGACCCGGGTTAATTATCGCGCTTAGGTGAAACAACGGATATTAATTTAGTTCCCTTAAAGAATGGTTGGTTAATTCGAATAAATGAGGATTTTGGTTTGATTGAACGGACGGTTTAGTTCGTTTACTTGGTTTGAAAAAATATTTTGTTAAACTGAATCGAAAAATACGTTTGGATATGTATGTATTTTTGTTGAATCATGTAATATGTAGTGTCATATTTCTGATGAAATATCTGATACCAATGAACTGAATCATTTCGCAGATGAATCTGTAAATTGGTTTGGATGAAAGAAATTCTATGTTAAAGTAACCTAAAACGTTGTTGGTAAAATCTCATGTGTCTACAAAATATTGAGCTCTTTCAAAACCCTCTGTATTTTTTTAACAAACATATATCGAATTTAATCAACCAATTATTTTATTGAATTCGCCATCATTCATCGAAATGATTCTTTTATTCGATTTGAACTTCAATTAAGCAAGAACAACGAAGGGCACTTTCTCGAAAGTGCTCAGTGCTCTGTGAATCATTCTTTCATATTTATTTAGACTTGAATCGTTTCGAAATTTTTAATTTCACAGTATTTTAAAAATTTTAAAGAAATCGTTTTCACGCTATAACTTTCGCAATTAAGAAGGCACCGGGCTGAACTTTTATACATAAATGGGCTTACCGTGAAGCATTATGTGTACTAAATTTTGCGGGAATCTGTCAAGTCGTTCTGATGTTATGACAATTGTAATTTTTTCAAAAATGTCTGCAAATACTATAACTCATGCAAATTCTGAGATATCCGGCTGCAATCGCCGATATGATTTCATAAATATGTATGTCGAATTGACAAAGAAATTCGATCATTATAAACCGAATTTGATTTTAACAACTCAATATCATATTGTAAGTACTGTATTTTATTTTGCCCAAACAACAAAATATTTTGTTCGTAGTATATAATATTTATATAATATAAGCCCGTGCAATTTTGTAGGAGAACACAAAATTTTATTGATTCAACTACACTGTTTACTCAATTCAGAATCGCGCGTTTTTTCTTATAAATTATATATATACAGTTGCTGTATCTGTAATTGGCTGAAGACCGTTACGAGAATTCCGATTTCGCAGGAATTTTCCTTCTTTTCTTAAAGTCCAAAGTTCCGATCTTTAACTTACTCAAATTTCTTTCCATTCTTATCCCTTTCTATATGAAAACATGGTTATAAGTGTGTAAGAGGTTGTAAGTATGTAAATTGCGGTTACCATTCAATGTATAGAAAACAAATCCCTCGGTAGAAACTTAACCGTTGGAGTGAATCTTTCACCAAACTTTACGATGCTAATTTTGAATGGTGCTGTATTTATGTTCGAAGATTCTGCTACTGTAAATCCCGTTGCTCCAATTTAATTTCGCCGGCATCGCGACTATGAAAAAACATGTATTCACGTGTGTGATATCAAAGTGATTAAATGTAAATTTACTTTTTCAGTTATAAAGTTATACGCCGTTAAAATTTAGCAGCTAGTTACAACTGCGATGATTTGTAGATCCACGTTAATTATACGTTTAGCGAATTGTAATACAGGGGACCCTTCTCTCTGTCTGCCCGAGCGCCAAGGCGTGAAAGATAAATATACTGTCGTGTCTCCGGCGAGGAGGACGTCGAGAGCCTAGAGATAATTCCGTCGTCCGGGAAAACGAAAGTAGTTTAACCCCCGAGACTCTCGGTCTTGGCGAAGAAGGGAAGAGGAAGGAGCGTGCAGACTCTACGGTATCTCTGGTACATAATCTTGAAGGATCCGCAGAGAGATTTCCTCTCGAGGACTAAGAGATAGCTCAACAAAGTGAGATAGAGCGCGGGCTGCGCTACCGGATGAGATGAGAATTCCGAGACGCAGCCCGCAGTGTGTATACAGTTAATTATTATAATTCTATGTACATGCAATAACTATATTAAAATAATACAACAGCAAAATAGCGTATACACTATTATTAAATAGTGCATACTCTCTTTTCCTCTCAACAGCTAATTCCAAACAAGTATTCCCAGTGTGGTTCAACCTTTTTCCCCAAAAATCGCGCTATAGGGTAGAAGTACCGTTTGTGGCCATTTTGGTACCGTATGTGGTCACAAACTTGATCCATTTGTGGCCATACCTATCGCATGTAAATGACAATGCTGCCCAAAAATGGTGTAAGCGGATTTGAATATAATTATGTATAATACATTATTTATACATAATTATATATGTAATGAATTTATTAAGCTGTAAGGCATTCTAAGCATTAAAGAACACACTCGTGAAGCAATAGTTCGTCTTTAATTGTTGTAATTTTTTACAGAATGTATGCAGAAATGTTTATTTTACGACCTTTCGAATAAAAAAAAAAGCGCGTGCGCTAGCTTTCGTAAAACTGATGATATTTCCTTAAATAAATTTTCATAAGTGCAGGCGCTTTTAATTTTATTCGACCAAAATCGGAAAAGTGGTTCGGATTTTGTAGAATTTTGAATTGTTTTTAACATTACGTATTTGACCTAACTTTGGCAAAATATGAATCAACGAACTCAAATTTTATACGTAAAATCGGTACTATCTAGCAATGATTAGAACATAGCTTCGTCACAATATGCAATACGGTTGAAATTTATCAGAATTTTCAGTTTTGCAAAAATGATGTTATTGTATTAACCTTAACAAACCATAAGATAGTGAAGTCAAATTTTAGAAATGAAATCAGTAGTATTTAGCAATGATAGGTGCACAGTCTCGTCATAATTAGTTATGTGGTTTTAATTTTTCAGAAATTCAACTTTGATAAACAAAACGCTGCAAATTTAAAGTTTGCAAATTGCTTCCTCATTATTTTTGGTTTTCTTTACAGAGCTATCTCTGCACCAAGAAAACGAAAACCGTTGAATGGACCGAATAATTTATTAAAGCCGTTGAGTCATACATTTGTCATTCCCGAAATTATAACTTTACAGCTTTATTTTTTATGTGTGCAAGTTGTTTGGTTTTGATACTTTTTTATACCAAAAATATTAAATGTGCATTTACAGAGAGTCGCCTTTAATAGAGAATATTGACTTAAAAGTATTTTTAGAATTGCTCCCGCAATACGATTGACAGAACAGAGAAACTCGACAAAGAGGAATGCGGAAATATAATTTACTGGAGTCAGTATAGCATATACGATGTGAACGAGTAAAATATATACGTGACATCAGCGCAGTGGTTCGATTTTTGGTCAGTCCATCAACAATTCTAATATTTACACTCCCGCAAACTGTCTGTTTGGTCGTTACACAGCGGATATTGAAAGCTTAAAAAAAATTGCAATCAAACCTCATCAAATGCTCGTAAAGCACTATTAATGGGCAATTTACTGCAACTACAGTTGTGCACCAGATTGCCACGAAAAGAAATATAACATTTTTCATAAAGCGCAACTTTTCAATGGAATCACTGGTCGAATTCTAGCTTCAGAAATATTATTTGAATGTATGATGAATAATAAAGAAAAATAGAGAAAAAAATTCAAATTCGTTGCAAGAGGACTGCAACGAGAAAAAATAACAGCGGTATCGGCTCGTTCAAATAAAAATTATTGTAATGCAATTACATTTTTTTTTGGTGGCATTATGAACGCTACACCACCACATCTTTTCATGAAGTTTTGTATGCGGATTTTTATTGATTACTTTTTCGCGCAGACCTCAAATGAAAATTCCTATACTTGAACCAGAAAGCACAGAAAAGAAAAAAAATCATATGAAAGCAGGCCAATCTAAAAAATGTCTGCATTCAAGAACAGTTCGTTTGCTGGTTATCAAATACAAGTTTTGTTATTCTTTATTCTAGTGATAATTCTTAAAATTTAATATGTGATTTGATCGAAAGAAAATCTTTTCGTACAATTTTTCTTCCTCATAGAGGAAGTTTTGTTTTCGTGAAAATTTTTTTTTTCGAGATTTTCATGTCAGGATACTTAAAATGGTCTAAAACATCGAGAAAAATGGTTTTTACAAAAATCATATGAAAGCAGGCCAATCTAAAAAGTGTCTGCATTCAAGAATAGTTCGTTTGCTGGTTACCAAATATAAGTTTTGTTATTTTTTATTTTAGTGATAATTCTTAAAATTTAAATTAACATTGTAGAAAGCGAAAAATAATGAGGAAGCAATTTGCAAAGTTCTACTTTGCAGGCCTGTTCAATTATTGTTCCATATATAATTCTAAAAATTACAACGAGCATCTTTCATATTACTATTTTACATATTCGCATAAAAAATTCAATTGTAGTTCGTAAAATAGATAACAATAATTCTATCTTGCTGAGGTTAATTAATATTGATGTATTGACAGATGCAAGGTACGTTTCTTCGCTCGAATTGTATCGGTACATGGAACCATAGATTTCATGGGCCCACTGCACCCAAAGCTCCTGCAATATAACCCGAGAGCTTTCTGTCCTAACCCCACACCGATTTATCGATCTTCGATAGCATCCCTCGTGTGCTCGACTGCGCACGTGAGAAGTTAGTCACGCATTCACGTTTCTCTGTACCTACATCAGGTATAGTACTGTCCAATTTCCCTAATCGCTTAATGAAATCTCGAATTCTATCGTCAGGAACCCTGTAGTTTGGCCAATCGATAATAGCTAATGTGCACCTGGCTCTGCGTGCACGACTCTAATTCAATCTACGTCTTATTCGCGAATTAGTGTAATCACTGTTAAAACTAAATCACAACCTAATAACTGCCTTGGAAAGCGATTTACGAAAAATTCAATTCTCGTTAACAAAGTCACTAAATAAATATTAATTTTCCATCAAGTTACTAAATATTCATTTACGATTCAATCAATAGTTACTGCATCTGAATAATTGATCCTGTTCAGAAAATAATCGTATTCGGGTCGAACTAATTTCGAGAAATAGAGATAACATATCGTAAATTGAAATTACCCTTTATCTATCGTGTAGTTTACTTAACAGCTTAAAAAGAATAATAATACAAGAGGCGTACATCTTTTTTGGGCACCATTATATTTTACAAATCTTAACGTGGCCCAGTCACCTGAAAAAAAAGTCAGAAGAAAAAAAACTGTGAACGATACACATTTCTCAATAAACCTTGAATTGATACCTTATTAAATAGATGCCAAACATGATAATTTGGCAATTCTGCGAGGACATAGAATGCACCAAAATGTAAAAAGTAAAATTTATCACTCGTCGTAACTTCCTGATAAAACAGGTGAACAAATTTTAGTGTTTAATGTCTTATTTAATCTGTCGAAGAGTGCACTTTGGATTGAATATTGGAATTTTTATTTCAAGTTTTTATTTCAAAGCTATGATCTTAAATGTGTTAATAAATCTATCTCTATTTAATCATCACTGAACAATTGGTTACAGTGAATTTAATTTTCACTGCATCCAGAATTGCTATATTTAATTCAGAATGCACTCTTTGACAGATAAAATAAAACATCGAACACTGTGATTGGTTCACCGGTTTAGTCTAAAAGCGAAAAAAACCGTGAAAAATTATACTTTTGACCTCACACCTTTTTTGTGCACTCTATGGCTTTACAAAATTGTAGAATTTTTATATTTGTTATGTAGTTAATGAAGTACGAGAGCAAGATTTTTCAAAAAAACGATATCATTTTAACAAGAAAAATTCTGATGACTTTTTCAAGGTGCTTTGACCCCCTTAACAGCTTAAACTAAAAGCGGTTCCAGTCCCTCGACGAATTTCTGATACCCTAATTCCAAAGTCCTTACAATCTGCCATCTACAGTCTACCGTTTGACGATAAGGAAACAGAAGTGTCCCAAGGGATGTAGATCCAATTTCCATTAGGATTCAACCACAGAGTGCCAACCATTTCATCCAGAATCATTATATGACTCTCTCGAGTAGAGTTCTCGCCGCATGGAGATACAGAAAGGGCAGCGACGTATTAGATTTTCTTTGAGACGGCTAATGGCTCGTTCTCTTCAATGTGTCGAAAGTCCAACGATGAATAGGCACACACAACATTACGTTTCATTCAAGGAGATGCACTATGCGCACAGCGTGGGCCAGAAAGATCTATGGAAATCAGACTGGAGATGGTGCGGACACATCAAAAGCTAACCGAAACTAATATGGAGAATTCTTTAGAGTGATATCTAAAGGCAATTACGAGGACGACCGATACTTATATCTCTCTATATTATAAAAAGATATCTCCGCCGCTGCCATGCACAAGAATCAAAATTTTCAGTTTTAAATTTTTTCGAAATTTTCGAATTTATTCGAAATTTCGAAATACAGTGTTCAATTTTTTTCTTCAAATAAAAAATATACACGAGTGATAATTCGAAATTTGAGTTTCAACTCTTAATCGAACAGCAACTACGAAAAAAAATATATCCCCTTCCACCATCTCGTTACCTCAGGACGTAACAGGTCAAAGATATATTAAGTCGTGATAATGGAATCCAGTCTTTGAAACCGATGACAATTTTCAGTCATCTCAACTAAATGTTTTCTTCGCCACCCGCACCTACCGGTTTTGGTTAATTAAAACCAAATTTTTCCAATGTTACCAAACCTTTTTTCCTGTGTATAATAATCATCAAAACCATTACAATTAAGAGATCTATCGTATGATATAAACTTAGCCCACGTATTTCAACAGTAACAAAAAAATTTAATCGTCTTTCCAAGGAACATTAATAATTCCGAAGTGCTTTCTCTATTCCGACACGGGAAATCATTTTAGGTCCACCTTCTCGGATCGCTATAAGCCAACACACGAGTTATTCACGAGAGGTATACAGGTTTTCTGGAATTCGAGCGTGTCAAGAGTTAACTCAGCGTCTCTATATAGCCCGGTTATGTCCACGCCTACGTGAAAAACCGTACGACACCCGCGCTTCTTCTTCGTCGTCATCTTCGTCGTCGTGTTCGTGACTGTCACGCGGTCAAGCGTAGCTCAGAGCTCTCGCGGTCGTCGCATATAGGTGAAGTAAAAGAGAGTAGTCCTGAGGTGGTTTGAGAGAAGTCTCGTAAAATAAAGTCCTCATCTGAGCTAAGAGCGCACCGCTCGCCACTACTACTTTCTTTTATTTCTATTTTTATACATCACTGTATAGCACGTACCGCTTTACACGTATATACGTATATATATTATTCTATCGCTTTTACGAGCATTCTTGGCCTGTGTAAAATGTAAAGAGGAAAAGAAGGAACCACCACGCCAGGCGTTGTTATGCTTCCCCAGCACCGCCGTTTTTTTACGCCACATTTACCAGCGATGGTATTAGTAAGTACACTCTTGTACAGATACGTCGGCAGTTTCATCGTTTTGGCTAGTACGCTCTTTTTTCAACAACCTCTATATCTACGTAACGGGTCATCATTGCGGCTGCGGCATTTCGTTCGTCAAATTTTAGTCACCCACTTTCTACGTTGCTCTACATGCTCATTTAACCGTAATCAAGCACTAGCGCTCATTTATAACAACAAATAGACGTACTGGGGAAAAATTGACATCCGAAATCCATTTCATAGATTTCCATGACGTCTATTTTATACGTATGCCTTCAACGGCGAATTATCGATATACCGCGCCGTTTTCACAATACTAAATGGTAAATCGCTGTATTTTATACATGTGAATTTTCGATTGCATAATTATCATTTTTCGCCGTTTTCGATCAAATAGAAATTTGATCTTCTTCCAACGTCTTTACCGGCTAGGAACAATACGAACTCTTGGAACTATTCGGCACATGTCAGACGACAAATATGAAAATTACCGTGTTGCCAAACATCGAAAACATATCGGCCATGTGAATGGAGTATCGCATTGGATGCATATTTATAAAATATTCTTAAAAATAAAGCACGAAAAAATTACGTTTAACGGACATGTTTCTAACATTTAAATATCGGTTGGTAAAACAGACTTGTACTCTATACTAGCGTAGCCGGCAGCGAACCTCCTTAATTCTATACCTATCGTTAAAAATACTGCGGCACTCGAGCCTTGATATCAATATAAACGGTTATTAAGTTGAGCCAGGAAATAAAACTGACATATTCTTTACAAGACACTATATAATTCACACTTAATACTATAGAATGTCATAACGAATGTTACAGCTTTCTGGACTGGTGGTAGGCGGAATTGGTATATGGACCGTAATATCAAAGCACAGTTACATCTCGCTGATGGCAACACCGACGTATCCAATCCTGGCTTACGCTCTCGTCGTGGCCGGAGGATTAGCCGTGATCGGTAGTTGGCTGGGCTGTGGTGGAGTATCCTCGGAGAATCGTTGTGTCCTTCTCGTGGTAAGTAGTCGTTAAATTTCATTATAAAATACTGCCATAAAAGCGTAGTATTGACTACCTCTTCTTCTGTCGTATAGGTAACCTCTCGTAATCGTTGTAAGATCATCTCTTTCGAGTGGTAAGAAAGGCGAGAGTTTAGTGGAGTGAGTGGTCTTCCACAGAATGCAATCAATTATCTTAACAAGACCTTCGGTATACTGCTGGCATCGATTGCATCGTCTCGAGGGAATGGAAATACTCGTCTCTTCTTCTCGCCCTTCACACACCCTTGGCCGATTAGTCACAGTCCCATTTGCGGTTGATTAATTATCAGCGTTATCCCAGAGATTACTTGAGGACGAGGGTGGGAGACAGAGAGCGAGTGGAGGAGAATGGGATGCGGAAAACGAGCTCGGAGGGATCCTTGTTCAAACGAGGAGAAAGCGAGTGCGCTGCAATTGAGATAGTCAAGCAGGCAGTTGGTCTCGGTGCCGAGTTATCGGTCTTGACTGCACTAACAACGCGAGGGTTACTCCAACTGGTGGCGCCAGATGCGTATTTCTACCACCTACTGGCTTATTACTCCACCATCCGATCGACTAACTCTTAGCTGTCTTGACTTTGGCCTCATCCTCCTCAGCCATTCATCGTCTCAATACGCAGCCTCTTGGCCTCTGTAACATTATATACGTATTACGGATAGAGTTCGAGCGGGCGTATGTACTTTGGTACTGTACCAACGTGTCCGTAACGACGCAATTTCGCATCCAGAACACAAATTCGCATGAACCATGTACTCTTGCACAGTGAGTTACGTACGCGAACAGTTGGTAAAGCCCGAGGCCACTTAAGCCTCGGTTGGATTGTTCCAAATTACCATAATGTATGGAATACTGTACTGTATATAGCAGTGGAGTTTTCCTACACAACGCTCTAGACGCTGGGACTGATTGACCGAGAATAACGTCGGGATCGTACTTTAGATTTACCAAGCTTCAACTCGTGGGCTTGGCTAGAAATTGCCCATGCAATGATGATCTCACATGATGTCCGAAGCTTTTTCACTGGAATTATTTCACACTCTCAGAACGTAACGATGGTGAAATGGCAATATTTTTTAATATTTGTAAATCTTGTTTTAATTCCTCGATTATCGAATTGGAATTTTACAAATATTTTTATTTCACTCGGTGCAATAATGAACTTTAATCTTCGCACGAGTAGGACTTCGAATTCTACAGCTTGTGAAGCCATAATGTATGGAATACTGTACTGTATATAGCAGTGGAGTGTTCCTACAAAACGCTCTAGACGCTGGGACTGATTGACCGAGAATATAACGTCGGGATCGTACTTTAGATTTACCAAGCTTCAACTCGTGGGCTTGGCTAGAAAATTGCCCATGCAATGATGATCTCACATGATGTCCGAAGCTTTTTTATTGGAATTGTTTCACACTCTCAGAACGTAACGATGGTGAAATGGCAATATTTTTAAATATTTGTAAATCTTGTTTTACTTCCTCGATTATCGAATTGCAATTTTACAAATATTTCTATTTCACTCGGTGCAATAATGAACTTTAATCTTCGCACGAGTAAAACTTCGAATTCGACAGCTTGTGAAGCACAATTCTACACGATACTCGTTTGAAAAAGTTTTTCCGAACTCGCGTGATTGCAACACTCGTCAAAAAACGTTTCATTCCACTTGTAGCATATGTATCATGAAGAATTCCAATAATTTGGACACAAAACCTAGGAGGGTTTGTGCTTTATAGTTCCGAGCATAATTCTAATGAGAACGTTTATTGTCGTTTCCACAAATTCTGTTTTATTTCTGGTGGATTGACTAGGACATTATTCAATACAAAAATACATCACACGTTATACAATTCTGATTACATAAATATATCGAAATCTTCATACTGTAAGGGCAGATTCGAAGAAAGCTCATTAAGTCGCCAATCCCTTGATACAGTGTCTTTCATTTATTGCTCTCGCAAGGAGCTTCCCTTTGATACAATATTTTTATTTCACTCGGTGCAATAATGAACTTTACTTGCATCCTTCGCACGAATAAAACTAAATTCCACAGCTTGTGAAGCACAATTCTACACGATACTCGTTTGAAAAAGTTTTTCCGAACTCGCGTGATTGCAACACTCGTCAAAAAACGCTTCATCCCACTTGGAGCATATGTATCATGAAGAATCCCAATAATTTAGACACAAAACCCAGGAGGGCTTGTGCTTTACAGTTCCGAGCATAATTCTAATGAGAACGTTTATTGTTGTTTCCACAAACTGTGGTTTATTTTTGTTGGATTGGTGAGGACACAATTCAATATAAAAATACAATACACGTTGTATTTTATACAGTACAGTACACGTTGTATTTTATATTGCATGAAATTACATTAATTTTTCAAAATCTTCATGCTTCAAGGGCAGATTCAAAGCTCATTGAGTCGCCAATCCCTTGATACAGTGTCTTTTATTTATTGCGCTCGCAAGGAGCTTCCCTTCGATGCAATTGCTCCATGGTTTTCCCCATCAGCCGTCCGAAAGTTTCCAGTAGAGTACGTGAGACGTCAATTTCCAACGGTTCCGGCAATAAAGCTGCGAATCACTTCCTCACTGTACTGCATCAGTCCCGAGGCGAAAGAAGAGGAGACGCTACGAGTAACAGCAGGGTGCGCTTCCTTTGCGAGAGAAAGGTATACACGTTCGTTCCTAACGCGGATATTACTTTTTCGCGTTTGCGAGAGTGTGTTGTGTGTAGTGCACCTTGTCCGGATGCTCATACCCTCTCAGAGCGTACTTGATATTGGGCTTGGAGAAGCCAGCTCAACAAATTCTCGAGTCGCTCACTGCCGGTGCTTCATGAGAATCTGATCGAAATTGATGGAGTTCCGGAAGCATGCACGTTTTCTTGCCTTGGACCCATCCGTCCCATGCACTAGTATATTACAGAATGCGAATAATGCAAGGTAGAATGTCTTGAGAAGAAAACTCAAACGTTATGAGAGATAGATATAACCAAGAAGGTCCAGGTCTCACTTTATACGACAGAAATGGGCCAAGTAATTAGGAATATCTCTCTTCATTCACCAAGGAATATTAGATTCTGTAGTTGTCCTGGTAACTCCTGATCGAAAACATTGAGCCCAACACTGTTGGAAAAATCTGTGTTAAAATTAATGGTAAATTGAAGGAAGTTTTCCCTGCAGATACAGTATATTGAATTCAATATACGAATATTTATTAACATATAAACAAAATTATTGTAAAATTCATCGACTTTTGATATTTAATTACCTCGGAGATCGATTTCCTCAAACATTTGTGTTGAATTTTCATATGGACGGAATTAAAAAATTCAAGCACATATGAAAATTTGAAGTATTGTTCGAAACGATAAGAAAAATAGAAATATCAGTAGGGCATTACTTTTACAGACACATTATATTATCAGCAATTGTATGATACTTGAGTATTGGTTTTCTCGACAGAAAGTTTTTTCGCCTACCCCGGGGTTTAAACCTACGACCTATCTAAGTACCTAACAACGCACGCATGATACCAACTACGCTATGGACGACGTAGTGATTTTGGGTATGGAAATGGCATAAGAGGAGTTCAAGTATTATTCTTCCGAGCATACTTATAATTAACATAATGGAATATTCAATTAACTGTAACCAGAGCGCGAATCGAGTTGGAAATATTTCCAAATAAACATAATTTTTGGATGAACGGAATCTTTGCCTCACGAATGTCGAGTAACTAAACAGGAGTCGATGTTGAGTGATAAGTGTTAGGAATCTAGTGCAGGATTTTCTGTTATTGAAAAATGTGTATTAAATTTCAAATCAGTTGCTAAAATTCCAAAAATTCATTTAAATTTTCATGCTCATCATTTAGTAATGGTTGATTTGGTAACCATGTGTTGAAATTTTTTTCCATCACCGGATTAGTAAAATTCACAAACACATACTTAATTTACTATGCAACTCTTATTTTGGTTACTTTGATCTTACATGTCATGCGATAATGTATATTAAATTTCAAACTGGGAATTAAAATTGTATAAATGCCCTTCATGTACTAATCTAGTAATTATTGATTCAATCATCATGTGTTGTAATTTTCAATTGTCGGATTATCGAAGTTCATCGATTTGTATTAAAATCAATATGACAACATATTAATTTTGATTTTCTATACCGGGTTAAAAAAATTCATATACTCTGGTATCGTAAAAACGCAAACTTTTTTCCACCGTGAATTCACTATAAAAAGCAGAAATGAAGAATGAATTTGAAACTCCAAAATGGTTCTTTCCTGTAAGGAATGAAATTAATTTCCCTAAGTCCGTAAAATTATCTTATTCTTTGTGTATATTAGGTATTTTGTAGTCGAGACTACTTTTGTAAGCTGCCTTTCCAATTTAAACTTCCATTTCGTTTTTGCTATATCTATCTATCAGCTTGCTGGATTTGGATTCCCTGCTTTATTTAGCATACGTGTAGCGAATAAAACACTTTTTACCAACGATTTTTATCTCAGGATGTTTTATAACACTTCCGCGTTAAATGGTTCTCCCTATTCTCGTGTCCTCGGCTTGCATTCTACGGATAGCACACAATCGATTTTCTATTTTGTGAGCTTCTATGTTTGTGATGCTTGAACGTGGTGGAGAATACCGGCGGCAAACGACTACTCGCGAACAAAGTTATCTCTCTAACGCCTGCTCGCTGTATAAGTGCACAGCTATACAGTGTAGTACATGTACATATATACAACTATACTACGGGATATATATTCGCGACAATGCGCGTTATGGCGAGAAGAGAAGACCTTATCTTATCCCCGGCGTGTGCTCAACATATGCCTCCTCGAACTCGATAGTATATACCTGCCCACTTAAGCCACCCACCATCGCAAAGTACTTGTAATACGCCTTTTCTGCTGTGTTCTGGCTTTTTCTATATTTGCATCCTGAAGGTCTCTAGTTTTTTGCCTTTGAGTAGGTTTCGACTTACTCGAGTTTCTTTACTCGTTCATAGTCTAAATGCAATCCGTTTGGTGAAGATAATAAAGCTACTGCTCATTGTACATTGGAAAAAATATTTAGTCAAATCAACGGAATTATCTAAATGAACCATTTATTTGGATCTTTTCAAGTAATCCATTTACTTAAACCAATTATATATTTAATTTATTATTTCATTCAATCAAAAAAAAAAATGTTATTGACTCAACGAAATATTTGATGTTTTTGAATAAATATTGTATTGATTAAATGAAACTGTCTTAGGAAAAAAGACAGTGAGGCAAAATAATTATTTATGTCATATCGTGTTATATCGTCAATCCTACCAACTAAATTTATCGTTGGACTAGAAAAATATTTGTTTCAATGTGAACGATATTTATTAGAACTCAGTTAACATTCAATTACTCCAATTAAATGGATTTTTAAATGAAACATATGGCCGATTCACTTTTGAGCAACTAAGTGAATGAATTTTTGTATCTACCGCAGATAACAATAGGAATACATTTGATCTTTAGTCGTTGTTGTCAATTATATTACTTAATGCACTTGAGGAAATACTTTTCCGTTGCTACTGAAACATTTAAACCACTCAAATAAGGGCATAATTTTAATCAATCCAATTGTATGTCTTGAAACAGTTCCGCATATATATAGGTTTAATTAAAAAATTAATTGATTCAAATAAATAAATTCAATCAGTTATTCAATTGACTCAACGAAATATATCGTTATTTATACCATACATGTAGTTGCTTTAAATACCAAGCTATTTGAGTCAATTATACAGAATTCAAATAAATGATTTAGTTAATTCAACGTTTTTTGTTTTCTCAGTTTATTATATGCAATCGGAATTCTTCGAATTCAATATTTTGAAGTATTACATATCCTACTTTTTTGCTTCAACACTAATTGTAGGTTCGCAGATCGTAACGCACTCAAGTATGAGGCAAACCAACTCGTGTTAGGACAGAAGCGTACGATTTGGATAAATGCGGTGTTTCAGTGTATAAGTTAAATTATAAGTGAATGAGTCTTGTATAATTCAAAAGTACAGAATTAAAATTAACGCACTTCCCATTATATTATACATGGATTTCACAACGAACTTTTACACTAAATTAACTGTATCGGTTTATGCGTAAAAATTTTCTGTATTTGTGCATTCAATTTTAACCAGATTTTGCTTTCACTGCAGCTATTATTAGGACGCGCAAAAGCTCAATTATGTTTAGTAATGCGAAACCCTCTAGCTTGTGGGGGCGAACGTCAGATTCCGGGCCTTCGCAAGACAATAGCCATTGTTGAGCAAGACATTATTGAGCTTTGCATGAGTTTAGCGCCGTTCCGATTATTCTGGAAATTAATATACTTGTATGAGAGGTTTCAGTGCAAAAATCTGTGTACTATATTGAATCTACAAAGCTAATTCGTTTTTTTAAACAGATATATTCCGCAATTTTTTAAAGATTTTTATACTATCGCGAAATATTCGCAATTCTCTCTTATTTCCCTAAAACTAATGTAAAGTGAACAAAATTTGCAAAGTCTATTAAATTACCTTGTGATACATAAGATAAATGAAAATCAAAACAACGCCTATGAATTTTCATACACATTTATCAAAAAATATTTTGCAGCGATGGAAAAACCAGACACAACATTCTTTTTCAATACCATTCATATAAAAATTCAACATAAATGTTTGTATAATTCAATATACAAGGTTATTCAATACAAAAGTAATGTTTATGAATTTTCCAACATATTCATCGAAAAGTATCGGTCAGCGATAGAAAAATCAGAAACAATTGTGCCGTAAAATTATCCAAAGTTATATTTTTTCCAACACCATTCACAAGAAAATTCTATATAAATGCTTATGAAATTTAAGACCCAGTTTATGCATATATTACTCCCACCCCAAGTATATTAATTTCAAGAAAGATTTTCTTTACAGTGTAATGTTAAATTTTCCAAATAAAAAAAAAATGATCCAGCCGAAACAGTGAACACAAACTCGTTAAAACTTTGCGGTCAAACTTAGAGCGCCCATACCAAAAGGTAATAAAAAATCAGAATTTTCTTCTCGACCTTTTTTTGTACGCTGAACCCTCCTCAAATGTAGTATGGGCTGATTTTGCATGAAAACCTCCCCTGCGGGTTATGCTTTTATTTATAAAGTAATTTCCTACAGTGCAACTAGTGTTTTGGCATGCCGAAACATTTATTGGGTTATGTTCAGCACGCACTCCTGTATAAAAGACCTTTATGAGCGTTTTAATTAAACAAGAAATTCCGGAGTCAGAAGCCCGCTTAACTCTTCTAGAAGCCAGGAGTGATTAAGGATTACGGAGTTTGGAATATTCAACATTGCCAGATAGCTAACCACCGCTTGACTCTGGGGTTCCATGGAGAAACCATCCTGAAGAGAACTGTATAGCCCGCGTAACCTCGCTGTACTTTTCACTGCACCAGCGTAACATTGCATAGATTCTATGCACTAGCGCATATAGCCCGTTCGCCACAGTGTGTCCTGGCCATAAATCGGCCTTAATTGAGAGTTAGCGCGCGCAAGAGAGCAGCCGGTCACAACGTACTCCGGTTGCGCTAACCCATCTAAGCGGATATATACGTATATAGCATCGCGATTATCTTTAATTCCTCCTAAATGATAGTTAAACGCCCTTGAGACGCGTCGCTAACCGCACAAGCCACCGTCCGCGGTGGCAAGACCAAAGAAAGGAAGACTAATAGCAGAGCTTTATATGCAACTACATGCAATAACATGCCTCTCGATTGCATCTCTACCTTAACATTTCAAACGTCGGGTATTAACACAGTAATAAAATAATAAATTATAAGCACAATTGAATAATTCATTGGTTAGCACAGTCGTATAAATTCATTTTATTTTACCAATAAAGAAGATGGCTACTGTAGCGATCTTGAATGATTTGAATTATTCATCATTTGTAACTTATTAATTATAAGTTCACTATGATTAACGAGGTCGGAATGGATCAATCAAATCGGTGCAGAATTTTTGTGATGATTTACACGATTTTTTTTACCTGCAATTGGTATAATTCGTGATGAGAAATGTTACCCAGAAATTTTATCGATTGACTACCATCGCTGTGATTTTTTTTTACAGTTATAGATACTTGCTAACACGTGAGAGACTTCACGTGTCTGTAAGACCCTTTGCCCTTATCTGGCAAATTTATTATTGATTTGCTTACTTTATGCCATGGTTAAGTCTGACTGGGTCTTTAATTAATTAACTTATCAGAGCCTTATTAAACTTCACCATGGCCTTATGAAATCCTTATTTGGCAAAATTCTGATTAATTAGTTTACGTGGTATCATGATGAAGCCTGACTGGGCCCTTAAGTAATGACCCTATCAAATCCTTCGCCATGGAATCCTAGAAAAACCTTATCAGGGCCCTACTTAGGAGTGATATGGAAAACCCTTTTACGGTGTCCACATTAAAGCCTGAAAGGGCCCTAGTTTATCTTAGGGCATCCCTAATAATTTTCTTCACGGGATCCAGGTACATTAGTTCTTCAACTTCCATTATCACCGGAAAATACGTTCATCAAAATCAATGACTCGTTCTTTCAACCATAAACCAACATTTCCTTTATAGAATAGAGCAAAATGAACGAGGCAAAAAAGCGAAATTATTACCATCATAATAACTTGTATTGAATAATTCCATAAATATTTTCAGTACAGAAGAAAATCGATAGTGAAATGTCGGTTTCCAATTTCCTTCGTAGATTAACATTTATCTCACCTGTTAATACCGGTGCAAGGTTAAAAAAGACCTTGAATAAATTGACGATGGAGCAAGGGCGCGGCAACGCCTCGAACTCGCTTCGAACCAGTTTCCTGAGGGCCCTGCCTGTCCGCTTGCATCTTTGCCCCCATACAAACGCTCCGGGCAAAGCCGCATTACTTCCTAAGTACCCCCGGTCTCGCTGCCAGTACTTATCGCCAATTTATGCTCGTGAGCAGTGGCGGCGCGGCGGTCGCTGGAGCCGCGAGTACGCCGACTATAATATAGGAGCGCCGCGCGTAAGGCGAGGTTACCTATGTACATGCTAGTCATGCTACTACCTATCGGCCACCGACAAACTTATTCCACGTCGCGGTCGCCGTAAAATCGCGGCGATTCGATCGACCGTGATTGCAAGCGAGCCAAGAGCCTTTTCCATATGAGGGATTCTTCGTAAATTCAGCCATTTTTTTTTTCAAACCTCTTTGATTAGTCCCATAATTGAACACATTTTAGTACCGCTTTAAAGTAGTCTCACCTTATTTTTGTAGATGTTTGAATCCAATATTACGGAATAAGGAGTATTTTTTCAAAGTCAATATATTTTCGACAAATTGAAGACATAGAAAAAAATTGTCATGACATAAAAGTTGTAGTTTCAGGCGAAATTTTTTATAAAACTTTTCAAATAATTTTGCGACCCGATAATAGTACTTTTTCGATACAACAAAAATATTACAGAATCTTTGCGGCTATGTATCGATAACATAAACAAATTGCCAGAGTGGGACCGAACATAGTTTCGAACGGAAAAAATTATTTGTTCTAAGTAAAAAAAAATGATGTCCATGTCATATAATAACATTTTTCAAAAGTGTGTAATGGATCAACTATTTTATTCATTTATCATCGCATAAAACTACAAGTTTTAAATAAGAGCGTTGTTAACCATTTTTTTTTCTCGACAAACATTTCTTTACTTTGAAGAAATAGTTTTTTTACTTCGGAACTTTGATCGGCCCACTCTGGAAATTTTTTAATGTTATCAATACGTAGGCAAAAAGATTCTGCAATTTTTTCAGCCACAAAAAAGTGACATTTTTTGCTTAAAAAAAATCTTCATATTGTTTAGCGAAGAAGTAATATCGCTCGAAAATTTTTTTGAAAAATTTCGTTGAAAATTTCACCTAAATATACAAATTGTTTCTATGTTGAAACAATTTATCTCTATGACTTTAATTTTTCAAGATATATTGACTAAAGAAATACCCATTTTCCAAAAAATCTGGAAAAATTAGGAGAGAGTAATTCCAAGTGGTAATGAATTGTGTGCAATTATGGGACTAATTGAAGAGGTTTCAAAAAAGTGGCTAAACTGACGAAGAATCCCTCGTATACTGATGGTGCGCATCGAGCGCAGGCTTATGGCACCAATAGCAGCTCTCCTAGTAAACTGGTTGTTATACTCTAACATCTTTTGTGGTCGCTATGAGCGCAAGGAGTACTTTCTACGAGCAACCCTCTTGGTTTACGTCTACTAAGAAAATTTCACGAGCATTTGACGATTAAACAACTACTATATAATGTACGCAGTACTGCAGTCACAGTAGATTACATTATATGCGCATATCAAACGCCACAAAAATCTAACTATACTTCCGCATAAATTGTAATATATTGCAAAATCTTCCGTAAGAAATTTGAAACAACAGTCACAGTTTTTCGATAAATAAATTATCGAAACGATATATTGACTTAATAATTAAAACGATTTCTTCCAACTGAGTAATTTTGTATGTAATTATACGGATTTTTTTACCGTTCAACAACTACGATATATAATTAACCCTGTTTCGATCAAGATTTGATTTCGAACTCTCCCATTTGGCTCGTATTTTTTTGTAGCCTTAGTTGACTGTATTTTTTTTTGCAATGGCAATTTTCTTTTATTGTATTTTCAATGTGACATGTCGAACTCCATAATTTGAAAATCTGGAAAAATTCTGAAAAATGCTTTGTTCAATATAAAGAATTTTCTAGCTTGTAGCCAAAAGGGGTAAGATTTTGCTTTTTATAGTTTTCAAGCTCATTTTTATTTAAGAAATGATTTTTTTCATAAAAAAATCGTAAAAACTATTAGAAAAAAATCTTGCCTAATTTGGCGTGAAGTTAGAAAATTTTGATATTAGTATTTTTTTCCTTCCTTGCGATACATTTTTTTTCTTACCAATTAATGCCAATTAACCACAAACGCATCGCCAATGGCCATCGACCGGAGTTCTTCAGCCTTAAAACAAAGTATTTTTCAGAATTTTATCAGTTTTTAAATTACGGCGTCCGACATGTTACTTTGAAAATACAATAAACAAAATTGTTATTAAAAAACTATGATGCATTCGAGGGTCCAACAAAGCTTCCAAAAAATTATTAGTCAAATCGGAGAGGGCGAAGTAAAATCCTGGTGAAAATGGGGTGGATTGGCCCATATACAGTAGTGAACTGTAGTTAACGATAGTTAACACAATTAACGGGTTCAAGAACCGCACGAACGTTGTACTTTCGTGTAATGAATCGCGAAATTTTTCATCCGAAATTCAAGAGTTTCCGACTCGTCGCTTATCTTTTCTTTCGTTTGGGATGCTGCATGAGATGATGCTCTGCGTACAGACTTGGTATTTCGGACCTTTACGAGAACGCGCGAGAAGAAAGGAAAGACTCGGAGAGCTCAAAGCGTTTCTTCGTCGTTGAACACGTTAAGCGGCGTGCAATCTTGCGGCAGTAAAGATTCAATGAGAATAAAGAGGAAGCGAGGGCGAGAGCGAGAGAACGTGCGGCCGGAACGGTGTCTGCAGTCTGCACAGGCAGTCAGCCTCGCCGGATTAATGTCTTTATAATTGCACACAGGCCTTTAAACGTGTGCTATGTGGCATAGCCATATAACACCACTACTATACTCGACTGGCAATCTGCACACCGCAGATGCCGTGCCGAGTACCATGGACTTACCATCACCGGAAAACAATTGAGGCGAGAGAAGCTGTCCAGTGAATCACTGGAACACGTATACAAACAAAGTACTGCGCTCAAATTCAATTTTTTTTCCTTTCTCTTAACGCCGTCTATTGAAAATGATTGTATAAAAATCTGAAAAAAATCACCCAGATGCAGTTTCTTACTCTCTATAACATATTTTGGCACGAAAAAATAACGTTGATTTTTTAAAATAGCCAAAAAAGTTATATAAAAAATCCAACCAGCTTGATTGTTAAGAATAGTATTTAAAGCACGAAAAAAAATTAATTGGTCTGAATATGGAAAATTGGAGGAGATACATTTTTTCGAACCGAGGGCAACATTTAAAAATTTTTGTTTAAGTACCATTACTTTTTTTTTTGCGTGAAGTGGAGTTAAATTGATACTAATTTCGGCCTATAATATTAATAGTTTGAATGATATTTCCAAAGATATGATTTTTTGAATATTTATTATCGTGACCTAGGTTATGTAGAAAGATAACATTATATCAATAGAAATAAAACTTACAAAATAATCAGAATTCACCCGCTGCGTATGATTCCTATTTTCGTTGCCAAATGTGTTCAGGCCTCATTTTTACTTATTTGATTGGACGCCTCGCACGTTGATATTTCTGAATAATTCTGAATGAATTTAAAAAAAATCATATCTATGAGAGTATACATCAAAACTATTAATATTACAGGACCCAGTTTGTATAAATTCAACTGACATTACGAAAAAAATAGTGACGCTTAAAATTTTAAAAAATTAAAAATGTGTCGCCTTCGATTTGGAGCATCTTTTGCTACAATTGTTAATATTCTGAGCTGCTAATTTGTTTTGTTCTTTGCATATTATTCTCATCACTCAAGCGAGGCAGATTTTCTATATAATTTTTTTTTTTTTGGCTATTCGAAAAAATCGACAATGCTAAAAAATCGATGTTCTTTTTTCGGTTCAAAATATGTTATAAAGAATAAGAAAAGGCTTCTAGGTGAATCTTTCAAGATTTTGTAATACTACTAGAAGCTGGAACGGCCAATACGCGGGCCAATGTTGGGGTGACGATTATTGACTTCGCAACATTGGGCCAATGCTCGGCCAAGTATTGACCCGCCAATTATCGACTTCACAATATTAGGCCAATGGTCGGCCAAGTATTGACCCGCCAATTATCGACTTCACAATATTAGGCCAATGCTTGGCCAAGTATTGACCCGCCAATTATCAACTTCACAATATTAGGCCAATGCTCGGCCAAGTATCGACCCGCCAATTATCGACTTCGCCAACATTAGGCCAATGCTCGGCCAGGTATTGTTCGCCAGTATCTAGCCGGACTTATCATCCAAGTCTCGGGCCGATATCGGGCCATAGCATATGCCAATAATGTTAGCAGTCTCGGCAATGGGATTGGGCCGATCATCGGCCAAGTCCGGTCACCCTTCATGGGTTTTGACACTTCCCGAGAACTGTCAAAATACAATAACACGACTGAAACTGCTCGTTAGTTAGCACCTAGGCAACCCGACAGCCAATCAGAGAACGAATAAACCGACAACAATGCTTATATCGAAAATGCGAGATATTTTCCCCACTGATTTTTTGAAAAGGATTATTTCCAATAGCTATTTTGCCCCCTCCCCCCTCCTCAAGGTAGCTACCACACTTCACAAGGTTAAGTAAATACTCCATTTTGCTTCCCAAAAATTGTTCGCTCGGGTTTTTTTCAGAATGATGCAAAGAATCGAAGATACAGTGTTTTAAGCAAATGGATGGAACTTTAGATCTGGAAAAGGACGAAACCTTTTTTAAAAGTACTTACTTCAAATAAAGGAGCAGACGCATTTTCAGTCTAGACGAAATATGCTCATTGGCCTACACCTTCCATTTGTTACCCTTAGTGTCCCTTTTTTCGGCAACGATTCCTTAAATCGTTTCGACACTCAGTGCCAACCCTAAAAAAAAAATTGGCGATAGAGAGCAGCTTTCGATAAGAACGGATTCTCTTACATCTTTCCACCTACGCTCGTAAGTCACTCTCTAACACCATAACGCTTCCAAGAGTGAGAGGGCCCAAAGATAATCGTGGCGAATCCTAGGCACGAAGTAGACGACGTCAACGATCTCGGAGACGAACGTCTTTCGAATATCTCGAACGAGAGACATGCGCGACGAGCGAAGTGTGATCTGGTCACGAAAAACGCCTCCACGAAATCCCTCATCCGTTGTATGTATTTATCTATGACCCATTCCCTCTCAATTTTTGTCCCTTTTTTCTCATCCCCCTGATGTTTTTCAAAATACCAAGATTCATAGACATTTCTCCAAAATATCACCTCATAATTCTAGAGTCACAAATTTATTCAACTAATTATATCTTAGATGGAATAAAATGGAACAACAACAATAAAAGCAGAATAAACTTAAGAAGTTTGATAGACTTTTTGACCCTGCAGAAGTAGTTTTGTGAAATAAATCAACAATTACTATTCTGCGTCCGGAAAAGTATACTTATCGTGAGCGCGTATTCATTCACGTAATAATCTCTTAGAAGCGACATAATGGAACAACAACAAAAAAAACGGTGAATAAACGTTCCATACACTTTTTGGTCCATCAGAGATGGTTTTGGGAAATAAACGAACAATTATTATTCTGCGTCCGGAAAAGTACACTTATCGCAAACGAGCCAAATAACGACATAACGAAAGGAGATAACGAAAAAAAAAAATCATAAAATAACTAATTCACGCGCCTACAACGATCGTTCATCCGAAATAGCATGTCTTAATTATTTTTTAAACTATTCAAATATTCTATATACACACTGCTAATTTTTCTATGGATTATTTATTGAAACAATCTTTCATCCGAAATAGCATGTCTTAGTTATTTTTTATACTATTCAAATATTCAATATACACACTGCTAATTTTTCTATGGATTATTTTTTAACTCTCGCAAATCCCGATTAATTATTGATTCGCAGTCTCCTTGTCTGAAATAACAATTGACTTAATTACCCTGCTGAGAAAAATCTCTTCAAAATAGGCATTAGAAAGTAACTATTGTATTCAAAATTTAAAAAAAAAGTTTCCTAGCCACGATTTTCCTCGATGTTTTCTTCGCCCAAGGTAAAAAAGGACTTCAAAAAAAAAATCGGTCATCTTTAGTAACGGTATAAATCAAAATAGATAAAAACAGTGGGTATATCGACATCAAATGCCTCCTATATTATAGTATATTATATACAAACGACTTAAGTCTCCATTCCGTACTATGCACCGTTATATAGTGCATAGTATAAGTATCGTATAGTAGTAGCGGAGATGGTAGTATAGTGTGTTGCAACAGTAAAGACGCGGCAGTCCCTCTCGATGGTGCTAATGCAATGGCACATTGTCGATTCGACTCGCGTGGTCGGAGAAGCGAAGCGTGCGAGCGCTCTCGCTTACCAAGCTCGACGCTAGCTAGCTTCGCTCATCGCCTTCCGACTCGCCTCCACCATGAACGTCTTCTCGTCAAGTTAAGAGAAGCGCCTCTCTCATACACGGCACGGAACAAAATTTCCAGTACGGTCGCGTGTGTTTGGTACTCAAGAGGGCACGCGGCGCACGCCTCCGCCTCCTCCGTGCCACGCTCCACGAGAGATCGCCCGCGGTGCAGGCCCGAACGTATCCGTGACCGAGAGCGTCTTACATTCTTACATTCCGGTCCATACCTACGCTGGCCACGCTAGATTCTCCAGCGACTGCTGAACGATACGTAGACAGTTACGGATCAGTATCGATTAGACTTAGGGACGCCAGTCTGACTAAATATCCCAAATAAAAAATGCCCGACTAAAATATGACATTACCGAAATATCCTTGTGCGGAAATATCCCCGACTAAAATTTTTCCGGGAAAAAATATCTTATGGCTAACCGGAGCTTTTTAAGATGAGCTTGCACGCCTAATGGAATTTTAATTGTTTTTTAGGGGTCTGGGTTAGGGGCCTGGTGGAAGAGGGGGAGAGGGGAAGGGGGGGGGTTGGAGCCCCCCATTATAAAAATATACTTTGGGTTCTTCAAATTCTTTTGCGTAAAGCTTAGAAGGAAAAGAGAATTAAATGATTTTACAAAAATTAAAATACTCCGGACTAAAAAATTACCTTGTTTGATAAACAAATGCGGTGAATAAAAAATGGTGAAATAATTAAATAACATATCATATCATAGTCGAGAGATTTTCACACCTGATGACGGAATAATTACGGAAAAACTTATTCCCGAAACGACTGGATACAAGAATCGGAAATAATTCACAGAGAATACATTTCAGTAATACATGGCCGATTATCGATTATCAAACAGATCCGTGAGGGTCGAGACGAAAGTCGCCGAGTCGGTGGAGAATGCCTCATATCAATTAAAGTGCACGATTCCGGGACAGATGACGTTATCTAACCTAGCTGTCATCCGATTTTCAACATATCGTCGTAAAAACGAAGTCTAATTCGCACTCAAAAGATCATTTACCTACAAATAATTGTGCCAACCTAATGGCAACAATGTTTACAAATTCTCACATCAATTAAAGGAGAATGCCTCATATCAATTAAAGTGCACGATTCCGGGATAGAAGACGTTATCTAACTTAGCTGTCATCCGATTTTCAACATATCGTCGTAAAAACGAAGTCTAATTCGCACTCAAAAGATCATTTACTTGCAAATAATTGTGTCAACCTAATGGCAACAATGTTTAAAAATTCTCGATTATTTATTATATTTTCCTTGTCACAGTCAAAATTCAATATATTACACATTTTTGTTATCATAAAGATGCTGCTATCTATGACTCCAGCAAAGTTACCTTAATACAGACCATACATTTTTATGGGCTTGTCAAGCTGCGTAGGTTGGTGCACTATATTTCAAAGACGAATCGCAGGTTCTATCCCTCGTCACTCTCTATTACTATATTAGGTAATTCTACGGAAATCTATTTCTACTATACATATCTAGTCTACTGCACAACCCGCTTTAACCCCTCTCGGTTCACGAGAGAGATCGATATCGATTAATCGTTCCACGACTGGGTCATCCTTCTTGCACGCGTCACCACGTGAGGCACTATATCTCTCGTCGACGGGGCCCGCTTTACTTCTCCCGCAACCCATCCCAACTGTCAATTACCATACCCATACCATAATACTCTTGCTGGATTCCCAATTCGAGGGTATCCTATATATGCACGTATACGATAAACGTATATTATAGTTTATACATATATATATATATATATATATGGGGTACTCCATACCAACTCGACCTGGGTCTGGCCCTCGACCTCTGGGATTTCCCGATTTTTCATGATATTTTTCCATCTCTAAAAAGCAATCACAATTTTTATTAGATTTTTTTAAACCTGTTTATATTCTTATGATTATTCATAACTAACATATCAAGGGCCGTAATTTAAGAATCTGACAAAGTTCTCATAAATCCTCTGTCAGACATCAATATTTTAGAGCTTCGACCCAAAGTGTTGCTCCCTTCTATTTTTTTGCGAATTTTTTGCAAAACGATATTTGAAAAAGTTAGATGTGTAGCAATCCCCTTAGTGCAGACTATTCCGTGAACATTCCTATACATATCAAATATTCGGACAATTATTTCAGATTTTTTTATAGTGATTTTTTTTATCAATTTATTTATTTATTTATTTTCTAAATTCAAAGTTTAAAAAAATACCTAT
This sequence comes from Tromatobia lineatoria, assembly GCA_949699805.1. Taxonomy (NCBI): domain Eukaryota; kingdom Metazoa; phylum Arthropoda; class Insecta; order Hymenoptera; family Ichneumonidae; genus Tromatobia; species Tromatobia lineatoria. Next base: position 2,420,675 of record OX453050.1, on the reverse strand, counting down.
GAAGAAATCTAAAATAATTGTCCGAATTTCTGACATGTACACAAATTATTAAGTAACATAAAATATCGGGGCTGCCCCGAGAGCAAAGCATATCGTTTATTTAACGATTTCACATAGTAAAACGAATATAGAAAGGCTTGCTATGTTCTATAGTTGAAGCGATGATAATATGGTTCAATAAACGATACTTGTAAAATTATTGGAAACAAATGTTGAAATCGTATATGCAACAAAACGGCATATTTAAAACTATTAGAATAGTTTTCAAAACTATTATCATTTTGATGATTGCTGCTATAATTATATTTGCTATATAAAATATAGACGTTTCGCCTGGAAATGATATAAGTTGTTGATCCAACTATTTTCTTATTTTTGCTACAACCATTAAATATAGACTTTCCTCCTGGGAATTATAGTTTACAGTTAGATTATCGTCAGTCAAACTATATTATTTTTTAAATTACCAGATTTTTCTCTCAGTGAGAAATCCCAGAGGCTAAGGGTCAGACTCTGGTCGAGTTGGTATGGAATGCCCCGTATACATATAGACATACGTGAATCTATATATATGTGGTAGATCCAGTGATGCGTTAATTTATCGCCAGTGATCCAATAATTTCTCTCCGCATGTCCATTAGTACTCTCGATCTACCCATCCCGAAACCTCCGCTCCGTTATGTGAATTTCACCGGTTATCGCATATGGCTTTAATGCTTCGAATCCCGTTCGTAGTACACAGAAAATTAAAAGCGTCACGAGGGCTCGAGAATTAATAATACTGAACACCGAATTGCTGACTTGGTGGATATTAAGGAGTTAATACAGGATCAGACTCAGTAGCACGTGGATTCATTGTTTGATAAACTTTGATAAAGCCTGACAGGAGGTAGAGTTTGATAAGCGAATGATTACGCTCACATTGGAACAAAAGACATATTGGAAGCCATGTTGCAGCATCATGTACCGATCGATTTTAACTAATCATTTTACATCACTGAATCCGATATGGTAATCATTCAAATAAAGATGTATTCAAAATATTTTCTGTGCAAAAGCATTATTGTTTATGTTACACCCATAAACTATTGTTCCTCAATATAAGAACATATTGACTTTGATTTACTCATAATTATATCAAAAACCTTAGACATTTTCAATGCCAGAAATATTTTGTCTAATTTATTTATTTTAATAAGTAATTTCAATATTTATTTTATTCTAATGTTGTCAATCTCTGCTCTATGATCTCGTGCTAATCGACATATCACGACACATTTATGACTTTTCCATTCACTTACTATGAGTAAAAACTTATTATAATATTGACAATAATTGTATTGTCCGATCGATAATTTGAATTGACGTCTAGTTGGTTTTTTTATTTATCTGTAATAGAATTGAACATTTGTCAATTTTAATGATAAAATTAAATATGCAGAAAAAGGGAAGATTCCAAAGTGTTCTAAAATATTATACGCGAAATTACATATCTGCATGAATGAATACTTATCAGGGATAAAGCACATTTCGGTCAGGTTAGGCAATTTCCATTGGCTGATGGTTAGCAAACTCGGTTTCCATATTAGCTTTACGAAATTGGTATGTGGATAACTGTGACCACATATTTGTGTCCCATCACTCAATGTGATATGGTATAATTCGAAATACCGCAAAATCGAATTAGGTTTCATTATCGTGTATACATGAACGGAGTGAAATCGAATTCGCTTTTATTTATAATATTAACCCGCTTTGAGTACACGGATAAAAAAAAATTCGTTGAACGAACTAAACGCATTTGGTTGTCTGATAATTTAGTTGATACAAATTGAGTTGATATAAATTAGTTGATGCCATTTTACTAATGTTAAACATATGGAAACCGAGTTTGCTAAACATCAGAGAATGGAGTTTGGTGAAACCGACCGCGATCTGACTTATCAGCAGTGTAAATTTATGTACATATGTAATTTCGCGTGTAATGTTTGAGAATAGTTTCGATCGTTCCCATAGTACATTTACGGATATGGTCGATATCCGGAGGTAGATATATAGTGGACGAGATGCCCAGGGACCAATTATTTCGTGGCGGCAATCCATACGCTGGGGAGTCTCCGTCGGGCGTCTCGCCGCGATCCTCACGATCTACATATATTCCAGTACGTTTACGTAGGTACACGTAGATATATACGTGTACGGTCCATGGTGGATAGTTGTCCGGTTGGCGTCGCCCTGACTGCAGGGATTTCCTAAAGTGGCCAGTGGGAAGCTTCGGCCGGGTTAGTAGCTCTGTAGATCCGCACGGGCGAAAGGCAACGCAAAGAGCAAGCAGAGAGTAAGAACGGGACGGAAAAGGGGAGATTCTCGCCGTGGTACATGCACGGGAACGGGAGCTCCTCATTACGCCATGCAAATACGCCCGGATACGGTGACGACCACCGCCGCCGCGACTATACCTCGCTGCCCGTCCGTTGCCAATGCGAGAAAGTAACCAAGGAACAAGAGTAACGAAATAACAAATACAGAAAGGGATAAAACTACAATGAGGGGAAATCGAGACAACGTACATAATTTACAAGTCCGTAAACCGTTCTATATTACCTAGAGGTTCTTCAGTCAAATCAAATGATCAGGTTGTAGATCGAACATTTTCGAAAAGGTCCATGTTGTTTTACCTCACGAAGTTGTTCACTTAATAAAATGATACATAGAATTGTTGTTGGTTTTTTTATTATACATTGAGAAAACGAAAACCGTTGAATGCATGAATCATTTATTTAAATACTATAAAATTCACTCAAATAACTCGGTATTTGAAGAAACTGTACGTATGGGATATTACGAAACGAGTGTTGCAATCGGACGAAGTGAGAAAAAGTTTTTCGCACGATTTTAGTGTACAATTTTATTGCACGAGTGCGATAAGTTCGATTTCTCGCATGGAGTAATATAAATAACGATATATTTCGTTCAAGTCAATGGAATAAGTGATTGTATGTATTTAATATATATATTTATGCAACTCCGTGCGAGAAGTGATTACTTCTCACGCGCTCCGCTTCGCTTCGCGTGCGAGAAATCGCACTTCTCGCACTAGTGAAATAAAATTGTATACGAAAATCGTGCGAGAAACTTTTTCTCAACTCGCTTCAAACTCACTGTCGTCAGAAAAAGTTTTATCGCACTCGTCTCGTAATATACTATTGAATCAATGAAATTATTTAATCAAACCTATATACATACGAAACTGTTTCCATAGATATAACTGGATTGATTAAAATAATGCCTTATTTGAGCGGATTCAATGTTTAATAGCAACGAAAAAGTATTTCTTCAAGTGCATTAAAAAATATAATTGAAAACAGCGACTAAAGATCAAATGTATTCATATTATCTGCAGAAAATAGTAAAATTCATCCACTAAGTCACTCGAAAATACATTGTGTCCGTTTCATTTGAAAATCCATATAATTGAGGCAAACGAATATCAACTGAGGTCTAATAAATATCGTTCACATTGGAATAAATATTGTCAACATTAAAAAAAATGTTGTCCTCCATTACTACATATTGTATTCATCCAACGATAAATTCAGTTGGTAGGATTAACAATATAATACAATATCATATGAATACCTATTTAGTCTCACGTTTTGTATAGGACAGTTTCATTGAATCAACACAATATTTAGTCAAAAACATCAAATATTTTATTGAGTCAATGAAAAATTTTTCCATTGGACGAACTAATCAGTCAAATATATAATTGCTTTAAGCAAATAGATTACTCGAAAATATCCAAATAAATGGTTCATTCATCTAACTCCGTTGATTCAACAACATATTTCTCTCAGTGTAGCATCATTCGATTTCCTCAAGTAAAATGTTTCTCTAATTCACCGTGCATTTACCATTTTATTCTACTTTCCTGTGTATGTGAAGCACTAATACCGACAGAAATATTTTCCTCTATCAGTAGAGTGAGTAGTCATCCGGTACCTTAAGCACGGCATTAATTAGTCAGCTGCCCCGTACTTATAGCTCCCACGAGCTCGAGTAGCTCGGAGCTCAGACCACTCACTTACATTGCCATTATTCAATTTTTCTTCCTCATATTACATGGTTTACTGCTACCGCGGTGTGTTGCAGGATATGGAGAACTCGGAGTACAAATCGACGATGAAAAGAGTGTGGTGATGCTTATGCTCGACTTACCAGCGCAGTGGCCGAGTGAATAATCTCCGCCAGTGCTCCAACACTGTACTATACAGAATTACGCCAGTGCGTTAAACATCCAGTACAGTCACCGTGGGCAACAGAAGTAAAAGCAAAATATACGTGAACCCACGTATTTGCCTTGGTGCAGAGGGAGTAAACTCCAGCAGCCGTGGCAAGGCAGTGCATAATGTGCGCTGGTAGACTCAGGTAGCACATACCTCAATTTTCACACTAGCCATGAATATGCAGTGAAAGGGTTTACAGAGCATATCGCTGTGTCTGTTCTGCTAGTTCCTCTGCAAGGGGTGGAAAATTATGGAAAAGCACTGCGAACAGCGAAAAGGGACTCGCGATATAGGACTTGGAGCTCCGAGCATGAGCTTCCAACTGGATTTGTTCAGCTCGTATGAAGGGGATGAGTTTTCATACACCTATGAATACATCATCAACACGAGAGCTTCTTAAATGCCAAAATCGTAAAACTCCAATTATATAAACGCTTGAATCTTACGACAATGTTCGCTATCTGTCAAGCCCTCGGTTAGTCTCATAGCACTGAGAAAAAAATACCGTTGAATAAACGAAATTATTTATTTCAGTCCTATATAATTGACTCAAATAGCTTAGTATTGAGAACAATTATACGTATGGTATAAATGATGATACTGAAGTTTGCATCGTTGGAATGCAACGAAAGGAATTTAGAAAAATTCTGATTACCTTCAATCATCGTAAAAGGTACAAATAAAAATGAATTCAATAACTAGCATTGAGAATAAAGGTCACCCTATATTACTCCGCTTTTTAAAGTCCTTTAGCTTTTATGATTTATTTATTTTTGTCGTTGCATCCGAACGATGAAAAAATCAATGAAATATGACGATATATTTCGTTGAGTCAATTGTATAAAAACAGTCGTTTTTATGTAATCCAAAGTATCAGTACAAATAAAGAATTATATGTTTCGTTGAATCAATGAAATAACTGATTCTCGTATTGTATTGTAACTGTACTTAATATACATATTACCATCAATAAAATTATTTAATTAAAACTACATACATGCGGAACTGTTTCTGTGGATACAATGAATAAATACAAATAATTAAGCTATTAGTCAATTATATAGGATTCAAATAAATGATTTAGTTCATTCAACGATTTTTGTTTATTCAGTGGTGGAGGACTTCGAAAAAAAACACATCATTGCTCACGAATTTTTTTATTTATATCAACCATGACTATACCGCAAGGTCTTCATTTACTTTTCTCATTCTTGGTGCCATCACGGTGCGATCTCTGGGTTTTTTTCATTATTCCCTAGCAAGCAATAGCTCGTGAAGTGAGTTACGTGAACGATCTCGAGAATAGTCGTTGCCGGTAGTAAAGGTTTTTTTTTTTTTTCTTGTCTGACACGATGAGCCAGGTAGAATATATTGTATAGTAAGTCTGTTGTATCTTTCCGTGGTGAACGAGGCGTTATTTGTACGCCTTGGGAACCTCGAGCTTCTCGGCTGTTGATCCGACCGCGTGGGTGGTTGCGACTATTTTTTTTCTACTCACGTGTACTGTACAAACCCTAGGAAAGAATGGGGAGTGAGAAAGGGCGTGTTCCGAGAAACGGAAACTAGACACGTTACATATATGCTCACACTGTCGTAACCGACGTTGTTAAAGTCACAACCTTTCAGCTTGTTCCTTCGTCGACTTCAGAATGAATACGAACGAAGGACGAACTGCATATGGATCAGGAGTACATGCTCGTATACCCAGATGGAAATTTATACAAGGGGTTATATGTTGCACTTTCGGGCTTCCACAGCGCCACCGTTAGCTTCGAGACTCAACGAAACGCGATGATTCTACATTTACGTAAATCATTCTCACTCCAGATGTTTCACACTATCAGTAGAATGGAATCACAAATTGAACATTTTGCTTCCTCATAGAGGAAGCGAAAAGTGAGTGTTCGTGTGTAGGTGTGTGTGTGTGTGGCTGTGCAGGTCTTCGAAATTTCAATCATCTGTAACTCAAGAATCGTTGAAACGATTGAGCTAAAATTTTACACTCAAGTGAAGCAGCAGTTTGTCTTTGATTGTTGCAGTTTTTTGTGAAATGTATGCAGGAATTTTTACTTTATGCCTTTTCGAAATTTTTCAAAAAAGGACGTGCGCACTTTAGCTTTAGTAAAATTGATAATATTTCCCTCAATAATTCTCCACACCGAGAGAAAAGGTTTCGTTGATTCAAAGAAATTTCTTTGAAATCCCAAGCTAAAAAACATTTCCTTCAAATCGAAGGAATAATATACTTGATCTAATATTATCTTTTTTTTTAATAATGAGAAATTCAATGAAATGTAGTGACATTGAATCAAGGAATTTTTTTTTGAAATTTATTTAGGCAATTTTTTAAGGCATTCTGCCTTACAACGAATGTCTTATCTTATAATTAAGATAATTATAATAAATAATAATTAAGGTTTATGCGAACTTCAACATTTAAATAAAATTCGGTTACCCGGTAGATGTCAATGCAGAAAATTGATATACTAGTCGACAAATAGATTGGTTTTATAACGATTCTTCATTCATTTTGCAACTTGAGTGCACTCGAGCATTTTCTGTTTAATTGCAACCTATCATGTATGAATACTGTCTATTTCGTCTTAAACTTCATATATCTTCGTAATACGACATTTTGACGGCTGTCGATGAAAGTACCATTGAAACCATTAGAAAAATGAATGTACCGTTTATAATAAATTCAATAGACAAAAAAGCTGACTGGTTACTGATAACCAGACTGGAAAACCGCGGCATTCTAACTTTTATGATAAATGAAAAAAAAAGTGAATAATGTCGGCATTGCAATCAGAGCCAATAAAAACAACTTTTCCACAACGAGGAAAGTATGATGTTGAATTTAAGAGCTTGCATATTAAACGCGATGTTTAAACATTTTTAGTACATCACGCATTCATTGTACCTACACATGTATATCAAAATTTCATATATTGGCTTCAGCATAAAAACTTCCCGTACCGTTACATTAAATTTCGAGCAAATTTCGGATGCTTTTACCCTGGAGCAAAACACTTTATTCCACGTTTCAAGAAACTATAATTTATTTATGAAACGAGCACAACGTGCTAGTTTCTGGTAGTTTGTATGAACCCTTCGAGTATTCTCATTCAGTATAAACGTAGGAAAAATAAAGGTTTTCCGCAATTTTCCTGTGCAAATACGATCCAGTAGTGCATTTGAAAAATTCGTTTCCTAATGCACTAATGCAAGTTTACATGATAAATCATCTTTCGTTCAAATCTCCCAAAACCGATTTCAAACACATAGAATATTAACGGTTATTTTAATACATCAATTGATGCTCTATGTTTGTACGTCTGATGATCTCAATATAATCCGTTTATTTGTACTTTTTCCATCCTTTTTTAAATTTTAAATTTATGGGTTTTTTTTTCGTTTTTGTTGCAGTATATTTTCGTGGTGATGGCTGTACTCGTGTTGGAGGCTGGAGTCGGAGCACTCGCTCGACTTTACGAAGAACAGGTCGGTCCTGAACTCAAGATGACCCTTAATCGTACATTCCTCGACAATTATTCCGTGCGATCCAAAGAAACGGCGGCTATCGACCAGATGCAGATAGAAGTGAGTAATAACGATAAAAAAAGTCGAATAAACTTGATCCTTTTACGGTAACCAGATATTTTTATCGAGCTTTTTATACGTCGGCCGGTTCATCGTCGGAAAACGACGTTCTCCTGTATCGGCATGTGCATTCACGTTACAAACAGTATCGTAAACTCGAGTCTAGGTAGACAATATCCCGTAAACGATGGTGCGTTGCTCGAGCGAGGAGCGCCGCTCCGGAACGTAATGGTCCCTACAATTCTCCTCGTTCCGAACTCACCGATTACTACCGGTATCTGTGCTCCTGCGTCTGGACGACCGTTATCGTACCAGACAATCAAATATAAACGTCTCGACGAATTTTCATTTCGTTATTTTCGATACTAAACCCAGAAAGCGCTCATGCAATTTTCTCTTAAATCCTGTGTAATTTATTCTTACGATATCATCATCAGTGTTTTAAATTAATGATGACCCTGAAGATATGTGCATCTGCGAAATTCAAGTCTTTGCACCGTTAATGCGAAACGCTGTGGTCGAGAATTTTTTTTTGCTAAGGCACATTTTTATGTTCTGCAATTTTCTAGTGGCATCTTTTCCAGTTTTTTATTAATTTTGAAATATTGGCAGCCATTTTTGTCCTTTTTTTGCAGTTACAGTCTTACTGCTTCACCTGTGCATACAAAAAAGGAAATTTCAAGGCACATCTTTAAACTTTGTGATTCTCTAGTGGCGCCTATTTTTTGATTTCTTTTTTAATGATTTTGAAAAAGTGGCAACAATTTTCGTTACTTTTTATTGCAGAAACAGCCGTACCGCTTCACCTGCGCGTGAAAAAAATGGTTTGTGAAGACGCATCTTCACGTTTTGCGATTCTTTAGAGGCGCCTATTTTAAGTTTTTAAGTGAGAAGAGGAAATCTCTCTCAATCTCGTTTTGCGCTGCATATGAGCAATTTTTCATGAAAATATAGAAAACACATCAGCAGAATATGAATAACAATTTTTTTTTCCTATAACAAATTGAAGTAATTTTTCTGAATTAGATCTTTCCGAACAAATTCAACATTTTTTAGTTTCCAGAAATGTACAGATGAATTGTACAATTGTACAACAGTACGATCGTAACTGCAAACACAAAGTGGAAAAAATGGCTGCCAATATTTCAGAACCATTTTTTAAAAAACCTAAAAAAACGCCCCTAGAGAATTGCAAAACGTAAAAATGTGCCTGAGCAAAAACATTCTCTTCTGTGTTTCCACAGTAATGGCGTGACATCTTTGGAATTTTGCAGATGCGCATATCTTCAGGACTATAGATTTATTAATTTTTTTTTAACCTAACGATAATGTATTTTCATATGTTTCAGTTCAAATGCTGCGGTGCTCTCAGATTCGAGGATTGGCTTGTCAGTGAGTGGTCCAAAGACGAGGATGTTCTTCGCGACGGAAGTCTCGTACCCGATAGCTGCTGCAAAACCTTGACGCCACTCTGCGGCAAGCGAGACCATCCATCAAATATACAGTATACGGTGCGTCCTGCTGTTGAATTTAACGGAAAATATATTAATACAGAAAGTGTTGAAATTCTGAAGATTCCCCGGAATGAAATCTTCATTGCGTTGGTATTCTTCCAGTACCTAACCAGAAAAAAATAGTACAATGAGTTTTCAAAATTCTTCGATGTATGTCACTTTAGCCGTGTATAAATAATTTATTAAGATTGGCCTCAATGAATTGAAATCCTTGAAAAAAATTTGCAATTTCTTGTCACTGCTTAAAAAATTGCATTGCAACTTTTTAATGACTAGAAAGAAAATGCATTTCTAATAAAATCATACGACAATTTCCCGGTTAGAATGTCGGAGTCATTCATTCTTCAAAACATTGAGCGTATATTACCATTTTTTCCAGAAACTTCTATGCGATTTCTAACATTTTTTGTCAACGCAAAAAGAAAGGACTTCTGTTCACAAAAGCTACGGATAATTGAAAAAAAAGAAAGTCAATTAGAGAATAAATATTTTCGAATGAAACGCTGTAGGCTTACAAACCTGAATATATAAAACCTTTCTAACTTTGTTTATATCAAATTGTAAAAAGAAATCCATTGCTACATTTTTTCTACATGTTCTGAATTATAAATAATCGTCATGATAATAAATGTATGTCTTTCAGGGTTGCATTTACAAGTTCCTCGAAACGACGAAGGATCACTTGATAATTCTCGGTGCAGTCGGTTTGGGTCTCTCTGTGCTGGAAGTATTCGGCATTATTCTGGGTTCCTGTCTTTATATAAAACTAAGACACGATTTCGATGACTGAGAATTACTTCACCACGAGGACAATAACAACGGCCGGTCGTGGTGCAGATACGCGCAAGATCGCGTCTGACAGGAGGACTAGCCCGAAGTGGCATGACATAGTGTTAACGGAGAATTTCAAGAACTCGAAGGCCAATCGAGTCAGTGTTGAAGTTTTTATTTTCGAGAACCACTCATCGTCACGGTCCGCGTTCGTCTTGACCGAATTTTCCGCTCGCCTCGAAGCCCGAGTATGTTCGACATTCTCAGAATTATTTGAGCCGCACAATTTGGACTCTCATACATATTCGTAACGTCGCTATTTATAACGAGCGAATGGAAATGAAAAATCATGAATCTCTCTTTCCCCCTCAATTTTGCGCTAGCGAGTGAGCGTGTGGCGTTTATCCAATGTTTTTTTTTACCGTGACGCAGGCGTCTCGGCACAAATTATTCGTAATTCCGATACTGCCACTACGATATATCATTGTACATTTAATAACAAAACGACAAACAAAAACGAAGATGATTTTACAAGAAAAAAATAAAAAAATAAAAGCAAAACGTTAAGGAAATGCAAAATCGTAAGCACGGCATCGTCAACGTCCGCGGCTAAACCAAATACGACCAATATATAACGACTGAATTCTTGCGATCGATAAATCGCTGAAGAAAATTTTTTGCCGCAATCACCAAATAGAGATCCGACGTAAACGGATTATTCTCTGCCTTTTTCATATACATTGCGGGATCCCCTGCTTGGGAGATCGATCGTAAAATATATATATATATATATTTAAAAAGTCAAGGGTAAGAGTGTGTAATACTAAAATAAAATATAACTGTCAAATTCTTTCTCGTTCCATGTGTGCGCTCGATGTGCCGAAACTGCCAATCAAAATTTGATAGACTCCTTTAAATGTAGTAAAGTCAATAAATACTTCCGGTTAGAAAATTTTATACAGTTTCAATCGAGAATTTTCGCTATCTATAATCATGCGCAAAGAAAAATCGAAAAATAAAAAAAAGGAAGATACGCAGTATTGGTAAGAGTAGGGAAAAATATTTGTGGCTACGTGTATAGTTGACTCTCGCGATTCTGGAAAACCGCGAGACGACGTGAGCGTTTTTTTACTGTTGACTCAGAGTCGCGACTACGAATAAAACGTAGCATAGAGCAAGATATTGTATAGAATCGTACACAGTGCCTTTGTAATCGATAAGCGAAAGCGATATTTTAAATTCCAGAAAATCAACATGTACATTTTCAAACAATATTTTAGTTTGTTACTCTCTTACTGTGGAGTCTGCAATTGAGGGTTTTTTTAGCCATTTTGTTGCATGCACGTAATGTCTCCAAACAGTATTCACTCGACTAATTTCGTTGTAATGGGTATAAAATTTTATTATTACTCTATTATTTATGAAAACTGTAAGTCTTCTTTACTATTATTATATTTGCGTGAAAATATACGAGCAGCTGTCTCTGAAGTTAACTCGTATAAATATTATAATTATAGCTCTACTACTGTTGCGTTATAATATATTATCACATAAATATTATACATATTGTATATTGTACATATCAAACGCTATTCTGTTACGAATAAATGTGAAAAACAACACGAATTTTCTTTGGCTCGAAACTTGTATATAACTATGATAACAGTTTATATAGAACTATGATCACAACAATTTAAAATGAGATTCATAAAGTTATAAATACAGCTGAAATATATATTATAACTTGGGATGTACGAATAGTGCTGATATATTGATATTTAATTCTTAATTTTATCTGAATATTTAAAAAAATGACTTATTCAAAACTTCACGAATTATTCAAAAATTTCTGAATTATTCCAAACAATCATGAATTATTTGAATAATTCGTGAATTCATCCCATATTCGCTACTTATTAGAATATTCTTGAATAAAAAATTATTCTGATCAGCCGAATTTCTTATATCGACTGCAGATAGTTATTCATTCATAGCAGGTCAGACTTTGGTTAAAGAGCATTTTGATCAATTTGAATGCCTCCATACCTATTTAACATCAGCTTATTAAAATATGCTTTACGAATAGTCTATCCCAATATTTGAAAGTATTCACCGTCCAATATTTTTATTTGTTTCTTTATGAACGTTGTCTTTGTAAAGAATGTTCTGATGCAAGAGAATTTGACTCATTCGATTCTCCTCTGCCCCATTACAAAATCATTCGATTCTGATTATTCTTGTACATATCAGCAGTCGGTAATAAAGACAGCGATGTTTTCGCCAATGCTTTCCTTCCAAACGTAATAATAACCATGGCGGCTGCCATGAACGCTTCTTGGTAGTTTACAAGCCGGTTCAATAAATCAATATTCGCATAATTTATCGTACCGTTTCTTAGTATGATGTTACACGATCAAGCGACATTTTCGGGGCACCGGGTCAACGAAGATTAGGGGATAAATTCTGCCTCTGAAAATGGGTTCCGACAAGGTAGGGTTATGTGTTTTGACAGCTGTCTAATTCAATGTTTATAATTTTTTCGCTCGTCGTGAATTCACGATATCTAACCTCATGTGTTTGTATAACACACACTATCATTAATTATATTACATTGGCAATAAATGACTATTATTTATCTTTGGCTCTCAGGAATAGCTTTCTTTCTTGTATGTAGGTTTTGTACTACTTCTCTCAAATTTCAGAGCTATTACACTAAAACTATCTTCCTTTCTTCTCGCTTCAGTCTTTGGCTCAGTTTTTCTTAATTAGAACAATTTCTTTCTTTTTTTTATTGCTTTTTACAAAGTGCTCCATATATGTGAGCCAAAATTGATAAAGATATAACAGACACTATCGTTAATTATATTACATTGGTAATAAACAGATATTATTTACATTTGGCTCTCAGAAATAGGTTTCTTTGTTGTATGTAGGTTTTGTACTACTTCTCTCAAATTTCTGAGCTATTACACCAAAACCATCTTCCTTCTTCCTCGCTTCAGTCTTTGGTTCAGTTTTGCTCAATTGGAGCAATCGCTTCCTTTTTTTTGTTGCTCTTTACAAAGTTCTCCATATGTGTGAGCCAAAATCGATAAAGATATGAAACACACTATTATTAATTATATTACATTGGCAATAAACAAACATTATTCACTTTGGTTCTCAAAAAAAGGTTTCTTTGTTGTATGTAGGTTTTGTACTACTTCTCTCAAATTTCTGAGCTATTACACCAAAACCATCTTCCTTCCTCCTCGCTTCAGTCTTTGGTTCAGTTTCGCTTATTTAGAGCAATCGCTTACCTTTTATTTTTACTTTTACAAAATTCTACATATGTGTGAGTCAAAATTGATAAACATACTTTCAGACAGAGGTAGTCGTAAAAATCAAATAATAATGAACTAGCAAAGTGCATGGTTCTACTTTGCATTCTGAATTTTCCTTGTTATCTGCAAATTTGATTATGTAGAAGGGTTTTACGCCATTAATGAATAAATAAATAAAAATATTACAGGTGTTGTACAGACTAGATCAGCCTCATGGCTCCGGCAGTGTTTTCATATCCTGGCGTCCAGGAAACAGCACTCATCTTGCAACCACAGGTTGCGATTCGTCCGTTGCCATTGTAGACAGACAGGGAGAAATTCAAGAGCGTATACAGATCTCAGGCCTATGCACTGGGTTTGGGTGGGATGCCGATGGTGATGTTTTAGCAATAATCACTAATAACTCGTCTGTTATCACCCTGTGGGATGCCACCACAGGGAAAAGATCTCAGGTCGATGCAGGAGTCAGAGACAGCCTAACGTGTATGATGTGGGCAAAAAATAGTTGTGTTTTAGCTGTAGGAACACAAAAAGGAAATTTGGCGCTCTATGATCATCTTAATGCAAAGTACTAGACCATTTTTTCACAGAAAGTGCAGAGTACTTTACTCTTGTTGAAACAAGGCAAAATTTTCCAAATTTTTCCATAATTTTTGGTAGATGCACAGAATATTTTGAAGGGTGATTTGCATGCATTCTTCAAATGTACTAGGAACAATGTCGCATAGGGTGAAGGCGCCAGTGGGTGGACGGGCCCAGTAAATGGACACTGTCCATAAGAGCACGTGCATAAAAAGCGTCCATTCACTGGGTTTTTTCGTCTGCTCCGTGAATAACATATTGTTTTCGAGATGTATGAGACATAATCTATCTGAAAAAAAATCACTTTTATAATGCACGAAACGGTTGAAATGCGGATACTATCAACATTTCCGCGTGTAACTCTGATTTTCGCGTCACTTCGTATAGGTGTAGAATTGATCTCCAGAAAAATTGAAAAAAAATCGTCAACTTCATGTAAGGTGTAATCAACATAATGTATCCAATTGTAATCGCCAAATATGTCTGAAAATTAAGCGGGCGTCTTGTGAACGTCTGACGCTTGATTTTGATTGTGAACCTGACCTCGTTCAGGAATATCAGCACAAGCTAATTGAGTCAAGTAAATTGGATGCACATGAAGGTACATTTATCACGGACTTAATGAATTGAAAGTTACGTCGGACAGTCAATTATATTTCTCGCAGCGTTCTTGTAAATGGACTCATATTACTGCGTAAAAAAAAAATGTTAGATTTTTCGCATCGTTATCCTGCCAATCTGATCAATTACGATGATAAAATTACATCTAAGGACGTTACGGTTATCACGAATTAGATTTGCCCAGATGTGCGCAACCGTTCGACGAGAAACTATTTTTTTTCTGAGTTAAAGTACATTCAATTGGCAGGTTCGAAAATGTCAGGTTTATGATTTCCCATGATAAATTCAAACTATTGCTGTTTCTAAATTTTATAAATTATATTTTGAGTTAATGAAGTCATTACCCGTCACAATTTTCAGTTTGTGTATAAGATTCGAGTAATATTGGATATTAATAATCCCCCATTGAAAGGAAAAAGTCAAACACATTTTAAAACTTTACTTCAGTGCAAAAACATCGTGAGAGATAGTTCTGACACCGAATTTGACCAAAATAAATTATTAACAGTTATAAATTATATTATGACTTTTTTTTATACTGGCACCCTGTAAAAGATGATTTGTCCATTTACAAATATTGCTTTCTAAAGATCTTAGAATAAGTTTTTAAAAAAATGGAGCCCTTGTGCTCCTAAACTAGATTCGTATTCTTTGAGGCGGTAAAAGTCCAAGGTTTCTGAGATACGCCCTATCCAACATTCAATACTAATATACAAAGACGTGTGAATTGGTTTATTCAATTGAATTTGTATATCTATGGGAATTCCCTGACCCAGGGTCAGATACTATGCAAATTTTTCTTAAAACAGACAATCAGACCACCAAAAATTATGAAAACATTTTCAAAGGAGGATCATTGATGTACAAGAGTGAAGTCCTCTAGTCTCGTTGTTATATATATCATTCCATATTTATGGAATACACATAAGAAGTTGTTGTTTCAGGCGTATACCCATTTTAGGGAAGCACAAGAAAAGAATTGTCTGTGGTGCGTGGTCCAACGAGGGTCTTATCGCTCTGGCTGGTGATGATAGAGTTTTAACAGTTAGCACAAGCGAGGGAGATACTCGCAGAGAAATTCCGTTACAGGGAGATCCGTATGATATTCAGTTCAGTGAAATGAAGATGGATCAGCGTGCAGGTGGTGAAAGCACGGTATATAATGCTCCTTTTTATTAATAATAAATAAATCGAAAAGAATATTTTGTTGCTTACAATAACGATTTCAAGACTCAGGGATGAACTTTCAGTTTAGCTATATGTACAACACACCTTTAAGTATCTATTCATTCTTGTTTATCGGTTGTCCCTGCAGGTTTCGTTGATTGTGGGCAAAACTACGTTGTTTCTCTATAATATTCTGGATCCGGACAATCCAATTGAATTGGCGTTTCAAAAGAGATACGGACCTATAGTGACGTACAAATGGTATGATTTCAACTGATTTGAAAACTATCTCAAAGTATCGTATTACGTTTTCAAGACTACGATATTAATCCGATTGATTTCCGGTTCAGGTATGGAGACGGTTATATACTTGTGGGTTTCGAAGCCGGATATTTTATCTCGATATCAACACATATCAAAGAGGTCGGTCAGGAGTTATTTCAAGTGAAAAATCACAGGGATTCGCTAAACGACATAGCGCTGAGTCCGTTAACAGGAAAAGTCGCGACTTGCGGCGACAACTCGATCAAAATTCACAGTGTTCAGAATTTAGAAGAAACTGAGAAAGTCATAACTGTTATTGGTGAGGCAGGTGTGAGCAGCATCGAGTGGTCCGCCGATGGAACGATGATTGCTGCCGTGACTCACAGTGGAAACGTTCTTATTTATCTCGCTGAAATACCAAAATTGATTAGCGTTTGCGGAAACAGGATAGCGCTACTTTCAAGTCTGACGGAGGTGATCGTTCACCACTATACACTCGACAAGGTAAATAAAAAAATTATGAACGAGTTGATATATGATATATGAAAAAGCGATTTGATTTCAAAATAACTTTACTACTTGGTCCCTTTTTTATTTATTGATTACCGTTATTTCTGCAGTCCAATGAAGCCGTGCGATCCTTTTGCTCACAATCATTTTCATTAATCCGGAAGTAATCTATAATATTTTACTGTGCATTTTTTTTTCTCTTGTTAAAGCATGTGACATTCTCTGTCAAAATGTGATGGGAGTTGCTTCAATAGATTGTTAGAAGGAATGAAGCACAAAAAAATCACGAGTTTTGCAGTATTTCGGCTCTTGGGCCCTTAGAATTTCAATCTCAGCAAAACCTTCTTTGGTGTTTCAGGATAAACCCGAGCCACACGTTATTAATACAATTATCGAACCATCCATCCTCGCTGTTGGTCCTGTACACGCCGCAGTCGCATTAAACAATCGAGCACTTTTTTGGGAATTGTCCGACGAAAACTACGACACTTCCGTGCATTTCGAACGTGACTACTTAGCGACTGTGGAGAGTATTCGATTAAATGATATTTACGCAGCGGTTTTGTTTGATGGGAAAATGCAGTTACATACGGTATACATTTCTCGATTATACGAAAGATTCAATTCACTATTTTGAAGTTGAATTTACTGAAAGTGTCCGCATTTTCAGATAAAAGTTGATCAAACTTTAGCAAAGGAGAAAAAAGATACAAAAATGTTTCCTGATTCGAGCACTTCCGATGGCAAGATAACGTGTCACGCACTATCTTCTGATTTTGTTGTTTACGGCACCGACGTAAGACTCACTTGTTTACTTTTTGCGTTATTTTCTTTCGTCATTCATTAAATGGAGAAAACCTTGGATACTGCAGATGGGGCGGATCGTCTATTTCTATCTCGAAGTTTTTAACCATTCGAGCGAATATTTACACAGCAATGGCATAAAACAGATATATTTAGACGCGAATGGTACGCAAATGTGTTTCGTTGACGACAAGCTAGACGTTTACCTTTACGATCCAATAAATGAGAGCGTTATTCCTGTGCCGAACTGCCCTGACGCAATGGAAGGTATCATTTGGGACCAGAATATTTACGAACGCTCGATATTCGCGGTCTACAACAAAAACGTAATCGTTACTTATATCAACGTCAAGTATCATGTCGATGGTGAGTATTTCTTCATTTGAAACCTTGAATGAATTTCGTGGTTCCCGATTTTTATTACAAGTTATATTTATCAGGTATCAAAGTAGTTAAAGTTGGATCGACAAAAGTTCCAACCGAATCGATACCCGTTCTCATGTACAATGGAGAAGTGACTCTCGGCACTGCTGGCGGTAAATTAACAACGATAACCCTGAATTCTCATGAAGAAGTTGGTAACATCGTTGAGAACAAAAAAATTGTCGAAATATTTGAAACACAGATACTTTGCCGAAGGTGAGTAAGCTTTTTGTCATGAAAGATGAATAGAGCTATAATCCTCTCTTGAAAAAGACCTGACACATCGAAAATGGAAATATCGAAAACTGAAGCTACATTTCTAGCATTCTAATTGGTCGTCGATAATTTTGACATAAAACCAGCTTCAGACTGTCATATTCATTGCAAGATCACGTGTGGTGCACTTTTTAAATTGTTGTTTTTTTTGTAGTTTGAAATAGAATTCATTTTTCTTCCGGAAAGAGATTTTTCTTTCTTTCATTTTTCATCGTAAAAAGACATGGCACATTGAAAGTCGATTGTATCGAAAAACTAAATCCTCTCTCAAAAAAGACATGGCGCAATGGCACGTTTAGATAATTGAGAAAGATGAAAGACTGCAAAAGGAATTCCGTCTCAGATTTACGGTTTAATCTTTATCGTTGTCCGAAGATTCAAAAATGCAGATGCAGAAATCTTGAGGGTCATCAAGTAATTATCAAATATCATTATGCAGATTTCAGCAAGCTTGGAGCACGTGCGAGATTCTCGATGATAAAGACTGTTGGATGAAACTAGGAAAAAGCGCTATGTCTAACTTAAACATTGAATTCGGTAAGATTCTAAATCTTATTTTGTCAAGCAGCAAATGAGAGACTGAACATTAAAACTTGTACTGGGCAGCGATTCGAGCCTTTCGAAAAATAGAGGACGCTTCTATGGTTTGGGCTCTCCAAAAACTCGAGAACGTAGAAGAACTAGCTCTGCTATCGGGTCACGTGTGTATTCTCCTGGAAAATTACAATCAAGCAGAAAAGTTTTTCCTTCAATCCTCGCAACCTGTTGAGGCGCTTTACTTGAGACGCGATTTAATGCAGTGGGAGCAAGCTTTGAGTTTAGCTCAGAAATTAAAACCTGAGGAGATACCGTACATCGCAAGAGAATATGCTCAACAACTCGAATTCACGTAAGTTCTTTTCTTTCTTAAAACAAAGCTGCAAAGTTGAACTTGGCAAATAACTTCCTCATTATTTTTGGTTTTTTTTTACAAAGCTACTTCTATGAGGAAGCATATTATTCGATTTTCGCTTCTTCACAGAGGAAGTTTAGTAAAAAAATAAAAAATAATGAGGAACCAATTTGCAAAGTTCAATTTTGCAGCTTTATTTTTCATCAAAATAACATTTCTGAAAAATTTGAACCACATAAATATTTCTGATAAAACTGTGTACCTATTATTGCGAAGTAGTACTGATTTCGTGTCTAAATTTGACTTCGCTATGTTATATTTTGTTAAGGTCAATGCAATAACATCATTTTTCTAAACTTGAAATTCTGACAAACTTGAACCATATTTCGTATTATGACGAAACTATGTACTAATAATCGCTAAATAAGGCCGATTTCATGCATGAAATTAGATTTTGTTATCACATGTTTTAGCAAAGTTAGGCCAAAAACTTATTTTTTTCGAAAATTTCAGAACTCTATAAAATCCCAACCGCTTTACAGATTTCGGTCAAATTCAATACCAAACAGTATTAAGAGTACCTGCAATTATTTAGGGAAATATCATCTATTGTACGAAAGCTAGAGCACGCACGTCCTTTTTTTAAAAAAATTCAAAAAGGCATCAATAGAAAATTTCTGCTACATCCTGTAAGAAATTGCACCAATGAATGCCGAACTGCTGCTTCACTTTTGTGCACAATTTTAGCTCAATCGGTTAAACGGTTCTTGAGTTAGAGGTGATTGAAATTTGGAAGCCGATGCACGTACGCACACACACACACATACTCACAGAGACACTTTTTCTGAACCACTTTTCTCGATGTTTTGGACAATTCTCAGTGTTCTGATAAAATCGCGAAATTTTTTTTCATGAAAACCAAGCTTCTTTTCTATGAGGAAGCAAAAACGAAAAAAAAATACGAGATATCTTTATGTTTGTCGAAAAACGATCGAGTACGTAAAGTTTCTTCGGAATGTACACTTCCCAAATTAATATACGAAATTGCATTGCGTACAATACACTATTGAAATACGACTGCAAAACAGACGAAGATTTAACAAGCTATTTTGTCACAGTAGCCGCGAGTCTTCTGAATTGTTTGTTCTGTAAATAACACGAATCCATCATATAGTGGGAATCACCCGAAAGCGCTTGTGAATTATGAACGAGGTCTTGTCGATTCAAACGTCGCTTCGGGCTCATCCATGCACACTTCAAATCATCGGAGTCAGTGTCTTGCTGGAATCGCAAGGACGTCCATTCGATGCGGGGACAGCAGAAGAGGCGTTGGTATCGCTCTGGAGAACGATAGTCATCGATCGTTGCGCAAAGAGTGCGCGGAGATATTAGAAAACATGAAAGTGAGCATCAACGATAGTTTCGATAATCCTGTTCACCTTTTCTATTCGATGGATATGTATAAATTTAATATCTTCAGCAATTCAATGAAGCCGCTATGTTGTACGAGAGAGCTGAGTATTTCGACAAGGCTGCTTCAGCTTACATAAAATTGAAAAATTGGAGTAAAGTTGGGCAGCTATTGCCACAAATATCCTCGCCGAAAATCAATATTCAATACGCGATTGCGAAAGAAGCCGAAGGAAAGTATGAAGAAGCTGCAAGTGCATATGAAACCGCCAAGGATTACGATAATATCATCAGAATAAATCTCGAGTACCTGAACAATCCTGGTAAGTCAATGGAACTTTAAATGGATGGTGTTGATGTTTGCATCATTGAAATGCAATGGCATAAAAAATAAGCTTAGACAACCAAAGATTATCGCCCTGTGAAGAGAGCCGTAAAATAAGCTAGAATGTTTTTAAATGCTAGTAATCGATGTCATTTTCATCTGTGACTCTTATAAACGTATGAGGTCATCAGAATTTCTCAAAATTTATTCCGTTGCATTCGAACAATGCAAACCGCACCATTCAAATAATCAGTTATTTATTTATTCATTGATTTATCTTCCAAATTTTGGTTTTTTTATGTATTTTAATTCAATTGTAATTTTTTCGCGTAGCACGTAGCGTAGAAGTCGTGCAACAGACCAAGAGCATAGAAGGTGCCAAATTGGTAGCGAGATTTTTCCAAAAGATGAACGACTACAATTCGGCAATAAAATTCCTCATTCTGTCCAACTGTCATGACGAGGCTTTTCAGCTTGCGAATCAACACGGTAAAATGGAACTTTACGGAGAAATTTTGGTCAATACACTGGACGATGACAATATCAGAGAAGAGGATTTCCGAAGTCTTGCTATTCATTTCGAGACTCAGAAGAACAGTCTTCTAGCGGGGAAGTATTATTTTCACGCGAAAGAATATCACAAAGTAAGCAATTTTTTTTGGCCTGCAGTAACTATTATAGACAGGAAGTTTTATTCATATTGATTGTTTTAGGCTTTGAGGCACTTATTGAAAGCAGCTCAATTAGCTGCCGATGATGACGCCGCATTGTCCTTAGCTATAGACACCGTAGCTTCTTCAAAAGACGAAAAACTCGGGAATCAGTTAATTGACTTTCTTCTTGGCGGTGACGGCTTACCAAAAGTAATTCACTTTTTTAAATGTAAAAACATCTTTATCTTTATCTTTAGAGGCCCTTTTTCAGTGATAAGTGTTTTCAAAAAGTGTAATGACGTTTGTAAAATATTCATCAACTAGAGCTAAATGACGAGAAAGATCGCAGCCCTTTTATAATACTCGCAAAATGTAGCAAAATATTCTGAAAAAGTATAACGGTGCTTTAAGATAATTGATGTCTCAGTATATTACACAATAACTATTTCTAAAGATGTTTTCACGTAACAATGACATTATTGAACAACGCTAAACGTAGTGAGTAAATTTCGTGTGATGACAATACGCGAAATATGCTTATTACTTTTTTCTTATATGTCGATAGTTTACAGGAATCGTTAAAACAGTGTATTTTTATAGGATCCTAAGTACTTGTTCCGTCTGTATATGGCGAGAAAGCAATACAGAGAGGCTGCGAAGACTGCAATAATCATAGCCAATGAAGAACAAATAAACGGTAAAGCATTAATCGCAGACAAACGAGAATTTTTATCCTAAGCCCTTCTTTGAAACTTAATATCTCTACAGGAAACTATCGCAGTGCGCACGACGTTCTGTTTGGCATGTACCAAGAGCTCAAACGGAACAAAATCACGACACCCTTGGAAATGAAAAACAATTTGCGGCTTTTGCATTCCTACATCCTCGTGAGACTGCACGTAAAACGGAATGACCATTTGAGAGGTGCTAGGATGCTTATACGAGTTGCGAATAACATCTCGAAATTTCCTTCACGTAAGTGTTTTCCGACTTCGGCCTCCGTGAGGCAAATCGAGTCATCCGTCCTTACGACATGCTTATTAAAGAGTATTTTAATATGTATTATATCAAATGTGACCTTAGTTTAAATTTGACACAGTTAAAAATGTGATCTCATGCTGGCTAGAGTCTCGAGTCTCATAAAGTTAAAACAAAATAGAAATTGTAACAGAAAAATCAGTGTAGTAATAAAAAAAAAACACGTTGAGCTGAGTCACCATCTACACCTAAAACAATAAATGTGACACAAAACTTATTTTACTAGCTAGCAAACATATAAAATCACATAATTACTATAGAAGATAATGAGAAATAAAACTTGCTGAAGGGGCTTTGATCAGGGCCAAACGTAAAAACAAATTTGAAAAATAGTAATAATAATGAAGCCGTCATTCGCCGAAGCATTCTTTAAATATTCCTGATAAACGGCTAAAGCAACTTTCAATACTTATTAAAGAGTATTTTGTTTTCAGACATCGTTCCTATTTTAACATCGACCGTAATAGAGTGCCATCGAGCAGGCTTGAAGCACGCTGCATTTAATTTCGCGGCGATGTTAATGCGTCCCGAGTATCGAACACAAGTTGATGCAAAGTACAGCAAAAAAATTGAGGCGATCGTCCGAAAACCGCCGAGAACGAAAGACCATGAGATTGAGGACGAGCCATTAACTCCATGTCCCTACTGCAGAAGTAGACTCGCTGAAACTGAAATTACTTGCGATAAATGCAAGAATACTATACCATTTTGTATAGCGACTGTTAGTATAGATTACTATATTGAGTTTTTTATAGAATGACTTTTTATTTGTTCATGACTTCTAACACTCATTATTATTATTTTCTTTTAATTTAAGTTAACGAACTTTCCAATTGAATAAGCTATATGTGGGTACGCCGGATTCATAAAGCGTCTAAAATAATCAAGCACCCGTCAAAATTGACGCAATCAGATTGGAACGATTATTTATAGATAGTTTAAACGTTTAGTACGGATTTGCTTTCATTTTTACATCAATTAGGTTGGAAAACGTCACTTAGCCTGGTATCGTGCACTTTGACCTTGGTTCCATTGGACATTAGTTCGGTGACGTCACCATCTTTTATAATCCATGATTTTTTGTATGATTTGTAAATCCGTAGTACTTTTCGTTTTTTTCTCTATCTCTGATCTAAGTACGTTAAAATTCTTGATTCAAAGATCCATTTTGCCTGTCCTCCCATAAACGCCGCATAAAAAGATCGAATTTCAAATTTTTATTATTCATCCAAATAGTTCGTAAAAGTCTTTAAGATTTTCTGCAAGTTAAAATCAATAGCTCATCTACGATATTTCAAAAGCTTATGCATACGAGTTTGAATTGTCTCCGTGACATAACTAACTTAAGGGCGTAACGATCAAACTACACTGGAAAAACCAATGAAATTTATTTGAAACCGTTTTTACTAAATACATCAACAGCCATTGAAATGAGAACCTTTGCCTTTCCTCACGAATTGTTTTTTTTTCGTTTTGTTATTCGCATTTAGAGCTTTTTTTGTAATGACTGTCGACACGGCACACATCAGCTTCGAGTTTTCAATAACGGACAGAATTTATTCTATAATATAGCGAAATAATCATTTTTCGATATGTTCTGATATTTACGGTACGAATTGTTTTAGGGACGTCATATCATCGAAGAGGACTTTACAGTCTGCCCTCAGTGTGACTTCCCGGCTATAAGAAGTGAATTCCTCCGGTGAGAATTGAAAAATAGGTGCAAAGGCCCGATGTATATATTTCCTTTAGCTTCGCTAATTTATTTGTGTGCTCGATAGGATTGTGGAGACCGAAGAGATTTGTCCGATGTGCAGCGAACGCGTGGAATCGAAATCGGTGCCTCATGATGCGAATATCCGTCCTTACCTCGAGCTTCAAGACGAAAAGAAGCTAAATGCGTAGTTACGAACGAATCAGCACTCATATAATTTAAATATGAAAAAGAGGCGAAAAAAACAGGCCTATGAATGGCACGCAAAATTCAAAAACATAATCCGTCCAGACTTGAATATAGTAGCGTAAAAATAGTGTTGCGCTTTGCAAATGCGTATTAGGACTGAAATTTTATATATACATATATATATATTCTATCATGACGTTTGAATTAACTCCCGAGATATTTTCTCGAGTTCTTATATACCTGATTTCAAAAGCCCGGTTCCGGGACCATGACATTTTTTAAATGTAATTTTTAAGCCGCAACGAAACCGTCCAATTTCAGTACAATGCACTAGAAGTACAATTCAGTAATTTGTAGGATACGTGTAATTAAGAAAAAGATTATGATGTAACAATAAATGTAGCCATTGATTTTATTGTGAATATACGATCGCCATTTCCAGTGCCATTGAATTGCACCGGTGAAGATCGCTTGTAAAAATTATTTGCAATAAATCGTAATCTTACAATGAATTAAACATTACCTCAAAAGTCTTTGACTGTGCACGTGAAAAAATGTATTTTGTAAAAAAAATTGTTCGCTATCAACCGTAATTTTAAGGATGTATGATACGTACAGTCCCGCCAAAAGTGAATTTCCGAGACAATTACAATCACTTCCCGATAGGATAAAAATCGGAAAAAAATAATGCATATAAAACGTGCTGGAAAGATTGATATCGCATAATAATAATCCCAAAATGTTATTAACAGATTGGTGAATTGAACAATTGTCCAACGAACAATCAGTCAACCTAACTTTTTTTCTAATGAAAATGATATGTTAATTTATTTGAATACGTACGAATTTTTTCAGATTTTTTTCTTTATTTTGGTTTTGACTTTTTTTATTAAAAAATGTGCGCGAAATAACGAATTTTAGATGTGTTCGGCATAAAACCATCTTCTACACTCAAGATTTTTTTGCAAAATGCATATCCAAAATTTGTTATATTCTGCGTATTTTGCAAAACAAAAAAAATCAAAATAAAGAAAAAAATCTGAAAAAATTCGTACGCATTCAAATGAATTAACGTATCATTTTCATTAGAAAAAAAGTTAGGTTGACTGATTGTTTGTTGAACATTTGTTTACTTCACTAATTTGTTAATAACATTTCGGGAATATTATTATGCGAATTCAATCTTTTCAGCACGTTTTATATGCATAATTTTTTTTCCGATTTTTATCCCATCGGGAAGTGATCGAAATTGTCTCTGAAACTCACTTTTTGCGGAACTGTACGTATCATACATTCTTAATAACGAGAAATTAAATAGCAAAATTCACTGTTCGTGACGTATAATATAATGTGCTGCTTACTTAGCTGCTTTTCCCCGCAAATTATCCGTCGATCATATCGGCAATTGCCTGTGAGCAAAACAGCAACAGCTTGCAGCAAATAAACCTGCAAACTGGTGCGCGCCGTTTAGTATTAACACCGACGCGCTTGTTCTTTAACCATTCGCTTGCATATGCTCAAGACTATAATATATGCATCGCACATCTCTAGTTTCCTACCATACGGTGCAATCCATCGCACTTTACTCAACGAGTCTTCACTTTGCCCTGAGGTAACACTTGCTGTATATTAAATCACTAACCTACCGTAAGAATACGTGTGAGCTCATTAGCAAACACGCTTTTCCTTCTCATTGGGAATCAGTAAAGCGCACGCTCTTCATTGTAAGGAACTATTGTGTCACGTCTCGAGTTCGCTTCTTAAATTATTTCCTACTTTTATTACTTTAGACTCTAGACTCTTATATTACACTAGATAATTTTTACTTTTCCTGTTCCTGGATTAATTTCATTATTTAGTATAACCGTTGCAAAAGGCAAATTGAATAAGAATTTCCAGATTATAAAGAGGTTTTCGAATTCTTTTTTAAACACGCTAAATATGATTCATTATTATGCAAAACGGAATTTTTTATAATTTGGCAAATTATGAATAACATGGATTGCCAAATTTTACTTGAGTTCGTTCATCGATCCATCATCATCGAAATTGTAAACCTGCTCAAATTGGATTTCAAGTGGGACTGGTTAATTTGAAATAGGATAGTGAAGAGCCGAAGAATTTTATAAAGTATTTAACATAAGACTTTATTTTCCTTAATTATTTAATCAGGAATATTACAAAAATATAAATATACATAACTCTTACAAGAACCTACGTTTTTTACCACCTATAATTGTTCGCTTTTTATTGTATTAAAGTGAGTGAATGAGCCGAAACTCAACAGTCACTGATCGGATCACGCGTCGACACATGAAAGTCATCTTCAATTATGAACGCGTACCGAATACATTATCGTATACAAAGAAAATATTTCATATTAGTTAATGAGTTACAGAAGATTCATGAACTTTAATAATAAATAATTGCTCATGAAAACGTCTTCAACCTTGTGGAGACATCTTGCGTCTTAAAAATAACTACGAGAAATCCGGCAATACTGAATCTTTTTAAAATCTTGCTGACGCTTCATTTGGATGTTAATCGTCCGAGTTTTCAAGTCAGAATGTGCGTTAGTCCTATTGATTATTTTATTAGAAACTGTCGATGCCTTGTATCGGAATAGTTACGTCCTGGCTTGTTTCGATCGCCAGCCAATTGCCATTGGCATTCAAGCTGTTGATTGCGACGCCTTTAGCAGAAAAGGCGCTAACGATTGTCGCCAGATCTTGAGGACCATTTGCGTGGTAAAGCGAAATGTAGTCTCTAAGCGGGATTCCGTTGTTGAATACTGCGTCGTCGATCGACAGAAGAAGCGTCTCATTGTTGCGCACGGTACCTGAAGCAAATGACATAACGTTAGTTCATGTTCTGGTTAAACCTCTGCTACCATTGGACACTTTTTGCCCCTTTTATAGCTTAAATACACTTATAAGTAATTTCCTGAAGAAGTGTTTTAATTCTACTCTTTTTTGCTTCCTTACAGAGGAAGTTTTGTATTCATAAATAAAAAATAATTCCAGATTTTAATGTGAGGACAGTCAGAATAGTTCAAAACGTCCAAAAACGTGATCTAGAAAAAATGTCAAAGTGCACGTATACAACTTTTCAAATTCAAATGCTTATGACTGGAGAACCAATGTAACTATCGAGCTCAAATTTGGTACATAACTGAAGTAGCAGCTCCTCTTTAATCGCTGCAATCGTTGACTAAATGAATTGAAAAATGTATTTGGCAGCTTTTTACATTTTTTTAAAAATCGATCTTGAAGTCGCTCTAACTTTCGTGAAAATAGGTCTGTTATGATGAATAATTTTTTAATAAGAGTGTATGCCCTTGATGTTGCCTGGTATTTAATTTGGGTCGGATCGGTAAAATGTTTCCGATTATATGAAACTCTCAATTTTTTTAAAAATTGACATTATGTCATTAGTTTGACCAAAATCTTATCTGACATATCGAGCTCAAATTTGATACGTTAACAGAATAATATTCAGCTACGAGAAATATATAATTTAGGTGCAATCGATGTGAAATTTTTTATTTTATGTAATTTCGGGCTATTAAAAGAATGTACTTTATCGCATTAACTTTTGCAAGACTTGGGATATCAAGCCGTTAATTTAGTATGTAACAAAAAAAACTTAGCTATGTTTTTCTATGTATTGAAAAAAAACAGGCAAAGTAGAACCTTGCACATAGCTTCATCATTATTTGTTGCTTCTTACAAAGCTTCCTCTATGAAGAATATTTCCTCATAGAGATAGCTTTAAAAAAGCGACAAATAATGAGGAAGCAATGTGAAAGGTTGTACTTTATTTTAACTATGTATTGAAAGTTACCACTTCATTCAAGAAGATCGCTAAGATGCAAAGGATGCGAGATATTTTTACATCGATTGTACTAGAGGAGATGAAGGAATTAATGGAAAAAAAGGTCAACTTTAATTCTGCGAATGTTGATACTGTATTTAAATAAGCACGTTGATTTCGGATATTATCTTGGAATGAAATCTATCAAAAATCATGCTCTCAATTGCATCTCCAAATACATTCACTACCTTTTATCAATTAAGATAATCGTAATGTAATACGATTTGAAAGCATATTGCGATTTATTTTTCGTATCTTGGATAAAATAAAAATAAGAAATAATATAAGGCTGTGACTCACCTGTAACGCTGTGTTGTCCAACTTTAAGGACAATCGCATCAATATCACCATCCACATGGCTGTCATTGATATTGATACCGGCGTCTTTGGCAAGGGTTGCCGCATTCACCAAATTGAGTCCATTTTTCGTTCGCCCGGAGAGAATTCCAACGAGAACAGCAGTGTGGATGAATTTCCTCTTCTGGTTGCCAGCTCCAACGGTTTGACTCTCAATTGGTGCGGTCAAACCCTTCTGGAGGAAACGAGCGCCCAACTTTCCTAATTTTTTCGCTAATTCGATCCAAATAACGTTATCGCCGTTCATCGCTGCTGCCAAAACAGGCGCGTTTACGATTCCGGTGACGGAGTATTCGTCGCTAATACCAGAGATAGCCAGGAATTGTTCAGCGATTTCAACCGCCACACGCGTTTGTGCTTCCTCGGTACTTGCGCCTGAATTTAATAGAAATCGTAGATGTATTAGCCAAATCGAAACACAGCTCGAGGCTACTAATTTTATTCTAATAATTATCACATTTATTGGCTTGCTAATACATTTTTTTAGTCTTCTTTCGCTATGAGCCTCGAAAAAATTGGAAGCATTTCATTGAAAGCATTAATAGAAATCGAAACACAACTCGAGGCTACTAATTTCATTGTAACATTGTAACAATCAACAAATTTATTCGCTTGCTAATGAATTGTTTTTTTTTCATGTTTCGTTATGAGGCTCAGAAAAATTGCAAGCATTCCAAAAAATAAAATACGACCGTTGTAATTCAGTTTGTTATCGTTCCATAACACGTAATCGATGTCTTATCATTTTTCAATTTTGCATAAGTATTTTTTTTCTCTAGTAGTTAAACAAAATCTAAAGAAGTGTAAGGCGTCGACTGTACAGAAATAAATTTCGACTTACCAAGATGAGGAGTTGCTATTACTTTAGGGTGTTTGATCAGCTCAAGGGTAACTGCATTTTTTGGGGGTTCCTCAACGAAGACATCCAAACCTGCGCCTCCGCAGTGTCCTGATTTGATAGAGTTGAGGAGTGCTTCTTCGTCAACAATTCCACCACGTGCAACGTTAATTATTCTAACTCCTTTCTTACATTTAGCGAGAGTCGCTGCGTTGATGAGATCTAAAAAATCAGAGCGGAGACTTATTAATTGACCATTCATCACTGATTGAGAGAGACAAATATAGTAGAATAGTAGGTCGAACTATACCGATATGATTCGCAGGAGCGACGATCATATCGATTGGTACTGGATACTATGTATTTGGTTAGTTGAGCTATTATTATATTTGCAGCTATTATTTTTTATCATTCTCGTAACTATAAAGTATAATCGTCTCTCTTCGGAACTATATTGTATAGTAAAAGTATTGTATTGTTGTTTCAATCATGTATTTTTCTCTCAGTGATTGATGTTTGCAATTTTTGGCATAAATTACAAGTTTATCATTTACTTTTTTTTATCCTCGTGAAAACTTACTTTTGGTCTGAGGAATGAGGGGTGTGTGGACAGTGATGTAATCGGCAATCGGCCAAACTTCATCGAGAGTAGCCCTTGTGACTCCAAGTTGTTGAGCATCAGCCTGGGTCAGCATTGGGTCGAAAGCTAGGATGTTCATTCCAAAGGACTGCATTCTGCGAGCCACTTCCCGGCCAATACGTCCAAAGCCAAGAACCGCTAGAGTTTTGCCGGATAGTTCGGAGCCAGAATAAAGTTTTCTATCCCAGCGTCCTTCCTTCATAGACTGAGCCGCCTGAGCGACGTTTCTTGCGAGGGATGAGATGAGGGAGCATGTCAGCTCGCAGGCACTGATACTGTTGCCTCCCGGAGTGCTATTTGACGTGAAAATTAGTGATTAGGATCCCAATCACTTCACTTTGCGGCTTTCACTGATTGATACGTAAATAATTTTGAAAAATCATTCGATTTTGTTATTATTTATCTTGGTTTAATCAGCACGAACCATTGAATTAGTTTATTATCATGTACCAAAGCTGACAGAGCTAGATAATTTTCGATATAATCACTAGTTTATAGAAAATTAAGGTGAGTGGTATTGCCCGGTGACCGTAATTCTTCTATATACGTTAATCGGAAAATGAAAGATATTGGTCGTATTGCAGACACTCGTTAAAGTCGGCACAATTGTTGAAAATATTTGGAGGTGAATCAACATTTGTTTCTCGTTGTAAAATTGATACGTAAATAATTTTAACTAAACGGTTGGTGTAAAATTTATTGACATTCAATGACAAGTCAAGTTGCAGTAGCATTTTCGATGAATGGACGTTCTCATAAATTCAGTTTTTTTTACATATTATAACTAATGACGCGTTAATTCGAAAATGAAAAATATTGTTCGTATTTTAGACACTCGTTAAAGTTGGCATGATTTTTTAAAACCTTTGGAGAATCCAGATTTGTTGTAAAACGTTTGCAACGTCACGGACGCTTAACCGTCCGAGTCTCTTTAAGCCAGTTTTGACATCTGACATAAAAAAACAAATTCCGTGCATGAACTTGGTCCTGATCTCAGTGTGTCTGACGACATCACCGATGAACCAGAGTATGAATAAATCGCTAACAATGAATTTCGCATTTATCATCCATGAACTTTTTAATATAGGATCGTTCGTCACAAAATTTTGAGTTTTCATTAATAATGAATGGTTACGAAATACAAATGTTGACTAGCCTTTAGTTTATTTTTGTGGCAACTATTCTGCCGATTTGGGATTTTGGAAAACATGTTTACTTGAGTACCTTAGTGTTTGCGAGATAATATGTAGAGGATTAATGGGACGTTACTATATTCTCGCAAAAAATGTTATCAGCAATGTAGTAATAGAGACGATGCTCACTTTAAGACGACGATTCCTCGGCGAGTCGCTGCTGGGAGGTCGATGTTGTCGACGCCGGTACCAGCTCGTCCAACCACTCGAAGATTGGGAGCAGCGGCGATTATGTCGGCTGTTACTTTGGTCTCTGAGCGGACAATAAGCGCGTCGTGTTTCTAAAACAAACAATAATTGTTCCATTGTTATTATAACGATCGATTGTCTCTAATAACTCAAGCTTAAATGAACAAAAATTTTTTAAGTGCCTTCAAGATACGCTCCATATATTGTGATATCTGAAGCGCTTTTAAAAACGTTTGTGCCTATAGAAACATGACAATCGCTAAATGAGTTCATTAGGACAGTAATTTGCAAGTGCAAATGTCGTAACAACGTAAGATTAGTTCTAGTCATAACCAGAATTTGAGATAAAGATTAAATATAAATTTAAATTTTATCAGTCTTATCTGCAGTAATAAACATAATATCTGTGAGAATAGTACCAAAGATTTTTATTGCTCAATAGCCACAGGCAAATAATTGTTAATAGGATCATTTCCGCTTTGAAATTTTAACTGTCAACAAGCCTAACATGATATGCGATACTCATACAAAAATATCTCATTTACCATTACATTGAATATAATACAAATTTTGTACTTTATTTCATCATTAAATAGTATGTAACTCCTGTTTCCGAGTAGAGAATATTTATATTTTCTTAGTAAAATACAAGTCAAAGTATTTAAATAAATAATGGAGAATGGTAGAAGGCAAATTTTGTTATCTTGACAACAAAATTTTGTTTATATTGTCACTTTTTTAAAAATGGCCGAAAAATTTTAAAAAATTTTTTTTTAGAAACACGGTACAATTTTTTAAGAGCAATTTGTACTTTAATATAAAAAAAACAAAATGGAATATTTAATAAATTTTGAGATGCGATATTCTTTCGGTGGGATATTCTTTCGGTGGGATGTTATTGTTGGGGATATTTAACGAAATTTCAAATGGGATATTTCATCCACCGAATATTTTGTCGTGAGATATTATTGTTAGGGGATTTTCCGTCGTCGGGGATTTGGGCGGATATATTCTTGTCGAGGCATTTTGTCGTGTTACCAAATCTGCTCGCGATAGAAAGTCACCGGGGTTGAATTTCGATAGACTCATTAATTTAATCGTTATGCGTAAGAGGTTCGCGTTGCTGAAATGACGAATAGGCATAGATACGCTTATTTTTTGTTGTCCCGATAAATAAGATCACGCGGTGGTGAAAATGTGTAATCTACACAGTACGAGCGCGTGTCTCGAAGACCGGGATAAAGATACGATGTAATCTGTCGCGGAAGAAGTGAAGGGGGCAATCGCTCGTCAAGTAAAGTGTTGTACGGCTGTCG
Source organism: Tromatobia lineatoria (assembly GCA_949699805.1). Lineage (NCBI taxonomy): Eukaryota > Metazoa > Arthropoda > Insecta > Hymenoptera > Ichneumonidae > Tromatobia > Tromatobia lineatoria. Next base: position 2,387,904 of record OX453050.1, on the reverse strand, counting down.
CGAACCGGTACAACGACCCGCGCTAACTGGTATTCGTGGATAGCGAACCGGTTGTAACCAGTTCGTCGTCTCGACAAAGACTGCAGCGCGCGTGAAAAACGAATAAAAGTGGGAAAAGGCCAGCGCTGCAGCGACCCACCAATAGAGAGGGGCTCGGCACTAGGTCGCTTTGGCGCACTTTTCGACGTATCGCACACATGTGCGATACGTCGAAGCGAATAGCTAAGCTATTGCGTTCGCTATTGAATTTGGGATGAATAAAATATATAGATAACATCACGTGGGCAGTTGACGATCCAATGATTTATGAAATGACTGCAAATTAATGCTACAAGTAAAAAAATTACTTTTCACCGGGGTTTTAAGGAAGCATCTACTTTTCATGCTGGTCAACCAACATACTATTTATTTATTATCAATTTTCATATAAATGACAAGGAAATGATATTTCTAGTGCGTATTGCTTTATATTTTCTCTTCAGTCACTTTGTAGGTGGTCGACAAGAAATGTTATTTTTTTATATCGTACTTTCTGCGTCTCCTAATAATTTGATTGTTTTCTTGATTCGCGCTTTTTTTCCTCAAGCCTGAAATTGCGGCTGAGGGAATGAAATTCGTACGAGCGGATTGCCCGAGTGAACGTGGGAAGTACCGACTTTTTTTCAAGTTTGAGCTTTTCCGAGTAAGCTATAAAATTAATTTTTTAACTTTTGAAATTTCCGCCATGGATAAATCCGTTGTGCTACTCGAGGTGTTTTTGATTACGATTAAAAATCGGACAAACTTAATCATATTAACACCAGTTTTCGCTGGGGTTAAAATGTTTCGTATTTCTGTAGTGATGGATGGATTTTTTTCACGCTTTATGGAGGTTTAATGGATCATGTAGAACCCTTCTTTTCAATGCGTCTTTTATATGGAAAATTTTTAATTTACCGAAACAGGCCCTGCTAATTAGACCCTGTTAAAAAAGACAATTTCATTTTCAGATATTTTTGTTTATAGACGGTCAAACTGTTTCAGACTTTTCGAGTTTACACAGAATGTTTCAAGCTATAATGTATGCTAATTTTGCGATACAATCTTCCAAAGCAATTCGCGAAGATGCTAAAGTAATTGCAATAATTGCAGACATAGCGTGATAACTAATTTTAATGCTGTTTGAAGTTCTGTTGTGCGAATGCTCCCAAATTCGCAGTGGAACAAATGTTTATAGGGTGATAAGTCTATCTGTGCTTCGACTTCGATCGGAGTCCTCTCCAGGATTTGTTTCGTTATTTTGTACACGAATTCAAAGTAAAACATTCTCTTAACACGATGGGTCTGTATCAACACTCATGATAAGAAGTATTGACATGAAGAATGTTTATTTCGTTTTTGTGCTGTTCTGTTGTTGAATGTGTTGAAATTTTTGTGAACCGTGTTCTCTTGTAAAAATATGTTAGGATAGTTGTAAAAATATTTTTCGCAGAAATTGTAATCTGAGGAACCGGTTCATGTTGCAAATTATTAATTTACGGCTCAAACGTGGTGTCAACAGGGTCCATTTATAGGGTAATGCTGAAATCGTTGATGGCTGTAAAACCATGAAGATAGTTAGAAAAGGGAATCTCTGCATCTATCCTTTCTGGAATTCTTCTGTTGATATAATGATGAAAGTATGCAAAAGAGGAAACTGAACACAAATATAGTTTAATTCAATAATAGATCCGCAATCACGAGTCTAGACTTGATCCAGATTTTTTGTAATTAAACCCTTTGCTAATAAAATATTCATACTTGGATTTCTTGGATCAATTCTTCCTTGGTCATTTTGTGTTTGGTGGTGACTGGAACACCATGACGCATTAACAGAGCCGCGCACAATTCGTCCACTGCATCACTGATCAAAACGCTTTTCAGAGGGATCGACATGATTTCTGAAAAGAAAACGGAAAATAATTAAAATGTGATCGATCACTGGTGTGCATCACACATTTGTATGGTGGGTTGAATTTCAAGTTAATATTTTTTAATTAGTGGTCTCTGATATTTGTGATCACGAGTTCGCATGGGAAGTCGTGTTTTTCTCGTTTGCTATCAGATCGAACGACCATATAATCACCCTGAAAAACAACCGGTCGTTTTGTGCCAGAAAATAACCATGCGACCGACCTCAAGACGACCAGTAAATTGCGAATATGATTGATAGAAGTTAGTTTAGTCGCTTGTGAGGAATATTTAGGGAATGCTTCGGCCAATAACGGCTTTATGGTTTTTTGAATTTGTTTTTCCGTTTCGTCCTGATCAGGTTGTCTTCAGATACTTTCATTTCACGTCGGTATTGAGTTCGTTATCTCTTTTATTTTCTTTTTTTATAAACATGTGATTTTATATGTTTGCTGGCTAGCAAAATAAGTTTTGTGTCGCTTTTGACGTCGTTTTGCTTTTGACGTCGATTGATATAACGACCATACATTCAATTTTCTGGATTTCCTCTTTTTGCGGTCGTTTTGCAGTCGCTAATTAAGACAACGTCCTTACTGGTTGTTTTGAAGTCGTTTGCATAGTTATTTTGTGGTACAAAACGGTCGGTTGTTTTTGAGGTCTTTTTATGGTTGTTTTGCGGTCGTTTTTGAGGTCGCATGGTTTGCTAATACCAATACGAATAAAACTCGGCTAGTGTTAATGAATAAAAATTTCTATTGAATTACACTGTAAAAAATATTTGGAAAATTCTCACCCTGTAGAGTAATTAAATTTATTGTATTTTTACTACACGCGTCGAGTAAAGTGAAATTAATATACGAAAGAAAATGAAAACTCAATGTAGGCGTGGTGATGTTAAGGGTAACTTACATTAAAAGCACGACTTTATTAACAAATTTAGGAGACTACATTTATTTTAATATACTGCATCAACTAATACGACTTCTGTAACGAATTTACAGAATAGTACATCAATTTTACGTTATACACGTGTAGTAAATTTTCTATACCCGTTACTGCAAAAGATTTTCTTGCACAAGTGTAGTAATTTTACCTTAAATATTTCTCAACCCTTGACGAGGGTCTTACAAAGTTGAAGTTAACTTATATTAAAAACAGGACACGTATGACGTATTAAATATACGGTACATCAATTGATACGCCTGCTATAAAAAATTTAGCAGATTGTACATCAATTAATTCGCCTTTCGTAACGAATTTAGCAGAATTGTACATAAATTTTACTTTATACTCGTGTAGTAATTTTTTATACCCATTTCTGTAGTAGAGCTTTCTCCACTGTGTTGTAATTTTACCTTAAATATTTTTCACAGTGTATATTAGTAGTAAGTCAATAATTGTTGAATTTTAAATCTGACATAGGAAATGCAAAAAAAATAACAAGTCTTTTCATCGAAGATAATTCAAGCATTCGATAACAGTAAAGTCATTCCAAAATCAAGAGTAAATCTCGCGACTCGCAGTGAGATACTCGGTGACGATCGAACGTGGGACGTCACATGTTTGGGCTTATCGATATTCACGGGATAACACACAAATAGTGCAATCGGATTCAATATACATGTTCAATCAAAATTAATCCGCTGAATCGAAAATGCCATCGACGCCTTGCTTTTATCGTTTCCGTCCAGTTCTAGAAGTATTGTTTGTCTTGTTATATCTTATATCTGATATTTCGAATAAAATAATTCATAATACAATTTTTACAACCGATAAGCTCATTTAGTTATCTCTCTAATATCGTATTTCATCAGTTCTAGCTTTTTGTTTTAACTATTTCAAAATTGTATGATTTATTTGGGTACATAATAATGTAACGATAAAATCGGTAATTGATAATTGACGATCGACATTCATTTTTGTACTCAAATTTAGGTTCGATTTATAACGATTGTGTAAAAGCTGGTTGTATTCAAGTTCGATAGTATGACAATGAAAATTCAATGAAAGTGGAAAAATTATTGACACAAAATTAGGTTCTATATTGTTTCTACCGAAATAAGTCTTTTCAAGTTTTATACTTTAATAAGCTATGTTTCTTAAATATTGAATATCAAACTTATATATTCTACAATTAATTTTACTTTTATTTAAATAAATAGGAAATTATGTGTTTTATTTCCGAAACGAAACACGTTTTGTTTTCATAGTCAACATTGCATTAAATTTGTCATTATACTCACAAATACCGAATGTGGCAAAGTTTGTTTCTAGTATAATGAATGTTCAAGAGAAGTGCAATCACAATTCATTAGATAATAAAATTCCTCAACGTGTCATATAAAAAAAAATTTCCGTGGGTACATTAATGACTATTTTTTTTATTTTCCTGTATTTCAATTACCATTTTTCGAAATTCATTTTTGATCAAAATTTTAAAAAATATACAAAATACTGAGGGTCGATTTAAAGAGGCACATCAACCTTAGCCTTAGTAATAGCAGTTCAAGAATCTTTGTCTAAGCGCTCGGCTGCCAAATGATCTCGAGAGATAATGATAATATTCAAGGTCAGCGAGGCACGCATGGCAACTCTAAAGAAACACGTTTTTCCCATGTCGTTTTCAGCTCAAACGATAATCTCGTTTACCAAAGGGATTCGCAAACTTTATGTGCAAATTTACCTTTCTATTTCTATCATATGGATTTTCTATTGATAATCAACTAACACATATAAAAGTGTAAGATATTCCGATTGAAACGACCAGTAAACAGTATGTATATTAGTTGTTATGCCCAAGAAGACTCGGTAACACGATTCCATGCGGTCAGTTTAACTCGATACTTAGGTAAAGAGCCTTGACTATAGAATAATTTTTGCCTGTTCGGATTAATTTTTTTTGCGGTTTGTCGCATCGTCAACTCAGTCGATAAAGCTCAGACGGAATGACCCTGGATACCAATTACTGCTGATTGTTTCAATTTGTCACAGCGAAGAAAACAACAATGATGTGCGATTTATGTAATGTACCTTATAAAAGTCTGAACGACCTGAATATTCATTCCGCAGAAATTATGATGTAATGTACGAAGTCATTGGGATTTCATAAGTTTCATTAAACTCGGAAAGAATAAATCCCCCTCAAATGAATTGACAATACTAAAGATACGTTAGAATTAATTTATTACCGATTTCTTATTTTATTTTGTTAAGGTAGAGAAAATAGCTTATTCTTAATTGTCTTTAATTCTTGGAAAAGATGAAACCTTAAATGAATTGATAATAATAGAGATACGGTGAAATTAATTTTCTTACCTGTTTTGTGTTTTATTTTATCGAAGTAGAGAAAATAGCTTATTCTTCAATGTCTTCGGTACTATAGTGAAAGAATATGGATTTGCTATAGTAGTGCTTCAGACGAAAGTCTCTTTGCAACTGATCGGCTCGCTCCAAGCGGCATTCTTATAGGGTTCCGCTTGAGTGCTCCCACTCTACCGGTAACGCAGCTGATCTAGTATTCGCTTCCCGGCGATTTTTCGTCAGAATTATTGTTTATTGACGATATTGGTTTTCCGTACGCGTTAATCGCTGGAAAACAATTCAACGGCGTCATCGAGTGTTACAAGTGTTGCAGCTGTTATGCCGAATGTTTTATTATTCTCATCGCGACGCATAAATTACGGGCTTACAAAATATAGTGTATTCCAATGATGTTAGATAATAGAATAATATATAGTAGTAGTATAGGAACAAGAAGGCATTAATTGCGGAAGGATTGGATTTACATCGTGAATTAATATACTTACCAATATGTTTGAGTTTGGAGACCTTTTGGAGCTACAATCGGTTATCACTGACCTTATCAATAAGCGATCAGCAATACGATCACGAGCTTGGTATGTTTTCATCAGATAAAGTGAATAAATTTAAGTGCTTTTACTTATTTCGTAGGTATGCTTAAGTTTTTTCGCACGGGAACCACATTTGACATGTTGGTAAAACAGATCATAGATCAACAATACATTCTTAATTCGAAAATACGGTAAAAATGTAGGGAATTGTAAGGCGCACGAAAGAAAGTTTTTAAGTATTCTTCCGAAAGTGATATTCTTCAAATATTTTTATACAAGAACGTATGGAGTAATTGCAATTGTATTTTCACGGTAAGAAAGTATTGAATTTGCCTTTCAACTCATGATAATCATGGTTCACTCGCCGTAGTTTTAACGGGGAGTGTAAAAAAAAATGTTCCTGCTCCAATTTCCGCAATTTTCAAGATATCGGGCTCGAAATTGATACACAAGTGAAGTTTGCGTAAGTAAAGAGTGTAAGTTCGAGTTTAGTGCGAATCCGTCAAGGTGTTAAAAATTATGACATTTCGAAATTTTCGAAAAAATTTGTTTCAGCGTTCCAACTTTCACAATTTTCAAGATGGCTTAAATTTGGTACACAAGTAAAGTGTGGGTAAACTAAACATCAGTTCAAATCTAGCGAAAGTCTGTCAAGGGTTTTAAAAATAATGCAATTGAAATTTTTCAAAAACATGGCTGCGAAGTAGAACTTGGCAAATTGCTTCCTCATCATTGTTGGATTTTTACAAAGCTTTCTCCATGAGGAAGCCAAAATAGATTAACATACTTTATCATAGACGTGGACTTGTAAAAATCCAACAATAATGAAGAAGCAATTTGCAAAGTTCTAACTTGCAGCCTTTTTTTTCTTTTCTTTGCTTTAAATTTTCAATAGGGAATTATCAATTGATTACTATACCGAAAGCTCTTGAGTTACCGCTTTTGGATCATCTGACTCGCAATCTCTTTTGTGTACGGTCTATAAAACTGGCTGTGCTTCTCTCACCAGGATTTTTATGGTCTATCACGGTGTCGTATTCAGAAGCCTTTGTAAAATGTGAGTCACAGAAGCTTCACCTTGCGAACCCCTTTACGACCCAAGACGTTCAATAATTTATTGTACCGGCATCTTTCTGAACTGTCACCTACATTTTTATACACCATCACCATACGTTTATGTACAAGATGATATCAAGGACTTGGGTGTAAGAATTACCCTAGGAGCCTACTCAGGATAAGGGCAAGGTCGTCGAATGGCAAGAAAGTTTTTTCGTGAGGCTTAAGGCTCCTTTTTCCTTGAAACTCGGAGAACAAATCGCATAAAAACCTAAACCACTGTATTTGACAGAAGAGGTAACCAAGTTTTTTTTTCACTGGTTGAACAAAGTGCTCATCGAGTATTCCACTTAAATCACAAATTCAGAAATAGAAAACGCTTTAACATTCGGCCAAATTTTACTTCTTCTGACATTTTCTTTTTTCCGTACTTGAATCGTTTTAAATTTTGGTAGTGAATTATCATTATATTACCCTACAGACTGTCTATTTCATTCAGATAAAATAAAGTATATTTTATTTAATTCAGATGAAATAGTCTACTTCATTCAGATAAAATAATGTCTATTTCGTTCAAATGAAATAATGTCTATTTCATTCAAATGAAATAATGTCGATTTCATTCAAATGAAATAATGTCTATTTCATTCAAATGAAATAATGTCTATTTCATTCAAATGAAATAAAGTCTATTTCATTCAGACGAAATAGTCTATTTCATTCAGATAAAATAGACTCTATTTTACTAAAATAAAATATCATTTACCCAAATTCCAAATACATCCAATAATTGTAGTAAACTTTGATAATTTGTACGTGTGAAATATATAGAGATGCTTGGATTAAGATTTAATGTCGACTCAGAATTTAAAAATAGTTCGATATTTTGCAGCTGGATTTTCTTAATTGTGCAGAGCGGATAAATTCAATGATTACGGTTACTGACAATAAAACATATGTGGATAATTCGATTAATTAATGCGCTTACTCATTTATTATTTTCGGAGTTATTCCCAAATATATAGATTAAGAGTTGCTCAATTCTCCAAGCATATATATTAAGTGCAATGTGCATTGTCAGAAAAAAGTGAATCGTATCGCATTCGTAATCGAACGTCGAGTATAAACCAGAACGATTTGCCATTTGATGCATATTTCTTACGTCGGTAAATTATGTGCCAGAGTTGTGAACTTTGTTGATAGCTCCAATAATAAAACATCGTACTTTGCACTGAAACAATTTGTCACAACAATATGTAGGTAATATAGTTTTAAAATACATTAACTAACGATTCATTATTTGTCAGCTGTTATTCTATAACTGAAAAAAAAGTTTTAAAATGCCATAAATAATTTTTACGAAATTAAGACACTCCCCGGTTTTACCCAATTCCCTTTTTAGTCAAAGTGGTAATTTTGCCTCCATTTCTTTTAGTAGATGTAATCCATCCTTAACTTGCCGACACTCAGCTATTACCGAGAAAAAAAATTAGATAAATGGGTCTCAAAAAATGTACTCCTTTTATACATCGGAAGTGCACATCCTTTCAGCTTAAGCGGGTTTTTCGTCTTTCGCTTCGAGCGGAACACGAAGAGCAACTTCGAGCTAGGGCTTCACTTTCACGAGCGAAAATGAACAAGCAAAAAATCCGTTGCAAGTTAAAATAATTCTTTTCATGCCAAAATCAAGGGTTGAAACAAAAGACCTTTAAACTTTTATCTTAAGCCAACTCGCAAGAAAAGTTCTCCACTATTTTTGCGATGTAGGGCAAAATGGGAGAATTATAGTCACTAATGATTATTTGATATTTTCTGTGATTAAAATGTTGGTCCTACAAAAAAGGAAATCATAAAACAATCAAATAATACGGTTTTTTATAAATTAAAAAATTCTGATCTTTGACTGCCATTGCCCGACAATTCGGGTAATTACAATTGCCTTTTGGGTAATTATGAGGTAACTTTTAAATGTATCACGGAACATACAATTAATTTCCTCTCAAAAGCGCTAGTTTATACTTTCAGCGAGATATCTGTAATCGCACGTACGAATTTTGATAAATGGGTATAGAAAAATTGAAAGTGAAACCTCAGAAATTACAGCTTCATGCGACCACCGGAATCTCAATCAAAATGAACATGTTTGCTATGTATATCTTTCAATACTTCAATTCCTCTCCCATTCTGAGTCATTAATGCCCCGTGTTTGTGACCATTTTTATTCCGACAATCACGAAAATTTGTTATATTTAATTTCAATACATTTATTTATCGCGTCAACATTTTAACATCGGAAAATTGAAGCTTAAGAACCGACAAAGACATGAATACCGGTTGAATGTAATTTTAACAACTATATTTTTCGCAAAATCTTATTCAAAATAAGATTCGTATATGAAAAAGAGTGTATAATTTAGAATCATTAGATTTTTGAAGTTCATCTTGCGTTAATCAGCACGGATCATCAAATTAGTTTATCATCATGAACGTAAGCTGACGGAGCAAGAAAATTTTCGATATAATCATTAGTTTATGCAAAATTAAGGTGACTTATTTTTCCCCGTTCCTCCCTAATTAACGCTTCTCCATTTACTTTTACCTTTTATGGTGCTAACATTTTACTCCTAAAGCTATAAGTCCTTTTGGGAAAATAAGTAACCTGCGAAAATCGTGGTAATATCAAACGGTTGTAAATTTTGTGTACACTGAGAGAAAAGCATGTTGGATTTAACGATTTCACATGATAAAAAGAATATAGGAAGGCTTGCAATGTTTTATAGTTGAATTCATGATGATATGGTTCAATAAACGATACTTGCAAATTTATCGAGATCAAACGTTGAAATCGTATATGCAAAAAAACGGCATATTTGAAACTGTTAGAATAGTTTTTGAAACTATTATCATTTTGATAATTGCTGTATAATTATATTTGCTATAACCATGAAATATAGACGTTCCTCCTCGGAATTATAGTAGTAATAAATGACATTTTTTTTATCATCGCAATCTATACATTATTGATACATTCGATATATATGGAGAAAATCATATTTGTGCCTCATCAACTGGCCATTGACATTGGCCATTGGTTCAAGAATAGTTAATAGCGGTTGAGTTGGGAATTTGTGTCCCGTGAGATATTCTATTGCAAAAGGGGACAATTATGTGTATTGGGAATTATAGAAATGGTTGATCTACCTATTGTCTTATATTTGATATAACCATAAAATATAGTCGTTCCTCCTGGCAACTATAAATTATAGTCAGATTATCTTCGGAATAAATATTTTTATAATTAAATTACGCTATTTTTCTCTGAGTGTAACAGACTTCATTGATAATGATAACAACTTCTATAGAACGTGTTATCGCATACAGCGATGTATATAGTGCTTTACATTTCTCGATTTCCAGTTCAGAAAGCTGGCAAATATTTTCCATCCCGGGGTTATCGAGTGTTGAGTGATGCAAGATCTGCTGGGGGTCTGATTGTGCAATAATCATCTTCACTCCGCTCCAACTCGTTCGAAGCACTTCCCCACTACATATTTCCGCGCTCTTTTGCCATCGTAAATTGATAAAACCAAGATATTTCCTCACATCGACTTTGCCTCGATGGATTCACCAATCGATTTTTTTCCCCAGTGCGTCAGTGTCCCGCGTCGTTTTAATATTCTTCGTGCTTTCCTCCAGCCGCTATCTCGGGGCGAATTAATACCCCCTGCAAAGCAGAATTATCTTATCACGTTCCGAGCGTGGAAAATAACATGTTTGACGCAGTTATTCGATCATACTTATCGGGGCACGTATTTAAGATGACTGTTGATAATCCTTCTGAGATTTTTCACAACGTCAAGTTGTAACAGTTTACTTTGTTTCGTCGATCCGTCTGAAATAGTAGGGAAGGGCAGTGCAGTGGATATTTTCTGTCGATATATTTTTCTGAGACTATTGTGATTTTAAAAATTCGAGATTGTATATTTATGTAACCATACGATCATAATTTATTAATAAAATCAGTCTCTTTTTTGTCTCAATACACGTTCGATCGTTTAGACAATATTCTAGATATTAATTAATAAGATATTATTTATTTATATCGAAGTGTTGCAGATCAAGGAAAAAATAAATGTGAAGATCTTGCTTAGTTTTGAAAAAACTGCACGATTTGTGTTCTTTAAAAATGGTTGAACAAGTGATATGTGCGTCATATGTTAATACATTTAAGGCATAAAGCTTTGGTATCGTGGATGACAGACAGTTTTTTTTCATTTTTTACGCTAGGATATGCAAAATTGGTTGAAATATGAAGAATAGTGGTTCAGAAATGAATTTCAGAAATTATGGGTGTGCGGTGCTGTTGCAGACTTGCAGAACTGAAATCCGTATAAAATTGTTCATCTATCGTGACGCTGATTCAGATTTTATTAGACATTTAATTCCTCGGTAAAATTCAGTGCCGTCATAGCTGGCGTAAATTCTTAGTCTATTGTGTCTCACAATACACGTGGATTTATCTTTTTGTATCCCTTCGCTCGCGATGAAAGAGAATAAGGATAATAATATATTACGGAACAAGAGCTATGGAACTTTTTCTGACGATGGTGAGTTTTACCAGTCGAAGGCGCGTGTTTCAATCAAACGAGTTGAGAAAAAGTTTCTCGTACTAGTTTCGTAAACAATTTTATTTCACTAGTGCGAGAAGTGCGGAGCGTGTGAGAAGTAAGAACTTCTCGCACGGAGTTGCATTAAATATAGTTTCATATTCGATAAAGCTGCAAAGTTTAACTTTGCGAATTGCTTCCTCATCATTTTTGTTTATTTTTTACAATGCTACCTTTATAAGGAAGTATGTTAATCGATCGTGGCTTCCTCATAGAGGAAGCTTTGTAAAATAAACCAAAAGTTATGACGAAGCAATTTGCAAAGTTCAACTTTGCAATTTCATTTTTTATAAAAGTTAAATTTCTGAAAAATTTAGACCACATAACAAATTATGACTGTATACCGATTATTGGTAAACAGTACTGATTTTATGTCTGGGGTTTGACTCCACTATCTTCTGTTTTGTTGAGGTTTATGCAATAACATAATTTTTGTAAAACTTAAAATTCTGACAAATTTGAACCATATTGCACTGTATAACAAAAGCGTATACTAATCATCGCTAGATAGTAACCGATTTCATGTATGATATATGAGTTCATTTTCTCATCTTTTGCCAAAGTTGAGACGTGATTCGTCCCAAAATTTTATAAAATCCGAACCACTTTTCCGATTTCGGTCGAATTCAATACCAAACAACATTGTGAGTACCTGTACTTATTAAGAATTATTTGGGGGAATATGATTAATTTTACGAAAACTAAAGCGTGCGTGTCCGTTTTTAAAAAATTTCGAAACGATTATTAAAAAAAACTTCTGCACACCTCGTAAAAAATGTACAACAATCAAAGACGAACTGCTGCTTCACTAGAATGCCAAATTTCGTTTCATTCGGTTGAACGTTTCTTAAGTTACAGAGGATTAAAATTTCGAAGCCCTGCACACATACACACACACAAGCACGCATATTTGTCGGCGTTTTGGACAATTCTGACATAAGGATCTCGATTTTTTTTAATTTTATTTAAAGCAATGCTTTCTCTATGCGGAAGTAAAATTTATTTGATCAGAATAATTAAAAAGTCTATAAAGGCATAAATCATTGAAAATGCGTCTGCTAGTCTATCACGACACTCTAAGAATAGAAAAAATAATGGTTGCTTTCTGTTGCAATTTGTTATCGAGACCTTCGACTGTAGGAGGTCCATAATCGAGAGACTTTGGATGTATATGTCTGTATCTACTACTCTAAATAGATTACGTCACATAAGCCGGTTATCTCGCGACCACCAGCGGTTCGAAGAGTCAACAATATGAAGGAAACTAATCGGGAGCTTGGTATAGGCTGTTACCAGCAACACGTGTCGATATCCTCTTGAATACGTCAGCCAGACATCGCAGACGCAAGCGTACTGAAGATATCATTATACAGTTAAAACAATGTTCTAAATTCTAACGCTTAAGTGGACTTTTTTTATTTGCACGAAAACTGACTTATTTTATCATATTCTTTTTCTATTAAACTTAATGCGAAGAGTATTCAAAAAAAAGTCATTAAACATTAATTAAAACATCAAACATCCAACATAAATTAAAAATTAGAGGCTAACATCAAACATTCGACATTAATTTGTATCAAGAAATTTTAATTGTGAGTCGATTCATATTGAGCCACGTATTTACTGACACAGTGGCTCTTCAAATTATTATAATATCACTTGGTACAGTGGATTGTATACTTTTCGTTTCCCACAATATCCCGAGTTGCTGGGAATTTTGTTTGACCTAGTTTTTCCGCAACTCAATTAGTCTATACAACTAGAATAAGAGAATCAGGGAAGGAGAAGATATTATAAAAGTATAAACATCTTAACGGAGCTAATTCAAAGTTTTTATCAGCTTGAACCGTCGCCTGCCGAAATGCTCTTGAATCTATTAATTTTGCTTCCTCATAGAGGAAGCTTTGTTTTCGTGAAAATTTTTTTTTTTCGAAGTTTTCATGTCAGGATACTTGAAATGGTCTAAAACATCGAGAAAAATGGTTTTTAACGAAATGTCTGTATGTGTGTGTATGTGCAGATTTCCTTGTACGCACAATAATTGTCGTAATTTTTTACGGATTTTCTTCCAATTTGGCACTCGAGTAGATTATCATATAACAAAGTTTGGTATTGTATTTGACGCGAATCGGTTGAAAATTTTATTACTTACAGCATTTTTAAAATTTTGAAAAAATCGCTTTGACGCTATAACTTACGCAATTAAAGAAGCACTGGGCTGAAATTTTGTATATAAATGGATTACCCGTAAAACATTATGTGTACCAAATTTCGCGAGAATCTGTCGAACCATTCTGATTTTATCACAATTTTAATTTTTTCAAAAATGTCTTCAAGTACTATAACAGCAAATTCTGAGATATCCGGTTGCAATTGCCGATATGGTTTCACGATTATTGATTTCCAATTAAGATTTTAGTCTAATGAACTGTTGAAATGACAGAAAATTTCGATTTTGGTGAACAAAAAAAAACAAAGCTTTCACGATTTAAAAAAAAATCGAATTTTTCCACAGATTTATCTTAAATTTTCTTCACACTTAACCGACTATTTAACGATATTTGGGATAAATATGATTCCAATCGGTCTGGTGCTTCGAATTTTATGGCAATTTGAATTACTTGAAAAATCTCGTTCGAGTGCTTGCTCATGTAAATTACTAGGCATCAAGTTCCAATTTAGTTTTCATATGGACTATCATTAACCAATTTTTGAGCAACAATTTTACACAAATCAGTCGAGTGGTACATTTTTCACGTTACTTTGAATTTTTATAAAAATGTCTTCCGAGTAAAAACAAGCCCGCAAAGTAGAACCTTGCAAATTGCTTCCTCATTATTTTTCGCTTTCTACAAAATGAGGAAGCCAAAATTGATCAACATACTTCCTCATGGAAGTAACTTTGTAGAAAGCTAAAAAATAATGGAACTGTCTGGAAAAAAGTGATTGGATTGACTGAGAATAACATATACAGGGCGTAAAATTATTTATTTTCATATCTACCGATCCAATTAGCGTTCGCCAAATGTAAACTATGTACTCACTCTATCAATAGTCCCTCTCATTCCAATGACGAATTTCTCGAAACAATCGGAGAGTACGATCCATGACAGGTTCAATTCACTCCATTCACGATCCTTTGCTGAAGTTTAACGCCCCGTCGGACATGAATGCTCGATGTCTCCACGACAAGCACGGTTCAGATGCAAACGGTGGAGAAGTGAAGCTGCAAGATCTGAAACCGGAGTATTCGCGGATGTGACCGTGAATGTAGAAGGGATGAAGCAGTATATCAAGGGGGTGGCAATAGTGGCTGTTTTCCGATTGGGGATGGACAGAGGTTGTTTTCGCTTGCGATGCAAATTCGCCCTGTCGCAGACAGAAGGAAAGGACAATCGGAGCAGGGCTTTCCAGTAGATGACAGCATGAGTGCAGTCCTGTTGATATGCTTGGCTTAACACAACTTAGATCCCGCGCATGACATTCGATTCCATCCAAGTTCTGAAGTGAGTTGCCACTTTAAGGATTTGATGTATATGTGACTTTGTGTTGGTTCAATGCCTTGTTAATCGTACCAATCTTGTCATCTACATCATAGCTGTAATTCTCGATCTCGTCGTCATCGACTTCCTTATGAAAAATAAAAGTATACTCAGAAGAATATCGAAAAGTGCATTTTTTTATACTAGGTATACATTAATTGTTTTTTTTAGTTGAAAATTAATTCTTATTGATAAAAAAATTTTTAAGAACTATCAAAAAAAAAATCTTGAATTCTTTGGCTATAAACTAAAAAATGTTCATAATCAACAGTGTTTTAAGAATTTTCGCGGATTTTCAAATAATGGCATTTGATATGTCACTATAAAAAAATAAAAATAAAAAACTTGCATGGTTCGGAAAAATCTGGAGAAATTACTAGAAATCTGAAAAAATTCTGAAAGAATCCGGTTTTACAAAAACAAACATTTGATCAATCGCTTCAAGTAGATTTATTGTTATTGAATATTAAAAAAAAAATGTATTGAAGAAATCTCAAAAACTATAAAAGGGAAAGTCTTGCCCACTTTGGCTTTAGGCTAGAAAAAAATTATATTGTACAAAGTATTTTTCAGAATTTTGTTAGATTTTTATATTATAACATTCGATATGTCACTTCAAAAATACATTTTGAAAAATTGTTATAGAAATATAAATAAAAAATTTAGTGCCTTTGAGAATCTAACTAAGCTAACGGAAAGTTACGAGCCAAATTGGAGAGGTCCATTTATTTACCAATATATTGGTAAATAAACAACCTTGCATATCCTGTACTTAAGTATGCTGATATAAACTGATATTAATAATATAAATTCTAACATACTTGTTATGATAAAACTCATCCAATGGGCATTTTTAAACAGAATGAACAAATAGCCAGTGTAGGAATTTGGGGATATAACACTCTTTTATATTCTTAAGACTTAAATTCCCAACAGAACATGCGCCTAGAATATGTAACCCACCAGACACTGCAGCATGCCCCGAGCGAGGCAAAAAGTCTATCAATTGGACGAAGGAGAAACGGGTTAGCGATAATCAAAGAGTTGGAAGCTCAGGTAGACTGAGACAAGAGGAAAAAAACCCACCACCACTTCAGAAAAGTTGAAGAGAAAGACACCAGCTGATACACACTGAGAGAAATATTTAGTTAAATCAATGGAATCAGTTAAATGGACCACTTATCTGGATCTTCTAGAATTCTATCAGGCCGGTAATTGAATAAGTAATTTATTTATTGGCCAGCCTAACAGGATTTTATCAAATCAGAATAGACTCTATTTGTTTGTTGTTGTTAATGCTGTGGCCGCAAAAGTATGGGAAGTGATGAAGGGTTATTCGGCTATTGGCGACCAATAAATTTCGGAAAATCTTCTTCTTTTAATAGACGTTTCATAATTTGGGTTGTCGGTTTTTTTAGCTATGTGGTATTATGTTTTTTTCGGTAAGGAGCTTTTTCAGTAATTAGAAAGAAGAATTAGGAAGAAAACATTATTTAGCTTGCCAGATTTCCTGGCTATCACAATAAAAATTTAGTGGTGATTATCAAATTAAAAACGAACAAAAATACATCGTCGAGAATTGAAGAATCACAGAAAAAGCACCTAACCAAAAAAAACATAACACCACATAGCCAAGAAATCCGGTCACCTAAATTATGACAAAGTATAAAAAATAAAAAAATAAATTAAATATATAATGAAATTACTGGAGAGGTCCCTGATCAGGGCCGAAACTATATTAAAAGGAGATGATCTTCTAAATTCATTGGTCGCCAATAGCCGAATAACGCCTCATCACTAGACTCTATTTGATCTAAATAATTTTTTTTCATTCCAAACACACCCCATAATTGATTTAAAAAAACTTTTCAGACCGATTTTTGTGGGTTTTCCAGCGAGCGTTGTAAGTCTGTGAGTATCTGTAAGCGTTCCTGAGTTTCTGGGACCGTCCGTGAATATCGGTGTGATTCTGGAATCAATTTTCAAGATTTGTCTTTTATTATAATGAAAATTGTAAATGTCATACGCTGCCCTTAGGGAACAATCTAGGTACCAGATAAACATCGTTCGCTTACCTCGCCTTAAGGTATCGTGGCTGTGACGGTGGAAAAGTGACATATCATCAACTCTGTCTATATTGTTATATTATAATGAGAAAAATATCAAGTTCCGTCGTTGTCACTGCATAGTTTCCAATACTCGAAGTTTTATCGGTTCAATTATTCGTGTTCCCGTTTTATCGAGATTGTTTGAGAATCCCGACAGAATTATTGCCATTTTTATTGACATTCGAGTATTTCTATCATGATGTTGAAATATATTCGCGTTTCGCTCCGATGTGACTCATTTTTTATCACTGGCGTTTATTTATTTTTGTTATGTTCACTATACCAACACAGAGAACTGCGGTTCTCTTAACTATACAAGATGTAAAAAATATTGCAAACGCAGTAAAAAATATTTGGAAAATTCATAAACTGTATAGTAATTTAATGCAGTGTATTTTTCACTAAATCAGTGTAAGTAATTCAATCTAATATACGAAAAAAAATGAAAATTCAATGGGCGTGTGGTAATATTAGAGTTAACTCATATTCAAAGCATGACTTTATTAAAGAATTTCGGAGACTGTACATAAATGTTACGTAATATACGTGTAGTTTATTTTGTATTTGTTTTTTATTTTGTATTTGTATACGCAATTTTGTATACCCTTTTCTGTAAAAGAGCACAAGTGTAGTAATGTTATCTTACATTTTTTAAGCTCTGGACGAAGGTGTTGAAAAATCAAAGTTGACTCATATTACAATTAAACACGACATGTATAGCGTATCTAGTATACGGTACATTAATTGATACGTCTTCTGTAGCGAATTTAGCAGACTACAATAATTAATTCGCCTTTCGTAACGAATTTAGCATAATCATATATGAATTTTACGTTACACTTGTGCAGTATTTTTTTATACCCGTTTCCGTGAAAGAGCTTCTTGCACTGTGTAGTAATTTCACCTCAAATATTTTTGACAGTGTACGAAAAGACCGTGATCCGTTTCACCGAAAGTAACTCTACGAAAAAGTTGAGACAACAAAATTTTTGTTATTTTCGTTTTCGTTGTACAGCAAATTTTCCTCCTCAATTTATTTTTCGATGAGAATTGAAAGCGCTGAGCCGCAGAATCGTGATTACTAATTCTTCATCGCCGTTTTTTATCTGGTAAGAAAATGGTGGATGAAATATTTACATCACCATTTACCACCGAAAAAATATCGTCATGTTTATCACCAAAGCATTGCGCTTATTATCTGCATATTGTTTTTTTATTCCAGAGTTCGAGACTCGAAAAATCTTACATAAGTGTCGCTTGACATAATATTTCGTAGGGCGTTATTACGTACAACTGGATTAGAGATGAGGTAGTCGCAAAATGCATACAAATAAAATGTAAGCACACTTGACGTACAAAGTTTTGAAAAATTATTAACAGACGATTAGTATAGGAAGCTTGAATTGGGGGCCGTAAAATATATTTAGAATAATTTTCGTTTCGATGAACTATCGATTATTTAGGAAAACGTGCTGAAATGGATATGTCTCGAGATAAGTTGTCTCAAATTACGATTCTTAATACAGTCATTCGAGATGAAAACCATTTTGAATATATTTTTATTCTAATACTGGCGATCTCTGCTCCTAGAAATTTCCTAGAAGTCGAAAATTAGAAATTTAATATCATAGTCTATTTAAATTAGGTACTATTCTAAATTTATTATTTCATACTGACAGGAAATGTTTACTAGATCTCTGCAAGTCAATTAATATGTACAAATGTTTCATAATTGCCCTTGTGTGGCATACGTATAATCCTTTATCATCTGAGATATAAACATACAATTCTGATTTTGCCAAATTTCATTGAAATGATCGAACAAACTTTCATATTCGAAATTTATACGGAGGTGAATTTCAATGGCGATAAATTTGGTTTACTGAAGCTTACAAAATTATTCATTCACCAGTTATTCTGACAAACATAATTACAATATTTACAGCACAGTCTCCCTATTGGCAACTTTTGGTCCCGACCTAAGTCCAATAAAGAGTTCTACTGTGCAGAGTAGTGCTAGTACGTTATATACGACATATAGCAGTACAAGTTACTTTTCACTCAATCTTGAGGATAAAGGTAACACAAAATATTGAGTTATACAGTCACATATCCATACACATTACTTCACACCAACAGTGTACAAAGATTTTGTCTCCCCGACTATTAAATTCGTAAATAACGGACCACCCATTAATGACATGCCACAAAAGTATGTGGTCATTGCGCCAATTATTAACAAGCGTTTGAACCTGCCCTTTCTCAGATTTCGTTGTAACTCTGTCAATGTTAATCCTTCTGCGTTATACCTTCTGCGGAGGTCGCTTGAATTTTCCAAATTTTATCACACGTGATCTACAGGTTTCCAAAAGATATCGAATGATTGCGAATTTTAGGAACTCTCATTCAAAATAATTTTTATGCAGAATTAATGATTTCCGAAAATGTAAGATCATGTAAAAAAGTCTCAGCTTAAAAAAAAAATACTGTGTTTTGATGCCAAATTTGTTAAAGCAGTGAAAATTTTAAAATAAGTAAAAAAAAAACCGAAATAATACTGATCTAAAGAATAAGAAACAATTTATAATGTTTTTTAAAATTAATTTCTTCAATAAAAAAAAACCATTATACATTTATTATGGTTTTTCTTATTTCTTCAAAACAGTATGATTATTTGTCTGTACTCTGAAAACTGTATTCGATCGAATGATTCTTTCTAGACCAATAAAATGTTGTTAAATACAAAATTTATAAATCTCGAAAAATTTGATGAGTCAGCTAGTTTCCACTGTAAAATTTACATATCTTATGTAAAAAAAACTCAGCTTTAAAAAAAAGTAATAACAATGTAACCCCACTAGGGAAAGACCCTCAAAATACAGTTCTTTGAATAATTTGTTGATTCGAAACTTCAACAGTATCAAAATACTGTAAAAAAATTTTATCAAGCGACAGTATTTTTTTAAAGAGCTGGGACTTTTTTTTTTACATAGAAAGACATTGTAATCTTACATTTTTGTTTGAAAAAATTTGAAAAAATTTAAGCGACTTCTGCAGAAGGTAGACTTAACATTGACAATATTACAACAAAATATGGAAGGGCAGGTACAAACGCTCGTCAATAATTGGTGCAACGACCATGTATTACATTACAGTATATACCATATCGCATAAGATTCCCCGTTCGGGAAACGGGAAACGGGAAAATTTAAGCCCAATTTCAAGTTCAAGTTTGTATAATAAACCATCATAACTGGAAAAAAACTTTTGAAGAATGCTTTAACAAATGTGGTTCAAATAGCAATTTATGGAGAAACACTTAAAGCAGATTCTACTGTTCTGTTTCCTTAATATTTTTATTATCGAAGTCTTTTTTTAGAAATTAATTGATTTTATGTCTCATTGAATTTTTCACATAAACGAACGTGGACGCAATAACCTTCGTAAAATTTCAATTGGCTAATAGAAAAATGTTAAACGTTAATAATTCGCATATTACAGTCAAAAGATCAATTTATCGAGAGTGTTAGAATTTGCCAATTATAATTTTCGTTCATAAATTAAACTTTTCCGAGCTGGGAGTTCTTTTTTGGAAAACAATTTTTCCATGAACAAAGCACTATTTTTATCTTAAAATAATGTTTATCGTAGTGATATCTTCATTATAAAGTATTAGGCTAATCACACGTGCTGGCGCGCGTGCCTGAAATTCTTTTGCGTTGCTGCGCTTTTATGATCCTTTAAAAGTCACGGGCGCAACAGCACTTGTCCTCTTCTTATGTCAAATTTGACACCAAATTGAACTTGTTTCTCGCGGACTTTCGTAGCAACCAATCACAGCGCGAATAGTTTGCTAACAATACTTTCCGTTACTCATGAACTTTTCAAAAGAGGGATAACATTATTTGTAACGAAAGTAATCGGCCTTTGTTTTATGGCGATATGTATTTCTCCACTCTGATACATATATGGCTTTAATACTTGAGCACTAATTCTGTTCTGGCATATTTCATGACATAGACAGTTTACTAAACATATTGTGATAATCCTTGTGCATCTTGGAAACAATAAATAATAAAATGCGCAATTCAAACACGTTTTTATGATGCCTTTTTGGAGTGTTCGTTCAATTTATCAGACAGCAATAAATCCAGAAAGTGTCAATGAGATTCTTTTGATTTTGGCCATTTGTTATTTAACTATCTTGATGATCACACCTTCAAAGTTTTTCATCGATTGCATCTGAAAACATAATTCGCTACGGTTTCTGCATTTATTTGAATAAAGGGATTGATTGAAGACATTTTTTTAAATTGTCTGTTATTTCGCAAATTATTCTTCGAAACTACAAAATCTCTGTGGTCAACCGAAAGTAAATTTTACAACGAGAACAATGAGCCTTTGGGCAGACTAATTACTTGAGAAAAATATGAGTGTGTCTCGTGACTCGTAATCTATGTACTTTTCATTATTCTGTAATAATCTGCTGTTCTTATAAAAATATTTTCATCTTTTAAAATAACAGGAAGGAAAATAAATCAATTAAATCATTCAAAATTGAGAGAAAATAGACAAGCACGAGTTCAGCATTTTCTTTTGAATCCATCGATTGTACGCTCAATTCCATTACTTTTATTCCCGTGAGATTCAATCAGATTTTGCTTCCATGGCAATTATTACTAAATTTTGATATTTGTATAAAAATAACAGCTTTCAAGTGAAAAATATGATGATTCCTTATGAAATAAATGATGGAAGTTTACAACCTTGGGGTTTTGTAATGACTGATCATTCATAACCCATTGCAATTTCTCAACGAACAAGCAAATTTCACTCTTTCAGATTAAGCCCAGGAAATGAGGATTCGATTAATGACTACCTCTCGTACGTTCATCCTTTTCTATGCACTGTTTTAACGGATACATGATTAAAAATTCTCTTTATGTTCCCGACTCACTTTATACAAATATAGACTTTCTAACACTGACGAAAATTATAAAAAAATCTTATAAGCCCCAAAATATGTCTATAAGCATGAACATGCGAGGGAAAAATTGTTTTGTCGGGCGCACTTTCTTACATATTAAATCGTTTATAGCCACATTACGATTCCGTCATGAGAATACACATTATTAATTATTTCTCCAAATGGAATATTTACATCTTCGTTGTCGTACAATTTTCTTCGCAGTGAGTATAAGTTTCGTTCGACAATGTGTCGACGTTTTCGAGAACACTGGTCGTTGGGTCGGCCGTGGAAAGGCCGTTCAGTGAACTTCACGAAGTTCTTCCAAGCGTGTTCTGTCGGCTGATGGTATAAGTAGTACAAGGGCTGTCGTGGGCTGAACTCAGTCTGACAACCGAGCTCTGAGGGACGATTGTATTGTGGCCATTCTCGTTACGTGTCCCGTCGCCTCCGGCGCAAGCCATTCCCAGTCCTCTTCCACGTCCTCGGGTATTGCAATTCAACAGCTCGCGCATACCTTTCCGAAAGTTTCGCGACATAAAGGCGTACAGCAAAGGATTCAGACACGAGTTCATATAGGAGATGAGGAATGTAGAGAGAGTGAAGATCGTGCTAAAGTCCGAGTTACTGTCATAATTCGGATCCCAAAGAAGCCATATTAGGCGAGCCTGTTGCGGGAAGTTGCACACGGCAAACATTATTACCACCACTATTAGCATCCTGTAACAAGAGATGTGAGCTTTGTATGAGATTAACATGTTAATTACTAACATTAGAGAAGACTTTTTGGGTAGGGACCAAAATAGCGAATGACTATAATAGCGAATTTAAAAATGGCGAATTCCATAATGATGACCATTCTAGATTCGGACATTTCTAATTTAGAAATTTGCTATTTTGACCATTCACTATTTTGGTCAACCGGTATTCGACTCCCACCCGAGTTTTTCCGAGTTTTTCTAGTTGAAGGGGTACAACTCCACTATCAGAGTAGTAATGGGAGCTTAAAAGGGGGGGAGCGGGTGCAATTGGAAATAATTGTATAAAAAGTCTGAAAAAATTCACCTAGATGCCTTTTCTTACCCTTCATAACATATAACGGACCAGAAAGATAAGATCGGTTTTTAAGCACTGACGATTTCTTAGAATAGCCAATAAAAATGATATAAACAATCTGCCAGACTTAATTTAAAAAATGGTATGCACGCGAAAAAAATGAGCAGGTCAGAATATTGGAAATTGTAGGAGGAGATAAATTTTATGCGAATCGAGAGCGATATTTTATTTATAATTTCAATTTACCACTATTTTTTTTCGTGAACGTAAGTTAAGTTGATACTAATCAGATCCTATAATATTAATAGTTTTGAATAATATTTCCAGAGATATGATTTTTTGAAAATTTGTTATAGAGATCTAAGTTTCGTTATAAAGGCTATCGATAGGTATAAAACTTACAAATAATCAGAATTCACCTGCTCCGTATAATGCCTCTTTTTATTGCTAATCATGTTTTCGCTAATTTGTTTTGATATCTCGCACGTTGAAATTTCTAAATAATACTAATTAAATTTTGAAAAATCATATCTCCGGAAATATCCATCAAAACTATTAATATTAAAGGACCAAATTCCTATCAATTCAACTGCACATTAAGAAAAAAATAGTAGCACTTGAAGATAGAAAAAAATGTATCACCCTCGATTTAAAGAAATAAATCTCCTCCTACAATTCCTAATATTCGAAATTGCCAATTTTTTTTGTGCCTTGCGTACTAGTCTCAACGATTCCGCGTGGCACATATTTAACATATTTTTTTTTTTACTATCCTAAAAAATCGACAGGGCTCAAAAATCGATGTTATTTTTACGATTCAAAATATTTTGTAAGGAGTAAGAAAAGACATTTAGGTGAATTTTTTCAGATTTATCTTGTCTATTATCTTTTCCTGGCGACGGATCAAGTTAATTCATGTGGGTAATATTATCGTCGATTAAACGACGCTTATGTTCAGATTAAACGAAATCTCTTACGTTCATTGTTCTATAAATGTTTTGAGACAGTTAGAATCAATTTGTGTTCATGTGGAGATGAGTTCAAGCATTCTCGAGGTACTGCTTAATGAGGGGGGTTGAAATATTCAGCAGTGCAAGGGAGAGAGAAAGAGAAAGAGAGAGAGAAAGAGAGAGAGAGAAAATTAAATGGCGGTTTAGGCGAGGGGACCCAGAGATACTGCATCAAAAGTTCCGCCTCGACTTTAGATTGAGAGACTGAGAAAACCAATGTTCTAAGAAAAAGTAAACTTTTTCTAGAAAATTAAGAACATTGAGTAAATTAATGAACTTTCAAACACGATAAAAAAAAATTGGGGTTTTCAGTATAGTATGTAGTAATGTAGTATATGAGGCAATCCACACCGTTGCGACCAGGATTTGAGCTCGAACCCTCCGATTTGGCGATTTTTTTTTGTAGGTTTCGTTGGACCCTCAAATGGACCATTTTTTATCTACGGCAATTTTTCTTAAATATATTTTTAAAGTGACATATCGAACGTCATAATTTAAGAATCTGAAAAAATTCTGATGAATTCTTTGTTTGATATCAAAATGTTCTAGTTTATAGCCAAAGTGGACAAGTTCTTAAGCTTTATTATTGAAAAAAATTATTTAAAAGTAGGAAGAAAAATGAATCTACTTCAGACAATTTATCAAATTTTTATTCATTCAAGACCGAGTTTTTAAAAGTATTTTTCCAGATTTTTAGGATTTTTCAAGTGAACTATGCACATTCAAAAAAATGTCTCTTTCAAAATTATATATCGAATCTCATAATTTGAAAATCTGCACAAATTCTGAAAAATACTCAAGGCAAGATTGTTCTTCTTATACTTTTTAAGCTTTTTTTTATTAAAAAAATTTTGTCTTCAACCAAAACATCTTAAGAACTATGAGAAGAAAAATCTTGCCCACTTTGGCTATAGCCAAAAATTCTTACCTTATAAAGTAGCAATTTTTTATATTAAACAAAGTATTTTTCAGAATTTTTTCAAAATTCCCAAATTATGGCGTTCGATCTATCGCTTTAAAAATATATTTAAAAAAAAATTGCCATACAAAAAAAAGTAAATGTGGTGCAGATGAGATTCCAGTTAAGTTTACCAAGAATTACGAGCCAAATCGGAGAGGTCGAGGTCAAATCCTGGTCGAAGCGGGTTGGTTTGCTCCATATATACTGTGCAACAAAGGCCGAAAGTTGACGAATGCGGCGAATGCAAGATTTACTTGCAATTACGAATAAATTTTCACCTGTGGTGCACAGTTTTTTTCAACAAGCGCATGAATAGTGTTGCTTTGAATGACAGTTATGCGGAACAATTAGTGGAAAGTGAGGTTACAAATTTTCACTAGTTACGAAATCGAAGTAATCGTGAATTCTTTTTCCTGTAAAACTGGTATGGAAAGCACTGATCTCCATAGAAATTGAAATAGTACATTACTTTACAAGGGAGGGAATTGCCAGATTTTCACCGAGTGCGAAGTTGCTGGCACACGCAAAAAAAATGTCATCGATTGGAAAACATATTCGCGTGTGAGATGCCATCAGCAATTGTTGTCACATCAACTGTTGTGTTTATTCTCACAATCTCATGTAACATTGCAACAGTTAGATTTTTTGTTTCTATTTTAGAGTTGTTGTTTCAATCTAACATGGAATTGTAGGAATTGTAAATAAAATCGAGTTGATAACAATTGCTGATGGCAGCCCTCAAGCGAATTTTTTTTTCGTACAGCAGATTACGTTGAAATAACCCATATTCCGAGCGTGCCGAACGTAATGCAGTAAAGGAATGTTGAATAGACGTGAAATCCTAGATAGTTGTGAAACGGGGTCCAGGGGCGAAGTCCTGGCGGGGGATCGGACCGCAACACAAATATTCTAATTGAACAAAATGAAACAAACAAAAAACACATACACAACATTAAAAAAAACAGTGAATACAAAAAAGTAGGAAAAAGAAACAGA
Source organism: Tromatobia lineatoria (assembly GCA_949699805.1). Taxonomy (NCBI): domain Eukaryota; kingdom Metazoa; phylum Arthropoda; class Insecta; order Hymenoptera; family Ichneumonidae; genus Tromatobia; species Tromatobia lineatoria. The sequence continues at coordinate 2,361,762 of OX453050.1, read as the reverse complement.
GAAAACTCAAAATACCAACAAAAAAACAGATAATACAAAAAAAACATACAAACAAAAAACAGAAAATTCTCAAAATACCAACAAAAAAAGCCCGAGAATACAAAAAAAAATTCGATGTAGCGCCCGTGAGGACCAGAATTTCATTACTCCCTCCGATTACCTCCCTAGGGACGTAATCACAGGGAGTAATGAACTGCGCAAGGATGCTGCGCATGCGCGGCCGGTTACGCATGCACATTGGTCGACGGCCAAAAACCAGCCACTTTCATACCTATTCGCACGCGAGGAATGAGGTTATTTCGACGTAGTTGGGGAAAAAAAAAAATTATCATCACCATAGTGTAAAAAAAAACGGTTAGTGAAGAAGGTTGGTCTGAATTTTACCTGATAACGCCTCGTCGAGCCCGCAACGCATTTCGACTAGAAGTCTGAATGTGACGAACTCTGCCGTGTCGTGTTCTAGCGACGACACCTGGCCTGCCAAAAGCCTCACCACTTTTCCAAAGTCTAACGCCGATTTTTGCGTATAAGCAACTCATGAGCATTAAAGGTAGAAAATAGAGGAGTATAATATTAACCATGGCAAGGGTATTTTTATTGTGCTTCTTGATATTGGCTATGCACATTATGTCCACGTTACCGGAATTTAATTTGTGAGCCATTGTTTCAACGTAGAAGAATTTCGGTGCCGCGTTTATCGCCGCGAGAATCCAAACGACACCGACAATTGCCCTTAGTCGACCTCTTGTCCTCATTGATCTGCACTTTATTGGGTGCACTATCGCGAGATATCTCTCGGTACACACCAGCACAAGAATTAATATGCTGGCCCCATAGGAAAATGCGTTGACAAACATGTAGGCTTTGCACAGCAAATCACCGAGTGGCCAGCTGGCCATTAAATAGTTCGTGAGCGTTTGGAAAACACAGAAGATTCCCACGCAAAGATCGGCGGCCGCCAAATTGGCGAGAAAGAAGTTCGTGATACTCCCCAACTGTCTTGAGAATGTCACGACCAGGATGACAATGAGATTACCTGGAACATACAAGTAAAGAAAAGTCATCAATTTTTGCAAATCGCTATTGTCATTACATGGTGTTAGTTGAACGCTTAATTATCATAAAGGCTTTCACATTCGAAGAGAATCAGACATTCTATGAATTATGAAAGCGCTCGCATAGATTTTGGTTTGGTTGATTTGGAAAAAAGTACGTCTCAATAACACAACCAGTTTGTGATATTAGTTGCTCTTTGGTAATAGAAAATTTGTATTTGCCGAAGTTCGGAGCATTTGACTGAAAAACTGATGGATAATACAGCGAATAAGATGAGAAGCGAAGGAAAAGTAGGTAAACGGAAAAATAAATAGAAAATTTATCAATTTACAAAATTTAAATGCGTGGGCGTAACTGATAATAATTTAACCAATCCCGCAACAGTTAAAACTTTCATACCCTTGACGTGTTACATTTTTATGTTACCAGAAAGTTAATTTCGTACTTTTTCCGCAACCGACTTTTTCGGGAAGTCTCTAGTACGAATAAAAAAGCAACTTTCACCAGGAACTAAACGTATTAAACGCTCCTTGGTAATAGGAAATTTGTATTTGCCGAAGTTCGGAGCATTTGACTGAAAAAAGTGATGGATAATACAGCGAATAAGATGAGAAGCGAAGGAAAAGTAGGTAAACGGAAAGTTAAATAGAAAATTTATCAATTTACGAAATTGACATGCGTGGGCGTAACTGATAATAATTTAACTAATCCCGCAACAGTGAAAACTTTTATACCCTTGACGTGTTACATTTTCATGTGACCAGAAAGTTAATTTCGTACTTTTTCCGCAACCGACTTTTTCGGGAAATCTCTAGTACGAAGAAAAAAGCAACTTTCACCAGGAACTAAACGTATTAGACGCTCCTTGGTAATAGAAAATTTGTATTTGCCGAAGTTCGGAGCATTTGACTGAAAAAACTGATGGATAATACAGCGAATAAAATGAGAAGCGAAGGAAAAGTAGGTAAACGGAAAGTTAAATAGAAAATTTATCAATTTACGAAATTCACATGCGTGGGCGTAACTGATAATAATTTAACCAATCCCGCAACAGTGAAAAATTTTATACCCTTGACGTGTTACATTTTTATGTGACCAGAAAGTTAATTTCGTATTTTTTCCGCAACCGACTTTTTCGGGAAGTCTCTAGTACGAAGAAAAAAGCAACGTTGACCAGGAACTAAACGTATTAAACGCTCCTTGGTAATAGAAAATTTGTATTTGCCGAAGTTCGGAGCATTTGACTGAAAAAACTGATGGATAATACAGCGAATAAGATGAGAAGCGAAGGAAAAGTAGGTAAACGGAAAGTTAAATAAAAAATTGATCAATTTACGAAATTCACATGCGTGGGCGTAACTGATAATAATTTAACCAATCCCGCAACAGTGAAAACTTTCGTACCCTTGACGTGTTACATTTTCATGTGACCAGAAAGTTAATTTCGTACTTTCTCCGCAACGGACTTTCTCGGGAAGCCTCTAGTACGAAGAAAAAAGTAACGTTCACCAGAAACTAAACGTATTTAACATGGAAAATACCGTGCCGGGCCTTGACGTGTCGCAAATTGAAAATTTCGCGAATTGCGGAATTTCACAATACACACTCGCTTTTTTCATCTTCCCCTTTTCTCGTTTGCATGCAGCGCCCCGGAAAAGCCGACGAGGCGAGAGAAAAAAATGTTTGCAGTAACAGCAAGCGCGAAGCTCGACAACAGAATTTGTATATGCGGCGAATGTCATTTGCTGGCGCGAGCTTAATATCGTTTACCGAGGCCTTGATAATAAAACGGGATTTTGCAATCTTCTTAGAATATCTTGGAGTGACTGTAAGCAAATTCGGCACAGCTTGCAATTTTCCTTTAGCTCGTTCGTCGTGTGAAAAAAAAAAAAAATATCCCAAGACGTCCTGAACATTGCAGGAAATCACAAATTAATTCGCTCATGATTTAGGCTTATTCATGCCTAAATCTAATCTGTTTAAATATCTTTCATAATAGTACTAACGAATAGATTTTCAGCGTTGATTTGAATTTTTGACTTCCAATTCAAACTTCAGGGTTTTATCACCGTTAATAGTGTCCATAAGTTTTTACATCAAAACTAAATAACTTTATTAAACCTACAAGTATTCATTTTATTTTTTAACCTAAGTGAAATTGAATAAATAATTTTATTCAACCTGCGAGTGTTTATTTTTTTCTTTCCCACCAAAGTGAAATGAACCAGTCGTTGACAAAAGCACGTTTACACCCACACAGAAAATTCCCTGACTTCTTTTATAAAATGCAAATAAATAGAAGAAAGATTCGAAAATGGGATTCTTCAGCAGTCTCCGAACCGGGAGATAGTACTTAACACTACTTCGTTCGTGCCAAGTAGCATTGAAGAGAGGAAGAGAAAAAGAGAAAAGTTGACCAACTTTTCTACTGTCTCGCTCGAGGAATGAGGCGCGGTACGTTGGTATGCAGTTGCGAAAAGTTGGTGCATTAACACATGGAAAGACGAGCGGCAAGGGAAAAAGCATTCTTCTATCTCTATATACACTTTCCTGGCTTTTCTCATCGGAGAAACATGTACACTCAAACCAAAGTATTAGAACTTCCCTGGATCCTTGAATTGGAAGAGGAGAGCGCCGAATAAGCGACAGGGATGCAAAAGGAGGAGAAAGAAGAGAAGAATAATGAGAAGAGGAGATATATAGAAGGATTATCTTATACTGTAGGGCCCAATCCAACTATAACGCTTACATAGCGTTCGGGCCGGATATAATAAGCCAGTGAGACAAAATAAAAAAAAGCACACGCAAGCTTCCTACTTCCTAAAGTTGGCTGGGACGATGAAGGAACGAGCTGTGAGCATAATCCGATCTCCTGTGGCTGATCCTTGCGCACTAAACTTTCACCCTCATTCTGTGCTCTCCCTGCAGTACAGCTTTAATTCTCGGTCTTCGTCCTCGATGCCTGATTCTCTGCCTTTGCCAGAGTTGGCTCACTTGGCTTCCGCTTCTGTGTGCTGCATCCTAACTGCTTCAATTTTCGTCACTTTGTCTCGGTGGCTCATGCCCCATGGCTGTTAATTTCAGGCTTTCTTCCCTTCGGACGTTTACCACGTTTACTCTTAATCGCCTCATTTAATTGCTTTTCTTCTGTGCGGTATGATAAATTTTACCGTCACTGTCGTTCTCCACGACCGTGTCGACCGTTTGATAACATTCGATTATATGGTTAAGCGACGTTATTTATCTAGTCCTAAAATTGTGTCACGACGTTTCGGACAAATCGTTGTCGTTGGAAGAGTTGTCTCCAGAAACGACAGGGACGCAGCGATGGTGTTTCATTCTTAAAAGGCCCTTTTTTGATCATTCAAGTAGATTTTTATTACGTTAGGGACCACAATATGAACTTCATGAGGAGGGCAGACCGAAAAATACCTTATCTGATCATTGATCCGTTAGATTTTTGCAAATTATCTCTTTGAATCCACATTCAAAATGGCGAATTATAAATAAAATTAATTCGTAATAAAATACCAGCTGAAAAACAAACGATAAAATGGAAAACATTTTGAAAATGTACTTTAGGCTACCCTAAAATAGTACCTTATTATACGAAGTTTCAGTATTAATACTTTGATGGGTATTACTATATCAGGAAGTCTACATCAGCCGAGTCATGACCCCATGGATTTTTCACACTGTATAAGTGTTTTGATAACGTACAATGCAGAGTCGACCAAGAATGAATGGTGGCAATTAGGCGAAAGTTCTAAGCTCCTTCTAGCCTGTAGCAAGTTGAGGGTAGTTCCATGGGTTGGTGGGTTAAAGCACAGGCGAAAGATCGAAATGTCTTTGGACTCTGTGGACGCCCTAATCCTGCCACCGTACAAAGCATCGTCGACGAAATATGATAGCGGACCAGGTCGTACTAGTGAACGACGTGGTGCACCACAAAGTACCCACTGGAATTTATTAGCATAATCGGACTATTTAGTCTGCTGAGTACAGTCACTGGATAGCTGCTCTCTGCAAACGCACAGTACAGATCGATGCGATTCTAAGAATTTATGTTTCAAAATGTATTTTGTGCGATATGAAATATCGGACGACTTAGTGCATTAATTATACACCGGGAGAAAAAGTTTCCTCGATTCAAAGAAATTTCTTTGAAATCCAAACTTAAGAACCATTTCTTTAAAATCAAGAAAATAATACACTTGATCTAATATTATCTTTGCCATACAACCACAACAAAATATAATCCGAAAACACAAATACCCCACACACACAACATATCAACACCTTGAAACAATGGCAAACGAATAAAAAGTTTATAATAAAAAAGGGAGAGACCCATGTTTTAACGTAACATAATATAAGACAGCAAAATAATACAGAAAATCCAGGCTGAAGGACCGCGGTCGATGGCCAATTGGCAATACATGGCAACGAATCAAAATTAATGTAAAATACAAATGTTACAACGATAAATGTATGTAATGTCAATAAATTCACAATGTATGTATGTATGTATTATCTTTTCTTTGAATGATGAGAAGTTTAATGGAATGTAGTGGCATTGAATTAAGAATTTTTTCACTTAAAACAAAGAAATCTGTTTCTTTGTTTTCAAAGAACGTAACCTATAAAATCGCGTGCCGCGAAACGGTAGACGTTAGGTTGAAAAATCACTCACCATGCCGGAAAACGTTTCTGTGAGTTTTTATTAATTAATTTTTCACTTCGTAACTTCATTGGAACGCACCGATTCAACCAGTATCGACGACTGAGGGGGCGCGACAGACGCGCTCGCGTCAACTCGTGGCGGATCTGATGCCGTCAAGGAAATCGTTTCTTTAAATCAAAGACACCGTTTCCTTGAATCAATGGAAACGTCTCTTTGATTACGCTCGTCAAGCAAATGTTTCTATAAAGGCAATAGAATGTTCTCTTTGAAATTCAAAGAGAATATTTCATTGAAAGCAAGTAAATATTTCTTTGAAATCAAAGAAAAAAATTCAATCCAGCTATTTCTTTGAATCAAAGAAAGAAATTCAATCCAGCTATTTCTTTGAATCAAGGAAACTTTTCCTCTCGGTGTAATGTCTGGGTATCGTATAATTTTTGCATTCAAGGCACTATTATATAAACCCAAATTACAAATAAGTATTATATTAATGAAGCATTTTGATAATGTCTTGTCACAGAAAAAATGTTGTGTCATCGTTTACTAATGTTTTAAAAAATGAATATACATTTGCAGCCAATTAAGAAGCGAAAATTAAAATAAATGGTAGGAATAAACAAGCATGTTTCTGCGAGAAAGCAAAATAAGGTAAAGGTGTTTAACTGCATAGCGTAAAGAGAATGTGCATACATTAAACGCTAGGTGAAAAGGAATAATGAGCAAAGAAAAAGAGCGAAAAATGCTTCATCCGCTTTGACGCTAAATGCTTTGTTTGCTACATGATAGGATTCTTGGCCAGGAGATAAAAGTGGCTCGGAATTCAAAGCTCTTTAGTGTCATGGTTGTGACTCAGTCATAACGATGAGATACAGCCCCAAGCTTCTGCGGATTCTGCAGAGAACTCTCGAATATTTTACAAGTTCAACACGGGAAACTACAGGGAAAGTCACTTTCCTGAAACCGGAGGTGTTGTATACACAACAAACAAGGTTCGCGTGATGAAAAAAGATAGACAAGGCATCAACGAATTACCCATGAAGATTTAATTTTGCTTTTTTATATGCAACACTTTCACGATCAGAGCTAGAACTAATCTAAGTAAAACAACAACTCGTGTATGTCTCAGATATACATCTAGAGTTCTGTTGCATCTGTATTTTATTTTCGACGAAACTACGGCATCGGGATTTTAACTCGCGACCCACCGATGATCTGGGTTGGCCAGTAAATTGACCCGACCAGGAAATTAGTTGGGGCTCCGGCTCGGCCCTTGATAGATTTCCCCAATTCCATTAGGGACCCAGAATGGAAATTTAATTACAGCCATACTAGACTGGTCAGGCTGCAAACTTCAGGGCCTTTATAGGTTTCCTAGTTAGGGCCTATAAGACATCATATACATTAGTATAAGACTCCGTGGCTTTTTTTTCGTAAAAGATTTCTTTGGCTATATATATTTAACTAATTCGTAACTATTAAATAGGGTAGGGGTAAAAATAGCGAATGACCAAAATAGCGAATGGCTGAAATAGCGAATTTAAAAATAAGGAACGTCTAAATGTAGCATGTCCATAATTATGGAATTCGCTTTCTCAGCCATTCGCCATTTTGAATGCATTTGAATAAAATGGAGGTCAAAATAGCGAATGGTCAAAATAGTGAATGTCATAATGATGACCATTCTAAATTCAGACGTTCCTAATTTCGGAATTCGCTATTGTAACCATTCACTATTTTGGTAATTCGATATTTTGACCCCCACCCATTAAATAAATGCTTCTTGAAAAAAAAAAGAAAAAACTAAGGCGTCGTATATATCTTGTTGAAGAATTTCTTTTAATCTGTACTGTTCTCTTCCTATTTTATAGCTTCACAGAGAGACTAAGTACATGCGCAACAAAAGAGATTTCGGACAGAGTAAAACGACTCTGGAGTAAAAGAGCTAAGATAAACGCAAGTTCAACGCGATGCAGTGTCCGCGAAGTTAATTAACACCCAAAAGTGTTTAACAAACAGCGGTGCTCCAGATGCAATACGATGCAGATGCTTAGCATTTGATAAAGCCTGAGTCGCAGTTTCCACTGCTCTAAATTTCAATAGTAATTTACCACAGTGAAATACAGATTTGAAATGAAGGTTTCAAAGGCGGAAGAGTAAGAGCCAGCGAATTATACTATCAGTAGACAAGGATGATCTACAGTTTCTCTCTCGTTTCTTCGAATCTGAACTAACGAGCTCCACTATGATGCCTTTGTTTTGCTGTCGTCCAATAGAAGTTATCTGCGCCAGGAGAAATATGTATTCTTGAACTTGTGTTTGTGAATTGATGCAAAGTAAAGGTATTTACATACTAGGAGAAACCCACGGAACATTCGTACTAACGAGTAATCGTGGGAAGCTTCATTTGAATATCCTAGACTAATTTTGTTCAGATACCGCAGTGACGTCAGTTTCATATAAAACTCATGGCCGGAAGAGAGGAAGATTCGTGGAATATTGCGGAACTCCGGTGTTACACTTGCGAAGAAACTCCAGTCTTGTTCGGCACATCGGAACTCGTTACAGTCGCTTGCGAAGTAGTAGAACTGGAGAGGGTCGGAATCTCTAGGGACGACGAACTCCGGCGTACGTGTACCTTCATCTGAATATCTCGCTCTGATACCTTTTGAGAATGCTTCGGCTCGTTATGTCGGTCTGAAGAATTTTGCCACTTCGTGCACGATGTGGTCAACCGTAAAATAATGTCATGAAATACTGACTTCACTGGAATTTTTGGCATCTCTCCCGGTGATGATAACATTTTTATTTGGGGCTTTTTTTTAGAACGGTGATGGTCGATAAGTGATGCTCGTGAAGAATGTCGAGCACGTTATTGCACATTAGGTTTTTTGACGGCTTAATTTAAAAAATGTAGACTAATGCATGGAAAAACAAAATGCATATGGCGAAGGTAAGTACTGTGAATTAGTTATCAACATATATATATATATTTTGTAGTCAGGGTTACTTTTGCTTCCCCGTAAGGAAAGGTTTGTTTTCGTCATGAAATTTATTTCCATAATTTTATCTTAGAATGCTTGAAATGCTCTAAAACATAGAGAAACATTTTTTGTACGAAATGAATTTTTTCAGATTTTTAAATTATGGCATTCGATGTGTCACTTTGAAAATATATTTAAAAAATTGTGATAAAAAAAACATTTTTTGCGTTGATGTTGAGGGTTTAACTAAGCCTAGATAAAATTATGAGCTAAATTGGAGAGGTCGAGGTCAAAACCTGGTCAAAACGGGGTGGATTGCCGCATATATAGAATGTGGTTAGACATCATCACGATTCTAATTGCTCGTGAATCACAATGTTGAGTGCAAAATATACACGGAGAAAACGGGGCTCGCGGAAATACCAATAAATACTATATTTAAAAAAAATTATGCCATAACTATAGAACTAAGTAGTGAACGAATGGCAATTATGACTATGCAACATAGTATAATGATCATTATTACTCTGTTGCATAGTCATAATTGCCATTCGTTCAGTATTTAGTTTTATAGTTATGGCATAATTTAAAAAAATATAGTATTTATTGGTTTTTCCACGAGCCCTTTTTTCTCCGAGTATAAATTTCATGAGCTTGAATCAATGAAATTTCAAGACTTTTTCGACAGTGAAGCTTATAGATGTGTCTAAAAAATAATGTAATGCAAATTCACATTATCGTTGAGGGTTAGATTCCACTTTTCACTTGACATTTTGTCCATGATACGTCGACAAAATTGTTGTTAGTGTTACTTATATAATCAATTACATACAATAATTATTATACAAATATCTAACTCCTCTTGCACCTGTACTCATCTCGACCCCTTCCGAACAAACAGGGTAAACTTACAAAATGCAATTGTGTAAATTAAATCCTCTCAGCTCATCGCACCTAACATATTCAATCACCTCGAATTCATTCATTATTTTTCTACGCCACAATTTTAGTCCCGGATGATATTAAATTTCCAACATGTAACTGAGACGTCATCAATAAAATTCCACACAGATTCAACGACGATTCAAGATATAGCTTCGTTCATAGTCGACGTTGATTATAAATCATTAATAAACGTAATTAATAACACAACAAAGTTTCCCTTACGGGAAATCCAAAGACAAAACTGAAAAAAAAAACAGAATTTTCATGAAAGCTACAAATTAATGGGGAAGCAACGTGACAATTCGAATTTTCAGCCTTTGTTTTTTTTTTGGCCTCGAGCTTTTCCGATAATTTGTAAAATACTCGACGAAACCCGATGAGCACAGTCTCCATGTGAAATTTATGTAAACAGAAAAAACGTTAGAAAAGTTAATACAAAATTGGAATAGTCTTGAAAGGTATACTATCTTGGAAATTATAATAAACAAGGTGAGATCGCAAGCTGTAAAGTACCAGGTCAGCACATGTATGCACTGCCGCACGATGAACTTGCATGTTACGAAATTGCATCGTGACCATTGTACTAAAATTTGCATTGTCGGAGGGGGAAGAGGGCCTCGAGTTTCATATCAAGAGCAATAAGTCTCTTCCGAAACTCCGTGGAAGGTGAGAGAGCAGAGTCGCAATTTATTCTGGCTGTCTGGCAAATTGCAGTAGGAACGAGTAGGGACATCGCACCGTGGCTGAGATCACCGGCCGCGGCTTGTTACATATGTAATAGTGCGGCCAAAATGCTTCCTGGTTCAGTGACGACACTACCGCACAACGTTTCTATACAGTGGTGAAAGTAAATATATATCCGAACAATTGCACTTGGTCAAATGTGCAGAAACTCGAGTATTTCGATATTCAGTGAAGCGACCACGAGCTTCCTATGAGTTTGAACGCTTGTTCGATGTTCGCGCTGTCACGATATCGCTCGACTAACACGTGATTCCTCAGAGGTACTCATCGCATATTTATGATCTCTCACTCGAAATTCGCCGAGGGAAATGTATATGTCACATCACAATATCAATCAATGACAGCAAGTCAACCCGAATCAATTACAAATTTGGTCGTAGTATCTTCTTGATTCTTCATGCCTGAGAGTTCATGAGTATTTCTACACTGAGAAAAATATATGGTAGAATAGTAGATCCAACTATGCTGATGTTATTCACAGGAGAGACGATTGTATCGATTTTTGAGGATACTATATATTTTATTGGTTGAGCTGTTATTATGCTTGCGGGAATCATTTTTTGACATTGTCGTAACTGTATAATAAAATCGTCCGTCTTGCGAATTATTTTCTATGGTAAAATTACAGTAAACAAGCCTGCTACCTCTATGAGGAAGTATGTTGATCTATTTTGGCTTCCTCATAGAGGACGCTTTGTAGAAAGCAAAAAAAATGGAGAAGCAATTTGCAAGGTTCTACTTTGTAGGCTTGTTTATACTCAGAAGACATTTTAATAAAAATTCAAAGTCACGTAAAATGTTCACCGCTCAACCGATTTGGGTAAAACAGTTACTCGAAAATTGTCTAATGATAGTCCATATGTGAACTAAATTGAAACTCGATATCTAGTAATTTGCATGAGCAAGCGTTCGAACGAGATTTTTCAAATAATTCAACATGCCATAAAATTTGAAGCACTCGACCGATTTGTGTCAAATATATTTTTAAATGGTCGTCTAAGTGTGGAGAAAATTTAAGATAAATCTGTGAAAAATTTTGAAAATATTTTTTTTCGTAAAAGCTTTTTTTTTTTTTGTTCACCAAAATCGAAATTTTCTGACGTGTCAACAGATTTTTTAAAATTTATTTCGAACAGAATGAAGGGGCGTCTCGCACAAAATCGCTCAATATCGAAATTAACGATCGTCCTAGTCTGTATGTATGTATGTATGTATGTATGTATGTGTGTGTGTGTGTATGCATGTTCCAGTCACCGAAAATTCAATTGTCCATAATTCACGAACGGCATAATGGACCGAGCTCAAATTTGGGACACAACTAGAGTATTGACTCCTTTGTAATTGATGTGATTTTCAATTGAATGCATTAATGTAGACTGATTTTATAGAATTTTTAATTTTTCAAAAAAATGTCGTGATCGCTCTAACTTTCGTAAAAGCTCGCCAATTTAGCTGAATAGTTCTTTATGAATAAAGACACGTTGAATGATGTTTGGTATTGAATTTCAGCGAAATCGTTGAAGCGGTTCCGATTTTATAGAATATTGAATTTGTCGAAAAAACAAATTTTTTCTCTAAATCACGTCGAATCTCAACAAATGAACCGAAATGTTCTATAGTCGAAAAATACCATACAGCTCTGTTACGCACGAAATTTGGTGATGACGGGTGAAGTCGTTCGGATTTTATGGCATTTAAAATTTTGTAATAAATGTAAATTTTCGGTCACAACTTACGCAAAAGTTAAGAGAGTATAAGATAAAAATTTGTACTTAATAGAAATGCGATGTGAGGGTGTTTTAACAGTGTTTTATAGCTGCACACAATATGGATAATTGAAGAGAAAAAAAAATATGCAAAGTAGAACTTTGCACATTGCTTTCTCATATAAAATTTGAAGACAGCTGTATTTAATATGATGTTATTACAGACTCATAAAGGCCTCGGAATTTTATTCAGATTTTTTTTCCACCAGTAACATTTATAAATCCTCAAAAAAACCAATTTCAAAAACGCCATTTCAAAAAATCTGAAAAAATTCACACTGAATTCTATGATTTAAAACATGATTTTTGAGTGCTATGCGATAATGTGATCTCAATATTTATTATTTTTTTCGCATTTTTTCTTTCATTTTTCATGTCGCAATTTTATTTTCAATATTTTAAATCAGGATAACTGAAGCGAATGTAATATAATCTAAGGGATATCGATAATTGGAGAGAATGAACGACAAAATATCACTGCCTGATCATTAGCTTTAGTAAGAATCACATCTTTCCTTCAAGTTTACCGATGTAAATGAACAAAAAAAATATCTTCATTACGTGTTTTTATCGCCCTGTAGTTATAATGTCGTTATGTTAATATCCAATTACTCTAATACGTGGCTGCAGTAGTATGAGTTATGTGTCATAACTAATAAGACCAGATGTTACCAAGGTGAAATTAACTTTCGGTGAACTATATTCCGACAAAATAGGAGAATAATTGAGAACGGGCGGACTAGGCGTTAGAACGTGTCGTCCTGAAATTAAATCCGGAAGGAGCTTGGTTCGCATGAGCTGTTGAAAGGCTCTTGCACGCTCAGGGTAAGTAAGCCTTGTTTCGACCTTCGTACGAGCCACGAGGATACTGTACTACTATCGTGCATGTAGGTATCTCGACTGCACGATATAACTGCATGAGATTAAATGAGCCTAAAGATATCCTCTGCAATTAGGTAAGTTCACGAATACGTGACTCACGTTGAGATGACTGGGTGGTTCACATTTAATCTTGTTGATCATATAGTGTGGCTACTCACACTATATAATAGAAATATACAAGCTTAAATGAACCTAAAGATATCTTAGGCAATTAGGCCAGTTCATGAACACGTGTACCACGTGAGTATGACTCGGCTCTTCATCTTTACTCATATTGAATTGCAATATAAGAAAATGATGTAACCATTTTTTTGGTTGCCTTTTGTGTGACTTCGGAGAGTAACGGTTATTTGCTTGGGTTTTATTAACCGCATAAGGCGTTGATAAATTATTGTGCGGATGAATGAAATCTTGCTAAAGCGTTTAAGAAGTTGTTTCTGTAGCACATTTTGACAAGGTCTGTGAAAATATGAAAAGGCTCCAAAGTAGAGCTTGGCAAATTGCTTTCCCATTATTGTTGGATTTTAATAAGGCTACGTGTATGAGGAAGGACGTTAATCTATTTTGGCTTCCACATAGAGGAAACTTTGCAAGAATCCAACAATAATGAGACAATAATTTGGAAAGTTATACTTTGCAGTCTTGTTTCAATAAATTGTGAAGGGCATTGATTTTTAACCCCTTGACAGATTCTCGTCGGATTCGAACTGATGATTAGTCTACCCACACTTTATTTGCGTAACAAATTTGAGCCAGATATCTGGAACATTGTGAAAGTTGGATGGCTAAAACTAATTTTTTTTAAAATTCGAAATGTCATAATTTTTTAACACAATGACGGATTCGCACCAAATTTGAAGTAATTCTTTGTTTACCCAAAATTTACTTGTGTACTAAATTTGAGCACGATATCTTGACAATTGCTTGAGTTTGAGAACAAAAAAAAAAATTTATAATTAAATAATTGGCAATGCCAATCACCTCAATTTTACGTAAACTAGTGATTATATCAAATTTCTTTTCCTCTATCAGATTTGCCCTTGATGATCAAGTAATTTGATCATTCGTACCAATTGAACCAAGAAAAATTTAAAAATCTCATGATTTTATAATTATACATGCTTTTGCTCGTAAGAAAAGTCATGATTTAAATAAAGTTTTGCGAAAAATATAGTTGTTAAAATTGCATTGAACCAGTACACATGTCTTTGTCGTTTTTTTTAGTAATTTTCATATAAACCATAGATTGAAATTTTGGCGTGCAATTACAGCTGCCTCGCTGATAATATGTAATAGCACTGTTGATAGGAAATTAATCTTATGTTCCGTTATACGTTTATATGAGTTACTTCGTAATGCCCCAAAAGGCAACTGTAATCACCCGAATCGTCGAACAATAGCAGTCAATGAACCGCTTTTTATGATTACTGAAAAACGGAATTATTTTATTGTTTTCGTCATTTTCATGCTATCACTTTTCATCAATCGTTAATGAAGTACCCAATCACCATCTTTTTTTGGTAGGATAGACGTTTTATTTATAGAAAAGAGCAAATAATCCTTAGTGGCTGTGATTCCCTTATTCTCCCTTACATATAGCGATAGGCATTTCTCTAGACCGGAGATTACGAGCTGGCTGTCCACCCGTCAACCAGTCTCCCAAATCGACACCTTTATTACACTGTCGAAAGAAACTTCTGCCCTCATCTTTCGCATTGACACGTAGTATCCCTCCTATACACACTGAAATGGCCGAATAATATAATGCGTTTTTATTTGAAAACCAACTAACGTCGGGATCGCTTGGGTAGTTGAAATGTTGCTACACTGTAAATAAATGCAAGTGAATTTAATATAAAAAGAGAAATATGAGATTTACGAATCGGGTATATAAATTCCATTTTAATATACTTCTATTGTAAATTTCATAATAGTATATGAATTCTACGATACCGTACGGATAAGATTTCTTCACGGGTGTTATTAAAAGTTATTTCCCGAAGTATATGAAACTTTGAAATCCTGTACATAAATTAGAAAATAATATCTGCAGAGTGGTAAATTTACCGGCAGGTATAGAAAATGAAAAAGTGGATCCCCTCTCTTTTGCCGCGCAGAACCCGACTTAACTCCGCTAGATGGACACCGACCCAAAACGTTTCTCGCAAGCGATTCGCCGATCCGGGTATAAGTACGGGCTATTGCAGGTCATCGGCTGTCCATGGACTGACGTAGTGTTTTCGTGCGGTTGTTCATGAGGAACTCATTATTAATTCGGTGAAAATATAGTCGCCTGTATCGACTATGTTTACCAAAGTTTCCTAGTGCAAATGCAATACAGTGCTGCAATAGCATGAGTGGCTGCGGACAACAATTCCCAGGGGCCTCTCTGATCGAAAGAGTTGAGGGAAACTATAAAAGCCTGAATAAGACATACGGAGGAATATTCCAATGAAAAAACGAATATAAAAGATATACTTCAATTTTACTTCACAGACGTTATATAATTCAGCGCAGGTAGAGTGAATTCCAAGTACAATAGTATAGTACTTTCTCTGCACAACGCTTGCGATTTTAAAAGAGAGTTTGGAAAATCGAAAGCCAAGTGGTTCATAAAATTTGAAACCGATTGTTCATTTTAAATATACCAGTATTGAATTTGTCAATGACGAATGTATCTGAAAATTAATATACGATATATGCATCAAAGCTTTATATACTGGTATATTCAAGACAAAAAAAGATGAATATAAAGAAATTCAAAAAAATAAGAAATCGAAAAAACAAATATTCCACATTGATAATTGGAAATTGGATCGTCGATAGCCACTGTAAGCGAGAAAAGAAAACGTAAAAGAATAAAGCATGGAGGGAGTTCAGGGATCGGAAAAGTTAAGCTTCAGCGTTCTCGACGTTTCAAATCAAGTGGAAATGGTAGCGAAGGCTAAGGAACAATTACTCGAAGGATGACGGTGACGTAGTCGCTCACCCAAGTGCGCTGGCCGACAGACCTGTCATGGCTAATGAATCGGCCGAAGAAAAAAACCAAAGTCCGTAATATCGTCGGAATCGATTCTGGGTGAAATTTGTACGAGAGGAAATCGTCGCGGAAACAGGCTAGTAGTTTTCGTTCGAACGTTAATTATAATAAATGTTCATTAGCAAGACTTGCCTGATATCTTTTGACGCTCGACAGTTATAATCGAGTATAAACTGAACAGTGATTCAATAAAGTTAGAGTCCGGCTCATATTAACTTTTCCTTGAAATTATATCGTGCAATGATCCTTTCCCTAGATTGAAGAAATGGTTTTTTCAATAGTAATAATACTGGTACAGATTGGACCGGTAAAAATTTTTTTAATTCTGATATTTTTTAATTTCGTTGCTTATTGAGATATACAATTTTTTTTACTAAATTTTATATCATTTCGATGGAACTGTCCTGTAAAAAACGTAATACTAAATATGTATCCTATTATACAGTATTATATCGTCAATTCTACCAACTGAATTTATCGTTGGATTATAACGATATTTGCTTCAATGTGTACAATATTTATTTAAATTTGAACAATGTTTATTGGAACCTAGTTAATATTTCATTCCTTGGATTAAATGGATTTTCAAATAAAACATATACCTTATTTATTTTAGCGACTGAGTGAATACATTTTTTTATTTAATGCAGATAACAATATGAAAACGTTTGATCTCTAGTCGTTGTTTTCAATTATATCATTCAATACACTGGAGAAAATACTTTTTCGTTACTACTAAACATTTATTCCGTTCAAATGAGGCATAATTCTAATCAATCCAATTGTATCCATGGAAACAGTTCCGCTTGTACATAGGTTTAATCAAATGATTTTATTGATCAAAATATATATATATTAAATACATACAATTAGTTATTTGACTGACTCAACAAAATATATAGTTGCTTTAATTGTACTGACTTTTGACTACATAAAATCGACTGTGTTTATACAATTAACTCAACGAAATATATCGTTATTTATACCATACGTATAGTTATTTAAAATACCAAGTTATTTGAGTCAATTATGTGAGATTCAAATGAATGATCTAATTCATTTAACGGATTTTATTTTCTCAGTACACTGTTATTACGTTTTTGTCAGGTATGAGTTATTATTTTCGTTTTTTTCGCTAAATTAAATAAGATTAGACTAAAATAATAGAAACTTTAAATGAAACAGGAATGTTACAATGCAATGTTATGTGCAACACTGTTATCAGGTTTTCGTTAGGTATAAGTTATTATTTTTGTTTTTCCGCTAAATTAAATATGATTGTAAAAAAAGCGAATAAATTACGGTCAATTACCGACTAGAATAATAGAAACTTTGAATGAAACAGGAATAGTACAATGCAATGTTATGTGCAACTCGTCCAATAAGGTTGAAACGTTCAAACAACTTTGTAATCTTCCCTTAGGGAAGGTATAACAGTTTCGGAACAGACTATAGGCTACAGTGAACTTTATCATTAGTCATGGGTTAATATTTATGAGAGAAAGTTTGGCAATTGATCCTCCAAAAGTCGTGTGAATTTTGGTCAGCCTGTTTATTATTAAACTTGCATGTAATAAGCTCATACTCGCCAACCGTATGACTACAAATTGTAAGTATAGGCGTTGGGATGTTCTCCCTATTTCATGTTGGTATGCCAAAAATGCGGTCGTGCGTGCAAGTATCCAACATAAATTGTGCGTGCAGAAAATTCACGAAAGGCGCCCCATATAAATACCAGCAAGGTGAATTATTTGCCACTCCTCGAGCATAATAGATAGTAAAACAAATTCCTTGCCGACATATAGAGATAGAGCGAATGGTCCTTTTTGGGTATTGAATGTTTCGACAGAAGTTTCATTACAATGAGAATAAGGTTTTTTTTTCTCACAGGGCAATCGAGTAAAAATGTAAGAAACTACATGGACATCAGATCAGACCTAGTCAAAATTAAGTAATACCAAAGCCAGAAAATACTTTGTTGCTTCGAAAAATTATACCCAATGGTAATTCATATGGGGCATTCCATACTGATTCAACCTTGACCTCTCGAATTTATTCGAATTTTTTTAATATTATTGGACCAACTTCAAAACGTACTTGAATTTTTTTTCAGATTTCAAATTGTTATTGGAGATTTCAATTTTTTTTTCAGATTTCAATTTTTTTTTTCACATTCCAAATTTTTTTTTAGATTTCAATTTTTTTTTTAGATTTCAATTTTTTTTGTTTTTCTACGATTTTCTAAAACTAACATATCGTTAGCCCAAATTAAACCATCTGAAAAAATTCTCAAAAACTCTGGGGTTGTGAATCTGAATTCACCAGCTGATGCACGGGGCAATTTTTACTAATATTTATGCTGAATACTGGAACTCAAAGATTCGAAGTCAACGCTGAACAAATGTGAACAAAAAAGTGGTTCGATCAAAACATTCAAAGTTATCAATTCGCGTTTTCATCCAACTGAAATCAATTTTTGCATATTGGTCCGCCATTTTAAATCTGACATTTTTAATTTTTGCATTTTAAGTGCAGATTTTTAATCAGCGACCTCAGAAACTCCGGGGTACTAATTTTATTTGTGAAAATCGATTGAGTAAATTTCCAAATAATCGATGACGCCATCCATGCCATTACAAAGCTTCCTCTATGAGGAAGCCAAAATTGCTCAACATACTTTCTCATAGAGGGAGCTTTGTTAAAAGCAAAAAATGATGCCGAAGCAATTTGCAAGGTTTTCCATAAACAATAATGCATTATTTGCACATAAAAAATGTCAACTCTGGTGTTTCCGGATATTCAGAAGTTATAATAATATAATAATGTTGAATGTGCTACAATACCAGCGCACATTGCCAATTGATAGTATACTGGTTCAATTCTAGATCGTAACGATCAAACAGATAATGGTGGGGACTTGAAAGGTTTCCGTTCTGTATTGGCATTGACGTTGATCTGGTGGATGCATTGATGAGAGACAATATATGGTAATCACTGGGTACGAACTCAGGTTCCCCGGATACTGAGCATGGTAGCTAACCACAGTGTCACATATACATGCAAAGGGCTTGTACGTAAAGCAACGTACGTCGGGGTTCACCATGACATGGTCGAGATTTCAATGGAATCTACCCAAATCTGCAGACAGAGCGTAACTTCCTCCGCAATCAAATTGGTAAAAACAGTTATCGGGTGGATTTCAAGCAAGACTTGGCAGTATGCCACGACAAGAGCATACTCTAGTTGCCTCTCCGTTTACCTCGGAGTCACTGGGATGCGATAAGATGCAGCTGGTGCTTGCCGCGGGTCAAAATGTCGTCTTTTAAGTGCTCGTACCGAAAATCTATGCTTAGTTATGTGAGGAACCTGTGGCCTTGTTGTGGCACCCACGACTGCGAGCGGTGGGTAGTATTAGTTAAAACGAGGACGCTTTGGCGTGTTCGTTTTTAATTGATATTCCGTGGAAAGCAAGAAATTCGGATAACGAATTCACTTTGGCTTCGGCTATGTATAAATACTATACATTTATGCAAATGATACAGCTTGTAAAATAGAACAATTATTGAATGATAGTCCATATGTAAACTGAATTGGAACCCGATACCTAGTAACTTACATGAGCAGGCGCTCAAATGAAATTTTTCAAATAATTCAAAACGCCAGAAAATTTGAACCACTCGACCGATTGGTGTCAAATTAATACCAAATATCTTTGTGAATGGTCGTTTGAGTGTGAAGAAAATTTAAGATGAATCTGTGGAAAATTTCGAAATCTTTTTTTTTCGTGAAAGCTTTTTTTTCTTTTTGTTCACCAAAATCACAATTTCCTGACATTTCAACAGTTCATTTAGACTAAAAAATTGGAAATCAGTAATCGCGAAATCATATCGGCTCGTGCAGCTGGATATCAGAATTTGTATGACATTTTTGAGAAAATTAAAATTGTAATAAAATCAAAACGGCTCGACAGATTCTCGCAAAATTTAGTACACTTCATGTTTTACGAGTAATCCAACACAGTGCCCAAAAATCGATGTTTTTTTTTAAAGATTGATTTTGTTTTACACTGCTCAAAAATCGATGTTATTTTTATTTAGTCCAAAATATGTTATAAAGAGTAAGAAAAGGCATCCAGGTGAAAATCCCAGATTTTTTATACAATTATTTCCAATAACTAACACAATGTAAAATACCTAACAACAACTAACGTCATGTCGTTAGGAAAGATGGAAAACGCGAAAGCTAAAGAAAATGAAAATATTGCGGATAAAATACTCGTAGCTATGGGCTGCTTCCGGTATTCATAAATTGTATATCGCCCGTAAGGAAACGTAATAAATGAAATTACACAAAAGGAAATTACATTTTCTCCATTCAGAAATCGACACAATCTCTGTAAATTTTGGCAAATGTACATATTGCATAGATGAGTCTGAGTGAGCGTGTATATATACTGTATAACCACAAAACCTTGAATAAACGCGGATATCGACTGTATTTAATCCAAGAGCAAACTTAATTGGGTGAAGTGATTAAATACAAAGCATTTGATTTCATCCAAATGCGCTGCAAATACGTGGTAGTTCGAAGCCTTTCCCTCAGTTTCCGTGCCTCGTGCAGGAGAACGTCCAAAACCAGAGGATATCGAGAAAATAAAAGAGCCGAAGACACATAAGTAAAGTAGACGAGGAAAAGCGAGTTAGGTACGAGTACGTGTAGACAATCGGAATTGGACACTATCTTTCGTTACATCGCCAATGTGCGCGTGTGGAGGTAGAGATCGACCTTTCCCGTCACGCGTTGCGACGAAACGAGGAATTTCAATCAGGTTTGGTAGCTTCCTACTTGTCCTTCTGCTTCCGCTTTCAACCGTGTTGGGGTGGCTGATACTGTTATCCGGTGCACTGGAAGACTAACCGAGTGCTGAGTATATTTACAGACCGCAACCGTATATTAACGTTTCATTGGTTCATACTATATTGAATGGGTGACAATTTCGACACATTTGGCCATGGGACTATTTTGCTACCTCCTGTGCTTCTCCAAAAGGGATGTTTTCTTTCCTAAAAAAGAAATAAGAAATTTTAAGCCCAGCGTGATACGAATAGCTGCCGCGCCACTTCAGCAAGTAGGTGATATCGTTGGGTTGAAATCTCGTGCATAACTCATATGGAATATTACACAATAAGACATGTTTGGTAGCTTCCTACTTGTCCTTCTGCTTCCGCTTTCAACCGTGTTGGGGTGGCTGATACTGTTATCCGGTGCACTGGAAGACTAACCGAGTGCTGAGTATATTTACAGACCGCAACCGTATATTAACGTTTCATTGGTTCATACTATATTGAATGGGTGACAATTTCGACACATTTGGCCATGGAACTATTTTGCTACCTCCCGTGCTTCTTCAAAAGGGATGTTTTCTTTCCTAAAAAAGGAATAAGAAATTTTAAGCCCAGCGTGATACGAATAGCTGCCGCGCCACTTCAGCCAGTAGGTGATATCGTTGGGTTGAGATCTCGTGCATAACTCATATGGAATATTACACAATAAGAAATGTTTGGTAGCTTCCTACTTGTCCTTCTGCTTCCGCTTTCAACCGTGTTGGGGTGGCTGATACTGTTATCCGGTGCACTGGAAGACTAACCGAGTGCTGAGTATATTTACAGACCGCAACCGTATATTAACGTTTCATTGGTTCATACTATATTGAATGGGTGACAATTTCGACACATTTGGCCATGGAACTATTTTGCTACCTCCCGTGCTTCTTCAAAAGGGATGTTTTCTTTCCTAAAAAAGGAATAAGAAATTTTAAGCCCAGCGTGATACGAATAGCTGCCGCGCCACTTCAGCCAGTAGGTGATATCGTTGGGTTGAGATCTCGTGCATAACTCATATGGAATATTACACAATAAGAAATGTTTGGTAGCTTCCTACTTGTCCTTCTGCTTCCGCTTTCAACCGTGTTGGGGTGGCTGATACTGTTATCCAGTGCACTGGAAGACTAACCGAGTGCTGAGTATATTTACAGACCGCAACCGTATATTAACGTTTCATTGGTTTATACTATATTGAATGGGTGACAATTTCGACACATTTAGCCATGGAACTATTTTGCTACCTCCCGTGCTTCTTCAAAAGGGATGTTTTCTTTCCTAAAAAAGAAATAAGAAATTTTAAGCCCAGCGTGATACGAATAGCTGCCGCGCCACTTCAGCAAGTAGGCGATATCGTTGGGTTGAAATCTCGTGCATAACTCATATGGAATATTACACAATAAGACATGTTTGGTAGCTTCCTACTTGTCCTTCTCAATTTTATAGAAATGAAGTCACTTTTTGTATATTAGCCGCCATATTAGATTCGGAAAGGCTCTCCGTTTCGTGTTCCATACAAATTCTATTACTCATTGTCATTTAGAAAACCATATAGGATCCTCCATTCTGAATTTCTGAATTCAGAGTTGAGCTCGTTAATTAGTGGCTTCGAAAACACCCGTGTACCAAATTTCATGTAAGGCATCTAGTGTCACTGTAATTGTTATCTTAAATGCAACTATTATGGACTTAAATGTATAAGAATTCCTTATAGTCGGTTTGCTCTAATGGATAGCGCGCTCTTTAGGTAGTTAGGTAGTTTAGGTAGGTTGTATAGGTCTTAGGTTCAAGTCCCACGAACATCATTTTCCAGAAAACCCTTTAAAAAAATCATATCTGTGGACGATTTCCTTTTTTCTTCTTTGATAATGATAGAATAACATTATCAAGATTATTGGAGGTGGTCCGTTAGGGAATATATCTTTTTAAATTAATAATTATCTACTAAATTAATTATACCTAATATTTTCCGTTGTTAATCGCCTCGTACTGGCCGTGTTTGTCACTATTCCTGGGCATCATTAGCCCCCAGTACTAGGCCCAAGTTATCATCCAGTAGTTATCCAGCAATCAGCCAGTGCTGGCTTTTGTTGATGTGCCATTACTGAGAACCATGATCCACACGTCGTTTACATGCATAAAAGTCAAATGTGGACTTTTCATGTACGCTCACGCAAATATGTACTGTTCAAGTACATCTCCTGTACTTGACGGCATCGGTTTTACACGCATAAAGTCAAATATAGACTTTTGATGTACTTTTCATGTACTTCTACGCTAACGAAAATGGGTGCTTTTTATGTTCTTTTCACGGATCCAATCGCTGAATTCTCGACCTGGACTTTACACGGACTTTTTACTACCATTCCACGTGATAAACTGAAAGTACGTGAAAAGTCAAGAATCGTCCCATTAGCGGTATTATTACTATTACTATTTTTGATGGATCCCGAATAGATCGCTAGTGTACTAGATTTTTTCACACGGACTAACCCGTATGCATTTGATTTCCGGAGAATAATCACGTTGGCAGTCCTAGGAGACATTTGTTTATTAGCTGAAGTTCCATTTCGAACCTGAAGAACCTTCCAAATTTGTATCAGGAGCAATAAAAGGGCGAGAATTGTCATTTGGGCACCAAGAACGGGCCTGCGTCTACATGGAAAGAAATGTTTGGTTTTGACAACTACGTTTCCAATTTGCTGTACACAATCTCTCAAAAATTAGTTGCCTCAACCATATCGAATAGTAATCTCAACTATTTACGATTAGTCCTCATGAGATTAGTGAGGTTAACCAATCCAATCGATGCGACTACCACTTGAATTACTGGGACTACCATTCGAATCGTCTTTATTACCATTCGAACCGCTGGCACTATCATTTAAGTTGTAAGGGAAATAGAATAATCGATTGGTTGTGTCAACTAATTTTTTGGTTATGGTAACTAATCTTTTCTGTCCGTGTACCATCGGAGTCTACCGGTTATCTATTCGTTACAGAGATTATTCAGACACGCTTCAGACATTTTTGGGTTTACTGCCAAGAAAATCTTCAAAAATGATATGTTGACTAAAACAGAGCGTTCTCTATGAAGAAGAAAAATGTTGCATAAAGGTGATAGCTCAAGATCGAGTCTCTTATCGCGTCTCATCGTCGGTCGGTATACGCTAAGTAAAATAATGTGGGTGGGGGTCAAAATAGCGAATGGCTAAAACAACGAATTTAAAAATAAGGAACGTCTAAGTGAAGAATATCTGTAATTATGGAATTCGCTTTTTCAGCCATTCACCACTTTTATGATTCGCTATTTTGAATGCATTTTAACAAGATGGAGGTCATTATAACGAATGGTCAATATAGCGAATGGCGGAAATAGCGAATTTCGTAATGATGATCATTTTAGATTCAGACGTTCCTAATTTCGAAATTCGCTATTTTAACCATCCACGATTTTGGCCATCCAAAAAGATAACCTATAACCGTCATGGAAAAAAAATATACACAAAAATATATCTGACATATGAGGCATTCCACAAGACTTCAGCCACCCAAAAAAAAAAATTCGAAAAAATGTCCAAAAATCAGGTTCAGTGGTTGTGATAGATATACTGAATTTTAATTTTCTTGAAATTTTTTATTTAATCTATGAGATCTTGGGAACGATTAATCGTATCGACATCTAAAAAAAAACGAAAATGTGCGTTTTTTATGGTCCATAAGAAAATAATTAATTCAGAATTGATTGTGTGATATTTGTATTTTTTCGTATTCTGCGTACAGATCAATATTTTGGATAGAGATCGATTTGTTGAGAACACAATCAGCGTAAGGTTATAGCAGCTAGGCGTTAAAATTTGTTTATTTCCTATTCTTAATTGTTATCCTTTTTTATTATTTTTTTCTAATTTGTTTCACCACTATGTTATATAAAAATCATATAAAGTTGGGTTGCACTCTACAAAAGCACTGCAAATGTCTCGACCGGAGCAGAAACGCGTAAAATTTCGTGAACTGTATTTTTTCTAATATTTCAAACGGCGATAACTTATGAACTTTGCACGGTCCCAAAAAAAAAAAAAAAAAAAACACTGAAAATTGTACTGAAAATTGAGGATTTTCATACACAATTGACAAAAAATTTTTCGATGCCACTTTCCGAAGTCCTTCTCGAAAAAAAAATTTTCATTAATTTTGTAGTAAAATATAGTCTAAAATTACAAAATTAATTCTGAATTAACCATTTTTCTTGTTGGCCAATAAAAAAACGCACATTTTCGTTTTTTTGAGATGTCAATACGGTTAATCGTTTCCGAAAGAAAAAATTTCAAAAAAATTAAAATTTCGTGTATCTATTATAAATACTGAACCTGATTTTTGGACATTTTTTCGAATTTTTTTTTTTTTTGGTGGCTGAAGTTATGTGGAATGCTTCATATACAACTTTTCGGACGATAATATAACGAAAATATATTTTCCGTTTATTTTATATGTATCCCAGATATATTTTTCTATCGCATATATTTCGTATATATCGCGAAATATATCTCAGCTATTACATTACATTACATTACATACAAGTATTTCTTGAACAAGATATATGTCGTATATCTGAGATATATTTTTCAATATATCTTGAGTGTACTTTTTTTCCATGCCCGAATGCCTTCTTTAAAAATACATCGAAATTGTTGTCGAAATGAGGATGATTTCTCGCGAAATATATCTCAGCTATTACATTACATACAAGTATTTCTTGAACAAGATATATGTCGTATATCTGAGATATATTTTTTAATATATCTTGAGTGTACTTTTTTTCCATGCCCGAATGCCTTCTTTAAAAATACATCGAAATTGTTGTCGAAATGCGGATGAGTGGGGAGTACTTCGCGATACGGTAGCTTGCACTCATTACGACTGATTGGAGGATTGTTAACCTATCTTGGCGAAGCTCGGTTCGAGTTGCACTTTAAATGGGCCGAGGTAACCCGCCGCTGACGCTCGTTAATGGAAACAACCTGATGGAACAACAGAATATCTATATAGCGTCGCTGGGGTTACAAAAAATATCCTCCCCGACTTATTCGCTCTAAAAAGCGTAAGCTGTTTACGCGAACCTTTTATGGATTTGCCTTTTATGATAGCCAATGTCCGAATTCGAGGGGAGGGGAACTATCGTCCAACATTTTTACGTTTCACAGTCAAATTACATTTAGGTTTCGTGTTACTGAAAATTGACACTCAAAGCAGTTGTTATAATGGTACAGAACAAGAAAATATGCTGAAAAGAATAAATAAATTTGAAAAACTCCTTTGGAAAAAAGTAGATGTTGAAATATATAATTATTTATATACAAGTTATTATTATTTATACACAACATATTTCTATCCCGATAAAAAATATCTGATCGACTAAATATCCTTAACAACGAAAAAAGCTCTCTCGGAATTTTTTATATCATAAAATCGCCATTATAGAATGTTAAAACGTAAAATGAAAATAATGAACCAAGGACAGAATATCTTGAATAAAATATCTGAAAAAAGCTGCCAAAAAGCCAACGTATACCGAAGGAGCCTAAAGAATTTGAAGAATATTTGTGTAATGGGGGGAGAGGGAAAATCCCCTGCCGATGCTTCATCCTTGTGACCCAAAAAAAATTAAAACTTCATTAAGCGTGCAAGCTCTACTTAAAAGGCTCCGGATTAGTCAGTAAAAACCTAAAGGACTGAAGGACTATTTTCGTAATGAGGGTACGCAGTTCACCCAAAAATAGCCCTTCCACGACTTCCTCTTTAATAAAATCTGCATTGCAGATTTTTAGAAACGCACAATAAATTACAGCATATCTTGCGCAAAATATCTTTAAAGAAACGCACAATCTTCCGTTCAAAGATATACATACAAATTACGAAATAAATACACAACGAAAAAGGTGAAAAAAATAGCGTCAAAAAAATGATAAAACTGATAAATTTATTGTATGCTCCGTAAAAAAAATTACAATAGATTCGTTCATATCGCACAATACCCGTCATGAATAAGAAACAATTTATAGAATTTATAGTTAGATCGGAATGAAAATCCAAATTTTATTTTGGCGCAAGATATTTTTTGTCAGGATATCACGAGATTATTTTTTAATGTTTTTGCCGAATAAAGATATTTTGCGCAAAAGATATTATGAAATATAACTTTTTCGCTAAAAAATATAAAGATTATTTTTCAACCAAAAAAGGCCACTTTTTTTGGCTGATAAAAGTACAGAATCTTTGCCCCTACGTATCGATAACATAAAAAGATTGCCAGAATGGGATCGATCAAAGTTCCAAAGTGAAAAAATAATTTAGTCAGAGTAAGAAAAATTTTGTAAAAAAAAAAATGTTAACAACGTTTTATTTTGAACATCATTTTTTACGTAGAACATATAATTTTTTGGAACTATGTTTGGTCTCACTCTGGTAATTTTTTTATGTTATCGATACCTAAGGGCAAAGATTCCGTAATTTTATCAGGCAAAAAAATGTGGCCTTTGTGGTTCAAACATAATCTTTATATGTTTTAGCGGAAAATCAATGTTATCGGGTCGACAAAATAATGTGAACAAATTTCATTGAAAAGTTTACATGAAACGACAACTTTTATGTTAAAACAATTTTTTTTACGACCTTCATTTTCCAAAAATATGTTGTCTTCAATGAAA
Organism: Tromatobia lineatoria; assembly: GCA_949699805.1. NCBI lineage: Eukaryota > Metazoa > Arthropoda > Insecta > Hymenoptera > Ichneumonidae > Tromatobia > Tromatobia lineatoria. The sequence goes on along the minus strand of OX453050.1, from coordinate 2,334,077 downwards.
TATCTCATTTTCGGTGATATCAGATTTGAAAATCTGAATAAATTAGAAAAGAGTACTTTCTAGAGGTACTAAAATGTGTCCAATCATAGGACTTATCAGAGAGGTTCGAAAAAAAAGTGGCTGAATTGATGAAGAATGCCTCATATGAGGACGCCCCATATTTTGTATATATGTCCGGAAAGTATTAAATATAAACGTTGCATGCTTTTCAACCACTTATCCTATATATCTAAGATATATCTCCACTGAAACTCATATGGATTCGACATATATAAATATGCTGTACCACATGTGCATCTCACATATAACAATTCATCTGAATTATTTTCTATTCCCTCAGGAACCAGTCAAACGGTGGCTGAGATCCAGTCAAACGGATTCTGACTTCTGGACCAAGATGATTTGCATAGAAAGCGTTCAGTGATCAGCAATAAATTCGATCACCAGACCTTTTTCAAAATTGTGTTCCACTCGGGCTATTGAACCGATCTGCTGCAGATTACATGAGAAAGCGGCTTAAATATTATTGGTTCAAGCGGAATCAATCTCGAAAACAGCTGCACGTTATGCAAATGAAAAAAAAAAGGTTATACATTGAAGCACTGAACTTTTGGTCATGAAGATCAAACGCAGGTGACAGAAAAAAATAAATAAGGATCAGAAGTTATCAGTAATCGTCTTTATTAATACTTATAACTGATGCGAATTAAGTCTAGAAAATATGAGCTGTCTAGTGAATGATTTGGCTGAATGTATCAATGGAAAATAAATTTATAAATATCATCGTTAAGCGGACCAAGTCACCTAAAAAAAGTAATGGGAAAAAAAATTCCGGAAAGAATATACTTTTCCAAAAAAAATTCTACATCAAATACATAACAAGCATTACAATGTTGCAATTTTGTATAGACATACAGTGCACAAGAATGGTATAAGGTGAAAAGTAAGATTTTACACTTGTCGTAGCTTTCGGACCAAACCAGTGAAGTAATTTCATTGTTCGATGTCTTATTTTATCGATAGAGGAGTGGATTTTGGATTGGATATTGGAATTTTTATTTCAAGCGTTTATGACAAAACTATGATTTTTAATGTGTCAATAAATTCTTTTCTGTTAAAAACTTACTAAACAATTGGTTACAGTAAATATAATTTTCACTGTATCCAAAATCGCTATATTCAATCTAGAAAGCACTTTTCGACAGATGAAATAAGTCATCGAACCCCAAAATTGAATTACCAGTTTGGTTTGAAAGCTACGACAAGTGAAAAACTTTACTTTTGACCTCACACCGTTTTTGTGCACTATATGTCTTTACAAAATTGCAGAATTATAATGCTTGTTATGTAATTAATGAGGTCTTAATGTAGCATTAAAGAAAAAGGTGTCATAAAGGAATAAAGGTAAAAAACGAGAAGCAAAAGCAGAGAAAGGAAGAGAGAATCTAGCTATGGTCATAAACGTTAACACACCCATAAGCGTAAAAGGAGCAGATCAGAAAAAGAAGCTGAAAAAATAAGTAATAAGAGACATAAAAGTAATGAGAAAGCACGTGAAGATAGCAACTGCAAATACACAGAATTTGATTATTAGTGATATTTTGTCTATTGCATTTCTCATTTAATATATATTATCTCGAATAATAAATAGCATTGCGTTCATATCATGTTGTTTTTCAAACTTGAAATTGTAGCTCAATAAGAAAACGGTTATTTCCAATATAAATGGTCTTGAAGTAATCCTAAATCACATTGAATCATCTTAAGAATTTATCACAAAATTGTTACCAAATTCTCCCATAATAAGAATAAAATGACGACCCTAAACAGCGGTCAAATCAGTAAAAAAAAAAATAGTAATAAAATATAAAATAAATAAAATTGTTACGAAATTGTCCCATAATAATAATAAAATGACAACCCTAAACAGCGGTCAAATCAGTAAAAAAAAAAGTAATAAATAAAATTATTTTCGAATATAAATCATCTCAAAATAGTCTTAAATCGCATTAAAAGGTCTTGAAAATTTTCACAAAATCATCTTAAAATAAAAATTAAATGAATGTCTGAAATTGAGCTCAAATTAGAAAAATCTAAAAAAATTAAAAGCAATCATAAAATCGTCATAAGAAGTTGCTAAAACTAAATCATAAATGTCGGTCAAATTAGAAAAAAAAAAGTTGGTATCAAATCGGTCTCAAAATCGCTTTAAGCCTTTCAAGATTTTTCGTCTCAACAAATCTGAAAAAGGGCACTTTTTGAGCTATGTCAATTTAAAATCATAATTTGATATGATTTGCATTCTCACTCGGGATTTACAATTTCTTTCTACTTGAGATTTCTTAGGCGACTCGGTCTCCTTAGTGAAAAAAAAAGTAATATAAGAAGTAGAATATCAAGTTTCGCATTTGCAAGCTTGCATAGAACGTCGAAGAGTTACGTATAAGGACTTTTTTTATTAGTTATTTTCTAATACCATTTTTCCTTTCCTTCTCCTTGAACTCACTAGGCTTTAAGTTATGCAATTCTCCAATAATGTTTCCTCGATTCTCGACAACCTTCGACTCTCCGATTCGTCCTATATTACGGTCTGTTACGCTTACCATGTACACCAAGTTTTATATGAGTTTACTTTAGGAACAAAGTCTATTGTGGCATACCACCCGTACCAGTCAAACGTCAAAGATTGCTTACCGAGTGGATGATCGTCAAGACGGATGAATTATATAAGCCTTTTATGACGGAATAACCCTTTACCTATACTAGGCGAGTAAACATATATCTTAACTCATACGGTACAAGACTAGAACTGGCTGATAGTAATAGCCATACGTTTCGATTGTTGGAATGTCACAGATTACGAGCTTCTGTAAGTAATCGTAAGTACGAGTAAAAATAACTTTTTTTCAATGCCGTAATTTTGTTTAATTTGAACAGAATGGTTCAACGCAGATGAGCGTATTTTTGCCACGAAATTTTTCAAGGCCTTGGGACGAAAATCTCAAAGTTTGAGGGCTTTTGTGACGGGAGTAACCCTTTACCTATACTAGGCGAGTAACCATATATCTTAACTCACATAGTTCAAGAGTAGAGCTGGCTGATATTAATGGCCATACGTTTCGATTGTTGGAATGTCACAGATTACGAGCTTTAAACTGGGCACCACAATTGATTACATGTCAAGGGAAAACTGAAGAATCGGATAAGACTCGACATCTAATAATAAATGTAGGTTATATAAAAAAATATAAGCCCGTTTTTACTTTATCCGAACAACAAAACAAAAATTTTCTACGTTAGAAAATTATCAAAAAGTTCCATTGAAAAGTGGATAACCAGGAATTTTAATTCTGGTTAGAATAACTTTTTCTTTATGTCGTAATTTTGTTTAATTTGAACAGAATTGTTCAACGCAGATTAGCGTATTTTTGCCACGAAATTTTTCAAGGTCTTGGGACGAAAGTCCCGAAGTTTAAGGCCTTTTGTGACGGGAGTAACCCTTTACCTATACTAGGCGAGTAAACATATATCTCAACTCACACGGTTCAAGACTGGAGCTGGCTGGTAGTAATAGCCATACGTTTCGATTATTGGGATGTCACAGATTACGAGCTTTAAACTAGGCACCACAATTGATTACATGTCGAGGAAAAACTGAAGAATGGGATAAGCCTCGACATCTAACAGTAAATGTAGGTTATACGAAAAATATAAACAAGTTTTTACTTTATCCGAAAAACAAAAAAAAAAATTTCTACGTAAGAAAATTATCAAAAAGTTCCATTAAAAAGTGGATAACCAGGAATTTTAATTCTGGTTAGAATAACTTTTTCTTTATGTCGTAATTTTGTTTAATTTGAACAGAATTGTTCAACGCAGATTAGCGTATTTTTGCCACGAGATTTTACAAGGTCGTCTTAGGACGAAAGTCCCAAAGTTCAAGACCTTTTGTGACGGGAGTAACCCTTTGCCTATACTAGGCGAGTAAACATATATCTCAACTCACACGATTCAAGACTGGAGCTAGCTGATAGTAATAGCCATACGTTTCGATTATTGGGATGTCACAGATTACGAGCTGTAAACTGGGCACCACAATTGATTACATGTCGAGAGAAAACTGAAGAATGGGACAAGCTTCAACATCTAACAATAAATGTAGGTTATACGACAAAATATAGACCCTTTTTCATCTTTTTCAAAAAACGATTACGAACGGAAGAGAAAATTGTCTACATTATAAAATTATTAAAAAGTTCCATTGAAATGTGGATAACCAGAAATCAAAATTCTGCTTAGAATAACTTTTATTTTTAATGTCGTCATTTTATCAAATTTGAACAGAATTGTTCAAGGCACATTAGAGGATTTTTTAAGATCTTGGGACGAAAAGTCAAATAAACTTCCCTTGTAATCGATAAGTTTACCCAAAAGCATTTCAAATATTATTCCACAGTACGTATGTCAAACGTCAAGTGCATATGACGCTACTATGCAGAATAACGGGAGACGCTTCCCAACACAATTTAATTGCTCTGGCACAAGAGCCACCAACCTCAAGCAAACTGTCGTCAGCACTATAATAAGTACGGTAGGGAGTTGAACCATTCTGTGTGCGGAATTATATTTTGCCAGTCCCCGAGACACCAACTTTTAACACAGTGCTTTAATGATACACAAATAAAATTATCACTGTATACGCGAGTAGAGAGATTTTCGGACGTTCTCAGAATTTCTCCCGATGAAGGAATGTTTCTGAACGTATTCAAAACATTCACCATTGAGTTTTCGTGTCATTGGTTCAGATCAAATATAAATGGCGTTGAGATTTCATATTAGCACGACAAGGAAAATATCGAAGTAACGTTGATGGTCTAGATTTTTGTCACTTTTCCGTTAGCTCTATCGATTTTTGGTAATTGACAATGAAGCGATATCGTCTCACCGAAAACGGACTTTTTCGACATTCCATTAAAAGCTCTTATTCAGATTCACTTTTTTTTAAAGTGATGTTCACTATTCTTTTTGCTTCCTCGTTGAGGAAGCTTCGTTTTCTTGATAATTGTGTTTTTTATAAGCTAAAACGTCAAGAAAAATGGTTTGTACGAGATATCTGTATGTATGTACGACATGTTTGTATATGTGTATATGTGTTTGCGGATGTGCACAATTTTTTGTTTGCACGTTAACCGTTGCAATTTTTAAGATATCGGGCTTAAATTTAAGTCACGAGTAAACTGTGGTTAAACATCGTATGGAATTGAATTTGATATCAATCCGTTAAGGTGTTCACAATTTATCATTTTCAAAAAAATGTTTGTTCGTGCCCTAACTTCCACAATTTTTGAGTTATTGAGTCCAAATTTAGTCCGCAAGTAGACTATAGTTAAACAAGGTATGTAATTGAATTTGGACTGAATCCGTCGAAAGGTTTCTAATCTATAGCATTTAAAAAAATTTTTTTAGAAATTTTTCGGTTGTGCTCTAACTTCCGCAATTTTCAACATATCGGGCTCAAATTTGGTCCACAAGTAGATTATAGTTGAACAAGCTATGTGGTTTAGTTCAAAGTAAATGCATCGAGAGGTTCTAAATTTATGGGATTTGAAAAAAAAATTAAAATTTTTCGTTCGTGCCCTAACTTTTGCAATTTTTAAGATATCGAGCTCAAATTTGGTACACCAGTAAAATTTGAGTAAACAAAATATGTGTTAGAATTTTGTGCAAATCTGTCAAGGCATTAACAAATTATCGGACTTTTAATTTTTCGAAAAATTGGTATTAGTGTTCCAACTTTGACAATTATTAAGATATCGAGCTCAAATTTGGTACACCAGTGAAATTTGAGTAAACAAAATATGTGTTAGAATTTTGTGCAAATCTGTCGAGGCATTAACAAATTATCGGACTTTTAATTTTTCGAAAAATTGGTATTAGTGTTCCAACTTTTACAATTTTCAAGATATGTGGTTTAAATTTGGTAGGCAAGTAGAGTAAACTAAACAACAGTTCCAATCTGGCGGACATCTCTTGAAGGGTTAAAAAATGATGCCATTCGAAATTTTTTTCAACAAGGCTGCAAACTAGAACTTTGCAAATTCCTCATTATTTGTAGAATTTTTACAAAGCTTTCTCTACGAGGAACCCAAAATAAATTAACATACTTCCTCGAAGACTTGTAAAAATCCAACAATAATGTGGAAGCAACTTGCGAAGTTCTACTTTGCAGCTTTTTTTCTTTTGCTCCCTTTTTTCTCTGCCTCCCCTACATATTGACAAGCCATTGAATTATGGAAAATTCGCTAAATTATTAAATGACAAACACGATGCATCACCAGCGCCGAGGGCCAAGAAAAAATGGAAAAATTCCTCTGACAAAATTTTACATACTAAAATAGGTAAAAAGTATTTGTTGTAAAATAACAATATTTGCGCTGCGTCTATTGAATTTAATCCCTTGAAAGCTTATTCCCTGAACTCCACATGAAAGACCCGCAAATAATTTTCCCCGCGATGGTTGTGTTATCGCTATTCGGACAGCATATAAAAGCAGATGCGTCAATAAGATTAAGTTCTTTTCTATGGTTTATTTTCGGCAAACTCTAATTGTAACTCGTATAACCTGTTCGAAGCAATCACGCCGCTTACGACAAACTCCTATTGTCAGCACTTTATGCTACAAGAGACCAACAAAATGACCACCTCTCATATACGTCTAGACGCTCTGAAACAAAATTACGCCAAGGACGTGAGGCGAAAAGAAGAGCGTTATGTGCCTGAGAAGAAAGAGGGTTTTAGCAAAAAACTAAGACACAAGCCAAGCGGTTAAGAGTATGAGAGTTTCGTAAAAATTCCGAAGCTCTTACGACACCAAAGCGCGCATAACTACCTTGTTCACGATCATCGTATAGTTCGCTCATATAAAGCTTTAAGAAAAAGCTTCTGCTGAGCACGAGCTCATACCTTTCTCTGGCGTTATATTCCACATCGTATAGTGTACAGCATATACCTTGTGATATAAGCACTCTCTAAATATTTTAGGAAACCGTCCCTACTGTTTCCGTGCACCTATCTCTGTATTACTTTTTTCTCGATTTTTTTAGTTTAATATACACCGGCGGAAGTACTCCGCTACTATGTGTAAATTATATATTTCTTGTAAGAGATGTGAGTTTCGAATTATTATTTTTTTTATATTCCATTAATTGCGAATATAATAAAATATCAACCTATGTTCTATGGTACATACACTGAGAAAAAAAATGGTTAAAATCAACAAAATGTGCGGTTGCCGGCAGCGAAAAGCATATTTTGTCGATTGGACAAAATATTTGGCAATGTTGATCGAAACATCTATCAATAGTATCACCAGCCGCTTCGATCAATTGAATATTTCTTTCGATCAAACAAATATTTATTTCGCCGCCCGCATGCGCACGTTTTGTTGGTTCTAATAATTTTTTTTCTCAGTGTACGTCAGATAAATCTACGAGATGAAAATTTATAATATTATGTTAATTGTTGAGAGATTGACTGCGGTAATCGGTTATAAATTATAATATACGGAAAAAATCCCACTTGTTCCACGAAAATAATTGTCGAAAAACATAAAGTACTATCATGATAGATCAATTATCTCATTCATTTTACGGCGGTATTTCTGCAGTGTACGTGCTCTTCTATCGATCATTCCGTATCTTCAATTGGCCATTTAAATGGGCAAAGGATGGCTGCACATTCTTGTTTACATTTACACATCTGCTTTATTCATCTGTTCGGTGCTTGATGTTGCTTTTTTATGCGTCTGGTATATGAGAATGGATGTAATAACTGCAACTGCATCTCGCTGAACGTTGCACCGCTTTTCTGTATATAAGAAGTGGCCGTTTTTTTTAAGTCGCAATTTCTACGTTTTCGAGTCAAGATTTTTTTCTCTATTCCGGCATTGATAGAAAAGAATGCTATCTCTAGAGCTACGGTACCCTGAAGTTTTTTCGAAATTCCAAACATTCCCAACGACATGTGTACCGAATGAAATCAAACTTCGTGAAACGAAATTTCTTGGAAATGTTTCAAAAGCAAATATCTACAAAGATACATTTTGCTTCCTCATAAAGAAAGCTTCGTTTTCATTTTTTTTAATTCAAGATTTTTATCTTAGAATTGTCCAAAACATCGAGAAAAATGGCATAGAAAAAGTGTTCGTGTATGTGTGTGTGTGTGTGTGTGTGTGTGTGTGTAGGGCTTTGAAATTTCAATCACTTGTAACTCAAGAACCGTTTAACCGATTGAGCTAATTTGGCACACAAGTGAAAGGGCTGTTTGTCGTAAATTAAAATTAATGCAATTTTCTACGAAATATATGGAGACATTTTTATTTTATGACTTTTTGAAATTTTCCAAATACGGACGTGCGCACTCGAGCTTTCGTAAAGTTGATATTTTTCTAAATAATTCTACATAAGTGCAGGTACTTTTAGTGTTGTTTGGTATTGAATTTGACCAAAATCGGAAAAGCGGTTCGGATTTTATGAAGTTTTGAAATTTTCAAGAAAATCATGTTTTTGACCTAACTTTGGCAAAACATAAGACAATGAACTTAAATTTCATACATGAAATCGGTACTATCCATAAATGATTAGTACATAGTTTCGTCGTAATATACAATCTGGTTCAAATTTTTCATAATTTAAAGTTTTTGAAAAATGTTATTGCATTAACCACAACAAAACATAAGATAGCGTAGTCAAACTTTCGCCATGAAATCAGTACTACTTAGCAATAATAGGAACACAGTTTCGTCATAATTTGTTACGTGGTTTAAATTTTCCAGAAGTTTAACTTCGATTCAAAATAAAGCTGCAGAGTTGAACTTTGCAAATTGCTTTCTCCTTTCTTGCGTCTTTCCTAGAAAACTTCCTCTAATAGATAAATCGATTAACATGCTTCCTCATAGATGTAGCTTTCTGATAAAAACAAAAAAAAATTCAAAAGCAATTTGCTAAGTTCACCTTTACAGTTTTATTATTTCCAATATTTCTGTACAAAATAAATAAAATAAAATACATAAAATAAAAATGCTTTTACTCTACTAATGTAAAGCTCAATAAATTGTACCAAAAGCATATGTTTGTCATGATTTCGAGAATATTATTATGTGGTGCGTGTTCTGCTATCAATCATGCTATGCTTTGTTGCTTATTTATAGGGGCAAAAGGGTCGAGCAACAACATGGACGGGACCTAGTGAGTGTATTTTTTTATACTTTCTCCTGAGTGAATTCAGCAGATTTTCTCACCGTAGACGTTTCCCCTTTATATAAATTTCAAGGACCACGCGGCTTCCACCCTCGCCCTTCAATCCTTCGCCACGGAAAAATCTCGGTTGATTTATAGATATACTCATGTTCGGTCTTCTCCAATCGAAGCTTAATTCCTAAGCCGCAGGCCACGACGTGCTCTCAGTCAATTTCGACGTTTGCAATGAGATAACCCGGCAAGGTTAGCCGCCGGCCTTTCTTACCTTATTCTTACCCACAGTTCGTTGTTCAAGGTAGACACGATGGCCCTAATATATGTTGTTTTGCCGGCTAGAAGCCAAGTACTTAAGCTCCGATTTGATTTAAGGATTTCAAGTCTGAAATTGATTTACCGAAATCTTACAAAGTGATGAGCAATTAGTATAGTAATGAAGGGCTTCAGCGACAAGATAAAGTCGAGCATAAATGTCTTTGAATTACGTCTAGTACGTACATTGACCTATCGGATTAATTGAGGAATATACCATATTTCTCAATTTAGGAATATACCATACTCCTCAATTAATCCTCCGTTTCAATAAACTCTAAACTGTGATGACAATTGCACATTCAACACAGAAACTTAATATTGCTGAAGTCAACACACATTTTCTAAACACATCACACTCAACGTATTCGATTTCCTTATAATAAAAACAATAGCAGATCTTAAGATAGTCCTCCTGTATTTTCTGACATCGTATAAGTTCGAGCGAAATCGAGACAGAATTACGAACTGTTCTTGAAGAAATAAATATCTGAAGAAAATCAACTATATGAAAGATGCTGAAGAGATTAATTTGGCATAATAATAATTGAAAAATGTTATTAACTAATTACTGAAATACATAATTGTGCAACAAATTGCCCGGCAACCTAACTTTTGTTTGTTATGAAAATGATTTGTTTATTTTCCTGAATACTTTTTTAGAATTTTATCTAATGCTTGAAAATGGCCGTTTTTTCCAAGTGTAAAATTAAAAATCAGAAAACAATATGAAAAAATACATACGTATTTAGAAAAAAAGAGTTAAAAAATAGACATGAAATTAGAAATATCCACCCTGGCCCAATTTCGGATCCTTAATAAGTTGGTTGCATAGCAACTTGAACTATTGGCGGACTGTGGTCTTAAAGTTTGGTGGACTTGAAGCCCTTTGGTGGACTGATGACAGCCCTTTTAATTGCCGATTGTCCTCGTCATCTACTCTCAAGTTAAAAAGACTTTAACATATGATGTCACGACGCAGTATATTTTTTGACATTACTCATTTTAATGGTGTTTTTCAAACCCGAATACAAAATATTCATTATTATAATAATGTACGTATGCTTGTCACATCGCTACATTCGGTTAAATTTTTTATAGTAGTTTTATCGTCTTGCCAAAAATCACGAAATTGCCCATTATCATTTCGACGAATCGCCGCATTGCCGTAAAACTCATTATCAAACATCGTTTGGCCATATCGTAGAACTGCCATATTTAAATTGTATGATATACAGGAATAATATTTCTTTTGATAAATCTTCATATCTATTAACTAAACGTATTTTTCTCCATACACGCAGAAAAGTGAAGACAAATTGTAGACCGCGGATCCGCGGGTGTTAGTATATGATATATATGACATATATTTTTTTTTTAATCGCACGTGACAACAATGGACCCGCTGATGCGGCAAAAGCTTGTACACCCAATTGTACGTGTCGGGAATGAACAATAATAGAATGAAGCGAAGGTGAAGGAATGATTTTTTTGCTTTTGCACGACAAGCTTTGCTACAGTCTAATTTGTGGTTCTATTCGCATTCGTATTCGCATATATTCTATAACGTTCACACTTTTTGTCTAACCTAAATCCGTCGATATTTCATTGTCTGTTAAAAGTTGTGAGTTGCTAAGACAGATTCATCGGTAAAATTAAGATTTCAATCAGTGAACTCTCAATTGTATCGAAAACACAAATATATAAATTAATTTTTTCACGATAATGAATTTTTTTAAAGTCTCGTCCTTCATTCGAAATTTGAATATTTTATTCGTCTCGCCAGATAAAACTAAAAGGACAGATTACAGTATCCAACGTTTTTCAACTACATGTAGCATCGTTATACATTTTTTTTAACTTAAACCAAGAGGAATAGCGTTTAAAAATAGATATTCCAATAAATGGTAAATACTATCTCGCGTTGATACCTGAAAAACTTACTGCTAAAAGCGTCAATGGTGATTGAAATTCGGAATGTATTATTCGAGAAGACTCGGCATAGCTCTTCACGGCTCCCTTCACGACACGTTGAAGAATCTTGCTACAATGGATATGCCCTTCGAACTGTAACTAATGCTACTCCTTCCCCAACCTAAATTACAAGCCTCTCAATAACAGGGCTTAAGACATAAAGAAGGATCGTGACACTTGAAAGACAGTAATAAGATAAATACGACGTTCGTCACGAGCATTTAACCCTTCTCTCAGGCAGACGAATGTTGCTTGTTTTCGGTTACGACCTTTCTTCGTACGCCGTAGATGGCGCTGCCGAAATTCGTCTGGGCCATTACCAAAATGCATTAATTAAGAAACAGCCGCAGCTGCGACTATGACGAAGAAAAAGCGGCGACTTATCTCCAACCTTAAACCTGTGATGGCTTGATAAATATGTATTCACTTGAATTGACACCAGACAGTGATACAATATTTATTTATTTATTATTTATTTATTAATCAGCGAACGAGACGAGTCCCTTGTAAATACAAGGGGGAAATTTCCGCCGTTTCGACCAGGATTTGACCTCGACCTCTCCAATCAGGCTCGTAATTTTTGTACGGTTAGTTGGACCCCGAAATGTACAATTTTTTTCCTATAGCAACTTTTTTTCATTCACAATTTTAAAGGTGACACATCGAACGCCATGACTTTAAAATCTGGAGCAATTTGGGAGAATAAATTGTTAAATATCAAAATTGTCTGGTTTATAGCCGAAGTGGGCCAGATTTTACTGCTTATCGTTTTTAAGGTTTTTCTCATTGAAAAAAATTGTCAAATTATAGAAGAAATAAAATAATTTACTTCACGTGGTTGAATTTTTATTTATATGAAACCAGATATTAAAAAAAATTTTGAGCATTTTTCCGAAGTATGCAAATTTTTTAAAAATTTTTATTTAGCGACATATAGAATGGCATTTTTTAAAAATCTGCAAAAATCCTTAAAAATACTCTGTCTAATATGAAAGTTTTTCTAGCTTATTGCCAAAGTAGGCAGGATTTGTTTTTCATAGTTCTTTAGATTTTTTGATAACAAAAATAATTTCGTAAATAAAGAAAAGCTTGAAAACTATACAAAGAAAAATCTGGCCCACTTTGGCAATAAGTTAGAAACTTTTTATATTCACCAGAGTATTTTTCAGAATCTTTGAAGATTTTCAAATTATAGCATTCAATGTGTCACTTAAAAAATATTTAAAAAGCAATTGACATAAATCGGGTTTTTTTGAGGATCCAACTAAGACTACGAAAAATTACGAGTGAAATCGGGTTGAAGTTCAAATCCTGATCGAAACGGGTTGGATTGTCCCATGTTAATTAAAGCGGACCCAGAAAAACAATGAAAACCCACAATATGTTGATCATTCTCATCATTCTATTACCCTTATTAATAATAAAATAAAGGAGGCTGATATTCATCGCTGGTAAAGTTTTGGAGGGTTATTTCAGAGGCAGCGAGTTTTCGAGTGAAGACCCTACGAGATCCCCGGTATGAATCGAATGATCACTCAGGGAATCGAGTAAACAAGGTACATCAATCTCTCTCACCAAAATCCTCAATCTTGTTGGTCAGCAACGGTCAGTAGTCGAAGCTGCGAGTCAAGTCAGACAAGATTAATGGGAACGAGCCCGAAACTTGCGAGACAATACCGGCTCGAACCAAGCTATAAATGAACTAAAGTTAGATGACGATAAGCACTTATTTAAGAATGTCCGACGCAAAAAAAAAGCTCCGAAGAAGGAGAGAAATGGCGTTGTTGATAAGAGTCGGAATTGCAGGCTGTAGATTCGACTTCGATCTTCCTCATCAGCAATGGAATTTTTTCTTATAGTTTTTTCCGTAATTTTCTTGGTCGGGACCTCAAGTTTAATTAATCCCTGCCCAACATCCCTTAGTAATGGGTGGGCGGTCGGTGTTTGACTCCAGATGATGATAACCTGACTGAGCTTTGGCACTTTATTATAAGCTGCTGTGCTGAATACTTCTGATAATTGTTCTTTCAATTTACTCGCAAACTTTGGAGCCCCATGGAATAAATACACCAAGAGAAAAGATTTTATCGATTCACTGCCCTCGCGGACCTCCCAAAGGTCGCGTATGGTTGGAATTCGGTCGTTTTTCCCACATTCGACCACGAACCAACCGGTCAATTGGTGCACCAAACCAACCAATGTTCCAACTTTTCAAAGGTTGATTTCGAGTTGGTTTTTGGAAACCAACCATTTCTTGGACATGATGAAAAGTTGGTTCATGGTTGGATATTATAAACCAACCCGAATTCCGACTTCCAAGGTATAATATCGATGGTTGATTTGTGGTTGATTTATCAAAACCAACCACAAACCAACCATTTTAGACAACTCACTATCCAGAGGTTGGCTATCAGTACGCCGGAGTAATAGACAGCAGCATCTATATATGACCTCGAAAATGTATTATATATTGCATTTTGACTGTGACAATAATAATACCAAAAATATTCAAGAATTTTCTAGAATTGTTGCAATTACGTTGACACAATTGTTTGCAAGTAAATAATTTTTACAGTGTGAATATGACTTCGTTTTTACGACGACATCTTGAAAATCGGATGGCAACTTGGTTAGGTAACATCGTCTGGCTTGGAATCGTGTACTTTATTATTAGTTCACTTAAGTATGTATCCTGTGACCTTACTTTTTATGATACGCAAAAAAATTTTAATGTTTTTTAAATTCGCGGTTTCTTTTATCGTTTCTCTATCTTTGATCGAAGTATGTTAATTCTCTATTGAAAAATTGATTTCGCTAACACTCCCAAATGCCGTGTAAAAAGGTTGATTGTCAAGTATGCATTTCTTATTCAATTTACCCGTAAAACCCATCCAAATTTCAGAGAAGTTAAGTTGAATAGCTCATTTACAATAGGCCAAAAGTTTATAACCATCAGTTCGACTTTCCTTGCTAACATAACTACCTTAACTTCGACTACTAGTTGCTGTGAATCTCATACAAGAAACATCGAAATTTTCATGATACTGGGCCGAACTTTAATGCGTTAATATAGAATCATTCGGACAGATCACGCAAACATATAAGTTGATTATTTATGATTGAATTTCAGTCGTGGAAATGTGAATACACATAGTTAAATTCATGATTTCTTATCAAATCGTTAAAATCAAATCCCTTACCAATTTATTGTAGTCGAGTTTAGAAATAGTATAGAATTCATGTGAGTCCTCACGTAATATAAAGGAATATTACATCATAAGAAATGCGCGAATACAAGTATTTACTTGAACAAACGACCAAGATTCTTGGCAGGATTATATTGCACTTGCTGATAGGTTTAAATCTTCAGCGTCTTTAACGATTTCACTTGGACTAAGATTTCAAGCAATTTATTTTTTTTTTACCTCCACTCAACATTGGCAATTATAACTTGCACATTATAAAATAATACTTGTGAATTTGATCTTCCGATTTCTCCATACCATCGAGGTCTTACTGTGCAGTGATGATTCTGTGCGCCAGACAGATATGAATAATATCTTAGACCTCTCCTTTTCTCGCATTAGCCTCGACTTAATAGAATTTCATTGTAAAGACAGAAATTGAATTGCCTTGGTCTCCCACAGCTCCTTGAGAAAGTTCGGTAAAAATCGACATCCCAAGATATAAGAATGAAATTTTTTTTTAGTTGCCGCAAAAGCTCCAATGAATGCGTACACAGGACTTTCGATCGATTTTCCGCACCGCTTTCGAGATATTTAATGGTACGGCCGCTGAATTTTATACATGTCGAATAGCATTAGGGTCACGATATCTCATATTTAGATTTTTTTTCTTATCCTTAGAACCAAGATATTAAAAAAATATGATTAACAAACATTTTTGGCTATCAAAGAAAATTGAAATGGCACATTTACCGAAACGATAAAGAAGAAACATTGAAATAATGTCGAAAGAAATACCGAAAATTCGGTCAACGAGATTTATTGTGACGTCTTAAGGGAATGCTGGAGCAGATTTTTTTACCGATCTATTTTTACCGTTGGTCGGTAAAAATAGGCGATTTCGTAGTATACACTATTCATCGAAAATACGGTACTACAGATATACGCAAAATTCTTCAGGGACGTAATAAAAACATTCATGTTTGGGTGTCCGGTCGAATTACTGTTCAAAACATACAGAATATATAAGGCACCGAACCTCCTTAAATTAATCCTTGCGCATCGACGTTTATGAACTCTGAGATTCAACTATTTATTATGTTATGGTTAAAGATCTCCTCATCGCGATTACGAAGTTTCAAGATTGATTATCGGGTTGACTGGTCAAAAAAATAAACATAAATACGGCAAACAAAGTACATTTATACATCGGCGCTTATGGAAAAATAACCGATCTTGAACTTTCGAACAAAACCTAAATATCGTCGTCTGAATTTACGTGCCATATGCAATGTGGAAGATATATCTTAGATATTGGCGATCGAATAAAATTCAAAAAATATCGGCATCATCGAAAAAATTCAACAGTATTCGACCATTTAAACAATTTGTCACCGTCCAATGGCCACGAAATTAAAATTTAGCAAATAATACTGAGTCAAATCCGCAATTGTGAGTTACTATTACCGATAAAATTGATTTCTTGCAGTAAAGTAACATTAAAAAATACGTATTTATTCTCTCAGCGATTAATTGGTTGAAACTTGTCGTTTTCGGCTCACGACTTACAAATATTTTCGAGCAGTTTGTCATTTGACTAGTATGAGTCGCAAAGACTACCTTAAATGCACAGGACGTCACGATAATCTTCCGTGTAACAAAGCGACCTAAAATTTTATCTTTACTGCCTTCATCAAATTATCAACTGATTCATTGATTTGTCGCATTCGCATTTTATTTCATGAGACTGCATTCTTTCCGAGAATTAGTTTCAAAGGCCCGTATTTGGTCTAATGCCTGTTTGCGAAACCTTTGCAAAAGTCATGCATCGATCGTGTGACCACCCGCATAGTATCATACATATAAAGTGTAGTCGAACAGAACTGGCCACGGAACGGACATCACTGAGAACGCAACCACACGTAGTACAGGTAAACATGTACAGTAACCATATACCATTGAAATTCGAATACAAACGCCTGTCCTGAAATCCGTTGTTTGCTTCACAACGGTTCAACTATGATCCGAAACCCTCAACGGCGTCCAAACGCCTTTGCAGGACTGAATGGGACGCTTTTGTTGATCCAAATTCAAGACCAAATTCAACTGCATACGTTCACGTCAACACTATAGGGTATACCGAACAGTGAATAGACATGTGCAGACAAAATTATGAAAAAATTGTCAGTATAATTTCGTGTAGGTTGTACCACGTGACGTCGAATGGTGCTATTCTATTGGTCGAAATTTGGATGGGAAAAATAATCCCCCGAATACCACTCGAGCTTCGAAATTAATCTGATTTTCCCTCAAGGTTCCCTGCACACAAATGAGCTCGTCCAGTTTCCCAGAAAAATTTAACCTGGAATACTTGACTCGTTTATTTGTTTGCAACGAACCAATCCGGAAATATCCGATAATTTCGAAGCTCGAGTGGTATTACAAATAAATATCTAATGGATAGTACAAGATAAATCAGATTCGATGAGCGCAAATAATTATTTTGTCGTTTTTTTAAATAGAGGCCTAGCAGCCGCTATTCGGCCCTTATCTGGTAAACTTAATCTGGCCCTGATCATGCGCTGCGTTACTTTCCTGCCAGGCTTGTGTAAGGTTGACAGGCAGGAGCCTTACATTTAAATTCGGCTATCACGCTGGGGCCTGATATTTCCTGTAGCTGAATTTTTTACTCGGGAAGAGACGCTTCGTATATCAGAATTGTATTTTCAAGCTAGTTTCCGGAAATCGTTTCAAGACCAGTAGAAATCGATAAAACTCACCGAAGAAACAACAAACGAAGACGATGGAGTACAGAGTAAAGAAGATTATGTTGACGTCCATCCTGTCAAAGATATAGTCATCGTTCATAGATGAGTTGCCGAAGAACGGCATCGTTCCGTTGGGATCCGTAGAATTGACGTCCATTGACTCATCCATTTCAAATTCTGTTGACAGCATCGTGCTGAAATTAGAACCACAATTTATTGAAATAATGAATCATTCGTTATTTTGAGATGGTTGATGTATATTTAATGATCAAGTGAAGCCAGGAACAATATCAAGTATAGAATCAATGAAAATAAAATATGAATTTTGACCTGGCCGATTTTTTAAACCTTTATTTAACGTTGAATTTTTAAGTGTAAATAAAAGAGAAAAAAAGTTCTCAAAAACCGCTCAAGCCACAGTTGAAAGTAAATTGCTTCCAGTTTTCATGTCTTCAAGTATCGTTCGATATTTCAAAAAAGATCTTTGATTTTTTTTTAAACAAAACTCCGTAGAAAAATAGAAACAAATGTCGACCCACTTTAAGATTAAGCCTAAACAATTTTATATCTGATACGTGATTTCTGAGAATTATTTCCGATTTTTTAGCTTAGGTTAGAAATATTACAATTTTTTAAAATTGTAACCGATTCAAATTTCATGAAAACGGAACAGAATTTTACCTTTTCTCAGAGACCAGGTGAAATGCCCCATATAAATCTCAGCAATTCAAAGTACAACAAAATTTTTTTTGTCAATTTGAATCTAGTGAAACAATTAATTTATGTCAACCATTCAATGCAGGTAAACAAACTTGATGGATTGATTGAACCATTCACATTGAGGTAGCAGAATTTAATTTTACTTCGACACAACTAAATACTAAGGTATTCCCCAGCATATTGTGTATTGTTATTTATTTTTATACATTCTGATGTAAATAATACACATTGAGAAGTGTACAACGGATTTCAACTCTGCGTCGTGGAAAGTTTCAGAAAATGGTGCACGTCCTTCGTGAGATCACGAGAAAAGTTTTCGACGCTGAAGCGGATGACAAGGAGGGACATTTGAATTCGGCGAAAGTCGATACCCAAGTGCAGGTTGTAAAAACGGGAAGCAAGTGTCGACATCTTAAAATTGCATTCCCATACATGTATAAACTCTTACTATATAGTACTTGATAGCACAATGTTATTCCTAACATGTTTTCACGAACCATTGAATATCATTTTGAACTTTCCATTTCATGTATGTTGCATATCGCTTTGAAATTCTGATGGTTCGCAAACACATTTGACATTGTCTGCTTACGTAATTCATTCTAACCACATATGATCAGGAATATAATGGACGAGCATGAACACGCAACGTATCTCCACGCGTTGCCGATATTTCTCATGATATCGAAAAATCGATGGAATAAATTTTACTGCCAAGTTGATGAAAAATTCCAAAGCAAAAATATTTTTCTATGTGTTACTAAAAATGGCAAAAATTTGATTAGACTGAGAAAACGAATTTCTAAGCCCAACTGAACATGCGCTGAAAGAAATATTTAGATCAATCACCGGAATCAGCCAAATAAATATTTTATTTTAATCTTTTCAAGTAATTCATTTACTTGAACCAAATATAGATTCAATTAATTATTTCGTTGAATGAAAACAAAAAAAATGAATTGACTCATCAAAATATTTAATGTTTTTGACTAAATATTGTGTTGATTTAACGGAACTGTCTTATGAAAAACGTGAAAGAAAATTCATATCATATCGTATTATATCGTCAATCATATCAACTAAATTTATCTTTGGATCAAAACAATATTTGTCTCCATGTGAACAATATTCATTTCAATGTGGACAATATTCATTAAAATTCAGTTAATATTTAATTCCTTCAATTAAGTAAATTTTCAATGGAAACATATACCTAATTTATTTTTTTAGCGACCGAGTGAATGAATTTCTTTATTTACTGCAGAAAGCAATATGAATAGACTTGATCTTTAGTCGTTGTTTCCAATTATATTATTTAATGCACTTAAAGAAATATTTTTCCGTTGTTACTAAACATTTAATCCGGTCAACTAAGGCATCATTTAAATCAATCCAATTGTATCTATGGAAACAGTTCAGTCTGTATATAGGTTGAATTATATTATTATTGATTTAAATATGTAGGGGATTGCGGGGCAAAGTGGGCCACCTAAGAAAAAAATGACTTTACCACGAAACTCAAAGTGTATTGTTGCTGCTTTTGACCCAGAAACTCGATTCCAATAGTCGATTTTGAGCGTCGGTGAAAAAAATTATAATAATAATTTGTGGGGCAAAGTGGACCACTTCCCTAAATTCGGAAATGCATGATTTAATGTAAACAAGAGACGCAGTAGCGTCACGACGCCAAGTATTAAAAAGAACAATAATTTCTCAAGTTGATGTAATTATGCGTGCGATTTTTGTAAATAGAAAAGATATTATAGTACCTATTTACAATTTCAGATTGCTTCGAAAATGAAAAATTTGCAAAAGTTGTTTTTGTAAATGTAAATTTCAAATGTTAGGTAAGATTTTTTAAACGTGATATGTTCTGTAGTTTCTCTTTCGTTTTCTCATTAAATTGAGTTGTAGAAGCGTATTTTTTAAAAAATATGGGAGTGGCCGACTTTGCCCCGTTTTCGATATTTTTATTTTTAGATTTTGTCCATTTAAACACTCAAAATAGATTTAAGAACGTCGTCTATTGGATAATTCAACTGAATTGTATTGTAAAAACGCGTTTTTCATAAAAATTCGGGAGTGACCCAGTTTGCCCCGCATATTTTCTCCTAAATGGGTGGCCCACTTTGCCCCGCACTCCCCTATATTTAATACATACAATCATTGAATCAATAAAATCGATTGTTATTTATACCCTACGTATAGTTGCTCCAAATGCCAAGCCATTTAAGTCAATTATAAGGGATTCAAATAAATGATTCAGTTCATTCAATGGTTTTCGTTTTTTCAATGTGTGGTTGTAGGCTGAGAATGAAATATTTAGTTGATCGAAAGGAAAAATAATTATTGTGAATTACAGAAGATTAGATTCCATTATGATGGACTCTAATCACCACAATTACATGTTCGGTTGGTCTCGCCAATTTATTTTCTCAGTATGCGAAAGTAAATCCCACGTATATGTTCGTTTATATTCTATAATAAGGATCGAGAATTTTGGACATTTAAATATATTAGCAATGAAGCAGTATTTTTTATACGGAGATAACGATAAAACTGATAAAATAAAATCGATTTTTCCGCCATCGGAGACGAGCAGAATTCGAAACAGACGATGAAAAAAAAGCGATGGGCTGACTAAACTACAGACAGAAGCTCAAGGGAACAATTCGCTAATTTTTCAAGAAATTCACCAGCAAACGTACCGTCATCGCTTTCCGACTCCAATTACGAAAGTCAGTGGAAATTACTAAGAAACTTCGTGGGCGCTTCGGCAGACGGGGTGTTTAAATGGAAGACTTTCTCCTCCTTTCTATTGCCTTCCAGTAATTACGCGTAAATTCTAATACGTGAGGTATATTTGTAGATGAGTTATTACAGGTCACCCCGATAAATGGTTGACCGTGACCCTTCCCAATCTGGTTCAATATTTATAATTACTGTCCCTACTCACAAAAAAAATCTGAATTATTAACATTCTTTTTTGGTACGTAAGACAATTTTCTTTTATGATTTTTTTCTGTTTAGCAAACTTTAGTATATAAAATCTGAAATCTGAAAAAAGATTTCTTAAAAATCAAGTATTACATAATTAATATTTGACGCCTAATTAATGTATCGATGTATACAGATTTACTAGAATTTTTAATTTTTCTAAAAAATGTCGTTATCGCTGTAACATTCGTAAAAGTTCGCCAATTTAGTTAAATAGTTATTTACAAATGAAGACATGTTGAATGATGTTTGGTATTGAAATTCAGCGAAATCGGTAGAGCGGTTCCGATTTTATAGAATTCTGAATTTTTCGAAAAAACAAATTTTCCCTCTAAATCCCGTCGAATCTCAACAAATGAACCGAAATGTTCTACAGTCGAAAAATACAATACAGTCCTGTTACGCACGAAATTTGGTGCCGATCGGTATAGTCGTTTGGATTTTGTGGCATTTTAAATGTTTTAATAAATGTACATTTTCGCCCACAACTTCCGCAAAAGTCAAGAGAGTAAGATAAAAATTTGAACTCAATCAAAATGCGGTGTGAGAGTCTTTTAACGGTGTTTTACAGCTGCACACAATATGGATAATTGCGGAAAAAAAAAGATGCAAAGTAGAACTTTGCACATTGCTTCCTCATATAAAATTTGAAGACAGCTGTAAAGAGGATATTTCTAAATTTAAATTTTTAACAAATCTACCTCTATGAGAAAGCCAAAATAAATAATAAATGTCTTCCTCATAGAGGTAGATTTATTAAAAATTTAAATTTTTAAATATCCTCTTTATTTCTATTGTAGATATGTAAATCTTTATGTTTGCTGGTTAGCAAAATAAGTTTTGTGCCACATTTATTTGAGGTGTAGCTGGTGATCGGGCTTTTCGATCTTGTCAATTAACCCTGTGTTTGATTTTTTTTTAGATGATTGCAATTGATTTTTCTATAATGATTGTTACTTAGTTCAAACTTCATACGATCGTAGAGTGCGGCTAGCATGAGATCACATTTTTGACTCAAATAACTTCTGAAGAGACCCTGATCAGGGTAAAACGTAAAAAAACAAATTACAACATCATAAAGTCGTCATTCGCTGAAGCACTTCGTACAAAAGGTTCATAGGTAACAATCATGACGTTGCAAAGAACACGCAACTCGCGGTCCAAATATATACACTGCGAAACGAGCATAACACCCCAGTAATTGGACGCTTTAGAGGAAAAAGAGATAAAAAGTTCCGCAACTATACCGTCTTTTTTTTACAAAACGACGTAGTGTTATTTTTTCATAGTGTCGCGTCGGATCGTAGAGTCGAATGTGGTAACGCACAGGCAGAGTAGAAAAAATTGTCAAGGGGATAGTGGTGGCTCGATGAATAGCTTTTCGTTTCGTGCGCAGCGAACCCGTTAACGCAAAACGGGGACGTACATGATAATTAAGTATGACGCTGGATTGATTCATATGCAGCTAACACATACATAGAACATCTGTGTAAAATCTGACGTGGTAATATCACTAAATAAATAAATCTGAAACCAAACAAAAAATCGAGCTTTTTATAGACAACAGTAAAATTTGTGTTCTAGATATATTTCTGTGATCCGATGCTTAGAAACGCAACGTTAACGTTAAACGAGGACGTATATAATAATTAAGTATGATGCTGGATTGATTCATATGCAATCCACATATACATAGAACATCTGTATAAAATCTCAAGTGATATTATCGCTGAATAAATAAATCTGAAACAAACAAAAAATCGAGCTTTTTATAGACAACAGTAAAATTTGTGTTCTAGATATATTTATGTGATCCGATGCTTAGAAACGCAACGTTAACGTTAAACGGGGACGTATATAATAATTAAGTATGATGCTGGATTGATTCATATGCAATTCACATACAGGGAGGACACGGTGAAACTAGACAGCGCAAATGCGCTTGCGCGTCAAACCGACGGTTCCCACTCTATGCGTGCAGACCGAGTAGTAAATAAATCTTGGTTTCTGGCGTCTGCCCTACCAGCTCAGGTAACGTCCCTTGCCCCTACCACTACCCTTACTGGCCCATTCCGATGGCGCGAGGGGACACAGTCGTCGCTCGGATGAGACGCACTGGCGGCCGTAGGCAGTAGCCAATCAGGCTTCCTAAATTCTCACGGAGCCGCATTGGACTGTCTAGTTTCACCGTGTCCTCCCTGTATACATAGAACATCTGTATAAAATCTCAAGTGATATTATCACTGAATAAATAAATCTGAAACAAACAAAAAATCGAGCTTTTTATAGACAACAGTAAAATTTGTGTTCTAGATATATTTCTGTGATCCGATGCTTAGAAACGCAACGTTAACGTTAAACGGGGACGTATATAATAATTAAGTGTGATGCTGGATTGATTCATATGCAATTCACATATACATAGAACATCTGTATAAAATCTCAAGTGATATTATCACTAAATAAATAAATCTAAAACAAACAAAAAATCGAGCTTTTTATAGACAACAGTAAAATTTGTGTTCTAGATATATTTCTGTGATCCGATGCTTAGAAACGCAACGTTAACGTTAAACGGGGACGTATATAATAATTAAGTATGATGCTGGATTGATTCATATGCAGCTAACACATACATAGAACATCTGTATAAGATCTGACGTGGTATTATCACTAAATAAATAAATCTGAAATAAACATAAAATCGAGCTTTTTATAGACAACAGTAAAATTTGTGTTCTAGATATATTTCTGTGATCCGATGCTTAGAAACGCAACGTTAACGTTAAACGGGGACGTATATAATAATTAAGTATAATGCTGGATTGATTCATATGCAGCTAACACATACATAGAACATCTGTGTAAAATCTGACGTGGTATTATCACTGAATAAATAAATCTGAAACCAAAAAAAATCGAGCTTTTTGTGGACAACAGTAAAATTTGTGTTCTAGATATATTTCTGTGATCCGATGCTTAGAAACGCAACGTTAACGTTAAACGAGGACGTATATAATAATTAAGTATGATGCTGGATTGATTCATATGCAATTCACATATACATAGAACATCTGTATAAAATCTCAAGTGATATTATCACTGAATAAATAAATCTGAAACCAAACAAAAAATCGAGCTTTTTATAGACAACAGTAAAATTTGTGTTCTAGATATATTTCTGTGATCCGATGCTTAGAAACGCAACGTTAACGTTAAACGGGGACGTATATAATAATTAAGTATGATGCTGGATTGATTCATATGCAATTCACATATACATAGAACATCTGTATAAAATCTGACGTGGTATTATCACTAAATAAATAAATCTGAAACCAAACAAAAAATCGAGCTTTTTATAGACAACAGTAAAATTTGTGTTCTAGATATTTTTATGTGATCCGATGCTTAGAAACGCAACGTTAACGTTAAACGGGGAATTATATAATAATTAAGTATGATGCTGGATTGATTCATATGCAATTTACATATACATAGAACATCTGTATAAAATCTCAAGTGATATTATCACTGAATAAATAAATCTGAAACAAACAAAAAATCGAGCTTTTTATAGACAACAGTAAAATTTGTGTTCTAGATATATTTCTGTGATCCGATGCTTAGAAACGCAACGTTAACTTTAAACGGGGACGTATATAATAATTAAGTATGATGCTGGATTGATTCATATGCAATTCACATATACATAGAACATCTGTATAAAATGTCAAGTGATATTATCACTGAATAAATAAATCTGAAACAAACAAAAAATCGAGCTTTTTATAGACAACAGTAAAATTTGTGTTCTAGATATATTTCTGTGATCCGATGCTTAGAAACGCAACGTTAACGTTAAACGGGGACGTATATAATAATTAAGTATGATGCTGGATTGATTCATATGCAATTCACATATACATAGAACATCTGTATAAAATCTCAAGTGATATTATCACTGAATAAATAAATCTGAAACAAACAAAAAATCGAGCTTTTTATAGACAACAGTAAAATTTGTGTTCTAGATATATTTCTGTGATCCGATGCTTAGAAACGCAACGTTAATGTTAAACGGGGACGTATATAATAATTAAGTATGATGCTGGATTGATTCATATGCAATTCACATATACATAGAACATCTGTATAAAATGTCAAGTGATATTATCACTGAATAAATAAATCTGAAACAAACAAAAAATCGAGCTTTTTATAGACAACAGTAAAATTTGTGTTCTAGATATATTTCTGTGATCCGATGCTTAGAAACGCAACGTTAACGTTAAACGGGGACGTATATAATAATTAAGTATGATGCTGGATTGATTCATATGCAATTCACATATACATAGAACATCTGTATAAAATCTCAAGTGATATTATCACTGAATAAATAAATCTGAAACAAACAAAAAATCGAGCTTTTTATAGACAACAGTAAAATTTGTGTTCTAGATATATTTCTGTGATCCGATGCTTAGAAATGCAACGTTAAAGTTAAACGGGGACGTATATAATAATTAAGTATGATGCTGGATTGATTCATATGAAATTCACATATACATTGCATTGTTAATTAACCATTATTTTTAACAGTGCACTCAACGTAAGTTAACTTCGCAAAACATAAATTAAATAATACTATTACCATGTTAAATAAAATTACAGGCGAGTATACGATTGTTGTATCGTACATACACACGTTATCAATCGATTTCACATTATGTTGGCAGTCAACCTTCATTGCACAGTCTGTAATAAGACATTGAGCGTGTGATTCACAGCTAACATCAAAGTGCAAAGAGAAAAGCTTTGTCGTATGACAGTGAACTGAGCATACAAGGCGATCTAGGAAGGACATCGGAAGTGGAGTTGAGGCTAATCGGATTTAGCTTAAGCCGAGTGCACGGTACTCTGCTCTCCTCGACGTTACATTATCCATACGTGTCACGTTGCGTGTAGATGGATCGTGTGCCCGAACCACACTACGTGCCGCAACAAATCCGCGCACAAAAGTGTACCAAATATACTTCAGACCTCGCCAGTACTTTTTTCTTGTCATGTACTCTTCACCAACTAAGCTATGTAACCTAAAATCCCTTAACGACAGATGACTGATCGGTACAACCACCTCAATAACGAAGTCTCGTTTTGTAGTTTTGCATTCGCATACAACGAGAGAAAAAGTTTCCTTGATTCAAAGAAATAGGTAGATTGAATTTTTTTTCTTTGATTTCGAAGAAATATTTACTTGATTTCAATAAAATATTCTCTTTGAATTCCGAAGAGAACATTTCATTGCCTGTAAAGAAACATTTCCTTGAGAAGCGTAATCAAAGAGACGTTTTCATTGATTCAAGGAAACGGTGCCTTTGATTTAGAGAAACGATTTCCTTGACGGCATCAGGTTTGCCACTGGTTGGTGCGAGCGAGTCTCTTCGATTGATATCAACAGAGTTAATGTGTAGAAACGAAAGGTGTTGGAAAAGTTTTTGTTGGATCGGTTGTGGTGAATTGCAACGTCTTGTATTGCCCCTGTGAGGTATTGCAATATGTAGTAAAGAATGTGTTGGATTGAAATGTGTAGGAACGACATGTGGAGGAAAAAGCGCGTGACGATTAGAAATGTGAGGGAAAACTGGAGTGTAATATCGGCACTGTGGAGAAACGCTTGTGGTGGATCTGCGCTGTGGTGAAAAGAAAAGTGGGGGATAGAAGGGCTACCGGTAATGTCGTTGCCTGCCGGAATCCAGAATATCTCATATTCATAAAGATCATACTCCCAACTTTGATGACTGTGCAGCAATAGCTTGTATCGAACGCACTGTATGACACCCATCGTGGTTCTGTGGGTACCATCATGGGTAAAAAAAAGTTGAACTTTGCAAATTGCTTCCTTGTTATTTTTTGTTTTTCTTACTACCTCTTTGAGGAAAGATATTAATCTTTTATGGCTCCCTGGTAGAGAAAGTTTTGTAAGAAAAACCCAGTAGAGCTGCAAAGTTGAACTTTGCGAATCTCGAGTTAGAACTTAGACCCTCGTCAAAACCTAGATGTAGAAGATAAGGAGGGTACACCAATATTCCTTCATTCCTGTGACATTCCTCAAAATCTCCTAAAATGGTAGATTGGAGTAAATGACAACTACTGTGGACTAAATGGTAAATTGGAGTAAACGACGACTACTGTGGATTAAAATTATTACGTTTGTACCTCCAATTAGGTTGTACAGAATGGGATAAGGTTTTTAGACCCTTGCATAGACTTCTAAAAGTAGTTTCTTATAGAGGAAGCCTCGTAAGTAAAAGGAAAAATAGCAGAGAAGAAATTTGGAAAGTTCAACTTTGCCGCTTTATTTCTAATCAAAATTTAACTTCTGGAAAATTTTAACCACAAAAGTATTTATGACGAAACTGTGTAGCTATTATTGCTAAGTGGTACTGATTTCATGTCCAACGTTCGACATCGCTGTCTTGTGTTTTGTTAAAGTTAATGCAATAACATCATTTTTCCAAAACTTGATATTCCGACAAATTTGAACTAGTTTCCATATTATGACAACCAACCATAAAATATTTGCAATAATACTTGGGGCTGGAAGGCAAAATTTTGTTTAACTATATTTTTTTTCAAATTTCCATCATTTGGCGAAACACCCTAAATACATACTCAAATGATGCATGATCAAACACACGTTTTCGATCGATTTAGTTGGTAGTTAATTTGAGAATAGTGCGGTCAAGGATTTATTTTCATGAAGATTGAAGGAGTTGCATGATGAAGAGCCATCCATAAAACACATAATGCTGTTAGGAAAGGGAGAGGGAAAGGGGAGGAGGTCTGAAGAAACGTCACGCTTTCTCACAGTTTGAGGTGAAGCTCGAGGGAACGTCACGAGACGCATCCATGGAATAGTAAGATACCGAAAATCATCCGAAGCATCTAAAACAAAGATATTTCGTGTGGGTTGATCAAGGGTTTACCGAGACAGGCTATTTATATTAAATGAGGCAAGGTAAAAGGGGATGAAGTCGTCGATTTTTTTTATATCTATAGAACTACCTGCGGACTAACCGAAAACGATGAGCTTTTTAGCTGCAAAAATCAAACTTAAAGTTTTTAAATTGCAAAGTTTGCAATTTGCCAAGAATTAGTACTAGTAGCCCACGATCTATTTTATAGAATTTAAAACTTTACAGCCTTAACTAAATCCTTTCAATACACATTTGTATCTGCAAACTTTGCAATTTGCCAAGAATTAGTACTAGTAGCCCACGATCTATTTTATAGAATTTAAAACTTTACAGCCTTAACTAAAACCTTTCAATACACATTTGTATATGGAACTTTTTGGGGTAAAAACCAAGACGATATCTCAGCGGGCTTAAGATATGTTGATTGATGGGTGGCTCACATTTTAGAGATATTTCTTAATTTTTAATCTCATCCAATTAAATTAATTTCGATGAGAAAGCAATTCTCACGAAAAATTAAGCTTGCGAATAAGTATTTAGACTGCTCAAAATTTTTTTCTATCTTCCAAGCAATATTTTATTCTACTTTTTTTGTAATCTCGTACCCCTTATATTATCTTGTTATCTAATTTCTAGTTTATGGCCGAAGTTTTGTAAAAAAAAAAATTGTCATCGTAACATCGCTCAACGACGTTAAACATTTTGAAATAAATGAATTATTTTTGCTTATTATTTTTTCAAGCTCTCAGCCGAGATCTTATCTCATTATCTAACGCTTAGTTCATAGTTAAAAAATATCCTAAAGTGGTGACTGATACAAGTATTGAATGCATATTCAAGCGTCATGAAAAAATGACTTACTTCGTTGAGTGTCTGCTTAGCATTAATATTTTCGTAACATTTCAAATATGCTCTAATCGTTGAATAATCAGAGAAGATTTGGGGTGATAGTTGAAAAAAAAAATTGTAATTACAAAAAAAATAATGTTTTTCGTCGCTGGGCGGACTTTTGATGACAATTTTTTTCAAAATTTCAAGCATAAATTGACAGTAAAATAAAAAAATTAAAGAAGAATTGAGAGAGTACAAAAATTGGAGAAAATAAAATCGTTTCAAAAAATTTGTCAAGTTCTTCAGTGATCTGAATAAACTTTTACAAGAGCAATTTTTGGCGAAAATTGCTTTTCCACCGAAAACATGTTTTTAATTGGGCGAGGCTAAAAATTAGAAAATATCGCTGAAATTTGGGCCGCTCTAACATTGATAGATTTAAAAAAGAAACATTCAACCCTAAATAATAGATGTTAGCAGACCCATAATAAATTGCTTCGTGTTTCACGACAATAACAATTTGTGGTCAGATATTGTAGCTCTACGACGATCATGATATGTCATACCCTTCAAGTTGATACAAAAGTCAAAACGACACGCGTGAGAAAAAAATGGAATTCCATATCTGCGATGCAAATCGCCTGGTACGATCTGGATGAAAGGTGACGTTTGCCATTTGAATTTACAGCCCGTCATCGCGACACATCCATTTTCCTTCGATTTTACGTCTCCAGGGAATCGATTTTCCTCTCGTTGTTTTTTTTTTCGTTCATCCGTTGAACCGAAAAATAAAATTGCCAAGTAAAAGAAGAACGAGAATGCGACGACAATGCGGTTACCTCACAGCGGTGTGAATTCGATTGATGAAAGTAAATGAGTTTCGTTTGATGGAAAGCCTGCGAAGAAGATAACTACGTACAGAGAAGATTCGATAGAGAAATTGACCTCCACAATAAATGCCTCTAGCAATAATTTCTGTCCCATCGAGAGGGTCATTTACCGATACAAATACATTTGCCAACATATCAATGGCGCTTAAAACGTTTTACGAGTTTCCACGTAGACGAGATCATCTTTTTTATTACTTCGTTGATGGCGGTCCTCACACCTATGCAATCTATCAATATTTCTTTCGGTGTCCCGCTTCGCTAAGAATCCAATCGTTATTCGCGTTGGGCCTGCTACTGATCCATTGTTCCCCGCAAACAAAGTTAATCTTCGATACTCTGCTCGTGAAACTCTCGAGAAACTCGTGTCAGATGAGATGTGAGAAACTCGAGTAGAAGAAAAACCACCAGTGGGTGTACAATAATGTGCACAAAAGAAGAGTTATAGAAAACGTGCCTAGATTACGATCTCCACGAAAAATTTCATATAGGCTTCTTATATTTATCGTTATTAATATAATACGACATATCAGCTGGTAATACTGAATGAGGAATTTCGACACTTAACAAGCGGGCGCAAGTGCGAATCCGGATGTAATAAGCGATGCTCTATATTCGCAGCTTAGCCGTCAAGTACTATCTAATCATATAACGATGAATCTGGTTGATCGATCCTATCTCCACCCTTAAAACCTTACCGAGAGAAGAGACTAGTAGTCACGACCACCTTTTTCGAAGTTTACAGAAGCAGAAGGCCATTTTCCAACATACAATATACCGGAAAAAAAGAACAGCTTTTACTCCCAGAAAATATCGTTATTAATATAATACGACGTATCAGCTGGTAATAGTGAATGAGGAATTTTGACACTTAACAAGTGGGCGCAAGTGCGAATCCGGATGTAATAAGCGATGCTCTATATTCGCAGCATACCCGTCAAGTACTATCGAATTATATAACGATGAATCCGGTTGATCGATCCTATCTCCAACCTTAAAACCTTACCGAGAAAAGAGACTAGTAGTCACAACCACCTTTTTAGAAGTTAACGATAAATGAGTCCATCTTGTCATTTTCTGCAGTCATAATAAGTAGAAGCAGAAGGCTATTTTCCAACATAAAATATACTGGAAAAAAATAACAGCTTTTACTCCCAGAAAATATCGTTATTAATATAATACGACGTATCAGCTGGCAATAGTGAATGAGGAATTTTGACACTTAACAAGTGGGCGCAAGTGCGAATCCGGATGTAATAAGCGATGCTCTATATTCGCAGCTTAGCCGTCAAGTACTATCTAATTATATAACGATGAATCCGGTTGATCGATCCTATCTCCACCCTTAAAACCTTACCCAGAGAAGAGCCTAGTAGTCACAACCACCTTTTTAGAAGTTAACGATAAATGAGTCCATCTTGTCATTTTCTGCAGTCATAATAAGTAGAAGCAGAAGGCCATTTTCCAACATAAAATATACTGGAAAAAAATAACAGCTTTTACTCCCAGAAAATATCGTTATTAATATAATACGACGTATCAGCTGGTAATAGTGAATGAGGAATTGTGACACTTAACAAGTGGGCGCAAGTGCGAATCCGGATGTAATAAGCGATGCTCTATATTCGCAGCATACCCGTCAAGTACTATCGAATTATATAACGACGAATCCGGTTGATCGATCGTAACTCCACCCTTAAAACCTTACCCAGAGAAGAGACTAGTAGTCAAAACTACCTTTTTAGAAGTTAACGATAAATGAGTCCATCTTGTCATTTTCTGCAGTCATAATAAGTAGAAGCACAAAGCCATTTTTCAACATACAATATACCGGAAAAAAATAACCGCTTTTACTCCCAGAAAATATCGTTATTAATATAATACGACGTATCAGCTGGTAATAGTGAATGAGGAATTTTGACACTTAACAAGTGGGCGCAAGTGCGAATCCGGATGTAATAAGCGATGCTCTATATTCGCAGCTTAGCCGTTAAGTACTATCTAATTATATAACGATGAATCCGGTTGATCGATCCTATCTCCACCCTTAAAACCTTATCGAGAGAAGAGACTAGTAGTCACAACCACCTTTTTAGAAGTTAACGATAAATGAGTCCATCTTGTCATTTTCTGCAGTCATAATAAGTAGAAGCAGAAGGCTATTTTCCAACATAAAATATACTGGAAAAAAATAACAGCTTTTACTCCCAGAAAATATCGTTATTAATATAATACGACGTATCAGCTGGTAATAGTGAATGAGGAATTTTGACACTTAACAAGTGGGCGCAAGTGCGAATCCGGATGTAATAAGCGATGCTCTATATTCGCAGCATACCCGTCAAGTACTATCTAATTATATAACTATGAATCCGGTTGATCGATCCTATCTCCACCCTTAAAACCTTATCGAGAGAAGAGACTAGTGGTAACAACCACCTTTTTAGAAGTTAACGATAAATGAGTCACGACAACCATCTTTTCATTTTCTGCAGTCATAATAAGTAGAAGCAGAAGGCCATTTTTCAACATACAATATACCGGAAAAAAATAACAGCTTTTACTCTCAGAAAATATCGTTATTAATATAATACGACGTATCAGCTGGTAATAGTGAATGAGGAAATAACTGTTGACGTGTCAGAAAATTTCGATTTTGGTGAACAAAAACAAAGCTTTTTCGAAGAAAATAAATTTTCGAAATTTTTCACAGACTTATCTTACATTTTTTTTCACACTTAGACGACCATTTGAAAAGATATTTGGTATAAATTTGACACCGATCGATCAAGTGGTTCAAATTTTATGGCATTCTGAATTATTTGAAAAATCTCGTTCGAGCGCTTGCTCATGCAAATTACTAGGTATCGGGTTTCAATTTAGTTTACATTTGTACTATCATTACACAATTTTTAAAAAACAATTTTACACAAATCGGTCGAGAGGTTAAAATTTTACGTCACTTTGAATTTTTATAAAAATGTCTTCCGAGTATAAACAAGCCTGCAAAGTAGAACCTAGCAAATTGCTTCCTTATTATTTTTTGCTTTCTACAAAGCTTCCTCTATGAGGAAGCCAAAATTGATCAACATACTTTCTCATAGAGGCAGCTTTGTAGAAAGCAAAAAATAATGAGGAAGCAATTTGCAAGGTTCTACTTTTTTATTAGTAAATTACGATTTTTTTTCTGAGCGGATTCATAACAACGGATTCGGTTGATAGATCCTATATTCTCCTTTAAAACCTTACCCAGAGAAGAGACTAGTTGTTACAACCACCTTTTGAGGAGTTAACGATGAACAAGTAGTGACAACCGTCTCTTCATTCTCTGCAGTCATAATAAGTAAAAGCAGAAGGCTGAAAAAATATTTTTTCATTTCTTTGTGGACCAGTAAGTGATTGGATCAAATTTGCCTTCGGCAGAGCAGGATTTCCACACAGAAGTTCAACCAGCGATTCAACCCATTGGGAATTTAAACGCATTGATGAACGTGTGACATAGTCGATAGGTGACTAGATGAGCGTGAGACCCGTGGT
The DNA here is from genome assembly GCA_949699805.1 of Tromatobia lineatoria. Lineage (NCBI taxonomy): Eukaryota > Metazoa > Arthropoda > Insecta > Hymenoptera > Ichneumonidae > Tromatobia > Tromatobia lineatoria. The sequence goes on along the minus strand of OX453050.1, from coordinate 2,300,629 downwards.
GCGGTTGGACAGACTGCTGGTGAGCACGATAATCGACGATTGGTGCTTTCACACACAATTTCGATTACTAATAGCGATCTCGTACCGCAAACTGTACTGCACCTGGTTCAGTCTATTGTGCGCGTTCAATTGCAAATATTTCAGGCAATAATAAAAACATACACTGAGAAAAAATTCAGTTGAATCAAGAAAATTCCGTTTCCTTCAACAAAATCGCACAGGTCTACACGTACGAATGAATATTTTGTATTGAACAAAATATTTTATTGCTTGTGCAAAATTAAATATAGTACAATATAATCTTGAATTGTTTGAATCAAATTCGGTTAATGGGGCATTTTTCGTCAATGTAGCCACTTTTTTCGAACCTCTTTGATTAGTCCCATTATTGAAGACATTCCAGTACCACGTGGAAATACTCTCTCCTGATTTTTTTAGATTTTTGAATCGAATATTACGGAAAATGGGGGATTTTTTAAAAGTCGATATATCTACGAAAATTAATGTAGGAAAAAAATCGCTTCAACATAAAAGTTGTGGTTGCATGTGAATTTTTCAATCTAATATTTGAAATAATTTTGCGATCCAATAGTATAACTTTTATGCTAGAAAATATAAAGATGATTTTTTTTAACTAAAAAGGGCAACTTTTTTGCTGATAAAATGACAGGTTCCTTGCGCCTATGTATTGATAACATAAAAAAAATTGCCAGAGTGGGACGAATAAAAATTCCAAAGTAAAAAATTGATTGCTTCAAGGTGAAAAAAAGTTTATTTTTTAAATTAAAAATTAAAAAAATGTCGAGAAGTTCACAAAACGCTTTCATTCAAAACTTGTGTCTTCTGCGATGATAAATAAATGACATAGTTGATCAATTATAGGCTTCTAAAAAATGTTATCCCGACACTATTTTTTTTTTACTTAGAAAAAATTATTCTTTCACTCCGGAACTATGGTTAGTACCGCTCTGACAATTTTATTATGTCATCGACACATAGGCGCAAAGATTTTGCAATTTTTCCAGTAAAAAAACAGTAACCTTTTGTAGTTAAAAAATATCTACATATGTGTTAACGAAAAAACAATGGTATATATAAACACGGTCTTATAAAAAAAAAAAACTAAAAATTGAGGATTTTCATACACATTTGGCAACGATTTTTTCGATGCCACTTTCCGAAGTCCTTTTCGCAAAAAAAAAACATTTTCCTTAATTTTGTAAAATATAGTCTAAAATTACACAATTAATTCTAAATTAATTATTTTCTTGTAGGCCATAAAAAACGCAGATTTCCGTTTTTTTTAGATGTCGATACGATTTATCGTTCCCGAGATATCATAGGTTAAATAAAAAATGAAAAATATAGCATATTTCGCCAGAAAAACTTTCAAAAAAATTAAAATTTAGTGTATCTATTATAACCACTAAACCTGGCTTTTGGACATTTTTTAGAATTTTTTTTTTTTTTTTTGTGGTGGCTGAATTCATGTGGAATGTCTCATATATTAAGTCCAAAATACACAAGGTTTTAAAAGAGCTAAAGATTTTGTGAACATATGGAGTTTTACCAACAACGCATTAGGTTACTTTAACATCGAATTTCTTTTATCCAAACCAAAATACACATTCATGTGCGAAATCATTTACTTCATAAGCATCAGATATTTCATCAGAAATATTAAACGATTCAAACTAATCACGACCATATCCAAACGAATTTTCAGATTCAATTTAACAAACTATTTTGTCAAATCAAATAACCGCACTAAGCCGTCCGTTTGATTTGAATCAAACATTTTGGTTGACCAAAATAAGCACTTATTTCAATTAACCAATTGTTGTTCGGAGAAACTAAATTCATATCTATTGTTTTAACTAAGTGTGATAATTAACCCGGTTCTGAGAGTTAACATTTTTCATTTTGTTGATTGAACTAAAATTTATTTGATTCAAATAAATATTTGTTGACTTGATAAAGTCTCCAACCAACAAAACGCTTAAGTTAAATGAACTGAATTTTTTTCTGAGAGTAATTCGATTATCGTGCCAATATTTATACAATTTTGATTACGATTAGCGAGCGACAGAGGGCAAGCAAAATTCTTAATATATACTTAGATAACCTTTACCTGTATTTAAAGCCGAAGCATACTTTGTCACCCGGTTTATCCCTGTGATATACTTTGTAAGTAACTAATCTTGTCCGACGCCATATGTAGTACGTGCGAGCAGCTCACTACGACGTCTGGGGTAAAAGTGGCTAGGTTAACCCGAGCGCAGTCTGAAACGATCATGGATATGGCAGTGCGCCAAGTAACAAGGGGCGAAAAGAAAGTAGAAAATAAAAAATGAGCCAACGAGAAGAGCGAGCGAGAGATGAATCGAAAGAGAAGAAGGCCAAACTTGCTGGTGTCGTAAATGGAATTTCGTGTCGCAGGTTTTAGAGTGATTCGTTCTATTCGTTTTTATGACTGCCACTTTAATCGAAAAACAAAAAACATTACGGGTTTCCAAAAAAAAGCCCTTTCTTTACTTATCAAACGGTTACACTGACATTTTATCTTTCTAAGTCGCAACAGTCTACATAGAAATAAGAATGGTTATCTTAAATATCAGTCGATTTAGAAAACCAAGCAAAATAGTTAGGATAGCGAGAAAATGATCTGTCAGCATCACAGCGATATAATTGAACTATCATTTGCGATTTAAAACTCAAGATTTCTTGGAGAAAAAATGATATATTCCATTTTAATTTATACTTGCCGTCAACAGACTATTTCGTCTTTTCATAAATAGTAAACTTTTATGTTATACTTGCTTCTGTAGTTGTACTTTCGTGAAGCATACGTCAATAAAGTAGGATTGAACTTCAAAAATTGAGGTTTGAGAGCAAAAGCACTTTTTCATACGAAGGATTCTTCGTCAATTCAGCCACTTTTTTTCGACCCTCCTTGATTAATCCCATAATTAGACAGATTTTAGTACCACTCGAAAGTACTTTCTGCCAATTTTTCCAGATTTTGAAATCTAATATTACGGAAAATAGGGTATTTCCTTAAAGTCAATATATCTTGAAAATTAAAGTCGTAGAAAAAAATCGGTTCTACATGAAAGTTGTAGTTTCATATCAACTACTCAACGAAATGTTTCAAACAATTTTGCGAGTCTATAATATTACTTTTTCGCTAAAAAATATAAAGATTATTTTTTTAACCAAAAAAGGCCACTTTTTTTTACTGAACAAATTACAGAATCTGCGCCTATGTATTGATAATATCAAAAATTGCCAAACTACGACCTACTTTGAAAATTTGATCGATCCCAGTCTGGCAATTTGTTAATGTTATCAATACATAGGCGCAAATTTCTGTTATTTTTTCAGTAAAAAAAAGTGGCCTTTTTTAGTTTAAAAGAAATCTTAACATTTTTTAGCAAAATAATTATATTACAGAGTCACAAAACTGTTTGAAAAATTTCATTGAAAAGTTCACATGAAACTACAACTTTTATGTCAAAACAATTTTTCCGTATGGCTTTAATTTTTCACAAAATATTGAAAAAAAATACTTTAAAGAAATACCGTATTTTCATTTGTAATACCACAAGAGCTTCGAAATTATCGGATATTTCCGGATAGGTTTGTTGCAAACAAATCAACGAGTCAAGTTTTGCAGGTTATAAACATTTTTCTGGAAAACTGGACGAGCTCATTCGTGTGCAGGGAAACTTAAGAAAAATATCAGATTAATTTCGAAGCTCGAGTGGCATTCGGGGGATTATTTTTCCCGTTCAAATTGCGACCAATGGAATTGCACCATGAGACGAAAATTCGGTTTATGTTTAATAAAATCCTTCGTCTGTCACAACCGAATTCAATCTGTCCGTTTGACAGATGTTTAACGCGGCTGAATGATCTTTTATTTTCTACATATACCAATCAACAGACAAAATTATCAAAAAATTATCAGTATAATTTCGTGTAGGTTGTACCACGTGACGTCGAATGGTACAATTCTATCGGTCGAAATTTGAATGGAAAAAATAATCCGTAATATTGGATTTAAAAATCTGAAAAAATTGGGAGAGGGTACTTTCAACTGGTACTAAAATGTGTCACATTATAGAACTTATTAGAGAGGTTGGAAAAAAAGTGGCTGAATTGATGAAGAATGCCTCATAGCTTAAGGTTGGTGTCCGCTTTTTATTGGTAGAACGTGGCTGCTCCGAATATACGTTGGTCAAGACGGCATGAACAGTGAGAATCATTTTACCATCACATGTCTACAGTCACGAGTGTAGACATGTCCACATTCACTACATGTATGGCATTCACTTGGAGCCAATTATGAAGAAATCGCGTTCGTAAAATAAATTAAATTCCATAGTCAAAAGAAACTCCCGTGTGGCATTTCAAAGGGATGAAAGAGATGTTCGTGTGTGTCCGTGTGTAAAAGCAGTGGTCGACGTCACCTTGTTCGCTCGCTCTGTTCCGACCGGTACAGTAATAGCAGCTAGAGAAAAACCTCAATTTCCTTGTACCTCGCTTGTTTTTCATTTCACCTCTGTTTGCGGGACAGTGTCTGCGAGAAATTTCTTGCAGATGTCAGTGCACAGATATCGCGCTAAGCTTTTCAAGATACATACATACAGCTCATACCTTGTTTGCGCATCTCAAGGACTATACTAGACCGAGGCATTTCAGAGCTTTCCACTATTTGACGTTCCTCTAAGATTACGGCTAAGGATATTTACAAAGTGAAGCTATCATTAAATATACCCATGTAGGAAACGCCAGCAATAACAATAGACTAGGGATGTGCGAATATTCGAATTTACGAATAATTTATTATAAATTGTATATCAATTATTCCGTTCAAAATTTGAATTGAATGTTCACATTATTTTAATAATTCAAATGTTAATGAATAATTGAAAGTTTCTTGAACAGGTAAAATTTTCATAAATAATTTAAATTTATGCTCTGTTAAAAAGTTCATGGATGATGGCGAAATTCATTGTTAGCGGTTAAAATATACTCTGATTCGTCGGTGGTGACGTCAGACACACTGAAATCAGAAACAAGTTCATGCATTGAATTTGTTTGCTTATGTCAGATGTCAAAACTGACGTAAAGAGACTCGTGTCGGCTATAAATATATAAAATTTTCGTGTAATTTTGAAAAAATTTTAAACAGACAGCCATACATACATTTACGGCCAGTTTCTTTCATATATGTAGTATAGTATAGTATAGTATAGATTTGTTGTTTTTATTTATTTATTTATTTTTTAACTAGAAAATGATGAACTTGTGCAGCGTAACTCATCGTCTGAATGGATATTTTCCGATGTTGATGTAACTGCAGAAGAATTTTCAGTTACACGGAAAGTAACTGCAGGTACCTTAGATACTTCAAGTACCTTAGATACTTCAAGAACTGTATTTGAAGAACAAAAAAAGGGCCTAGTACCGCCCAGCTCTGAAATATATGTATTTTCATTCGAAATCGCGCATTCAGCTAATCGGAATATTTTCCTATTCACGAATATTTTATTAATTCGTAAATATCCGATGAATTTACAAATGATTCGAATAATTCATGATTTAAAAAATATAGTTAATTAATTTTTTAATAATTCATGATTTCTTAATAATCACGATTTTTTAATTAATTCATGAATTTTTGAATAACTCATTTTTTTATATATTCAGATCAAACTTTGAATTGAATATTAATATTTAATTCCAGCCAGTACTGGTTTCTGTTGACGTGCCATTACTGTGAGATTGGCCTCCAACACATGCTCAGTACTAGACCAATTCGACTCTCATACATCGGTTAATTTCTGCCATGATTATTAGTAACACAATTTAAAAAATGAGTTCCGACGAAACATTTTAAAAAGATGGAGGTCAAAATAGCGAATGACTGAAATAGCAAATTTCATAATGATGACCATTCTAGGTTCAGATGTTCCTAATTTCGAAAGTCACTATTTTAACCATTCACTATTTTTACCCCAACCCATTACCGATACTGGCTCCAACTTATCATCCAGTAGTTATGCAGCAATCAGCCAGTACTGGTTTCTATTGGCGTGCCATTACTGTGAGATTGGTCACCAACACATGCCCAGTACTGAGCCAATTGGACTCTCATACATCGGTTGATTTGTGCCATAATTATTGGTAATACAATAAATAAATGCGATCCGACGATACAACAAAACGATTTTCCGAAAAAGAAACGATTAATTTCAGTGGATTTGCTGACAAACCATTTTACGGAAATCTTGATAAGACAGTGACGGTGAAATCTGTTCATAATATGTATATATCGAATGCTACAGCACGCAAACCTCGTATTCTGAATTAAAAGCCCTCTCGTGATCGCTATCACGGTGGTTTGCTCCACGTTCGCATGACATGTCTAATCCTCCCTGAACTGTATCACATTTTTATGCTGCACCATGTAGTAAAGGCTCGGCAGTTTCGTAGATGTAACCTACAGAGCCTCCGGCGATTCTCATGGCTGATAGTAAACTGTGAATGCTAAACACAAAGTGTCTTCTTCATTCACAGTGCTCTAAAAATATTCCTATCTCTTGACACTTTCCAGATTAATCTCAGTGAAAGACAGGTACTAAAAAAAAATTCAATCTTGTTGAATATCTCGGAAAACTTGGCTACTCCACTTCTGATTGAGATTGCAGACAACGTGGAACAATAAAATTGAAACATGAATCTCTAGACGAAGTAATTTTAGATCGGCCAACTCCAAGTTGTTTAGAGTGACTGTCGAGGAGTAATGAAATTTCACCTCAATCTCAGTGTCTAGCTTTTTCGAACAAGTGGTTTTATATTCAGTATCCAAGCTCGGAAAAATATTTTGTGGCTTTTCACTTATCATTAATTGCAGGTTAAAATAACGAATGGGAAATCATTCAGTATTTTAATACTGTATTTAAATACTTTTTCACTCGAATATAACCATCCTCGCAGGAAATAAACACTTTTTTTTCCCATTTCGCTGTTCTTTACCTTCTCGCAATTCTTACGACTCAAATTCCAAAACTTTTGCTTTCTGTTGGAGTAACGACGACGATTGTCAGTGCGTCAACACCTAAGAGCAATCTCGAGACATTCTCAGCTCTTTCAATGATGACCCTTTTGTTTCTACGACTACGTTCTGCAAAGAATGCTTTTGTTTCTCTTAGTTTTTCATTGCAATTCATAGTAAAAGCCGAATGGTAAGATTACGTGGAATAGGGGTCGTTGCTGATTAAATACCTTGCTCAGGAAATGTCTCACTTTATTAAACATTGTACAAACGTAAAACAGGATCTAATAAAGATTTCATTAAGCTGTGTACGACTTAGAACGGTTACTAAAAATTCTGTATATCATACCGAAAAAACGTCTTATATTTTGGTGATAATTATCTTAATTCCAAAATGTATCAACATGATAAATTTGCTCTAAAACTGGAAAGAGCTTAAATCCTGTCAGCAGAATTTCTTTTTCATTTTTTTCCGACATAGACATGGGAAATTGGTTATGGGAAACATCACCATACTTATGGTGAAGTTTTCAATATAATCGATAAAAATGAAATCCTTCTCACTTTATACTTTCATTTCATGTTCTGAATAAATAGCGAGCGTTCATGATTTTTTACTGCACGCTCTTCTCTTGAAAAGTTACCAAGATTTAAACAGAACATCACTTTTGTAGAATGATATCATAACATTCACTCGCTTGGAGAATTTTATATTTACGGTTCGACGAATTTCAACACGGTGTTACATAGAGTAATTTTTTTGTAGCCTATAACTCTGGAGATACATTTAATCGACTTAGTATTTAATTATTTTCCAATGCAGTAACTTTACCGTTGCAGTCAAACATAAAGGGCTTAATGATATAGTTTCATTTTGTTGGACTGTATTTAGGTCACGTTGTAGGGAATAATGGATATAGTGTTTTAATACGTGCTGCTAAAAACCTACTTCGACTGAAGTATATCGCTTCATGCGTACATTCCATCATTTGTCTATATGGACGCGGTAAAATCGACAACGGGTCAGCGCTTTTACATTCGGTTTTGTCTAATACCATATGACATACCACGCAAATATTACCGAATAAAAAAAATCTCCAATATTATATAAAGAATCGAATATAATATTTTATTTGCGTTGGATAAGGACGCTTAATCACAAATTTAAAAGGGTTTACCGTTGATATTGAACATTTTTTATTTTCATTGGTATAGAATCATTTTTATCTCCTTTAAGTTCTGCTCAAACTCAGATAATACGAGTCTATGTGTTGTATAACGTGTTTATCCATGTGGGACTGTCCAATTATCCCAGTACTGAGCATATTGATGGCTATTCTCTCAATAGAAACCAGCACGGAAAAAAACGACTTCGTTACGGTACCGAAAAAAATAGTTGGACCCAACCAAGTGACTTAGTGCTCTGAGCGACCGACGATTATTTGGTTACATCAACTATTTTCAGGTCTACACGATCAGGATGCTGCAGCTCCGTAACTCAAGCTAGTCTCGAGTTACAAAAGTATAAAATTTAGCAGAACCATTATGCACATGCACATATGTACAGGTGTTTCCTGGACATTTTTACGACTTTAAATACACTTAAATCAAACTACATTTCTGTAAATGTTCGCCATCATAAATTGCTCGGAGAAAAAGTTGATAGTATCCAAATAAAACTTGAAGAATTTAATAGCTAAAGTTTTCTACAAAAGTAGTAGCTTTTATAAGCTGCCTCTTTTGTGAAAAAGTGTTTGTGAAGTTGATGAAAGTTTCCAGTTTTCAGGCCGTTCGTCAAATATCAATTGAACTTTGTATCCATATAACGAAACTCCGAGTGCCACAAGTTCTTTTTACTACGAATGCATTTATTCGCACTCATTGTAGCAGGCAATGTGTAGTGCAGCTTGCATTGCACTCTCGTTGCTACAAAACGATTATGTCCAAGGGTATGCTGATCCGGCCGACTCAGTGTATACTCAGGAGAGGGCGGTGCTCAGAAGGATCGATTGTTTGAGCCCACCATATACCTATATATTCTATGCATCTATGGCTCGTCCGCGATACCCGCAGGAACGATGCGGTTAGGATGAAGTATACCTGCGAGTATTCTGATGCTCGGGCTGTTACACGAAAAAAAAACGCTTGGTTCAATATGCGCCAGCCGATTAATTGGTCTCGTCAACCTCGAGATTGGCTGTATTACAATGCGCTTAGTTACGAGAACAAGTAACTTGGTTACGGGAACAAGTAACCTGGTTACGGGAACAGGTAACTTGGTTACGGGAACAAGTAACTTGGTTACGGGAACAAGTAACTTGGTTACGGGAACAAGTAACTTGGTTACGGGAACAAGTAACTTGGTTACGGGAACAAGTAACTTGGTTACGGGAACAAGTAACTTGGTTACGGGAACAAGTGACTCGGTTACGGGGACAAGTAACTTGGTTACGGGAACAAGTGACTTGGTTGTGGGAACAAGTGACTTGGTTACGGGAACAAGTAACTTGGTTACGGGAACAAGTAACTTGGTTACGAGAACGAGTAAATTGGTTACGGGAACAAGTAACTTGGTTACGCCGACCAATAACGTTGTTACGCTAACCAATAACATTGTTACGCTAACCAATAACATTGTTACGCTAAACAATTACTTTCTTACGCATACATAAGCATTCTTTCCATGTAAATAATAAACCACTTATCAAGCGTTGAAACAAATGAGAAAAAGAAATTGATTGATTGATTGATTGTTCATTAATGCCCTAGTGAACTTGCGGGAAATTCAGTTTACGGCAGTGACGTAACAATCACAATTGTATGAACTAAAAACGGATATAATTACAAGTTGAAAGTATGAAATAAACTAGAAACATATGGGTATTAGTAAAATAAACGCATTGTTTTGGACAGTTCATTAACTATATGCAGGTTGACATTCACTATTTCGCACTAAAAAAGAGAAAAAGAGAGGGAGACAGAGAGAGAAAGAGCGACTAAGAATTTTAATCCAAGCTTGGAGCTGAATTAGAGTAAGCGTACACTCATGTCATTGATAACAATGCAACCAACTCTGCAAATTTTGCAAATTGGGAAAAAAATGACATCAATATAAAACAACAACAAAAAATCATTTCGGACGTATTAATCCGAATATGTTAATAATTTAATTTCATAATATTTCGAAGAATAGTTCATGTAATGTATTTTTGCGATGGTTTTTTATTTGATAGATGGTGTCCTGATTCGGCGTGAGGTAAATTAGGCTGTTGCATACGAACAAAAATTGAACTATTCATGGACTGGGTGTCCCACTTGGTTTCTATGTAAATTAAAATAAAATATGAAATCTTCTGGATATGAATCAGTGACAAGATAAGGTACGTGCTGCCGCGAAGACGAGGGTTAGAAATATACAGCCACTCGAGGGAATTTCAACATTCCTAAAATAAGAAAAATTGTTCCTTCAGGTCGTAGTAAAATATGAATGAGTATACGATAATACTGGAAGTGGAAAGTTTTACTTGAAAATAAATGCCGCAAGTAAATGTTGCTATACGTTTATTGCTACAAATATTATCCACAATAATAACCATTTTTACTATAATAATTAGAGTAGATGTACCAGTTGTGACTACTGTGTCATTAGTGGTCACACAAAAAATGTATAAATCAATCCATCATTACTTTAATCTAAAGAAATTACTGAATGAGTTTATTCTACAGTAATCAAAGCAAACTTAACATTGAATATTCAATGCTTAGAATACCTTATTGCTTAATAAATTATGTTCAAGATTGTTTACGCCATTTGTGGCCAGCACTGTCACTTACGTGCCATAAGATGGCCATCACAAACCACAAACGGTGGCCATCTTAGTACTCACAGTTACCCCATCTTTTACCCTACTCACAGTTACACGGAAAGAAGAATATGGCAATAATCCCTCGATTGCTATGTTGAGTCGAGGAATTATTGCCATATTCTTCTCTCCGTGTACCGCATCTTCTACCCTACTCACACACTGTTAGAAAATATTGGAAGTTTTTATGCATAAACTCGTCATTTGGTTAGTCGGTGTAACGACCTGATATTAGTCACATTCGCCATTTCGACTTAGTTGACTTGAATAGGTCACACAACGAATTTTATTCGTGATCCAACTAACTAAGATAGTTGTGGCCAAAATAGTAATGGCCCAACTAATTATCTAGTTCAAGCAACGATCAGAGCCAACCAACTGAAAATAGTTGATTTAACCAAATAATCGTCTGTCTCTCAGAGCACTTAGTCACTTAGTTGGGTCCAACTATTTTTTTCGTTACCGTAACGAAGTCGTTTTTTCCGTGTGGCCATTCTACATATTAAGACGTTCCTTATTTTTAAATTCGCTATTTTAGCCATTTGCTATTTTGGTCATTCGCTACTTTGAGCCCCACCCACGCATTGGAAGTTAAGTTAGCTTTGCGAAGTGCAGGTAGGAAGTGATATGAAGGAAAGTTAGAGGTGCGAAGCTAGGTAAAAACCCTCAAGGGTGTACTTTGGAACTGGAGCTGAACAAATCTAGTTGTAAGCGTTTTTTTTCAGTGTCCGAAATGCATTTTCATAAAAAATAGAATATTGCTACATCGAGACATTACGTAACACGGAATTCTTCGTTAAATTTAATGAGGAATAAGACTTTGAAATTTGATCAATTACGCAAAAATGTTAAAGCGTGTATTTTTGAATTTGCAATTGCTCGAGTGGTCACGTAGCTCAATCAATCGATAACCGATAAACCATTTCATTGGCTATTCAACACTGGTATGTGAATTTAATTACAATGAGTACTGACGAAAATCTGACGAGTGTTCACATGCAACCTGCTGAATAGAATACAACCCTTTTAACTGCTTTAACTAAGTACGTGTTTCTTGTAATTTTCAGTAAAAGTTTTGAAACGCACTCATCATTATCATATAATTTAATATTTATTAAACTGCAACCGAGAAACTTAAGGGTCAACTTGCATCGAAGTTCATATTCTGTAGATTAAAACCTCCGGTCTTACTTTACAAGTACCTACTGAAGCGTATAAGTCTAAAACCGATATAGTCCGCCGTTATTTCAGTGGCCAGATGGTTAAAATGAGGTCTACATATTTCGAATATTCACGTACCTTGAAGTCATGTCTACAGTAAGTTAGGTATTTTATAATTTTAAACATGTAATAAAAAAATTCTTTGCGAAAAGTATAATGATTTCTTCCCACATTTAATCTAGTATAGTTAGAAATACCTCACTTCCGGTTTTGATGAAAAAAAAAAAGTGCTTCGGCAAGAAAGATGAGGGACCAGTGTTAACTAAATAATGTTGTATGATGCTTCAGCCGTATGTAAAAAGGAAAGTTGAGGAAGTGCTTCGGCGAAAGACGGCTTATTATTGGTTGTTGTTAGTCCATTTTACGTTTCGCCCTGATCAGGGCCTCTTCAGAAATTTTATTCCTGTTCTATGTATACAAAAATAATAAATAATATTTGTATAAAAAAAATATAAAAATAATATTGTGTGTCAATGCTCTCTTCTTATAATAAACTTGTGTTATACCTGTGTTTTTGTTGTGTTCACCAGTGTTCACAAACTGAACACTGGTGAGTCTTTAGAATTCATAATATATGTTTAAATTAGATTAACAAAAACACAGGTATAACACAAGTTTATTATAAGAAGAGAGCATTGACACACAATATTATTTTTATATTTTTTTTATACAAATATTATTTATTATTTTTGTATACATAGAACAGAAATAAAATTTCTGAAGAGGCCCTGATCAGGGCGAAACGTAAAATGGACTAACAACAACCAATAATAAGCCGTCTTTCGCCGAAGCACTTCCTCAACTTAACTAAATAATTCTTACAAGTATTCCACTGAGATGCTTCGTAATATTCAATGCTATGAGCACCATTTTTCAAAATAATAAATCAACGGTACATTATTTTAACTCCTAGAATAAAATGAAATATGTATTAATGCTCTGTCATAAATCCTCGTAATCATAATTTGGAGTGCTTTCATTGTTAATTATTAATGTACGCAGAGCGATGGGAAGTTACTTCGTCCACGTTTGTCTCTCGGGCATAGCAATTTCCGTTATACTAGAACATTAGTGAATCAGTCGATGATGAGGTGTATTTTTATGCTCGCACGGATTTTCTCGACCGAATCGGCACATGAACACTGAATGAAAAGACCATAGTTACCATAAGCAAAAAATGAGTTGACACGACCAATCGATTATTCTATTTCCCTTACAATTCAAATGATAGTGCCAACGGTTCGAATGCTAATAAAGACGATTCGAATGGTAGTCCCAACAATTCGAGTGGTAGTCGCAACGATTGGATTGGTTAACCTCACTAATCTCGCGAGGACTAATCGTAAATAGTTGAGATTACTATTCGATATGGTTGAGGCAACTAATTTTTGAGAGATTGTGTACAGCAAATTGGAAACGTAGTTGTCACAATCAAACATTTCTCTCCGTGAAGAAGAAAGGGCCCACGTAAACCCAAAAGTAATGCAAGCAATATCGTCGAATTAAAAAACGTATTAAGAATTGTCAACTGTCAAGCGTGGATTCATTTTGCATCGAGACGAAAGATTTCGTGGACTCGAATTGAGGCGATTGATTTTTTTTTCATCGATACCAACGTAAATTTCCTTTGATTTCAATGAAATCTTGCCCTGTTGTTTTCTTCTTTCTTTTTATTTCGAGACATATTTACAGTTGAATAATTAAAATTTATTTTTTTTACATTCTGCAAAAAAAGAACTGAATAGTTTATTTCTGCATGAAATCCTACTACCGGGATGGGTTTACGGTGGAATCCCGTAACTCTAAAATTTTTTACAGCTGAGGCTAGCTCGGCCAAAGCAGCTTGGTACCTTTTAGATCGAGAGATCTGTCTGGCGCGAAAGCGCCTGGCGCCCTACAGAAAATAGAGGAAAGAGCTCTGGGGACTTTAGCTTACGAGCGTTGCGTTGGGTATTGGAAATTTACAATGCACTATAAAAATAGCTTGAAAAACAAGCAAACTAATAGTCGAAATAAATTTAAAATACATTTTACACTGTATGTATTTAAAATAAAATAAAAGTCCACTGAGAAAATAAAGTAACATGATAATCATCAACTACTAATAAACAGAAACCTACATCTATCAGAAACCTACATCATATTGGAAGGTAGGATGGACATCCAACCTTTCTTGAAGGTAGGATGTCCATCAGTGGAATAACGGTGGTGTAATTCCAGATTTTCGCCCTCACGAAATTACAAGACAGTGGAACCAAGCACGCGGAAAAAACGACTTCGTTACGGTGACGATAAAAACAGTCGGACCCAACCAAGTGGGTTAGCGCTCTGAGAAACAGACGATTTTTTTGGTTAAATCAACAATTTTCAGGTGGTTGGCTCTGATCGTTACTTGAACTAAATAGTTAGTTGGCCCGACCACTATTTTGGCCCTAACTATCTTACTTAGTTGGATCACGAATATTCGTTGTGTGACCTACTTAAGTTAACTAAGTCGGGATGATAAATGTGAGTAATATGAGGTCGTTACACCGACTAACCAGATGGTTGTAGCAACAAATTTTTGCTCAACTAATAAATAGTTAGTTAGTCCAACGAAGCCGGTTTTTCCGTGCGGGGCGCACAAATGGAATCATCACCAATTAGTGCGTTCCTCGTTGCGAGACGGTCGTTTTTTTTGCCAGCCACAGACTCGAATGAAGCTGCAAAATTAAACTTTGCAAATTGCTTCCTCATTATTTTTGGTTTTCGTTACAAAGCTACGTCGATGAGGAAACATATTAATCCATTTTAGCTTCGTCATAGACGAAACTTTGTAAGAAAAGCCAAAAGTAATGAAGAAGCAATTTGTAAAGTTCAACTTTGAAAAATTATAAGTGTTCTCACATAAGAAAAAGTCCGATTTTTTTTTCACGAAAACAAAGAACTCTGTTTCTTTGTTTTTAAAGAACCTAACCTAGAAAATCGCGTGCCGCGAAACGGCAGACGTTAAGTTAAAAAATCACTCTTCATGCCAGACAACATTTCTGTGAGTTTTTATTAATCAATTTTTCACTTCGAATATTTCCGCGTACTCGCTGAGATCGGCTACCGCGACAAACATTGAAACGCACCGATCCAATCAGTACGGACAACGGAGGCGGCGCGGCAGTCGCGCTCGCCTCAACCAGCGGCGGATTTGATACCGTCAAGAAAATCGTTTCTCTAAATCGTAGACACCGTTTCCTTGAATCAATGAAAACATTTCTTCGATTACACTCCTCAAGAAAATGTTCCTTTGAAGGCAATGAAATGTTCTCTTTAAAATTTAAAAACAATATTGCATTGAAAACGACTAAATATTTCTTTAAAATCGAAGAAAAGAATTCAATCCACATATTTCTTTGAATCAAGGAAACTTTTTCTCTCGGTGCAGTTCCCCTTGAAGAAATCTTGATCAAGAAAACCTGCTAGACTAAACCAACTAGATCTAGTTTATTTAATTTACAGATAACGAAGTTAAACAAGACTTATTAATACATTATAACCCAAACATAAACGCTTTTATTTCCGTGAATGAGGAGGAGTAAGGTATGTATCGATATTCCCCTCCTCATTTGCAGAATGTTTTTCAAGAGCAACAGCATATCACCGAAGCAAACTCTGAGAAACAAACATTGATCCTTACGAACTTTTTCACGATAAGAATGAATAATAGATGGAGTTTGTGACCCGATTCTTCGCCAACTTAGGCTATATTCTTGTAACCTTCCCATAATTTACTTTCGTGGATGTACTAAGTTGGTGACGCATATATCATTGTACGATCATTGAACCGGATTAATATAGAAATGTATTTTCGCCTGAAGATCAAACAGAAAATGCTTGGTTGACTCGAACTGTAGAGCCGTTCGTTAAATATGTGTTTACGTGCGACCAAAAATACACTGAAAATGACTTGATTACATGTCTGACAGCCGATCGATTGCGGTTAGATCAACCAAATTATTGGTCCGCACAAATAAAGAACTTAGTTCATCTAAGTAATAACTCTGTCGGTTTCACCACAACAAATCGGATGCCACGCATTCGAACAAGCAGCTGCTTGCGAGAAACAACTTTTTTTTCCGCCTACGCTGAGTTCCATGGATAGAGGTTTCATGAGTACAGCGCAAGGGTTCGCGACAAATCGACCACGATCTATGCATTAACTGTCGATTTTCTAGAACTTGAGGTTGTGCTATCCTCTATTTCCGGTCAACTTTTCTTCGTTTTTAATAAACAATACGGCTAGAATCGTGCCAGTAGGTTATAGTGTATTGTGCAACAAGTGCGTAAAGTATGTAATATTTTCGCATGAGTGGAAAATAACATACTCGCACGAGTTGCACATACAATTTTTTGCAATGCCTGCGAGAAAAGTAGTACACAGCAACGCGGTTGACGGACGAAGCTCTCGGTGGGGTCCAGGGACGAAGCCCCCCGATAAAAGAAATAAACATTAAGAAGTTTAATTTTTATTTTACTTATGTTATAATTATTCAACAAATAGTACATTACGATACTAGTGCGATGAAACTTTTTCGCGACGAGTGTTGTGATCACACGAGATCAGAAAAATTTTCTCGCACTAGTAGCGTATACAATTTTATCCCACTAGTGCGTGAAGTGCCCATTCCACGCACGCGAGCGAAGCGACGTGTGCGTAAAGTAGTCACTTCACGCACACTGTGGTATAAAATATTTTATTTTATCATTAATAAACGAAAATAGTTTTCTCGGATATCAGTAACGATTCGTTATCACTGGTCAGTATAAAAAATTGTTTATTTTAATTGGCTAAACACAACTTAAGGGAGGTACCGCAGCAAGAGTTAGCTATTTGAAATCATTGTATAAAAAATCTGAAAAAATTCACTAAGATCTTTTCTCTTAATAACATATTTTGAACCAAAAAAAAACATCGAGTAGTACAGGTATTTTATTGGACAATGTATACATTTTTTTTTGAGCGCCGCGTACATTAGTGTGTCAAAATTAAATACATTTACGTTTTGGCATTGTCCAATGGGCCATCAACGGAGTCCTTCAGCCCGTAAATAAGTTTAAAAAAAAAACATCGATTTTTTAGCACTGTCGATTTTATACAATACCCAAAAAAATTATATAAATAATCTGCGTTGATTGTTAAAAATAGTATGCAAGGCACGAATAAAAATTGACAAGCGAGAATATTGAAAATTGTAAGAAGAGATACATTTATTTTGGCTATGCTGAAAAATCAACAATGCTCAGAAATCCACGTTTTTTTTTCGGTTAAAAATATGTTGTAAAATGTAAGAAAAGGCATCTAGGTGAATTTTTCCAGATTATTTATACAATTATTTTCGATTGCTCACTCTCACCGCGCCCACGCCTTAATACGAATGCCCTCAACTTAAAAAAAAATTAAAAATCCTCCTGCTTCTTGGACCACAGCTTATGCAAATCTCTTAATCGCTCCTGAATGTCCATATTGTCAATGCAGCTACAATTCTGAACAATGGGATATGATAAGTGTTAGCACCATCATAAATAAATGGAAATTGAACGCTTGAAACTGTAACATTAATTTCCACGGTTCTCTCAACCGTGTTAATGCTCATTTCGATGCAGAAGGCTTGTACAATATAGTACGAGCATAATTATGCAATGTGTCACTCAAAACAGAATAGATATATGCACATTCGTATACATATATATATATATATATATATATATATATATCTGATAACTACCCCCGCGTAACTTTATGTTCATGCGGTACTTTATTTAGTTACGTGTACATTGTGCGGTTATGTGGCCACAGGACCATTACCAATACAGCCTGTTAAACCGGTACCGATCGATCACGTGCCGTTGGTTACTAATATTACAAATATACGGCCGATTTCATCAAATGACGCTTATCAATCGTTCAATTTTTTTTTTGTTCATGTCGATTTAGATGCACAATACTATGCCTGACATGATAATATTTCATGTCAGGGTTCATTGGGGAAATAATGTGAGATCATGCCGTACTATGTATAATGTAATTATATATATATTTATGGGGCCACGTAAAATTGACACGCTTTTCAAGCAATTGAAGATAATGATCTGTCGATATTTATAATTTTCGTTGTTTTATGTGTATTTATTCAAGCAATTGGAACATCAACGCAGATTCAATGAAACACTGCATTTTGCAAAGTGAACATTGGAAAATTCTGGACGCGCAAATGTTTTGCTTTCGGGCTAACGAGTTCTTCAGCAAGTAAAGTGATGTTAAAGGACGATGCGATGGATTGAATTTAAGCAAAACCTATAGAGCGTTGAATTAAATTTTTTATTTTTCAAAAAATAACGCTGTTATTCTAAAGCAATTCAATTTCGAGCACTCAGCTTTAAGATGAATCTGTTGCTGAGTTCGTTAACAGAAAAGTTTTCTGCAAGACTAACAGCTGATGCACATGATTAAATTGTAATGTAAAACTTTCCGGAATCCAAATGTTCGAAATCAAACAAATCACTATGCTTCAGATTCCGAGACAGACGAAAGTGCGCCAATCGTCGAAATCACCGAGTCCTTCATATTTGTTTCGTAAAATGCCTCCGTAATTCGTATTGATGTTTCCTTTGCTTGCCTTTTAAAAGTTATGAGTTAGTGAGTTAGAGTTAAGAGTTAGTCGAAAGCTAAAAGTTAGTTAGAAGTTAGTCAAAAGCTAAAAGTTAGTTAAAAATTAGAAGTTACTCAAAAGTTGGAAGTTACTTAAAAGTTAGTCAAAAGTTAGAAGTTAGTTAAAAGTTAGAAGTTAGTTAAAAGTTAGAAGTTAGTTAAACGTTAGAAGTTAGTTAAAAGTTAGAAGTTAGTTGAAAGTTAGAAGTTAGTTAAAAGTTAGAAGTTAGTCAAAAGCTGAAAGTTAGTTAAAAGTTAGAAGTTAGTTAAACGTTAGAAGTTAGTTAAAAGTTAGAAGTTAGTTGAAAGTTAGAAGTTAGTTAAAAGTTAGAAGTTAGTCAAAAGCTGAAAGTTAGTTAAAAGTTAGAAGTTAGTCAAAAGCTGAAAGTTAGTCAAAGGCTGAAAGTTAGCCAAAAGTTAGAAGTTAGTCAGAAGCTAAGAGTTAGAAGTTCGTTCAAAGTTAGTCAAAAGTTAAAAGTAAGCTAAAAGTTAGTCAAAAGTCAGAAAAGAAACGGGTCGCAAGGGACTATTGCTAAGTTTTTCAGGTATCCGGATAGTTCGAGATGTTCGGTTACTCGGATAATTCTCGAAAAAATTCGAGAAATTGGCGAGACGAGTCGAGACGAGACGAGACGGGACAGATTTCTCGGAGTTTCTCCGAGACAAGACGAGATTTTTTTCTCGTCAACTCGAGACGAGACAAGAAATGACAGATTCTCGTCTCGTCTCGCGGCATCACTAGTTGGGATTTCAAAGAAATTTCTTTGAATCAAGGAAACTTTTTTTCTCGTCGTAACGTATTCGCAATTTTATCGTATTTCAGAAGTTCCTGAAAATAAAGCTTCGGTCCCATCTTGTGAACCGCTTATTCCCGTTGACGCTATGTGGTTAAGAGAGTTTTATCGCAAGCTCGAAGTTATATCAACATCATATAGTCTTATACGAGCTTAAAACCATTCCATTACTTTTCAACTCTCTCCTTCACTCTTTTCTTGCTTTTTCTATGAGCCATATTATATAATTTTTTTTTTTTTCAAAACGATCCTCTATGTTAATAGAGAAATATATCAGGATTTCGGAGAAGACAAAACAGATTTCTTTTTATCGCAATACTTCTTATTATCACATATTTCGTATGTGGCGTGAAAGTGAAAATATACGACAAACTTTTTGAAGAGTGTCTTAGGGACTCATCCATCACTAGTGCAACATCCAAGGTTTTATCAAAGTCACTTGGCGAGGAACTTCCAGACGTTATTCGACTCTCCATCCGAGTCTATCTGAAACTCCATCGGAATCCCTATCGAAAACTTTTTTTTCCACGAGATTCTCTTGCTGTGATAAAACCCTGTTTAATATCTGACATTTTTTACGTATCCAATTATGTTCCAGTACTCTTTTTATTCGGCTAAAATGTGTTTTATTGGTAAATACTCAACTCAGTAAACGATTCTGACATAATTTATTGAGTGATAGGGATTGTAATTACTTCTAATTACTGG
Source organism: Tromatobia lineatoria (assembly GCA_949699805.1). Classification (NCBI taxonomy): domain Eukaryota; kingdom Metazoa; phylum Arthropoda; class Insecta; order Hymenoptera; family Ichneumonidae; genus Tromatobia; species Tromatobia lineatoria. The sequence goes on along the minus strand of OX453050.1, from coordinate 2,280,301 downwards.
AATATTAGCTGGTTGATATATTATCGTGCGTTTCCTTTGGTATACGATTTGTTCATGTTTCAGAATACAAACAACACTGCGCAATGTGTAACCGCGAAATGACGTTCCGCACATTGATTCCGTCAATGTAAACTTCATCATAATCCTGCTATTCAATCTAAAATAGTTATGTGAGATAAACGCTTACTTGGCAACCGTATTATCTTGACTTATAAGTCAGGAAGAACACAGACGAATGAAAAAACAAACAAACAAACATACATACGTAGCATCTCATGTATAAATTTTATGTTGAAACAATTTTTTTTTATGAATCAAATTTTTTTAAGATATATCGACTTCAAAGAAATACCCCATTTTTCGAAATATTGGATTTAAAAATATGGAAAAATTAGGAGAGAGTACTTGCAGCCGGTACTAAATTGTGTCCAATTATGGGACTAATCGAAGAGGTTTGGAAAAAAGTGGCTGAATTGATGAAGAATCTCTCTATACTTTATAATCTGTGAGGTTATTTCGCACTTTGATTAAAGAATTTTATAAAACCGAATCTGCCGCGCTGAAAAGGCTGCGCGGAAATGTAGTGTTTACACCCCCCGAATTTATACCATTGATTTCTTCTTCCTATGATTGACTCCTGAGGGGACTTTAAATAATCAGAGCTTCAGAGAGGCTATTTTTCTATTGGCCATCAGCGGTGACGGCGCCATTTATTTCTTTTTATTATATAGAGATATATAGAGATTTATGAGGATAGGTCGTGTTGTTATTGATCTAAAAAAGGACCTTCCTCACCATAGATATTTTTTATTTGTGGGCGCTCATGAAAATGTATACCAGCTAAAAATACTTTCCATTATTTTAGACGAAAAAAAAACTGTGATGATGGCAAAAAATTATCTAAGAAAATTATATTCACAGAAATAAATCAGACAAAAACAAAATAATTTATGTAAGGTTGCCATAACTACCCATCTGAATAAAAATAATTAATTTAACGAAAACAGTACATGCCGTTTTTTTAAAGTATTTTTTTATAAATCAATAAAAAAAAATCAAAGTGCGTCAGGTTCAGAGCACGTAAATTTGCGGTTACCGACCGAGTTTAAGAAAAAATCGATTTGCAGTGAATCACCTTATAGGCAATCCATAAAATGGCCCTTTAGTTTTCATGCTGACCCGAAACGACCAATAACCATGGCTCACCAATTCGAATTGCGTTATATTAGAGATTGACGATTCACCGACTGATATAACGAAGATCTGCTGTCATCATAAAGCAGTTCATCTGTCATTTTAGTGGATGCAAGCATCTCCGCCCTTTTTCAAGGCAGTTGAATCATGAAAACTGCTGAAGTGTCACAGGATAAAAACTCTTACATGGCAGCGTAACGCTTTTTCTCGTATGTCGAGGATTCACGGAGCTTTACCGCTTATAGGTCGTGTGTATCAGTCACGGCGGTATAATGCGTGTGACCATCAATTCCCCTAGGCCCGCCTTTTTTTCCTCATACTTCAACCTAGTCCCCTTCGTTCTTCTTCCTACCTAGTAACATATCCACGAGCACGTATGCGAAAAAGAACAAGAAAAGGAGAGTTAAAAAAAAAAGTTTTGAAACGCGACTTAAATTCCCTGCCGGACCATCGATCGACGCGCCTTACTTTTCTCCAATCCCGGCTTGTCCAACCACATTGTCCTTTTTTCCTCACATACCAGCAGACTGAAAAGCTTGAACTTGTCCTTTTTTATTATCGACCGGAAATAGGCAGAGGAAAACGAAATAGAAGTGAGAATGCCCTCACGATAACCTTCACACACATCTTTTCGCTTGGTTCGACCGGAAATAGTTCACCTACATCGCCCGACCGGCAATAGATACAACCTATTATTTGTATGTATTGTATAGCTTTCCGTTGGTAGCATCAATGGCAACCTGGTCTCCCGCAGGAATAACAGTCTCTCGAAAAGTAACCGGATGGCTAATCACACTATTGGGAAAACCTTGGCGGACTTTCAAGTTCGTTCAAGACAATATCCACCAGAAAACGTGTCTACTTCAACTCACTTCGGATACCCGCCCCTTCAGAGCTCATATGATTTTATTAAAACTGTAGTGTTGTAATTCGCCCACTGCGGTCCATCGTAAAATCTACGAAAAACGTTTTCAGCATCGTTTCCAATTTTTTGTTCTATGTACACTCGAGTGCTTCAAAAAACAACTGTAATTTTTTCGTTTTCTACCTGCCACAAAAAAAAATCTATAGTCTATACCCTAATATCTAACCTCGTGAAGGAAAAGGTTCGTACAGTTTTTTCAGAGGTGGCGCAGCGGTCTTTTTTATTTTTCATTTTATCAAGACGTGGAAAATAAAGTTTTTTGTTTGGACCTCACGATAACCTTCACACACATCTTTTCGCGTGGTTCAACCGGAAATACTTCACCTACATCGCCCGACCGGCAATAGATACAACCTATTATTTGTATGTATTGTATAGCTTTCCGTTGGTAGCATCAATGGCAAACCTGGTCTCCCGCAGGAATAACAGTCTCTCGAAAAGTAACCGGATGGCTAATCACACTATTGGGAAAACCTTGGCGGACTTTCAAGTTCGTTCAAGACAATATCCACCAGAACACGTGTCTACTTCAACTCACTTCGGATACCCGCCCCTTCAGAGCCCATATGATTTTATTAAAACTGTAGTGTTGTAATTCGCCCACTGCGGTCCATCGTAAAATCTACGAAAAACGTTTTCAGCATCGTTTCCAATTTTTTGTTCTATGTACACTCGAGTGCTTCAAAAAACAACTGTAATTTTTTCGTTTTCTACCTGCCACAAAAAAAAATCTATAGTCTATACCCTAATATCTAACCTCGTGAAGGAAAAGGTTCGTACAGTTTTTTCAGAGGTGGCGCAGCGGTCTTTTTTATTTTTCATTTTATCAAGACGTGGAAAATAAAGTTTTTTGTTTGGACCTCACGATAACCTTCACACACATCTTTTCGCTTGGTTCGACCGGAAATACTTCACTTACATCGCCCGACCGGCAATAGATACAACCTATTATTTGTATGTATTGTATAGCTTTCCGTTGGTAGCATCAATAGCAAACCTGGTCTCCCGCAGGAATAACAGTCTCTCGAAAAGTAACCGGATGGCTAATCACACTATTGGGAAAACCTTGGCGGACTTTCAAGTTCGTTCAAGACAATATCCACCAGAACACGTGTCTACTTCAACTCACTTCGGATACCTGTCCCTTCAGAGCCCATATGATTTTATTAAAACTGTAGTGTTGTAATTCGCCCACTGCGGTCCATCGTAAAATCTACGAAAAACGTTTTCAGCATCGTTTCCAATTTTTTGTTCTATGTACACTCGAGTGCTTCAAAAAACAACTGTAATTTTTTCGTTTTCTACCTGCCACAAGAAAAAATCTATAGTCTATACCCTAATATCTAACCTCGTGAAGGAAAAGGTTCGTATTTTTTTAGAGGTGGCGCAGCGGTCTTTTTTTTTATTTTTCATTTTATCGAGACGTGGAAAATAAAGTTTTTTGTTTGGACCGATATTACTATTTTTGTACACGATGAATGGTGCTATGTATATGAGCATTTCGTGGTTCGAGCAAATAACTTTGAATCCGTATATTGCTTAACGTTTTTGGACACATAGTTTCGGATATATTCAATTCTGGAATACAGATTTTTTTTTACTAGTCTGAAAAACGATTGCATATGAGGCATTACCATCTGGCTTGGTACGAATACTGTGAAAATTTGGATAAAATCGGTCAAGGACCTGTGAAGTCAGCGAAATATATTTGAAAAATGATTGCGATAAAATTTTTTTTAAATTTGTTTGCTAACTTGAGGGTCTAATTAAGCCCAGATAAAATTATGAGCTAAATCGGAGGAGTCGAGGTAAAAACTTTTTAATATTCATCCGAATCAAGAAATCATAAAAACAATCAGAAGAAAAATCTTGCTCACCTTTAGCTATAAGCTAGACACTTTTTATAATCAACAAACTGTTTTTCAAAATTTTTTTCATATTTTTAAATTATGGCATTTGTAATGTCTCGGAAAAAAAATTCTTGAAAACGGAATATGCATAGAAATTGCATAAAAAATTAAAATCTGGTACATTTGAGGTTCCGAACAATTCTACAAGAAATTATGAGCCAAATTGGACAGATTGAGGGTCGGACCCAAGTCGAATTGGGATGGAATATCCCATATGGATACTATGAGGAGGTATATTTTTCATCGGCCATTTCTTTTGTCTAAACTTTCCCTCGAATTTGTTCCTGCGAAAGTGGACATAGTCCGCAGCTGACAACTTTCTCTGTGGTTTTCGATAGGCACGAAACTTGAGGTTGAAAGAAACCTTAACAAAACCAGTAAAAAGTGCCAACGACTATACGTATCAACGACCGCATGCGGTTCAGAATTCTTAAGGGATCCGTTCTTTTATCCTTGTACTTTCTATCTGCTCCGGTCGGAACTAGATATCTATAGCTACCGTTACGATCTAAGTTGCGGTCGAGCTTAAGTTGCTTCTGAAACCTCCGACGGCCACACCGCAAAAGCTGGAAGATGTAATTAAACATCGTTGAAGCATTCACTGTTAGAAGGCGTTAACGATGTATGATACGTACAGTCCCGCCAAAAGTGAGTTTCAGAGACAATTTCGATCACTTCCCAATGGGATGAAAACCGGTAAAAAATAATGCATATAAAACGTGCTGAAAAGATTGATTTCGCAAAGTAATAATCCCAAAATGTTATTAACAATGTGGTGAAAAAAACAATTGTTCAAAAAAAAATCAGTCAACCTAACTTTTTTTCTAATGAAAATGATATGTTCATTTATTTTTATGCATACGAATTTTTTCTTTATTTTGATTTTGATTTTTTTGATTTTTAAAAATGTGCGCGAAATAACGATTTTGGATATGAGTTCGGCATAAAACCATCTACTACACTCAAGATTTTTTGCAAGATGCATATCCAAAATTTGTTATATATTGTTATATATTGCGCATTTTTCAAAATGAAAAATTTAAAATCAAAGTAGATAAAATCTGAAAAAATTCGTATGCAATTAAATAAATCAACATATCATTTTCATCAGAAAAAAAGTTAGGTTGACTGCTTGTTTGTTGGAAAATTGTTTTTTTCATCAATTTGTTAATAACATTTTGGGATTATTATTATGCGAAATCAATCTTTTCAGCACGTTTCATATGAATTATTTTTTTCCGATTTTTATCCCATCGGGTAGTGATCGAAATTGTCTCTGAAACTCACTTTTTGCGAGACTGTACGTATCATACATCCTCAAAAAGAAAGGAGTGAGTCATTGGATTTCGCGAACCCTCAGGATGAAGACAATAGGTGTGCATATATAATTGAAACCGTGGGAATGACCGAGCGATAATCAGTATGGTTGTTGCAGTTACATTGAATTTGGATAAGCCGCTGCTGAACCTATGAATGAAAAGATTAACGGATTTACAGGATTGCATTTCCGAGCCGTCACGGCCGGAAATTAAAGGAAAGAAGCTACCCACCCACATTGCATCTCTTATGCGTTGTGAGTTATTCGTGAATTATCCGACGTTAAAAGAGACTTTATTGCGAGAAAACTGTCGGCACCAATCAACGCTTTTCAACATCTCTGTACTCGTAATTTTCAATCCGTCATTCAAGCTTGTTCAATACATTTCTCGCAATACTTTCAGTACTTCATTGTCAGCACAAACAGCGTGTTATTAAATTATCGTTTGAATTATTGTGGGCAGAAGATAGATTGTTTTCAAATTAAAAAAGAATGTCATAATGTTGTATTTGTATTCTCTCATCACATACGGAGTTTGTAAAAAGACAAAGTAATGCAATCTAAAAAAAAATCGACTCTTGGATTTTGATGGGATTACATGTTTTGAGTGTCTTGGATTCCAAAAAAAAAAGAATGAACTAATTTCGGTCCGTCTGTGCCGTTCAAAAACAAGATAAATTTGAAGCATTTATTGACCGGAATGAAATTTGGTGTATGCTTATACATTCAAATCCCAATTTTGGTATTGAAATCTAAACCAAAATCTCTACTCTTTCTGATACTTTACTTCAAATGTGGAATTGAAGATTAAATTTTGAATGACGGCTAAAAATGAAAAATCGTCAACGAATGAAATAATGAATTTAATATAGAAAATTGATAGAACTAATTAATAAATTCTTCATTTCAGTTCTGCATCACCCAGTTTTTAGTATCTCTTTTATATACTAACCTTACAAACCAACTTCGCAAACTAACTTTGCAACACTAACGTCACAACATTAACGAGATGCCAGTAATAATCGTGATGAGAAGTCACGTGTTGCGTCACGCCAATAGCAATTTTTATTCATCTATGAAAACCAACAGCAGTGGACGCGCTGTCGGTGTGTGGCTTCGATGGTCTCTAACGTCACAACATTAACTAGATGCCAGTTTCTAATGTATTCTAATACAGTAGAAACTCAGTTAAGATAAAACCGCCTGTATCGGCCAGGTTTTCCGCAATTTCTCTGAGCCTTCGTTCGAATGCGACATAGTACAGCATTAGAAAGAGTGGCTGCAGCCAACATCTCTAGAACTTTCAAGGATGTGATAAAATCAAGGCTCAGAATTGAACAATTCAAGGCTCAGTGATGAATCAAATATTGAAGATAGAAATTCGACTCGAAAAGATTTACTGTTCAAAATTTGATGATTCATAACGTGTAGTCATTGATTTTATGAAGAAAAAAAAAATTTCCTTATCAGGTTGCAGGGAGAAAGAATGGAATAAAATCATACTTTCCTGCCTTATTTAAATGGGAAAACTTGGAACGCGATGATGGACCTCGAAGAATCAAAATTATGGGCTCCGCGTTTGACAGGAGCATTACTAAGACGTATTCTACGATATTTTCGGCGGAGAAGAAAGTAAAAAAAAAAATATCGCCTTTTTGGCACACCCTATTATATATGCACTGGCGTATCGATTTGAAAATCGTTAGAACACGTTGAAAATGGTGCACTAGATCTCTCGATAGGAGCGTTAGAAAACTGCGGGTTATCTGCACACTCATGTGTGTCCAACTGGAGTGCAGTTGGCAAACTGGAGTTTGAAAATTAAGGTTCCTAAAGCATAGCTGTAAAGTGGAATTCTAATCACTTCGTTCCATCAGATTTATGCTCGTAAACTCTGTCAATTTTACATGAACAACATAGTGAAACGATGCAGAGAACGTTTACGATGCTGAAATTGTAATATTTCAAAAGCAGATCGACGCGATATGAAGCGTATTCCTATACGTTTGCCCTTCGCGTGCTCGTAATGGATTAAATATGTCATTTTAGGAAGCAACGCAGAGAGTATGAAACCTTTGTTTTACTCCCTTGGGCTCATACCTTTTCTGAAATCGGGTTACTTTTCAAAGTCACAATGTACAAAAGCCACACAGAAACCCCAGAATATGCTAATATCCTTTCTTAAGGAGGATCGGTGACAACTCTCAAAGTAAATTCAGTGCTAAATCTTCGTAAACGATTTTTCAAAGTTCAATGCATGTAATAAAAAAAAGTAGAAGGTGATTTGTATGAAGTCATGTATGCTTAACCCAGAGAAAAATTTCAAGTGATGGATTTGCGTAAAGATTAATTGAACAATATTTTTTAATTTCTCTTTTTCAATACGACATATTTCTGTTCATTTTTTTCCCCAGTGTAATTCTCTGTAATTCTTTATCGATTTATTTTATCGATGATACTACTAATTATACCACGAATGAGAAGTAGGTTAATCTCTTTCTCAAAAGATACTCTATGAATTTACCGCCAAGATATTTCATAGTGTTGTTCGTTGAACTAACGTAGCATGTTATTTATGAAAGAATTGTTATGTTGTTGTTAAACAACAGGCTATAATAATTAAACGATTAACTCTATGAAATATCTGAGCGATCACGTTGTAGATTATTTTTTGGAAACAGAATGGACTATTACTCAGTAAAATCAGTGAAGAATTATATATTATATTTGGAAAAAACCGAACGAAAATAAATTACATTTAAAAAAAAACTTAATCAGTTAATCTTCACGCTAAATCATCACTATTAATCTCTCTCTGTGTTAACTATAAATGCTATTAATACCAATCATCCTCGATATTGTTATTTAATGAATTAAGCTTCAAACAATAAATTATGAACATTTTAAACTGATTTGACTTCGAAAGTCATTACCGATCCTCCTTGACCTATTTCAAAATCCATACGCATGTAAATCGACTCTAAACCTCCTGTAAGATTGACGGATGGATATAATGAATTTTTTTTCTAAATCTTCTCATGTAAACCCTCATTTATTTACCGTGCTGAATAATTTAAAAAATGCAATTTAGAAACTCACGCATGTCCCAGTCCGTTGACCGAGTAGCACTTCCGTCGATCGCGTGATGTTCACTATTCGCGTGATTTTACGCTTCCAAATTTAGGTGAAGTCAGCGCTGCTAATCTCTTTACCTTGGCTATCTAACATTGAATAATTACAGCGAGAAAAGTCGATTACATTGAACGTACGAAATTCACAAATTTCCATTCGTGTAGTTAGTCACTAGTAACAAACGCGATGAGAAAAACACTTGTTTCGAATACGCTAGTCGATTTTTTTCTTCTTTTCTTCTTATGGTGTGAACATAATGCTTCACCGTAAGTTGATGTAGAATTTCTTGTAGGATCTGGGATGAATGGTACACTGAGAGACATCGTCATAGTACAGTTGACTATCAAGTGACAACTATTGATTTTTAGTCGTTTTATAGTTACGGTGACTATAATAGTACATTACGATACTAGTGCGATCAAACTTTTTCGCGACGAGTGTGAGTTTGCAGTACGAGCCGAAGGCGAGTGTTGTAATCACACAAGATCAGAAAAAGTTTCTCGCACGAGTATCGTATACAATTTTATGTCACTAGTGCGAGAAGTGCCTATTCCACACACGCGAGCGAAGCGAAGTGTTGTAATTACACGAGATCAGAAAAAGTTTCTCGCACGAGTATCGGATACAATTTTATGTCACTAGTGCGAGAAGTGCCTATTCCACGCACGCGAGCGAAGCGAAGTGTTGTAATTACACGAGATCAGAAAAAGTTTCTCGCACGAGTATCGTATACAATTTTATGTCACTAGTGCGAGAAGTGCCTATTCCACGCACGCGAGCGAAGCGAAGTGTTGTAATTACACGAGATCAGAAAAAGTTTCTCGCACGAGTATCGTATACAATTTTATGTCACTAGTGCGTGGAATAGGCACTTCTCGCACACTGTGGTATAACAATAGTTGTGACAACTAATTAAGTGGTAACAACTATGTTTGTACCAACTACAAATGAATAGTTGTCACTTTATGGATACTAATACCATAATTTTCTCTCAGTGTACCAGACTGTGAGAAATTGGCATGTCTATTGTACACACTCGTGACATATAACAAGAGAGAGAGAGAGAGAGAGAGAGTAATAAAGTGGTGTATACCGGTAGTGAGTTTCATACGATAAAGTGGAAAAAAAAAGGAAGCCATCAGGTTACGAGAGAAGAGGGTTGAAAATGAAGGGTGGAAAGCAAGAAAAGCCGTGAGGAGGTACATATGTAAAATAGGGGGTGGGATTTCAAGGGTGCAGAAAGACATTTCGTAAGTATGACGAAGTGCTAGGGGAAAAAAAACTTATGAAAACGTAATACTTCCACAAAAACTTGAAAAATGTTAAACCTGGAAAGGGTAGTCATAATTCTACAGCCACCAATACGGTGTTATTTAAAGCAGATAATTTTTTCTCTTCCAATAACATTATCTCTATCTAACTCAAGGACGAATATTTTATTAAAAGCTGCAGAGTTGAACTTTGTAAATTGTTTTTTAATTATTGTTGGATTTTTACGAATCTACCTCGAAGAAGAAGTATGCTAATCTATTTTGGCTCCTTCATAGAGGAAGCTTTATAAGCAAAACAAAAAATAATGAGTTAGCAAATTGAGAATTTCTACTTCGCAGTCGTGTTTTAGAAAATTTAGAATGGCATTATTTTTTAACCCCTCGACAGATTCTTGCCAAATACTAGCTGATGTTTATTTAACCTACAATAAACTCACGTAGCAAATTTAAGCCATCTATCTTAAAAATTGTGAAAGTTGGATCGCTGAAATTCAAAACTTCATGAATTTTTTTAACACCTCGACGGATTCGCACCAAATTCCGACACGTCCTTTGTTTACCCAAATTTCACTTGTGTACCAAATTTGAGCCCGATATCTTGAAAATTGTCAAAGTTAGAGCACGAACGAAAAATTTCAATTTTTTTTTCAAGATACCATAAATTCAAAACCTCACAGTGGATTAGCTCCAAATTCAATCTCATACCTTGCTTGACTATAGTTTACTTATGGACCAAATTTGAGCCCGGTATCTTGACAATAGCGCCAGTTAAAGCACGAACAACAAAATCCAAACAATTAAAAAATGACATAAATTTTGAACCCCTTAACGGATTGACACTAAATAAAATCTCGAATATTATTTGATAACAGTTCACTCCTGATCTAAATTTGAGCCGGATATTATAAAAATTTCAGAAGTTAGAGCCCGAGCTGATAATTTCCAAAAAATTCAAAATGCCATCAATTGCGAACACCTCGATGGATTAACTCCAAATTTAATCTCATACCTTGTTTAACGATAGTTTACCCGTGGTTCAAATTTGAGGCCGATATCTCAAAAATTGCGAGGGCTATCGTGCTAACAAAAACTTGTGCTCATACGCAAACACATATACACATATACAAACATGTCGTACAAACTATTTTTCTCGAAGTCTCAGACTATTTTAAGTATTCTGACATGAAAATCTCAAAAATAGAATTCTTCACAAAAACAAAGTTTCCTCTATGAGGAAGAAAAATTGCAAAAAAGGGTAACTTTGTTGGGCGAAGCGATAATATCACGATAAAAAATGCTTTAAAGTCCTGATTAACCGTATTAGGTTTGGAGTACCTAAACTATTCACTTTAGGAATTATCTAGTAATACACTATATAGTTGCTGAAGTAAACCACATCCGTTCAAACCACCCACATGCCTCGTTGACCCATTTACATGTCCCCATCTCAAAATCAGGTAAGGAAAAGTGGCAAAATGTATAAAAAAATATAATTTTATTTATTTTTACTCTTTTTACTCCTTTGCTTTCATTCTCTTTTCCGTCTGTTACTTGCTGATGTCGTTGCTGTAGATATTCCGACATCACATATATTCTGAGATCTCCGTGCGTTTTAGAGCTCGAAATAGACTCAAACGTTCCATTTTCGACGCACGATAAATTTCTCCGTTTCACATGACTTCCCAGACAACGAAGATGGCAATAGTCGCCGGTGTTAACTTGTATACATAGTATATACTATATACTATGCTATATTCCAGTCAGTGCGTTCGCTAAAAAAGCACATCATGGGAGGCGTGTGTCGAGAGATAAAATGACGTGCCAGTACACGCACTATCGACCATGTTGAGACTCGCGTAATACGGCTTCGTGTTATTGTCACCCAGATTTTATGTGTATTGGTTTTCTTCGCTATTTGTTTCCAGCTCAAGTCAAGATTGAGTACTGTTACATCCTGAGCTCAAGAGACGTTGAAAAGGCATATATTTTTTGGGAGTTCGTGTTCGATGAAGAGTTGAAACCCAAATTTCAGATTATATTACGCATGTATTCTTTATTTGACGAGCCACGGAAAAAAGTACATCAAAGATATATTAAAAAATACATCTCGAATAAATGACATATATCTTGGGCGAAAAATACTATAACTGAGATATATTCTGAGATGTATGCGAAATACATATCTTGAATACGTTCAAAATTAATGAAAAATGTATTTTTGTTATATTATCGTCCGAAAAGTTCTATGTGTCAAATATATTTTGATATATTTTTTTTTTCGTGGGAAGATTAAGACTTTTAATTAACCGACTTAGTGGGAAAAAACTTCTTGCTTATCGCCGTTGACGATAATTACTAAATACTATTAATTAGATTTATTTTAAAAGTTAGGCTTTTCAGCCTTCAATAATGTGTTTATTCCATGTTTTTTTTATTGATGATTGATCGGAGATTGCTGCGCCATCTACTTTTGCTTGAGCGGCGTGCTTTCGATGCTATCGATTTGGGTTAATAAAAGAGATGATGAAAGTCAACTTTCATCATCTCTTTCAGTCTGTATCACCTCATTTAGCGTAAGACCATTTTCTGTACGTTTCTATCTTTTCTATCTCCTCTCACTTATTCTCTGTCTCAACTTTCCTTCTTTTTGTATGTTCACTGCTCAGCTCCTTAGAGAATTTAAATCTCAGGATCTCGTAAATTGATAAAAAAATAAATAAATTAAATAACTGTATATTAAATTTGATTGACGAGTTTATAAATTGAAACTTAAAGTTTTTTTTTACAGTGACCTCTCAGGGACCTCCAAGAAAGAAAAGGTTAAGAGGCAACGTAAAAGTTTCAAAAAGAAATACTAAGAAGTATTCCAAGCACAATAGTAAACTGCTTTCTATGCACAACCCCCGCGATTTCACGTGAGAGTTTGGAAAATCCAAAACCAATTCTTTTTTCATTGAAAATATTCATCATATTCAAAACCGATTGGTGTATTTTCAATACAATAATATTGTATTTATCAATAACGAATGTATCTGAAAAATAACATACGGTATATGCATCGAAGCTTTATATACCAGTACATTAATTTTGAAACAAATATTTTTTACAGTGTACGCATGTCCGTGCAATTTATCTGTGCGTATCCTCCGCCCACGGATAATCGTGTTTCCGTGATAATTTTTCTTTCCTGAAGAAGTCACTGGCTTTTACCAATAAGAATCTTTAGATCGAAGTAAGCCGTTTAAATAGAAAAAAATGAGATTGTATCTCCCATTGACGTTCGAATGGATAAAGGGCGGTTCACCGTCGGAAATGCGGTTTGGACACTGAGAGAAAAATCTGGTAATTTTAAAAATGATATAGAGTTGGACTGACGATGATCTAACTATAAACTATAATTCCCAGGAGGATTTTACATGAGAGTTTGGAAAATCGAAAACCAATTCTTTTTTCATTGAAAATATTCATCATATTCAAAACCGATTGGTGTATTTTCAATACACCAATATTGTATTTATCAATAACGAATGTATCTGAAAAATGACATACGGTATATGCATCGAAGCTTTATATACCGATACATTAATTTTGAAACAAATATTTTTTACAGTGTACGCATGTCCGTGCGATTTATCTGTGCGTATCCTCCGCCCACGGATAATCGTGTTTCCGTGATAATTTTTCTTTCCTGAAGAAGTCACTGGCTTTTACCAATAAGAATCTTTAGATCGAAGTAAGCCGTTTAAATAGAAAAAAATGAGATTGTATCTCCCATTGACGTTCGAATGGATAAAGGGCGGTTCACCGTCGGAAATGCGGATTGGACACTGAGAGAAAAATCTGGTAATTTTAAAAATGATATAGAGTTGGACTGACGATGATCTAACTATAAACTATAATTCCCAGGAGAATTTTACGTGAAAGTTTGGAAAATCCAAAACCAATTCTTTTTTCATTGAAAATATTTATCATATTCAAAACCGATTGGTGTATTTTCAATACACCAATATTGTATTTATCAATATCGAATGTATCTGAAAAATGACATACGGTATATGCATCGAAGCTTTATATACCAGTACATTAATTTTGAAACAAATATTTTTTACAGTGTACGCATGTCCGTGCGATTTATCTGTGCGTATCCTCCGCCCACAGATAATCGTGTTTCCGTGATAATTTTTCTTTCGTGATTTCAATGTCACCGTATTTTAAATAAGCTCATAACTGAATAAAGTCGAGAGGCAAACAAAATGTCTATAATTTCAATGTATCTATAATTACGAACTTGAATTTAGCACATTGCTAAGTGAATATGACACTGAGAAAACAAATTGATAACATCAAACGGAAATGCAGTTGTCCGCGGTAAAAGAAATTTTTTTTTGATTGGAAGCAATATTTGTTTAAGCGCAGCAACGCTCGGTTTAATTGCATTTTGCGTAATTCACAATAACTATTATTCTTTTTAATCAACCAAATATTTCTTTCGCCACCCGCAATCGCATATTCAGTTGGTCTTACTAATTTTTTTTTCAGCGCAGTATTCAACTTATTCAATTTATTTACCAAGATAGCAAATCTGTTTGGAATCTGTAAGACCACACGATTTGGATATGTAATAAAAGGGAATTGCAGTCTGCAATTCTGCACTAATAAGCTACAGATTGCAATTTATAGCTATACTTTTTTTTTTTTAAACCTGTGTCACACTGAAAGAAAATATTAGTTACCATAACAAAAAAATGAGTTGACACAACCAATAAATTATTATATTTTCCTTACATCTCAAATGATAGTGCCAACGGTTCGAATGGTAATAAAGACGATTCGAATGGTAATCCCAACAATTCGAGCGGTAGTCGCAACAATTGGATTGGTTAAACTCACTAATCTCGCGAGGACTAATCGTTAATAGTTGAGGTTACTATTCAATATGGTTGAGGCAACTAATTTTCGTGAGATTGTGTACAGCCAATTGGAAACGTAGTTGTCACAACTAAAAATTTCTTTCCGTGCAATATTGTCATTCCTATTCAGTGCAAGGAGCGCAATATTAAAGTAAACGTGCAAAATAAAGTATACTTTTACATTACACTGCACCATTAGCTTCCTTTTCGATAAAGCCAAAACCCATCAATGTACTTAAATATTCTCCTGTACAGGCTTTTATCGGCGTGAACGTTGAGTAATGCAATTATGTCGAACTCCAGTCACTTTTCTGTGAAAAGATACGCATTTCGTATCAAATACCTAAACGATGAATAACATCTCGCAATATTTTATTGTATTACGACGTTTATGGATGAAGTTTTTGGACGTGAGCTGGATCTTAAGATTGAAATTACAGGAAAAGATTCCATCATAAGAAGGAAACTCGTGCGACATTTACACGGAACCAAGATGCATCATGCATGCGTTCTGGTATCATGTATCATATGCACGAGTAGTAATAGTACCTAGAGGCTTGACGTCACGTTTAACGTGTACTTTTAACCTTTTTGATTACCTACTTGATGACGAGATGCTGCCGCGTCTCTTGATCCGCTTGTTCTATTTTTCAGACTCTACATATCCAATCTTGGTATTTTATCTCTGGCATTATTGCGTCAAATTTCTCGATCCAGTTAAATATATCTCTAGCATGTTTCGCGGAAATCAATAAAACACTATTTTTATTATTTTGTGACCGGCTCATCTTTATTGTCCAACCCAGTATTACAAGAGACAATTAATCCCGTTTCGACCAAAATTTCGACGATTTTTTGTAGGCTTAGTTGGACCCTTAAATATACCACATATATTTTTTTCTATGCCATTTTTTCACATATATTTCTACAGTGACAAATGTTTACTCAAGTGAAACCGGATTATTTAGGATTTTTTAGATTTTTTTTTAACTATGCAATTTTTTTTGCATTTTTTTCAAACGTGACATATTGAATGCCATTATTTAAAAAACTGCAAAAATTCTAGAAAATACTCTATTGGATATAAAAATTTTCTAACTTATGTGAATATAAAATTTTCAATAATTAAAGCTTACAAACTATAAGAATAAAAATCTTGCCCACTTTAGCAATGAGCTCGGTAATTTTGATATTCATCAGAGTATTTTTTGTAATTTTTTGCAAATTTTTTATTTATGGCATTCGATATGTTACTTTAAAAGAATATTTAAAAAATTGCCATAGAAAAAAATGCTGCTAAGGTCCAAATAAGCCTACAAAAAATTAAAAGCTAAATTAGGGAGGTTGAGGTCAAATCCTAGTCAACTCGGGGTGGATTGCCCCATATATTTGATGACTAAGACTAATACTACTCAAAACTATAAACAATGCATTGCATCTACGGATACTGAGTCGAATCACAGACAAAATATGTTATGCAACAAAAAAATCAATGTACACGTGAAGTATGTTTTTTCTCTGGAATAAAATGGAAAATGGAACTTGTTTATCAAAATTTGACCGAAACGTTTACTTTACATTCGCTCAGTATCACTTCATTAAGTTAATATGCGTACTGCACCTACGGATACATTAGCTAGTCTGATGATAGTTGCGTTATGGAAATATTGAAACAACCTTGGTGAACAAGTGAAAAAATCATAATGTCATAAACTATAATTTTCCGTGCGCATTGCGTATACGGTTGTATAATAGACAAACTGTAAAGTATTATGACAATGCAAAGTTTAATTCGCGTTATTCGAACGGAAGAAAAATTTGACTAGGAAACATAAGGGGCATTCCATACCAACTCGACCTGGGTCTGACCCTCGCCTTCTGGGATTTTATCCTCAAATTTTCCATCTCTCAAAAGCTACGACAATTTTTATTAGATTTTTATTCAAACAATTTACATACTCATCATTGTTTATAACTAACATATTGAGGGCCGTAATTTAAGAATCTGACAAAATTCGCATCAATCCTTTGTCAGACATCAATATTTATGAGATTCGACCCAAAGTGTCTCAAACCTTGCTTCTATTTTTTTTACGAATTTTTTTCAAAACGAAATTTGAAAAAAGTTAGATATGTACATACCAAGCCCTTTATTGCA
This sequence comes from Tromatobia lineatoria, assembly GCA_949699805.1. Taxonomy (NCBI): domain Eukaryota; kingdom Metazoa; phylum Arthropoda; class Insecta; order Hymenoptera; family Ichneumonidae; genus Tromatobia; species Tromatobia lineatoria. The sequence goes on along the minus strand of OX453050.1, from coordinate 2,263,483 downwards.
GACTATTGCGTGAACATTTCTATACACGTCAGAAATTTAGACAATTATTTCAGTTTTTTTTATTGCCATTTAAAAAAATATAAATACACAAAAATTAGATCAATAAATAAAAAAATAAAAAAATGAACATAAAAAATTGAGGATGAAATCCGAGAGGGCGAGGGTCAGACACAGGTCGAGTTAGTACACTGAGAGAAATCGTCATAGTACAGTTAATTATAAAGTGACAACTGTTGATTTTTAGTCCTTTTATAGTTACGGTGACTATAAAAATAGTTGTGACAACTTATTAAGTGGTGACAACTATATTTGTACCAACTACAACTGAATGGTTGTCACTTTATGGTTGCAAATACCATAATTTTCTCTCAGTGTATATGGAATTCCCCTTAACCAATACCGATGCATTAACCAAGGCAGAAGTCACGGGCTTTTACCAATAAGAATCTTTAGATCGAATTAAGCCGTTTAAATAGAAAAAAATGAGATTGTATCTCCCATTGACGTTCGAATGAATAAAAGGCGGTTCACCATCGGAAATATGGATTGGACACTGAGAGAAAAATCTGGTAATTTTAAAAATGATATAGAGTTGGACTGACGATGATCTAACTATAAACTATAATTCCCAGGAGGAACGTTTATATTTTATGGTTATAGAAAATATAAGAAAATAGTTGGATCAACCACTAATATAATTCCCAGGAGAAACGTCTATATTTTATGGTTATAGAAAATATAAGAAAATAGTTGGATCAACCAATAATATAATTCCCAGGAGGAACGTCTATATTTTATGGTTATAGCCAATATAATTATAATTATATGAGCAATTATCAAAATCATAATAGTTTCAAAAAATATTCTAATAGTTTCAAATATGCAATTTTGTTGCATATACGATTTCAACGTTTGTTTCCAATAACCTTACAAGTATCGTTTATTGAACCATATTATCATCGCTTCAACCATAAAACATTGCAAGCTTTCTTGTATTCGTTTTACCATGTGAAATCATTAAATAAACGATATCCTTTTCTCTCAGTGCAAACCACACGTCCTGCAAATATTCCTCTATATGTAACGCTTCACCGATGGGCAAGTAGAATCCTATCAAACTTTCTTGAACTCGTGTATTATGACTTTCCCTTAAGTCCCCCCCACTCCCTTGTGTATGTGTGACAAAGTGCGACGCCTACGTAGACATTCCCCCACCTTCTCTTCTCCCCTCCGCCCCTTTTGCCCTTGTCCCTTAACGGCATCACGTATTTTATGGATAGCCTCTAGTGACATCGCCTTAACGTGGAAAAGTATCAAAATACGAAAAGCTTCATACATTTTATAGATCGAAATTTTATTCGGCAATATAAGAAAAAAAACTACCACATTCACAGAATTATTTTTAAATGATGATGGGAAAAATATATTAAATTAATAGCGAATTGTCTGGCAAATAATGGTATACTCACTGGCTTCCTATTCACTGATGCACATTTTACATATAATCACATGTGAAAAATTAACGACATTATTTTATCTCGGGGCTCATGTGGTATTCTTCATCAAATAACTTTGTTTTCGAACGTCTCTTATAAGTCGGTAAGTCCTATAATTGTACACATTTTAATACCACTTCAAAAAGCTCTCTCTTTTAATTTATTCAGATTTTCAGATCTGATATCACCGAAAATGAGATATTTTTTTAACGACAATACATTTTGAAAAAAATTGAGGTCGTAGAAAAAAAATGTTTCGACATCAAAGTTGTAATTTCATGTGAACTTTTCAATGAAATTTGTTTAAATAATTTTTTCGTCCCGATAACATTGCTTTTTCACTAGAAAAATATGCAGATTATTTTTTAACCAAAGAAGACCACTCGTCTTACTGAAAAAATTACAAGATCGTTGCACCTATGTAGTGATAACATAAAAAAAATTCCAGAGTGGGATCGACCATAGTTCCAGAGTAAAAAAATAATTTGTTCTAAGTGAAAGAAATAATGTTCAGATAACTTTTTCTAAAAGTCTATAATGGACCAACTATTTTATTTATCTATTATCGCATAAACTACAAGTTTCACATAAAAGCGTTGTTAACACATTCCATTTTGTTTCTCGACAAACATTTTGTTCTTTGAACAAATTATTATTTTCACTTCAGAACTTTGATCGGTCGCATTGGTTGATAGTGGCCTTTTTGGTTTAAAAAATTCTTTGTATTTTTTATAACAGTTATATTATTGTGTCTCAAAATTATTCAAAAATTCCACTCAAAAGCTCACATAAAACTACAACTTTTATGCTGAAACAATTTCTATCTATCATTTCAATTTTTCAAGGCATATTGAATTCAAATAAATACCCAATTTACCGTAATATTGGATTCAAAAATCTAGAAAAATTATAAAAAAGTACTTTCAAGTGGTACTGAAATGTGTCCAATCATGAAACTAATCACAGAGGTTTGAAAAAAAATGTGGCTAAATTGAGGAAAAATCCCTCATATAAATAAAGTTCACTACGTCGAAAAAAAAAAAAAACCAGCGGTTCACGTACACAGTTAAAAACACCTTGGGCGAAGGCAACTAGTTTTTCAAATTTATAAACATGGAATTCTTGATTCAGCCCATAAACAATGTTTCACATTCCAATTAACACGAAATTTTTTATGAATTGCCCCTTGGCAATATGCAATTATATTTTTGTTAGTACTAAAAACAGAATTTCTGTAGCTCCGTGCTATTAGGTGACTCGTGGCATACTGGCTTCCGTGTGCATAATCTACTTCCTCTGGAGTGTCACGTGGGACACTCTCCGATCTCTCTTAGCCATGTACCCAATGTCATTAATTGCTGTTATGCCAGACCAGCCGAGAAAAGAGACAAGGAGACATATCACTATACGGGAATACCATAGACATTGACGTGCAGAACAACGCGGAAATGGAGAGCAATCTGCTCAACCACGACTCTGCTGAGATATCAGCGGACAGTGTGGACAACGAACAATTTAGGACGTACAATAGTGCCGAAGCAGTGGATATTGATTACGCCTAATGTACCGGTTCGGAGGCTTAACATTGTGTTCTCGAAAGCTGACGGATATGAAGAATCACTAATGAGGATCTCGCATATCCTCATCTGTTAAGTATTAGCTTATAATGGGTGTTCGACCCATCATTTTAATGAGAACGCTGGTGACATGATAGGATCTCCGTCCCTGTTGAGGTGTGTCATGGTACCATTTTTTTGTCAGGTCATTAAACTGATACCAGCAAACCATCAATATTTTGGTAATAGTCACTGAAGAAAACCATAGTCTTCAAAATAATAATGTCAGGACCGAAAGGAAACCAATGCTATATATATACATCGAAATTAACGAGCACCCTAATATATATAAAATATATATATATATATATATATATATATATATATATATTCGATTTTGTCCGAGAGGCCCCTTCATTTTGTTCGAAATAGATGCAAAAAAAATTGGGTAAAATTTGAGAGTTCTATCTCAACGGTAAAACGTGCCTGTAAGCACAAACATTTTCCCATTTAACTAACATGGGAGTTTTGGCACATATATATAATCCTATTGAGAAAGTATCAATTATTCGGAGCTGATGGAAGTGAACGGGTAAAAAAAATTCAAAATGACATCACCCGGGGCAGCAATCCTAAATTTGATCATTTTGTCGACAGTTATTCCCTTGCACTTTTGATTACCCATTTTAACATCATAAGTTATATTTAGCTTGATAAAAAAAATACTCGTGAATTTTCACTGTCGTATTACTGAATTGACTGAGAAACAATAGTGCCATATCTGCAATTGTCTTATCACATGAGATTGAACCATCATTCTGCGATTGGGTGATATTTAATATTAACCCTCCTTCAGTAACCGTACGTACGGAAACATACCGAAAGAAGATTAAGAGAATACTGGGGAGGGTCACGTGTTTGAACGCTAGCTCGCCAAAAAGTGAGCTTATAAAGGGTTGATCATGTATACTTTAACAGAGATTCTGTACCGCTCGGGTGCTACGCGTTCTCAGGTAGGTTCTCGAGTTGGTAGATTCTCGAGTTGGTTTTGATGGGCAAGCCGCCCATCAAAACCAACTCGAATGACAGCTCGAAAAACAAATTCAAGAAGCAAGTCTCGTTCTCGAATCACTACATTTAATCGACTCGGTATTGAAATATTTTCCAATGCAGTAACTTTACCATTACAGTTAAGCACAAAGAGCTTAATTATATAGTTTCATTTAGTCGGACTATATTTAGTCCACGTTGTGGGGGATAATGGATATAAAGTTTTAATCCGTGATGCTAAAGACCTACTTCGACTGAAGTATATCGCATCATGCGTAAATTCCATCGTTCGTCTATATGGACGCGGTAAAATCGACAACGGCTCAGCGCTTTTACATTTGGTGTTGGATAATGAGATCTGACATACCACGGAAATATTACCGAATAAAAAAAAAACCTTTCGGTCAGAGATTCAAGTATTAAAAAAAGTATCAAATGAGCATTAAAAGTAGTATTAAATCGTATTTTTTAATGACGATTTTAATACTCAATTCAATATGTTTTTTTGTGATTTGTTTATTAAAAAGAGTATCAACAGGTATTAAAAACAGTATTGTAACGTATTTTTTCCGACGATCTTAATATTTTTTTTTGATACTTAATACCATTTAATGTTTTTTTTAATACTCAAGTCTCGAAAAAAGTATTAAACTGAGTTTTGAAACGTCCAATACGCGAGACTCTTAATACTTCTTTCTAAATACTTTTTCAATACTTTTTTAATACTCTTTTAATACTCTTCTAATACTTTTTTTGCGCGGGGTGGTATGCCCTTCTTCTTCAATCGTATTGTACCCCCGCTGCTCATTAGTTTACAGTAACGTTATTACATCGCGATGTACATTTATTTTTGTCGGCTTTCGACACACTGACTACACCCAAAGAAATGGGTGTGAAGGGTTTACCCGAATCGATTATAGGGTGTATTGGAGATTAATAAAATTTTATTCAGATTAGCTAGAGTTTATTTCGATCAGATGAAATTTCATTTACATAAAATTAAGTTTATTTCGATCAAATAAAATCCTATTAGGCTGGCCATTAAAAGAATTATTTACTTAATGGCCGGCCTAATAGTATTTTATTCAGAATGAAACAGACTATTTGATTGAAATAAAATTTTATCTTATCGAAATAGACTCTATTTTATTGACATGAGATTCAATTCATTCCAAATACACCACATAATTGATTCAAATAAACTCATCAAACCCTTTTTTCTGGGTGTGTGGTATTTTCGCGCGCTGTGTACCGTCGAGCGCGTGTTGTAATTGGGCCGTGTTTAATTGAATAAATAAATAAATAAATTCCTTCAACACTCTCCAAAACCTCTGATAATGTCAGATATCACCCAATTAGAGTAAACGAAGACTGCTATGGACTGGAATCATTAGGTTCGGACCTCCAACAAGGTTGGACAGAGTGATATGACATTTTTAGGCCCTCGTAAAGATCTCCGAAAGTTGCATATTTTACACATTTCCATTCAACGAAGAGTGTTCGAAGAGCTTCAATTTAAACTCGTGAACTTTTATCATTGTTCTCGTGACGTTAACTCTACATCTTATATTAATGTCACGAAATACTCGGATTCCAATCCAATAAAATTTTTGGTTGGGAATGTATCATCATCACTATTTTTCCTAGTGCAGATAAGTCATATCGCTGCAACGGCGAAGCTATTCTGGCTTGAAAAAAAATGCGATCAATTCAGAATATCGAACGTAAATGGAGAGACAAAAGCATGCATTTATATATTCCCTGCACAGTCGGTAGGTGCTATAAAAAAAAAAGACGTGGGTGGCTTTGGCAATGAGATGTATGTATGGGTTGCTCTCAAAGTTGAAAGTCGAAATCAACGGGATTCGTGTGGTTTACTCTGGCCAGAAGAGAAATAGCGAACGAGTGAAAAGGTGAGATAGAGAGGCAAAGAAGAGTCGTCAGTGCGGAATCGTGGATATTGCGGGCACAGGTTGCTAGCAGCAGGTCCACCTTGCCGACGGCAGAGTGAACGCGCGGTTGCGGATGGAGAGAAACGCCCGCTCTAGGGGAGATAAATCTGAAGGAGGAGAAAGAGAGATAGTTTCGCGTACCACGCTCAGCTGTTCACAGTGCGAGATCCGCACAGCATCATTCGACACGTAGACAACAATGACCGCAGACTACCGTTGGATTCAAAACTGCTAGACCGGAATAGAGAGGTGATGATTAAATCTGGATTAAAAATTCTATCTGCTGCGCAAGGTGGACACGATTCCCGCATGTTAGATGTCAATAAGAGCTACAGCATGACGTGTTGCATGGCGAAACTATAGAGACGAAAACATTAAGAGCACTGGAATTCTGATCTAAAAATCAAATCTTCGAGTACGGGGCTTTTTTTACTTTTTTTTTTTAACTTTACGCGGAGAACGGCTTCGTGAGCCGAAAACTCAGAAAAATATTTACACCCAGAGTAATCGGTTTGGAGAGTTTATTTGAATCAATTATGGGGTGTATTTGGGGCGCAATGAAATTTTGTTTGAATTGAATAGAGTCTGTTTGGGTCAGATGAAATTTTATTTTGATCAGAAAAAGGTTGTTTCAGTTGAATAAAATTCTAATAGGCCGGTTGTTAAATAAATTATTTATTTAATGGTTTGCCTGATAGATTTTTGTTTAATCGGAATAAACTTTATTTGATCTACATAAAATTTCAGCTGATCGAAATAGATTTTAGTTGGTGGGAATAAAATTTAATTCATTCCAAATCGACCCAATAATTGATTCAAATAACCTCATCAGACCCATTTCTCTGGGTGTAATTAGATCAACGGAATCAGCCAAATAATTATTTATTTGGGTCGTTTCATGTAATTCATTAACTTGAACCAATCATATATTTAATTGATATAATATTTACACCCAAAGTAATCGGTTTGGGGAGCTTATGTGAATCAATTATGGGGTGTATTTGGAGCAAATGAAATTTTATTTAAATTGAATAGAGTCTGTTTGGGTCAGATGAAATTTTATTTTGATCAGAAAAGGGTTGTTTCAGATGAATAAAATTCTAATAGGCCGGTTGTTAAATAGATTATTTATTTAATGGTTGGCCTGATAGATTTTTATTTAATCGAAATAAACTTTATTTGATCTACATAAAATTTCAGCTGATCGAAATAGATTTTAGTTGGTAGGAATAAAAATTAATTCATTCCAAATCGACCCAATAATTGATTCAAATAAACTCATCAGACCCATTTCTCTGGGTGTAATTAGATCAACGGAATCAGCCAAATAATTATCCATTTGGGTCGTTTCATGTAATTCATTTACTTGAACCAATCATATATTTAATTGATATAATATTTATACCCAGAATAATCGGTTTGGGTAGTTTATGTGAATCAATTATGGGGTGTATTTGGAGCGAGTGAAATTTTATTTAAATTAAACAGAGTCTGTTTGTATAGTATAGTATAGTATAGTATAGTATAGTATAGTATAGTTTATCAGATCTTGGAATGTTAAATCCCCTGAGAATCGAAGTGAAAGAAAAAGAAATTACAAGAGAAAAGCTGACTACAGAAAATAAATCTTAAACTAAATGGGGCAATACATGGGAATAGATGAAAGGTGAGCGAAGAACAATAAATGAAAATAAAGATAAAATTTGAATCGACTTAACAAAAAGCGCCATAGCCTGAATCACTGAGCAGTGATCTTTTTAGTGATAGCTATTTTAATTGCCAAGTTCTGCTGGTCGATCTGCGCAGCTCGCTAGTAAAAGTTGTTTGAAATCGAGTGATTTCTACTTCAAAAGAATTAATTTAAACGAATTGGTTCGTCGATGGGAATCGAAAAACGTAGTGACTATTGAACTCTTGATGTTTTTCGCCTCACGTATTTATATATAACAAACGTTAATTTTTGTATAGCTTTAAATCCGTTTCAATTAAATACAAATTGATTTATAAAGTGATTAATAGTTCCCAAATGAGTTCTAATTATGAACCTACAAGGAGAGCTAAACTAGCTCAAACTCGAAAATTTTCCAACTATAATTACTTTATTATAAGGTACTCCTCAATACAGCTTTCCGTTGTTATATCTTTTATATATACTACAATCAGAAACATAACAATAAACAGCTTTATTCGTGTGATAATAAATTAACAGATATTTCTTACGTATTATTTAATGAATTTCACACATGCGTGCAAAGCAAGCATTTTTTGTTGAGCTGCAAAAATTTGTTATGTAAACAATAGACTGTAGGAAATATTTGAAAAATTCATAAGATATAAAGTAATTCAATGTATTGTAGTTTTACTAAACCGTCTAGGAAATTTGTTTTGATATACGAAAGAAAATGAAAATTCAATTTGCGTGCGGTAATATTCAGGTTAACTTATATTAAAAGCACGACTTTATTAACGAATTTTGGAGTATACTGTGCACCTAATAATACGACTTCTGTACACTCAGAAAAAAGATTGAGTGATATTAACTACAATTGTCTATTCGACATTTGTTCATTTCAATCAAAGAAAATTTGCTTTCCCTGGAACGTTGAACAAGCATTGATTTTTTTATTTTCAAAAATGTGCGCGAAATAATGAATTTTGGATATGTGTTCGGCATAAAACCATCTACTAAACCCAAGATTTTTTTACTAAACGCATATCCGAAATTTGTTATATTCTGCGTATTTTTCAAAAAAAAAATATCTAAAGCAGAATAAAGAAAAAAATCTGAAAAAATTCGTATGCATTCAAATAAATTAACATATCATTTTCATTAAGAAAAAAGTTAGGTTGACTGATTGTTTGTTGAACAATTCTTTTTTTTCACCAATTTGTTAATAACATTTTGGGATTATTATTATGCGCAATCAATCTTTTCAGCACGTTTTATATGCATTATTTTTTTCCGATTTTTATCCCATCAGGAAGTGATCGATATTGTCTCCGATACTCAGTTTTGGCGAGACTGTATGTATCATACGTCCTTAATCGACGCGATCGGCACATTCAATTATATAATTAAAATCACAAAAACGACTCACCGAAAGCTGTCTCCAATTATCCTGGGAGCGAGAGCGGTAATCCTCGGGGATGTACGGAAGCCAGAAGTGCACTAATTCACTGCACTGGGCACGAGAACTTTTTTTTATTCAATAAAATAACACTTGCACTGTACGCGGTACACTATACACAGCGCGAGAAGTACGCGAGAACGCGAGCGCGAGCGACAGAACAACTGTCAACACGGGAGCCCGACTTCAACTCGACACACCTCAGCGGTGTCCCGAGCGAGACTGATTACTTAAAGTAATAATCGGGAACAACTCATCAATATTATTTAGATCTCTCCAAAATCCCCTCTTCGAGAGCTATTTCCCCCTCCCTCGAATTACCTCGTAACTATAACAATAACGCACATTATGCCGGTAACATCTTCGAAATCTGTACAATTGCCTCCCTCACCCGTATGGAAATAATTGTATGTGAAATATATACCAAAAATATATGTCACATATCCCGCGCAAAAAAAAAATATTAAAAAAGTATTAAGAGTTTCGCGTATTGGACTTTTTAATACTTAGTTTGATACTTTTTTTCGAGACTTGAGTATTGAAAAAAGTATTAAATGGTATTAAGTATCGAAAAAAGTATTAAATCGTATTTTTGGAACAGAATTTAATACTCAGTTGATTCTTTCGGTCAGAGATTCAAGTATTAAAAATATCATCAAATGAGTATTAAAACTAGTATTAAATCGTGTTTTTTAATGACGATTTTAATACTCAATTTAATCCGTTTTTCTATGATTTAAGTATTAATAGGAGTATCAACAGGTCTTAAAAACAGTATTACGTAATTTTTGTAACTGTAGGTGACTTCAATTTTTTTACGTAAAACGTATTTTTTCCGTCGATTTTAATACTTTTTTTGATACTTCATATAATTTAATACTTTTTTTCAATACTCAAGTCTCGAAAAAAAATATTAAACTTAGTATTAAGGAGCCCAATACGCGTGACTCTCAATACTTTTTTTAAAATACTTTTTAAATACTCTTTTAATATTTTTTTTTTTTGCGCGGGATATGTGACATATATTTTTGGCATATATTTCACATACATTTATTTCCATACGGATGAAGGAGGCAATTGTACAGATTTCGAAGATGTTACCGGCATAATGTGCGTTATTGTTATAGTTACGAGGTAATTCGAGGGAGGGGGAAATAGCTCTCGAAGAGGGGATTTTAGAGAGATCTAAATAATATTGATGAGTTGTTCCCGATTATTACTTTAAGCAATCAGTCTCGCTCGGGACACCGCCGAGGTGTGTCGAGTTGTAGTCGAGCTCCCGTGTTGACAGTTGTTCTGTCGCTCGCGCTCGCGTTCTCGCGGAGTTCTCGCGCTGTGTATAGTGTACCGCGTACAGTGCAAGTGTTATTTTATTGAATAAAAAAAAGTTCTCGTGCCCAGTGCAGTGAATTAGTGCACTTCTGGCTTCCGTACATCCTCGAGGATTACCGCTCTCACTCCCAGGATAATTGAAGACAGCTTTCGGTGAGTCGTTTTTGTGATTTTAATTATATAATCGAATGTGCCGGTCGCGTCGATTAGGGATGTATGATACATACAGTCTCGCCAAAACTGAGTATCGGAGACAATATCGATCACTTCTTGATGGGATAAAAATCGGAAAAAAATAATGCATATAAAACGTGCTGTAAAGATTGATTTCGCATGATAATAATCCCATAATGTTATTAACAAATTGGTGAAAAAAAAGAATTGTTCAACAAACAATCAGCCAACCTAACTTTTTTTCTAATGAAAATGATATGTTAATTTATTTGAATGCATACGAATTTTTTCAGATTCTTTTCTTTATTTTGCTTAAGATATTTTTTTTTGTTAAATACGCAGAATATAACAAATTTCGGATATGCGTTTAGTAAAAAAATCTTGGGTCTAGTAGATGGTTTTATGCCGAACACATATCCAAAATTCATTATTTCGCGCACATTTTTGAAAATAAAGAAAAAAACTGAAAAAATTCGTATGCATTCAAATAAATTAACATATCATTCTCATTAAAAAAAAAGTTAGGTTGACTGATAGTTCGTTGAACAATTGTTTTTCTCACTAATTTGTTATTACCATTTTGGGATTATTATTATGCGAAATTAATCGTTTCAACACGTTTTATATGCATTATTTTTTTCCGATTTTATTTCTAATGAAAATGATATGTCAATTTATTTGAATGCATACGAATTTTTTCTGTTTTTTTTTCCTTTATTTTGCTTTTGATATTTTTCATGTCCAAAAATGCACAGAATATAACAAATTTTGGATATGCGTTTTGCAAATAAATCTTGAGTGTAGTAGATAGTTTTATGCCAAACATATATTCAAAATTCGTTCTATTCTGATTTTTTTTTAAATACTGTAATACACGCTTAATACTATTCTCAAAATTTGAGAGCCATTGCAACAAAGTTTGATCGATAAAACATTGAGCACAAGACGAACTTTGTTTTAAGGATAGCATTTCTGGATTTTTTATGTAAACATTGAAAAAATAGTTATATATAGAATGAAACCTTCGTTTGCGGGCTGCCAAATATAAATGTTATTCACTCAATTTAACTTACAATTTCTACAAGTCCATGGAGCCAACTGTACTTTAAAAATCTACTATCGGGTCGATAAATATTCAAGGTATGTGTACGAAATTGATCATTTATATTGTATATATTCAACGCTTCATCGTTACGAATTTTATTTGATACTCTGAACCGCAAGCACATTAAACCCTTTCGTCACGTTAACATATTATTGAAGGGTTACCGAACGAAACTTATGAATTTCTTAATAATTTTAAGGCTTCGATGTTGCCTGAGAATTATTTTTATAACTTTTTTTACTTATAGTTTTTTAAAAATTCTGAAAAAAATCGTTTTTACGCTATAATTTACGCAATTGAAAAGGCACCGGGCTGAAATTTTGTATATAAATGGATTACCCGTAAAACATTATGTGTGCCAAGTTTCGCGAGAATCTGTTGGATCGTTCTGATTTTATTACAATTTTAATTTTTTTTTTCAAGTCTGCAAATACTATAACTCATACAAATTCTGAGATATCCGGCTGCAATTGCCGATATTATTTCACGATTATTGATTTCCATTTAAGATTTTAGTCTAATGAACTGTTGCAATGACAAAAAATTTCGATTTTGGTGAACAAAAAGATATCGAAAGCTTTCACGAAAAAAAAAAAAAAAAAATCGAAATTTTCTACAGATTTATCTTGAATTTTCTTCACACTTAAACGACCATTTAAAGAGATATTTGGGATAAATTTAACACCAATCGGTCGGGTGGTTCAAATTTTATGGCATTTTGAATTATTCGAAAAATCTCGTTCGAGCGCTTGCTCATGTAAATTATTAGGTATCGGATTCCAATTTGGTTTACATATGAACTATCATTGACCAATTTTTGAGTAACAATTTTACACAAATCGGTCGAGCGGTTAAAATCTCACGTCACTTTGAATTTTCATAAAAATGTCTTCCGAGTATAAACAAGTCTGCAAAGTGGAAACTTGCAAATTGCTTTCTTATTATTTTTCGCTTTCTACAAAGCTACTTCTATGAGGAAGTATGTTCAGCAATATGGAAGCAAAAATGACTTAATGCAATAGACTCTTACTAATTAAAAAAAATTATTTCCATTAAAAAATTATGAATTGACTAATTTTGAGTAAGGAAAAAACGAAAAGAATAAATCTTTCACTGTGTAGTTTTCAATTTCATTATATAGATTGAGGTAAGTTTTTTCAAAAGTAGAGATATGTGATCAGGTATAAAGTTGGCAGTGAGCAAAGATAATCGAATCAAGCTGTAATCGTTAGTCCTTTAATCCTTGGTACGTGGATTCCTAGAAGATTCCACACTACTTCTCAAATATGATGCCTACTGGTCGATACACAAGTAGAATCATATTTAAACTTATAACACAAGAGTTTTATATGGATATATCAAAATGCAATTAAATATGAGGCAAGACACTTCGCTTCGACCAGGATTTGACTTTGACCTCTCCGATTTGGTTCGTAATTTTTTATAGGCTTAGTTGGACTCTAAAGTACACCACATTTTTTCTTCTATTGCTATGTTTAAATTTATTTTTAAAGTGACTCTTCGAATGCCATTATTTTAAAATCTGCAAAAATTCTGAAAAATGCTCTGTGGGCAAGATTTTTCTTACAGTTTTCAAGCTTTTTTTATGAGAAATAAAGATGTAACAATAAAAAAATCCATGTACTTTAGGCGGTTGTTTATTTACATAAAATCGGATTTTCAAATTTTTTTTCAAATTTCTCTGAACGATGCAAATTTTTTTTAACATTTTTTTTAAGTGACATTAAGTGCCATTATTCAGAAATCTGAAAAATTTCTGGAAATCACTCCGTCGAATACAAAAATTCTATACTTTATAGCCAAAGTAGGCAAGATTTTTCTTCTCATGGTTCTTAAGATATTTTGATAAAAAAATAAGTTTTTAAATAAAATAAGCTTATAAAGTAAAAGAAGAAAAATCTTGCCTACTTTGACTATAAGCTTTTAAATATTGGATGGACTATTTACCAGACCTTTTACAGATTTTTGAAGAATGGCATTCTACATGTCACTTAAAAAATATATTTACAAAAAAATTGCCATAGAGAAAAAAAGATCTCGTGCCATTGAGGGTCCAACTAAGCCTACAAAAAATTACGAGCCAAATAGGAAAGGTCGAAATCAAATCCTGCTTAAAACGGATTGGATTGCCCCATATGTTGATTCTTTTCTAAAGTAGAAAGCTTATGAGCTGAAGGACCGCGGTCGATGGCCCATTGATAATACAGCGTTGTTAAAAATATTATTGTAAGAAAAAAAAACCAAATGTCTATATTGTATTATCAATGAAACACTTTTACTACTACTAAAAATCTTATTACACATCGGTCTAACAAGCTATAAAATTACATCAGCCATTACTCTCATGAGTCTGACAAAAATACATAAATCCATTTATAGATAGAAACTAAAACTAAATCTCACCCAAAAAATCAATAAAGATTAAACTCAATATAAATACTGTGAATTAGACGAGTCCCAACTTTTGTTTGGAATTAATTAGAAGACACAATCGATGTGAAAAAATCTAATCTTTCGGTACTATACACTGAGAGAAATAGATAGTAAAATTTTTAATAATCAATATACTAAATATTATATACTATCGGGTAGTATTTGCATAGTACCGTGTATTGTGTGTATTGTAAGGGTTTATTATACGGAATGTACTTGGTACAATCAGATATTAACCATTACTATAATTATACTAACTGTTGCACTCCAGAGAGTGATCCCTATACGAAACGTCCAATATACTATTCGATAGTATATTTTTACTATCGGGTAGTACACTGAGAAAAAAAATCGTTAAAATCAACAAAACGTGCGTTTGCCGGCAGCGAAAAGTATATTTTGTCAATTGAACAAAATATTTGTCAATGTTGATCAAAACATGTATTAATAGTATCACCAGCCGCTTCGATCAATTGAATATTTCTTTCGATCAAACAAATATTTATTTCGTCGCCCGCAAGCGCACGTTTTGTTGGTTCGAACAATTTTTTTTCTCAGTGTATCTCTTTCTCTCAGTGTACAAAACAATAAAAAGTGTAGGTCAAATTATGAGCTCTGTTTATCGATCAAGTTAGTCAATGTTAAAAAAGGAGACTGTAACTTTTGAAAACCGGAGTAGGAAACTCGTCGCTGCAGACTGCACAGCTGCCGTCCGATCGACACCACTACTCTGCGTATCCAACGCTATGTATATACAGGCTACACTCGGTAAAAGCCTCGTACTGTGGCGTCTGCTTTGTGCGGTATAACACGTCCCGGCAGAGTCTACGTTCTCCTTTTATCGACTCCGTATCTCTGCAACTTCCGCTATCCCATCCATACGTGACGAATGGAAAGGCTGCTTAGTAGACATAGATGGACTGTAGATGGCGAAATATATCGAGGATCCAGAAGTGTGGCGTAAATTGAAAAAAATTCATGGCTCTAGCGGGAAGCTCGCGAATCCATCGATGCCGATAGAGTTCCGAGAGTGGTTGCCGAGCGTCGAGTGGATCGTTGACGTTACACGCGACTTTTGCTCACCGTCGCAGCTGAGTGCGTGTCCAATCGTGTGAGTGCGTTATACGACGACGTCATATATTATTCACACATGTGTGTTATGTGTGCCGAAGCTCCGGAGGCTGCAAGAGCATAAATGTAGAGGGAAATGCGAATCAACCCAGCTGTGTACCGTACGAATGTACTATTGCAAACACTTGAGTGAATCGACAAGTGCGCACGCTGCTTTTACGGTAGTTGCACCAGTGATGCTGCGATATCCGAGGATATAGCGAATAAAAGATGTGCCAATAAAGCTGATAAAAGGCAGCAGATGCATATCAAACACTGGAGAGCTGTGAAGATGATACGAAAGATGAAGGATTTTCACTCATCTTAGAATCACTGAAAGAATTTCAAGAGTTTTTTGAATTACAATGTAGTAGTGATCGGGGCTACTTATCACACGGAGTTATATAATAATGTTGAAACAATTATCCATCTCGGTTAAGAACTTCTAACTTTTTGTATCGGGGATAATAGGAACGCGTTTTGATACTTTTGACAATATTGGAGGTGAAAAAGAACTCGGTTTTTCGTATCAAGCCCGTGAATGAAAATAAATGTTTTTCCATATGGGGCATTCCGTACCAACTAGACCTGGGTCTGAAACTCGTTTTCTGGGATTTTATCCCCGATTTTTTATGTCATTGTTTCATCTCTAAGAAGCAACCACAATTTTTATTGGATTTTTTTAAAAAAAATTTATAACCTTATGATTATTTATAAATAACATATTGAGGGCCGTAATTTAAAATTCTGACAAAATTCTCATAAATCCTCTGTCAGACATCAATATTTTTGAGTGTCGACTCAAAGTATATATAAAAAAACGTTAGAAGTGTAACGAAATTTTAGAAAAGTTCGATGTGTAACGATCTCTTTACTGCAAAATATTGCTTTAACGTTCCTATACATGTCAGATATTCGCATAAGTATTTCAGATTTTTTCACATCGATTTTTTTTCAATTCAAATTTAAAAAATAAAATGAATAAATGAATAAATTTAGAAAAAATTGCTATGAAATAATCTGAAAATTTTTTCCGAATATCCGACATGTATAAGAATGTTCAAGCAATAGTCGGCAGTTGAGAGATCGTTACACATCGAACTTTTGTAAAATTTCGTTTTGAAAAAAATTCGTAAAAAAATAGAAGCAGAGTTCAGGACACTTTGGATCGCAGCTTGAAAATATTGATATGTCACAGAGGATTTATGAGAATTATGTCAGATTTTCCAATTACGGCCCTCAATATTTTAGTTATAAATAATCATAAGTAGATAAAAATAAAATGAATAAATGAATAAATTTAGAAAAAATTGCTATGAAAAAATCTGAAAATTTTTTCCGAATATTCGACATGTATAAGAATGTTCAAGCAATAGTCAGCAGTTAAGAGATCGTTACACATCGAACTTTTGTAAAATTTGGTTTTGAAAAAAAAATTCGTAAAAAAATAGAAGCAGAGTTCAGGACACTTTGAATCGCAGCTTGAAAATATTGATGTCTCACAGAGGATTTATGAGAATTATGTCAGATTTTTCAATTACGACCCTCCATATTTCAGTTACAAATAATCATAAGTAGATACATTGCTTAAGAAAAAATCTGATTAAAATTGTGGTTGCTTCTTAGAGATGGAACGATAACATAAATAATCGGGGATGAAAACGCGAGGATCGGACCCAGCTCGAGTTGGTGTGGAATATTCCCTATATATATATAATATTGGGTTACATAATAAGAAACGTAATTGGAAGTTGCTCGTGAGTTTGCGTTTCTACGTAACCGGACATATTATGTAAAATACGGTTTTCTTACAATTCTCGCCAAATACACGAGGACATTGGAAACTCCTGCAGATGTTTATTTTCCTGCTCGCTCTATCTACAAACTGTTATTCGATACGATGAGAACGAAATCCTCTTGCACTGATATCTCACATATTAGCGACCAAAGAAACGAAAAGTTTAAAGCATTTGCGGTATTGGTTCAAATAAAATTGGACCGACATCGTATTCCAACTTATTTTAACTTCAATAAATGCTACACGAGTAGAAAAATTATCTGAAGATTGTATAAAAATTATATATAAAGATCTAATTAGAAGCTGTAAACGAAAGTGGACATATACATTTTCTATATGTTGTATACAATACATACGAAGATTCTATAAAAATTATATAAAGGGCAATATAATTTATGCAAATTCAATATAACGTTTCTACAAAAATCGTTTTATAAAATCTGCAGACTATATGTATATAAATTTTACATAAATAAAATACAGTGTATAGTTATTCTATATGTCTATTTTCTTATACAGACTACATATATTGACTTATATATGATTTTTTCACGTGGGTATATTAAGGTGGTCGTTAATTTCGATGTTGAGCGATTTTGTCTAAGTTGAGATGGACATTAAAATTTGTGTACAAAGTACAACTACTTGACGTACAATTCGTGCAGTATTTGGATTTTTCCCGCTTTTGTGAGGCTCGGAAAAAAAATTCAAAGTAATTGTGCCAAAACTCCCATGTTATTTAAGTGGAAAAATGTTTGTGCTTACAAACACGTTTTCCCGTTGAGATATAACTCTCAAATTTAAACCCGCTTTTCGAATTTATTTCAAACAAAATAAAGGGGCGTCTCGAACAAAATCGCTCAACATCGAAATTAACGACCACATTAGGATACATATTATGTCACTTCTTTTGATAAAATCTCTCATTGATACAAAAAACATTGTTCGTTACATCAGAATAAGCCCGATTTCCACATAATCAATTTTTATTTTCTCTTCTGTCAAAAGTCCCAACGTAATAAATTCCCTCTAAGCCATAATTTTCCTCCCTTTCAAACTGTATTACATAAACAACCAACTTTATCAGGACAGTCGATAAAAAAGTGCAGCAACTTTTGCATATCGGGTTTTATTCGGGTTTTGGCTCGTAAGACTTGACGTAACATGCTCCATATATATTTTAACGAACAACGATGCATGACTCATGAAAATAAGAGAGGGAATATCGAATTGGAGTCTAATTGGTCTCAAGACCACATGTTAGCAGTGACAGTAAGAACGGCTAACGAACTCAGAAGCATAAGAAGAACTTTAAAAAGTTCAAAGTGCAATTTCAGCAATATTTCGCTATCGGTGAATGACTTGACGATATTCGGAGGACCACAGAAGCTGTAGCACGCGTTATTATCTAGATAATGAAAAAAAAAATACTCAGAAGATTGTGATATACCGGGTGATAATGTAAGACATGAGAAACGCGTGTTTGGACGTAACCGGATGTCGCACTATCTGTTACAGTAGCACGTGGGACTTGGTTGCACCGTCTGCCTCTTCATCTTCGTCGAGAATATGGAAACTACCGGTACGTCTGCTACACCCGAGTCTTAGTCTATTTAATATATGTCCTGCATCCTTCCGCAACCTTCTCAAGTGACACTAACGCAAATGAATAGTAACAGAGTTTTTAACTTATATTTTGTGCTTCGTGTATTCCGAACGTACGATTCAAAATAAAGCAATGGAAGAAAGATCGAGTATCTCATGTGCTACTGAAGCAACGGAGCTCGCAGTCACTCAGCGAGATAACCAACGTTGTTTATAGCTCGTACATTGGTACATTTCATATTCGAGATATGGACGAAAATCGGAAAGAGGAACCGAAAAATATAACGTTACATAAAATAAATAACGCAACTATGCAGTGGGATTTCGTTCATTTTTTTTTATCTGCTGCGGGAGGATAAAGTGACAGAGTGCCGCACTATACGAGTTTATTGAGTCAGCAAAATCATATAAACGCTTACGTCACAGGAACTACAAGAAGTGCTAATACTTTTCGTTGTATATTTTAAGTGTTAGAGAACTTTTCATAAATGGGGGGCTGTTATTTTATCTTTTACGATAATTATCATCACCAATAGATTTATCGAAAGACTGATTTCTCATTTTTTTGCATCCTCATGGAGGAGGAAAAAATTTTTTTCATGAAAAAAAAATTTCCGGACTTTCATGTCCGAATACTCGAAATGATCTTAACCGTCGAGGAAAATGATTTGTACGAAATGTGTCTGCATGTGTGTATGTATGTAGATGCACAATTTTTGTTAGCACGTTAGTCGTTGCTGTTTTTAAGTAATCGGACTCAAATTTGAATCACGAATAAGCTGTCGTTGAATAAGGTATGAGATTGAATTTGGAGTTGATCTATCAAGATATTAAAACTACATTATATTTTTAATTCTTAGTAAACTTAGTTTTATGCATTTCTGTGTTGTGACAACAAAAATCGTTACGTTAGGCTGATCAATCTTTTTTTCGGCTCGGAGATCCGATTTGCTATGGTGACAAATTTTGTGTGCTATTGAAAAATGTTTTCGTTCACCTAACAAAACGATTTTTGTTGTCACCGTTTTGGATTATTACAACACAGAAATTTCTCTCAGTGCAAGTTCAGTGTGAGTAAGCTAAACATCAGTCCAAATCTGGCGAGAATCTGCCGAGTGGTTAAAAAATAATGCCATTGAACATTTTTTTTAACAAGGTTGCAAAGTAGAACCTTGCGAATTGCTTCCTCATTATTGTTGGATTTTGACAAAACTTCCTCTATGAAGAAGCCAAAATACATTAACGCATTTCCTCATAGAGGTAGATTTGTAAAAACCCAACAATAAAGAGGAAGCAACTTGCGAAGTTCTACTTTTTAGCTCTTTTATTTTCATGCTTATGTTAGCATATATCTGGATTTTAAGTGTTTGATCTTTGATGTATGAAGAAAAAAACGGAAAAAAGTAGTCCAGCCGATAGAAAACGCCTCATAAGTGTTTAAAACACAAAAGAATAAAAACATTATAAAAACTACTCAATGAAATAACAAAATAATATACAGATTGCCTACATAACCTAAAAATAAAACACCGCAACGCTAGAAAGTCCAGAGACTAAATCCAAATTAACTATGACCCTATACTTTAAAAATAACATTCATCTAACTTAAGAATATAAAAAAACCATCTTACAAACAAGAAACAAAAGACCTAAAATATAATATAAATGAACTAAAAATATGAAAAAATAACCAACTTAACGATAAACCGTCAATCAACATTATAAGAACGGCTTATAAGTGTTAATCACTTAAGTAGATGCGTCCACATTTACCCGAAAAGGAAATTTTCACTTGCACGAAAAAGACATTTGCATGGAAAGAACATTTTCACTTGCCCCAGTGTAAATCAAGGGAACCATTTCTTTCGGTGCCACTGCAATCGATATAGAGCGGATTTGTTTCTTGCCCCAAGCAGAATTCCATTAGACATTATTTTCAAAAGATCGTTTTTTTTTACACAAATGGAAGCCTCCTGAATTCAATAAATATTTTAAAGAGTGAGAGGTGGAAATAATCTCCTTACCATCGTGCGACCGTAGCCACCTTAGGGTTAATAAATTTGCTGTGTAACTTATGGTTATGTCACGTTAATGCCGTGTACGACTTAACGCGTCGCTTTTGTATTTTGTACCCCCATAGAAAAAAAAGTATATCCAACATATAATGCAGTATGTATCTCAAATATGTGACATATATCTTGTCCGAAAAATACTAGAACTTAGATATATTTTGGGATATATATATGAAATATACGCGAGTGAAAATTATATCTGGGATACATCCAAAATAAATGGAATATATGTATGGGGCAATCCACCCATTTTCGACTAGGTTTTGACCTCGACCCCTCCGATTTAGCTTATAACTTTATCTAGGCTTAGTTAGACTCTCAACTACGCAAAAAAAAAAAAATTTGTTTTTTTTATCGCAATTTTTTTTAAACATATTTTTAAAGTGACATATCGAATGCCATGATTTAAAAATCTGAAAAAATTCTGAAAAATACTTTGTTCGATAACAAAATTGTTTTGGTTATAGCCAAAGTGGGGAAGATTTTTTTTCTAACGGTTTTTGAGCTTTTTTAATTAAAAAAATTAATGAAAAATATAAAAAATAATGAATCTACTGGAGACGATCGTTTAAATGTTTATTTATGTAAATCCGCATTTTTTCAGATTTTCTTCAGATTTTTAGAATTTATTTCAGATACATCCGAATTATGCGAATTTTTTTACGGAGGGAACATTACCGTCCATAGCTAAAAGATTCTCAGAAGTTGAGGATTACGAGGCTGCCAAAAAGGATCTGCATTGAAAACAAAGTTGTTTTCTTTGTCGTCTGAATTCAAGGTGCCCAATCTTATCAAAAGGCAAATCATTGTAAACAAATAAAAATATTTGCGTAATGAAACCAACTATGATCTGTGAGAATACATAATTCTTAGTGGAATCCATAGAATGAGATTTTTAAATTATGGCATTCGATATCCCACTTTAAAAAATTTTGCATAATTCGGATTAATCTGAAATTTTTTTTAAAAATCGGCCTTGATTAAATTATGAGCTAAATCGGAGGGGTCGAGGTCAAAACCTGGTCGAAACAGGGTGGATTGCCCCATATATCCTTATAATATCGTTGGAAAAGTTTTATATGTTGGATATATATTTGAATATATCTTTTTTTCTTGGACGTAGAAGCCTTTTACGTGGAATTACTTGTGTACCATCTATTTGTTTGGGGTTGCATTCTTTATAACAGCAATGACCTGTCGCAATGAGAACCAGTGTGAAAGCCACCCTTGAAACGAAATACTAACCCCTCTATTGGAAGGGTCACCATTTAATGAGGGTGAGGTCCGGACCACGAATGATGCAGCAAAAAACCCCTTAGAAAAACTATCTGTTGGGGTCAGCTGAGTATCGTATGTGCGTCCGAAGCGTGAGAGACCTGACCTCACCCACTAACTCATACACGAATGCCCAATTGGTCCAGTACTGGGCATGTGTTCGTGGCCAGTATCTCAGTAACGACATCAACAGAAACCAGCACTGGCTGATTTCTGGATAACTACTGAATGATAACTAAGTTATCATTCAGTAGTTATCCAGTAGTAAACGCAATAATATCCGAGATATAATTTGCTTATAGGTTTCTTTTTTTTTTAACCTAAACTTTCTAAGTATAGGCCTGCTTCGATTAAACTGATTTGTTTTTCTGTCTTCACTAATCCATTATGAAAACGTACGCAGAAATGCTAGGTGGGAAACGCCATAATGTACGAGATATAATTAATGAATAATTAAAGAGAAGGAAAAACCTATAGTTGAATGATATCTCGTACATTCTTGCATTACACGTAACCCTTCTGCACACGCCTTGATAATGGGAACATTGAAAAATCGGGTGGGTGAATTCATATGGAATGCCGCATATGAGGCATTCCACATGACTTCAACCAACCAAAAAAAAAAAAAAATCGAAAAAATGTCCGAAAAATCAGGTTCAGTGGTTATAATAGATACTCAAAATATTAATTTTTTTGAAATTTTTTCGACAACAATTTTTACGATGCCACTTTCCGGAGTCTTTTTCGCAAAAAGAAAATTTCATCAATTTTGTAGTAAAATATAGTCTGAAGTTACACAATCAATTCTCAATTCATTATTTTCTTGTAGGCCATAAAAAAACCCCATATTTTCGTTTTTTTTTTAAATGTCCATACGATTAATCGTTCCCGAGATATCATAGATTGAAGAAAAATGAAAAATATGGCATATTTCGCCAGAAAAAATTTCAAAAAAATTAAAATTTGGTGTATCTATTATAACCACTGAACCCGATTTTTGGACATTTTTTCGAATTTTTTTTTTTGCGTGGCTGAATTCATATGGAATGCCGCATATATAATCCATCAGGTTGAGAGGTCGAGTTGAACGTTGCATGTAACGCGACTAGCCAACTAACCGAACCTTCGTGCAGTCCGTTCGGGGGATGAAAGTCACGACATGCCAGCGACTAATGCTGATAAATGGCAGCTAGCTACAAAAAATACCATTGGCCCGAGCCGGATATATTGAAATAAATGGTCTCTTTCTCCGAATTTCAAGTGGGTCTTGCACTCGATCTGTGTAACCCCATTATTTTTCTACCTCGATATGGAGATTTTTTGTTTGGACAAGTTTGTTCCGGGAGAGAAGCTAGTAACAAGATCATGCCATCATTTTTATTCTTATTTTCATAGAACAAATCTATCGACCGTGCCATTATACAGAATGAGCGATGCAAGAGTTGGCCGTCGAGAAAACCGTCACAATGCCGTTCTTGGCATGAGCGTGTCACTTTATAATCTCTGCAGGTTAATACAGATGGCCAACGATTGTGGAGGGCCAACAAACGTAGCGTGTAGGGTTTAATATATTCCTATATCAATTATTATTTTAATGGAGAGTCACGTAATCTTGAGTCGAGGTCTTTTCCTTCATAATTCAGATGCTACTTTCTTAATTTTAAGTTGGAAGTATATTATGGTAACACCCTGTGCAACTTATAGCATGTTTGTAGTTGAAGTTACTGAGGCAGCTGTAGGAGTTGTGAAAGCGGCTTTTTACGAGTAAATGGCCCATCTAACCATACAGATATAAAAAAGATGAGGTTTGAACTGACAACAGGTTCTTATTCGAAAATTCAAGCAAGTTGTTCACTCTTGTTTCATCAACGACCACAGTATGATTTTTATTTTCCAAATATTTCATCACTCTATTCTTCTTATTTTGCTGTCTTTTATGTGAAACGGAAATAGAATTTTATATTAAAAAATGATACTGTTATTGATTATCAGTTCCCCACAAAGACTGGTTTGTTTTCATGGAATTTTATGATTCGACATTTTCATGTATTTAGAGCAAAGTGCCTGTATGTATGATAACACCCAAAAATATATTTTGTCAAAGTATACGTAACAAAAATATCCTAGGAAATGATCCCAAAGAAAATATCCGCCGCCAAAAATGTCCCAACGCAAAAATATCCTGTGCTGAAAATATCCGGCGGCAAAAATGTCCTGACGCAAAAATATCCCGTGCTGTAAAAATCCGGCTGAAAATATTCGCGATACAGTATATAATGTTTAAAAAGAATAGAATAAAAATAATTGCACGAATAAATAAACATTATGGGGCCGGGGCGAACGCGCGTGGAGGGAAAAAAGGGGGTGCGGGGGCGAAGCTTCCCCCCCTCCCCAATACAAAATTATAAATTATGAGAAACGAATTACCGAAATTACAATATTGACTGTATTAATTGTAAATGAAATAATACAAAAATGTAACCGGTATCGGACCTATTGGAATCGAGTTTTGGAATTTTCTTATTTGAGATGGCCGGACTCGTATGAAATGTCCCATATATTATTCGTGTGCATGTCTGTTGAATGTTATTGTTATTGGAATAACTGTAACATTTTTATTAGCATAAATTAAAAAGCATATATTCTGCAAATGTTTTTAGTGTTTTCTTGTACACTTTATCAGGGATATTTTTTGCCGAGGATATTTTTGACACAGAATATTTTTGGTAGGATATTTTCGTCCAGGGAATAGTGATGAGGATCAAATTGGGTGCAGTCGTATGTATGAATACGTGGTTATGCAGGTTTTTGGAAAAAGCAAATTTTGAACTGGCTCACAAAAAAAATTAACATAACAATAATTTTCAAAGCTCCTTTAATAGAACTGGCTTATGCTTTATTTATTTTTTAAACAAAATATCATACAAATTCTATCCATTTTATTCCAAATATTTATCTAACGCTACACTGCATTCGATAAATCTACATTATTAGGCCAACTGTCAATCGGATCAATAATTCATTGGACGAATTGTCTGAAGGCTTCGGATACAATTTTCATTGAATGAATTGTCTTCGGATGAGACTGCTCGGTAATTAAAATACCAGTCGACTGCATAATTGTCGCTGGTTGATAAATTAATTCAATTGCTTAATTAGCGATATCGAATAGTTAAAGCTAATGATTCGCATTCACGAAATTTGAATGAGGCTTCTGTATTCTGGGCTTTGAGAAAGGAACAATCGTGTAGTGATACAAACACTATAATACACCGGTATGTGATTTGTTAATTTCGACTCATTCAAATGAATTATAGAAATTGCATTGGAACAATAAAAATTAATGCGTCAGAAAAAAAATGTCACAAGATTGCCGAAGCTCTCCTAGTAATGAAATTTAGATAATGATGAATAATTACTGAGGAAATTTAACAGAAATAGAGTGGCTAAATTAACAGCGTATCCATTCTTATGTTTCCACTTCATTTAATTGAGATTGATGGTAATTTCCGTAAAGTGTATTATTCGGCTGTTGGCCACCAGTTTCAATAATAAAATTTATTAGTACGTTTTTAATATACCTAAAAAGGTAAATCACAAATTTTACACGAATAGTGCTTATAATGTCGATTGAGGGCTTATCGTTAAGTTGGTTATTTTTTCGGATGCTTAGTTCATTTATATTACAATTCAGTACTATTGTTTATCGTTCTTGAGATAGTTAATTTACACAGTGCGATTATTATTATTATACTCGCCGCGTCCCGTGACTCACAAATCAAATATGTAGCGAAATAAATTATCAAAGAAAACATAACACAAAAAAATCACATTTCAGGGAAAGAATATACCGCTAACACCCTAAACTCATTATACAAAAATAGGAAAGAATAAAAACATAATAGAAATTACCAGGCCACATAATTTTGCCGGAAAATCAGCCTTCGAATCGTGATTTCTTTTTGCGATTTGGGCGAATGACTTTTAGCAATACTTTTTTTCGAAAATACAGATGCAATAAAAAGTATTGCCGAACGTAATTTTTCGAAATTACAATAAGAAATCATGATTCGAAGAATGAGTTTCCAGCAAAATGATGTGGCCCCATTAATTACATAACAAAATTAAAAATAATATACAGATTACCTACATAACCTAAAAATAAGATACTACTAGGCCAGGCAGTCAGAAGACTAAATCCAAATTAATTATGACGCCATCCGTTAATTAGTAACATCAATGTATTCAAAAAATATGAATAAACAATCACACAATCAATAAATAATAGACCTACAATGTAATATAAATGAACTAAGAATGTAAAAAAAAAACCAACTTAACGATAAGCCCTCAATCGACATTATAAGAACTTTCCATGTAAAACGTGTAATTTAAATAATAAAGAATAAAAATAAAAGATTTCCTTATCAAAAGTGATCGCCAACAGCCGAAAAACGCACTTCATCTTGCAAACATTGCGGCTACAGCACCAATAACATCTTACTTTTCGTAAATGCTGAAATAGCTTGCTCGATACATAATAGCAATGAGTTAATTCCTTCTAAGTAGCCATAGAAGGGCCGTTGCATAAAGTGCACCGAGAGGAACGAAACACAACTCAGCTTCTGTTTCTAATCAACTGCAGACGGAAGGGCCTAGTGATTTACTGGTTAGCGTGCTAGACGGTGATGCACGTCGTCACGGTTTCGATAGCTGCTTATCCCAGGCCATTAGTTCCACTCTATCCTTGTCTCGGGCCCTTACGACGCAATCATACGTCAACAAATATAGAACTTTAACGTTTAACGAAGTGAATCGTACTAATTGTACAAGGAGTTAATATTTCGAAGAACTGCACATTTTTGGGATTAAATATTGTTCTTTTGGTTCAAGTAAACGACCCGACATTTTTCACACACGGAAAAAAAAATGTCATTGATTGGAAAACATATTTGCTTGCAAGCTGCCATCAACAATTATTGTCAAATCAACTGTTGTTTTTATTCTCGGGATCTCATATAACATTGCAACAATAATATATTGTTTTTTTTTCTATCTTAGAGTTGTTGTTTCATCTCACATGGAATTGTAGGAATTAGAAATGAAATCGAGTTGATAACAAATGCTGATCGCAGCCCGCAAGCAATTTTTTTTTTCCGTGCATAAATCGGGTCCCTAAGATTAGCTCCAATGACAGAATATCTGCGACAAAATATCCCAATAAGAAATATCTGATCGACTCGATATCCTGAACGACGAAAAAGCCAGTCCAAAATGTCCTCTATCATAGAATCTCTATTGTGGATTTGAAAACGGAGAATGAAAAACAAAACTGCGAAGTTAAACTTTGCAAACTGCTTCCTCATTATTTTTGGTTTTTGTTTACAACGCCATTTTTATGAGGCCATTCGCGAAGTTCAACTTTGCAGATTTATTTTTTATCAAAGTTTATTTTATAAAAAATTTGAAACTAATAACAAATTATGAGAAAACTGCGTACCTATTATTGCTGAATACTAGTGATTTCATGTATAAAATTTGGGTTCGCTACCTTGCGTTTTGGTTATGTTAGTGCAATAATATAATTTCTTCTGAAATTTAAGATTCTGGGAAATTAGAACCATATTGCAGATCATGACGAAATTATGTTCTGATCATCGCTAAATAGTATTAATTTCACATATTAAATTTCAGTTCGTTATCTCATGTTTTGCCAACGTTAGGGCAAACAACGTGAATTTTTATAAAATTTCAAAACTCCATAAAATCTGTACCGCTATTCCGATTTCGATCAAATTCAATACCAATCAATATTCACACATCCTTTTTTGAAGAAATTTAAAAAGTTATAAAATGTAAATTTTAGCATATATTTCGAAAAAAATTGCATTATTCAAAGATGGCGTACTGCTCCACTTGTGCATCGAATTTTATCTCAATCGGTTGAACAGTTCTCGAATTACAGGTAATTAAAATGTCAAAGCCCTGCATACACACACGCACACACACACACATATCTTGAACAGGATATTTAAAAAAAAAGCCAAAAAAACCGATGTATACCACGGGAACCTAAAGAACTCAAAGTATATTTTCGTAAAAGGGGGGAAGCAGGGTACAAAACTTTCTCTATCAGAAAAACTGTATCGTTAAATTTAAAACCCAGAAATAAAGGACAGACTACTTCACACAAACCAGTTAGTTTCGTTCAAACTCTCCGCGAGGCACAGTGCACGAATTTTGTTAAAATTCGTCGATGTTTGTTTGGATATTTTAGCGCCAGTTATTTTTTTTTGTCCCAAGTTTATTTTAGAACGTTTCGGCCGGCTGAAGATACTTTGCCAATAAGATATTATGAAGTCAAGATATTTTGCCTATAGGTTTTTTTTCAGGGATATTTCGGCGCACGATATTTTTTCAAAGATATTCTGACGCGAGATATTATGTCCAATATACAAAGACGGGTCACCCATAAA
The DNA here is from genome assembly GCA_949699805.1 of Tromatobia lineatoria. NCBI lineage: Eukaryota > Metazoa > Arthropoda > Insecta > Hymenoptera > Ichneumonidae > Tromatobia > Tromatobia lineatoria. The sequence goes on along the minus strand of OX453050.1, from coordinate 2,234,900 downwards.
TAAAATAGAATGAACTCATGTTTGATATTTATTGTATCATGGTATGCATTTATGCATGGAATGCATGCAAATATTTACGAATTAAAAAAAAATCATTGAAACATTTTTTTACATCGTTGAATTTTTGAGTATTCGGTGGAATAAATTTTTTTTTCTCGATGTAAACATTTTTTTCAATTTGTTTTTATTTGTAAATATGCCATAAGAGCCCATGTTAAAATGTATGCATAAAAAAATAAATTTTGTGTAAACGATGTAGATGAAAATTCCCAAAAAAATTCATGTGAGTTTGTTATGAATTATTAAAAAGGCGGTAATTATTTAGAATTTTTCTGTGCATTTTCAACTTTACCTCTTAAGAGGCAGTGATACACCGCCAGAAATTTCGACGCGCAATGCTAAACGCCTATAGGTCTGTCTCTCTCTAACATAGCTCTGTCTCTCTCGCACTATTTTTCTTTTAATTCTTAAAAATAAATGGCTATGTCGAATGAGGAGCCATAAGCTTAGCCCAATTCTACGATACTCCTGCGTATGCCCTAAAAATCCGGACCCTATCTGTCGTATCGGTCGGGAGAAAACAGCTTTCGAAATTTCTGCAGGGGGGAGGGGGTGTATCACTGCCTCTTAAGACGCAAAATTTCGACGCACAATGCTAAACGCCTATAGATCTGTCTCTCTCTAACATAGCTCCGTCTCTCTCGCACTATCTTTCTTTCAATTCTTAAAAACAAACGGCTATGTCAAAAGAAACCAGAAGCTTAGCCCAATTCTACGATACATTTGCGTATGCCCTAAAAATCCGGACCCTATCTTTCGTATTGTTCGGGAGAAAACAGCTTTCGAAATTTCTGTGAAGGGGAGGGGGTGTATCACTGCCTTTTAAGAATCTGATAGACATGACATTATCTCTCCTATCCCCATTCTCATTAACTGTTGTGATTCTCTAGACGAGCGACATCATATTTTGTATACGCTCCGATTAGTTTTAAATATACACCGTCTGTTATCTCGGTGACATTCCGCAACAAAATCTTGGCATCAGCTTGTATCTCCAATCGCTGCTCCACATTTCACAGCAAAGAGTCAAGAATATTAGCAAAGTGACTTACGCATTCGAGCATCTAACGAGCTTGCGTTAACGATGCCGCCTGCCGCTAAAACATAAGCTCTCGAGAATAAGCAGAGCACCGAGGCAAAACCGCGTGTGCCGTTGCGTTCGCTCTGTCTTCACCACAACATACCATGTCTATATATATATTCCACTCTATCAGCAATGCGGTATTTTCCCCATTCATGAAATGAATTCACCGGAAATCACTAAAATTGATTATTAGCCTAACGATCTTACCTTCGATCCTTGAAAAAATTTTCTCGTCGTCGCACAGCTCGGCAATGACTACACTTTCCGCAGTCTCTTTATTGTCCTTGAAGTTGAAACGAGCTTGGCACTATTTTCTCGAACCGCTGTTTCCGATTTCTTAGCACGAAGATTCTTCTTTCACTAAACTGTACAGCGATAGAAATTACCGATTCCCATTTATCGAGTAACATCACCAAATAACGTCACGCAGTGTTGCATTAATGCTCGTTTCCCTCTCCTCATCAATTCGTTGACGACTTTAACTTTCTATTACGTAATTGTACCAAAATAAACGCGGAATCAATCAACGATCTGCTATTGAATCACAGCTGCATCATCGCCACTTTAATATCAAGTCGTGTACTTCACGGTGTATTTTTCTACCGTTTTTTATTTTATCATAAGCTTCGTTACGGGATTTTGATGATAATTTAATTTCCCACGAGAGGATAAGAAAAAGGAGTGAGATATGGAAAAATTCGTTCTGGCTAGTAAGTCGAATGAAAATTTTCGTTACGATAGGAAATAAGAAGTGAGCTTTTCCAAGCTCTTATCGTTCTGTCAACGTTTTCACAGGATTTGCCGAGAAGAGCGTGACGCGCTATCGAGTTAAGTAAACGAGGGGGATAAACTGGATTTTGTTACTTCTTAATGCAACGCTGACGCAAGTGTAATTGAGTGGACTATTCTTTGCGAAATGTTTCCCGAGGAGAAAAGGCTGCTATTACAACGCTACTGATGCTGATACTTTTCGTCCGGAATCCGCGGCTCTCTAAATTGACTCAATTTATCTACGGGCTCTTCCGACTGGTAGCATCACTAGACGTGGTCAGATACTCGACAAAAACGCTCCTCGAATCTCACTCACAATGCGAGAATTTGTTTTGTTTTTTTCTTTCTCTCCTTTCACGCCCATCTAGTCACTCCAGCTGACACTTGGATTCGCGACGTTAGCAAACGACAATTAGTCCCCATTGATACATTGTTCCGCTTCTGACTTGCAAATTTTTCTGCTCACCCACCGCGATCGGATTTTAAAAGCGCGCACATAATCTTGCTACGTGACAACGCAAGATTCTTCAGATATTTCCTTCCTTTATACGCGATTTGCTCGCATGAAATGTTTGAACACTTTTCCTGCCCTCGTGTTTTTTTTTGAGGACAATGTAAACGGTGTTCTGGGAATTCGTAGAAGCTTCGAGAAAAGTGGAAACGGTTTTCGTTGAAACTTGAATTTTTTCCGCTTTGTTTTTCTTCCTCTTCTTCGTCGTCTTTCCGTTTTTCTTTGTCTTCTTTGAACTGTCGAGAGTCCGAAAGTTAAAAGAGCGAGTCTTCACTGACCCGTGTGATTGAAACTGCGATCAATGTTACAAGGCCTCTCGCAATTCAATCGACATCAATTTATTTAACTTCGTAACGCGAAAATTAAACCGTTATATTTTTGCAATTTTTATTGCACTACAATATTGCGCCCGATGGTTATCGTGGTTTTGCGTTCTCGTTAACGGTAATCCGATGTTTTCCACTCAGCCCACGGGCTCTCAATTTATTCGGTAACACCAATTTGCACAGTAAAATGTATATTTTACTTTTATGGGATACTATGCATCGATGATAACACGAAGTTGTGGAGCATCACGCGAGCAATACGATGCACCAAACACTGTCTTTATTAGTAATGTTATTTTTATTCGTTGAAATTTGAGATCTCTCACAGTGAATTTCGATGTTTCGTGTTACTTTATGTCCGCACTCAGTTAAGTACTAAAGTTTCATTAAATTGCCGATATCCTGGACATTCCAAAACCTTCGTACCTCTTTCATATGAATATCAATTTAATTACCAACACATTGGTATTATCATTCATTGTATTCGTAATACTCGGTTGGCGGTAATTATTGCGGCGAGTAATTCCGAAAATTTGGACTCATTATTATTCGGCGTATAATTTCCGCCGTTCACCATAATGCGATTATCTTGGCCCGTCCAGTTTGATGAGCTTCTCGCTATTTTTGCATATATATGAAAATCCGATATTCTTTTTTTTATAATAAAAATAACGATCGAAAATTGCTTCAAATTCAATTCGTTTGTTGTCGATGTTGAAAGTGGAAGAAGAATATCGCATCAGAAATTTACCGGCAAAATGTATGACGCATAGTCTGACGTTTTATCACTTGAATCTATAAAATGTTCCGCATTGGATTTGATATTTCTTGGGTGCGAGACGAGAGCGTGGAATGAACTGCCGCAGAGCTGCAATTTCGAGGAAGATAACCGTGGCCATACCACTTTTGGGCGAGCCGAGAGTTTCATTAGGGAATAAATTTTCAGCACTCTGGTTTTCGTTCGCGCCGGTGCACCTCCGTTCTACAAATCAGTCTAAACTACATTGCAGTCTTCACTGTCATAGGAATTAAGTAAGCAGGTTGCTTCACCACTCTTTTCGTAGACGCGATAATAAGATATCACGAGATAATTACTCTGCGTAGCAAATTATTATTCCAACATTGATAAATCACCTCTACAATTTATCATTATTTTGATAAATAAATAAATAAATAAATAAAACATCATTAAAAATGCATATCGACGATTAGATTATCTCAAAGATGCACTTTAGTCGCTGTATCGTTGTTTGGAAATGCGCCTAATAACAACGACCCATCGTAAACAAGACGTATGACCTCTAGTCGCAGCACAACACGATTCTGCATTTGTCATTGATAATACTCAATTGTATTCAGTTGCCAAGCTCTACAGGTGGATGAATGATAGCAGTCCAAGTGTCGTACTACACACTTTTTATTCGCTTAACCTATTAATTGCCATGCGAATCGAGTGCCGAGGATCAGTATACGAAGTTGCAGCATTGATTTGTTTTTAGTTTCTGTCAACTCTTTGAACGTTTCGTATCTTCTGGACGAAACCTCGGGCCTGAAGAGCCTCGCGTCGGGTTTGCCGTTTCGCGCGGCACTGAGAACTTCACCGCACGTCCAACGCATTCTATTTCGAGGTGAAACTTTGGTCCCGCGCATGCGCAACGCTTTGTCTTATATCGCGGGTAAGTTTTCCCTCTGGCAACCCCCGTGAATTTCGAGACATTATTGTGAGACACCTATATCCCGTCTCGAATCCTTGAGACACGTCGACGTTTAGATTATTTCGTGCAATAAATGCGCCAAGAATAATTGGACAAACTTCAAAGTGGCCGTCCGTACGAATTCGACATGTGGCAATACGACGAAAGATTTCTGACGTTCGCGACAGACAGTAAAGTAAACACCGAGGAGTGCGCTCGACTAATATGACGAGCCCTTCCGCCGTTACGAGCACGACGGATCCATTTGCGGAAGCTTAAAGAGCTTTTACCTTCCGCATCCACTGCTTATCACTATGGATTCGTGCGGAGCTTCGTATATTTCTCGCGCAGATTCTGTGTGCACGATTCAAAATATACCCAACAGAGTTGTATAAGCATTCTATTACTTGAAGTTTTAATAATGTAGGAAAATTTCCTAGCGTGAGGCGCGAGAGTGTAAGTTACTACACTGAAAAAAAAGATCATGTTATGAAATGTTATCAACTTAATTTGACTTGTAATCCCTACTGTTCCATGTGAGATCGAAACAACAGCTCTAGAATAGACAAAGAAATGTTTGGTTGTATCAATGTTAAATAGGATTGTGCGAATGAGAACTAGAGTCAATTGAAAAATACTTTTTTTTACAGCCCGCAATGATTTTTTTTTCCTGTGTATTTATGTTTGTTATGTTCTGCATATTTTATTCTAACTTATGTTTTGTTTGAAATTTTATGTTAGTTTCAACTACATTGTAACTACATTGTACGAAAGATTTTAAGTACACCACTCCTTTGGAATAGGTTAACTACCTGAAACAAATAAACTTATCTATCTAATACAGGAAAATTGAATATATTGATAGTGGGAATTTTGTATGCATGAAGCAATATTCGATTGCGTACGCGGGATGACATGAAAATGGAATAGTATATTTTGAATAAGTCTTATTTCGTTTCTATCGAGACATGTACTTATATTACATCACATTTTATATATTTGAAAGTTGGAATAAAAATGTTACTTTCATGTGATCGCGATTATGAAATCGAGTAAACTCGTACATTAAACTATCTAAATGCACTGTTATCACATATCATAAAAAAGGATTGATTTCTTAATATCTCACTTATTATGATAGGACTTCGATGTAGTTTGAAGAATAATTGATTTCTAATCGCGTTTTTTACTGAACGAACGTAATGGGGAATTAATTACTTTTTTTCCTTATGACATTAAAAATAGCATTCTATTGATTACCATGCAGTGCGACAAATATAAAACGATGCTATCAATCAATCATTATATAATTATATAATAATAAGTGAAGTACGATTAGATTATCATCCGGACGAATTGACTTATGTTTGCTTCAGTTCTGAAAAAGCAAATACTGATACGCGGATTTGAGGATTTGCGCGTTGATAACATCGAACGCACGTAGGCGCATCTTACCCAACATTTACTAATTCTACTCATTATATAAAGGCTTATTACATAATTCAATTTTTCAATCGAACAAAAAGTTCACTTGGATCTCAAAAAATGCGTTTCACTTCAGTGTATTTATAATTCATAGCCGAAAAAGATTCAGATAATAAAATGCGTAATGTCTGAATAAGTAACTTTTGCCAAATAAAAAAATCGAAATATTTCATTTGAAAATTTTAATTTACTAGAAGAAAATGGTTAATGGCCCGACATTTTTTAAGTCTGGGTCAACGCCCAAAGTAACAAAACAAGTATACATCGCTGGTGTTTAATTTTAGTACTAGTAATACTCAACTATGAACTAAATTTCGAAACAATGCAGAAATTATGAAAAAAAAAATATATATTGCATATTACTTCCTTATAATTTTTAATTTTTTATAAATCTACCGCTATGAAAACTATGTTCATAAAATTCGACTTTCCGCCCTACGGACTTTACGTAATGCGAACTTTCCGCTGCAGATATGGTAAAAAATAGTAGTATACTATTATTGATTCTAATATATACATATTAAATAGATACAATCAGTTACGTAGTTGACTCAACGAAATATATAATTGCTTCAATTGTACTGATTCTTTTGACTACATAAAATGGATTGTTTTTATACAATTGACTCAACGAAATATATCGTTATTTATACCATATATCTGGTTTCTTCAAATACCCAGGTATTTGAGTGTATTATATGGGATTTGAATAAATGATTAAGTTCATTCAACGGTTTTTGTTTTCTCAGTATGCGTGAGTTGTAGATCTCAGATAGATCTAAAACGCGTTATTTAGAAACTGTACTCTGTTAGAAATTTGTTTATGAAAATGAATATGAAGTATTGGTAGTTTTCTTGCGGATACTCGTTATAGTAAACTTAATATACAAATATTAATTAATATACAAAAAAAAATGGTTGTACATACAATTAATATACAGGATACTAGATACTAAGTAAAAGTTGTTTATAGAATACAGTAATTGACATCTTACAACATGTATGTTCATTAAATAAAATGTAATATGCCTTATTTGCAAAAGAAAATTGTCAAAATAATTTCAACAGTGTAAAGTGTTCGCTTCAAAATGCAAGTAAATTTAATACACGAAACGATATGAAAATTACAGTAATTGAGTATTTCAAACTTCATTTCAATAATATACGGTATATAAATAAAAAAATCTTCTTCAAATTCTTATAGTTGAAAGTAAGTTACGTTTCCTAAAGAATACATACTGCATACGTGCAAATTGCACTGTACATAAGTATAAACAGTCACGACAATACAAAAATCAGAGGATAACTTCGAATTCGAAGTGCACGCAGCTTTTTTGTGTATACATATTTTTCGCATCGCAAGTGTGGGCGGATTTCTTAGTAGCAAATTTAGAGAAATTTATGTTCCTAAGAAATGAGGATCCCAGTATTCATCACGCGCGTTAGATAAATCTACGTGACCCTTCTTACCCAAGCATAAAAGTGAGTGTGTTTGCGGTGTTCGAGGGACGCAAACAGAGGGTCTTAAAGCAAACTCAATATCAAGCCAAAAATTAAAAAAATCAATATACAAAAGCATAGTAGCAGAATGGTACACTGAGAGAAAAATCTGGTATTTAAAAAAATAATATAGTTGGACTGACGATAATCTAACTATAAACTATAATTCCCAGGAGAGACGTCTATATTTTATGGTTATAGCAAATATAATTACAGTAGCAATCATGAAAATGATAATAGTTTCAAAAACTATTCTAATTGTTTCAAAAACTATTCTAATAGTTTCAAAAATTATTCCAATACTTTCAAAAACTATTCTGATAGTTTCAAAAACTATTCTAATAGTTTCAAAAACTATTCCAATAGTTTCATAAACTATTCCAATAGTTTCAAAAACTATTCCAATAGTTTCAAAAACTATTCCAATAGTTTCAAAAACTATTCTAATAGTTTCAAAAACTATTCTAATAGTTTCAAAAACTATTCTAATAGTTTCAAAAACTATTCTAATAGTTTCAAAAACTATTCTAATAGTTTCAAAAACTATTCTAATAGTTTGAAAAACTATTCTAATAGTTTCAAAAACTATTCTAATAGTTTCAAACACTATTCTAATAGTTTCAAAAACTATTCTAATAGTTTCAAAAACTATTTTAATAGTTTCAAAAACTATTTTAATAGTTTCAAAAACTATTCTAATAGTTTCAAAAACTATTCTAATAGTTTTCAATATGCCGTTTTGTTGCATATATGATTTCAACGTTTGTTTCCAATGTCACGTCATCGTTTTTCAGTATTCTCTATGTACGCAACTAAGTTGAATCAATTCACCTCGGTTAAGGGCTGAATGCGCGGACCAGGGATCGAAGCAGGTGTCTGGTGCTTTTATTTTTTTATATAAATGAAAATATTTTATAAAACACTTCATCGAAACACAGCAAACCATTTTATCGTTTACAATCTAAATACGAAATTCACAAAAAAAACTGTTTGATATCAGGTCAAAGAAAAAGGGTACAATGTAAAATGTCAGAGGTCCGAAATAAATATATAATAGGCGACTGTTGATTTCGAAGGCCGACCGTCGGGTTCGGCCCCCGGAGTAAAACTGACTGTATGAAATTAAAAAGCGGTGTATTATTTTCATTTTTAAAAAAGTGAAGTTGACTGATTGCTTATTGAACAATTGTTCATCTCTCTAATTTGTTAATAACATTTTGGGATTATTATTATGCGAAATCAATATTTTCAGCACGTTTTATATGCATTATTTATTTCCGATCTTTATCCTATCGGGAAGTGATCGAAATTGTCTCTGAAACTCACTTTTTGCGGGACTGTACGTATCATAAATTCTTAACGCGCCTTTGGCCGAAATCGCGATGTAAGGTAAGAATCTCCCTCAATAATCTATATTGGTAGCGAACGATCCTGACAGAGCCCTCGACAATTTGCAAAGATAAGCTGTACAATACTTATCGGATTTCCTCATTAATATTGGAAGTCGGGAGGAGAGTCATAATGGTCTATTTTGGTCCAGAGTTCATTAAATTTCGAAACAGTTATTATCGCGAACAATGTTATCAACCTCGCTACGCAGTCTAGATCTTGCTAATATGAAAATAAAAATGTGGAAATTCATTTTGTGCTTTCGGGCTCAGAATAAATATCACTCACGAACATTCTTATCCTTAATTGCTATTCATAATCTTCGTCTAAACGGATGCGTTTTAAATTGAGTTTATGATTATTTTCTGACCTTCTGGATAAATGGAGTATCTTGACATGAAAATCTCGAAAATAACATTCTTAGGGAAACGAAGCTTTTTTTATGACGAAGCAAAGTGTAATACCAGAAGTTATATTAAATAGCGTAGATATTGAAATCCATTGGATGTTATTGCTTTCAATAACGAAGGTTTAGGGAAAAAGCAGCTTTTTGTTCATCCTTATCCTGTGCTTTTTTTTTAGGCATTATCCAAAATGGAAACAAGGTTTATCATTCGATGAACTCATGTGAAATATTATAAGATTTTTTTATCGCTCAAAAGCTGCGCGTCTTTGCACTCGAAAAACCAAATCATATCTGTTCCAGAAACTCCTATAGGGCTTTGCTCTCCTGACCAATATTGATTGGTCAAAAGGTAATCAATATTGATGGGTCATGATGGAGTCAGTAAATTCAAGGAAAAAATCGTGACTGTCTCATGAATGGAATTGTATAACCTCTCATACAACTTGTCTTAGATCGTGATGTGCGATAGATAACTTATTTCGATAACGATTGACGGGTAATAAATAAGCGGTCCGACCGAAAGGCGTCAGTCGATCCGCGGTGCTCTTCAACAACGTCGGTTTTTAGACGATTTTGTTGTAGAGTTTCTTCGTGTTCCTCTAATTTGACATTAGCTTTATTATTTGCTCATGTAGCGTGCCTATTTTTTTGCCCCTTAGTGATTATAAAAATTAATACGTGATATTACAATAATAAACTTTTACATAAGCTTGCAATCTTTTTCATACGACAAGTAAGTATAATTGTGCAAAGAGTGTCTTCGTTAGGCAGTTAAGGTTTTATTATGTGTAAATCTAAGAAACGTGACCGTTAGTTTATTTTTCATAAGTGTTATTTAATATTTAAAAAAATATCTGAACAAAGCATTATGTTGCAGTGAACTTATTGAATTTTTTAACAGATTTAAAACGAAATATTGTGAATATGCCATAGAAACAAACATTGTATAGGCTGGACCTTGCAATTGAACCGGTCTGTTTATGTGATAAGAAATATCAAACATATACTGCGAATATATGAAAATTGTATGTAGTATATATATTTTAAACTGGAACCTTTGATATTAAAAGAACACTGAGAGAAAAGCATATCGTTTATTTAACGATTTCATATGGTAAAACAAATATAGGAAGGCTTGCAATGTTTTATGGTTGAAGCGATGATAATATGGTTCAATAAACGATACTTACAGGGTTATTGGAAATAAACGTTGAAATCGTATAAGCAACAAAACGGCATATTTGAAACTATTGGTATAGTTTCTGGAACTATTTTCTTATATTTGCTATAACTATAAAATATAGACGTTCCTCCTGGGAATTATAGTTTATAGTTAAATTATCGTCAGTCCAACTATATTATTTTCAAAATTGCCAGATTTTGTTCTTAGTGAACATTAGTCGTTTATATTTCATCTCTAAACACTGTTAAAAAAAGAAAAATCTTGCATATAGCTTTCTCATTATTCACTTCTTGCAGACTTTTATCTATGAGAAAGCCAGAATCGATGAGTATAAGAATACTCATCGATCTTGGCTTCCCCGTAGAGGTACATTTACCATAAGTGGAAAAAAAATGACGCCATTCTACTTTGCACCCTTGTTTTCTTTGCGGTGATTACATTCTGTAGCCTCGTGTGGCAACGGACCAGAAAATCCTGGAGATGGCAGAAAATAAAAAAAGACAGTGTGCAAAGACAATTCAGGGAATACTTTATTTGGTTGGAAAACATTCAGAGAGTTTTCTATTTGACCGAAGGATTTAAAAAGCGACACAGAACGAGAAAAATAGCTTCGACAATAAAAACACGGAATATAAGGTATCATTTTTTTTTCTTTCTCATGCTAAAAACTCGAAATTAATCGAAATGCAGTGTGGAAAATGCAATACATAAATTACAGTAACTCAACATTAATAATAATTTCGGCATCACAAATTAGAAAAATGAGGTCAATTAAAAGTTTACTATTGCAATGTCGAATGATACGAACCATATCTGACGGAAAATCATTGCATTACTCAAAAACGGAGAAAACAATTCCGCCAAAAAGATTAAAGAATAAAATTCACATTATGTCTCCTCCTACACTGAGAGAAAATGATGGTATTAGCAACCATAAAGTGACAACTATTCATTTGTAGTTGGTACAAACATAGTTGTTACCACTTAATCAGTTACCACAACTATTTTTATAGTCACCGTAACTATGAAAAGACTGAAAATCAATAGTTTTCACCTTATAGTTAACTGTACTATGACGATTTCTCTCAGTGTATGAAATGACCCAGAGTTTTCTATTTGACCGAAGGATTTAAAAAGCGACACAGAACGAGAAAAATAGCTTCGACAATAAAAACACGGAATATAAGGTATCATTTTTTTTTCTTTCTCATGCTAAAAACTCGAAATTAATCGAAATGCAGTGTGGAAAATGCAATACATAAATTACAGTAACTCAACATTAATAATAATTTCGGCATCACAAATTAGAAAAATGAGGTCAATTAAAAGTTTACTATTGCAATGTCGAATGATACGAACCATATCTGACGGAAAATCATTGCATTACTCAAAAACGGAGAAAACAATTCCGCCAAAAAGATTAAAGAATAAAATTCACATTATGTCTCCTCCTACACTGAGAGAAAATGATGGTATTAGCAACCATAAAGTGACAACTATTCATTTGTAGTTGGTACAAACATAGTTGTTACCACTTAATCAGTTACCACAACTATTTTTATAGTCACCGTAACTATGAAAAGACTGAAAATCAATAGTTTTCACCTTATAGTTAACTGTACTATGACGATTTCTCTCAGTGTATGAAATGACCCAGAGTTTTCTATTTGACCGAAGGATTTAAAAAGCGACACAGAACGAGAAAAATAGCTTCGACAATAAAAACACGGAATATAAGGTATCATTTTTTTTTCTTTCTCATGCTAAAAACTCGAAATTAATCGAAATGCAGTGTGGAAAATGCAATACATAAATTACAGTAACTCAACATTAATAATAATTTCGGCATCACAAATTAGAAAAATGAGGTCAATTAAAAGTTTACTATTGCAATGTCGAATGATACATACCATATCTGACGGAAAATCATTGCATTACTCGAAAGCTGAGAAAACAATCCCGCCAAAAAGATTAAAGAATAAAATTCTCGTTATGTCCCCTCCTACACTGAGAGAAAATGATGGTATTAGCAACCATAAAGTTACAACTATTCATTTGTAATTGGTACAAACATAGTTGTTACCACTTAATCAGTTATCACAACTATTTTTATAGTCACCGTAACTATGAAAAGACTGAAAATCAATAGTTGTCACCTTATAGTTAACTGTACTATGACGATTTCTCTCAGTGTACGAAATGACCCAGAAGAAAACCGCCGCAACGGACCAAACATAAAACTTTCTTTGTGAAGAATAACATGTTGACAGCTTATAGTTCTATTGAAAGCTTATTGAAGTAAACTTTTTTCGGACCAATTCCTTTGGTGAACTCGTTTTCTTTCGGTATCATGATTCACCGGTTTATACGAAGTTGAGTTTGATTAACTCATCGAAAAAGAGTAGATTAGGGCCGTTAACCTTACTTCGGTGAGCTTAAGGCTCCTTCCTAAACTAGCTACGAAGTTTTACTGTCCATTTACAGAATATCGAATTAATGTTGGTTTCGCGACCTCAGCGACATCTGCCCAATATAGTGCAACAGTTTTATGACCAATTACTTTTAAGTCACTCTATATTTTTTTTTATCCTACCGTAGTGATACAAAATGTCACACAAATGTTATTAACAAGGCGAACAACTTTTTATTCCTTATTCTTTGTTTTAATCAAATTCCACCAATCTAACGATTAAAACTGACCGAAGTGTGACTTTTTAAGTTAAAAGAATAATTGTGTTTGTCTACATAATAAAAGTTTAGCTTTTGCAAACAAAAAAAATTATTATCCCGATTTTTACGCAAGATACAAAAGTTCTAAAATATTATTTTAGAAAAATCGTTGCGCCGTCGTGTCAATAATTTGACAATATGACGGTTTCGCCAGATGACATTTTGTAATGTGATTTTCGGAAAATTTAGTGTTGCCATTTGAGACGAGAATTCTGACAGTCTCGATCGTTTTCGCTTGCGCATGTCTTTTTTTTCAAATCTTATCTCGATCGTTTCATGTGAAGTCAATTCCTTATCTTGAGTGACATAGTTTTGAAATGACAAGCGAGAACGAGCGTCATTTTGAAATGACGAACGAGAAAAATATAAACGAATTGGGCAACATCTGAAGGTTTCACACAAAGGTTATTTTCGGAATAACAATGTCTATATGAAATAATTTGTTCTTTAGTTCTTGCGTCAATAGATTATTCGACGTAAATATATTTTTCTTCGACACAAAGAAATGTATATTTCATTAAAACATTTTTTTTTCTACGAAGTAATAAATATATATCGCAATCAAGTTAATATTTCTTAGGTTTGAATATATTTATTAGTCGCCAGATGTTACAAATAAAAAAAAATTATTCGAGTTCAATACAAGTCTATTAGGTCAGCATTCAAATAAGAAAATTTATTTCCGATGCGTAGGTTCTAATCCAGTTAACTACACTGTAAAAGAAATCTACTTGAAATTTAGTGTACTTCTACTGGAAGTTTTTATTCATAAACTAGAATATGAAATTTAGTATACAAGTGTAATGTCAAATTAACGTATGATACAACATATTCGATAATTTACTTTAATTCTACAGTAAAAGTAATTGAATTTTAATGATTTGCTTTAATTTTACTGGAAATGTATATGAATTCTATCTCAAAATTGTTTATCAAATTTCGATGATGAGTTTATTCATAAAAACTTCCAATCTTTTCAATCTAGCCAAAACCTTCATCCAATATTATTAACTGCGGCCACAACCTTTATATCTCATCTTCCAATCTTTTCTAACAGTGTAGATATTTTTTCTGGGTCGATCGAGACAAGACTTAATCGCGTTGTCAAATTCAAGAACGAGAATGAATGTCTCTATTTTTTCGATATAGACCTTTTCTCGTTGAGTTGACGATCGAATTCATGTAGTGAGTTTCGAGATCTCTCTCTGTCTCGTCTCGTATCGCATATCCACATCACTAGGAAAATTGATTATGCGGCTCAATGACTCTTCGGTACAATTCAATGGCCTGTCCAAGTCCGGAAGTTTTGGATTTCGTCATGGCCCCTGGGACAAGATTTTTGTAATCCTCTCAAGGGTTTCACAAGCCCAGGGAGAAATGTCGGATGCGTTGAGGCTATCGGAGTGCAAAAATCGCCCGCGCCTTACGAGGCTCTTACATATGGGACAATCCACCCCGTTTCGACCTGAATTTGACCTCGACATCTCCGATTTGGCTCTGATAATTTTTTGTAGGCTTAGTTGGACCCTAACCACATGAACATTTTTTTTAATGCAATTTTTATAAATATTTTTTCAAAGTGACTTATCGAATGCTATAATTTTTTAATCTGAAAAAATGCCGGAAAATACTTTGTTCAATAACAAAATTATCTAGCTTATAGAAAAAGTGGGGAAGATTTTTCCGCTTACAGTTTTTGAGTTTTTAAGTAAAATTCTAAGGCCTATAACACTATAACAGGCTAGTGAGTCGAAATTTTATATAATACATGAATATAATCTTATATAAGTCGTCAAAAAAAATTCAACTTGATTGCATATTTGAGGCTATATTGTTCATTAATGGTAATTGGAAGTTATTAATCACTCCTCATGTGTGCACCATACGATCAAGATTCCTGAATAGAAATTTGACTTGCAAATTGCTTACTCATTATTTTACACCTTTGATGAAGCTTTCTCTATGATGAAGCCAAAATTGATCAGCGTACTTCCTCATGGAAATGGCTTCATCAAAGGTATCTAATAATTAGGAAGCAGCTTGCGAAGGTATTCAAGGTAGGCTTTTCAATTTTTTATAGAATGTTTCGCACAATATATCTAATCTAATTGCAAGGTATCGAGATATCTCAGGTTCTCGAATGTTCCCAAATAATTACTATTTAAGTGGATAATAAAAAAAAAAAGTTGAGGATTTTTTGGAAACGAAAATCAAGAAAATGTTAAACATTGTGTTTTTGTTAGATTACATGATCCGATCTCTATAAGTTATTCGAGAATACCTTATTAATTATAGCTCATCTGATATAAAATACCTCTCAACCGAATAAGTTGATTGAGCCAAAACATTAATTTGAATCCTGCATAATTGACTCAAATATTGATTAGTGTTTGAAGCAACTATACGTATGGTATAAATAACGATATATTTCGTTGAATCAATTGTATAAAAACAGTCGATTTTATGTAGTCGAAGAAATTAATACAATTGAAGCAATTATATATTTCTTTGAGTCGATTAAATAACTGATCCTATGTATTTAGTTTATATATTTGAGTTAATAAAATTATTTAATTAAACCTATACACTTGCGGAACTCTTCCTATAGATACAATGGATTGGATTGGTTAGAGTTATGCCTTATTTGAGTGAATTAAATGTTTAGTAGCAACGGAAAAGTATTTCCTTAACTGCATTGAATAATACAATTGAAAATAACGACTAAAAATCAAATGTATTCATATTGTCATATGCAGAAAATTAAAAAATTCATTCACTCAGTCGCTCCAAAATAAATGCGGTATATGTTTCATTTAAAAATCGATTCCATTGGATCAATTAAAAATTACCTGGGTTCTAATTAATATCATCCACATTAAAATTAATATTGTTCAGATTAAAACAAATATTGTTTTGATCCAACGACAAATTTAGTTGGTAGGATTGATGATATAATACGATATGTATAAGAATAAGTATTGTATTATCTTATAAATAAATACTTATTCATAAGATGATATGAAAAAGCATTTTGTCTCACATTGTTTATAGGACAGTTTGAATAGATCAACATAATATTTAGTCAACAGCATTCAATATTTTGTTCAGTCAATATAATTTTTTTTTTTCCATTAAACGAAATAATTATTCAAATATATAATTGGTCCAAGTAAATGAATTCCTTGAAAAGATCCAAATTAATGCCTTATTTGACTGATTCCATCGATTCACATAGATATTTCTCTCAATGTATATCTACATACATTGTTTAAAAGTGAGCGTTTCTTATCGTTCAAGTGCTCTTGCTTTAATATCGCGATAGACCAATCTCAACTATGTGTTTGTAAAGAGCGATCATTGCGAAGATGAAAACCGACGTTCGGAAACAGATTTTTACAAACGGTATCGAAATGTACATGTAGACTATGTATTTGCTGTAGGCTATGTCACAGATTGTCGTTCATCTATAAAATACATCGATAGTCCATTTGTCTCTTCAACATATGTTATTAACCGCATTATTACTAAAAACTTCTGAGTAAAGTCCAATAATCCAATACTATATTGCGTGAAAAACGCTGTTTCCAGTGAAACGTGCACTTTTCACAACCGGTCACATACGATTTCGTCTACCGTTTCTCGATTGGTTGCCAAAATACAAACCTATATGGATACTTCAGGACGCATTGGCCGGTATCACGGTCGGCTTGACTGCGATACCTCAAGGTATCGCTTACGGAGTCGTCGCAGGTCTTAATCCCGAGGTAAGCCAACCCTGAAGAAATTTAATGGATCCTCCATTTAAAACGATCAATAAAAGTAAACGAGCTGTGTTAGCTCAAACTATTGCTATCGTAAGCTAAGCCTTCTCCCAAATAATTAAGGAGACTCAACTTGTACAGAGTTCAATATAAGCTTGGAAAATACGATTAATCTGCGATTGTATTTTATTGATGAATTAGAAACAAATTTAGTAGCTTCAACTCATACTTTTAATCAGAGCTTAATAGCTTTGATTAAATCGATAAATCATTCTTTGGAAGCCGTAGAAATCTACCCATTTTTATATTCGTAACATTTCGACTTTGTTCCACTTTCCTTATTTCTCTACTTAGTTTTATTCGGCTTTTATTTCATAACTTAAGAATCATATTTTTGTTTTTCATTTTTCGTTTATGCAGGAGGTTGGGACCTTCGTTGACACACTTGCCAAAAGATCTGCCCTTGTCACATTAGGTCATATCCGTGAAGTTAATTTTTAATAGATCAGTCTTTGAATGCCGTACAAATTTACTCTTTCACTTTTTCTCTACTTATTTTTATTTAACTTTTATTTCATTAGAACTTAAGAATCATATTTTTGTTTTTCATTTCCACTTTTGTAGGAGACACTTCGCCGACACACTTTCCAAAAACTCCGATTTTACTGCACTTCCCTTGTTTCTCTACTTTATTCAACTTTTATTTCATAAAAACTTAGGGATATTATTTTTATTTTTCATTTTTGCTTATGTAGGAGGTTGAGACCTCCGTTGACACACTTTCCAAAAGATCTACCCTTGTCACACTAAAACATATTTAAGAAGTTAATTTTTTTACCTTCTGACATACTTATGAAATGCATCGGTCTTGTTCCAACAATAACAACAAATCAATAAATGGCTTTGACCATGATATAATGTATTGGACAAGTCATTCTCCAAATCATTATGCAGAAGCAGTTTTTTTTATCGCACTGGTTGATCACCCAAATATTTACTTCACCACCTGCAAAAAATGGTTCAGGTGACTTTATTTATTTTATCTCCAAGTGGATGGTGATAGGCAGGATGTTATTATAGTATATTACGATACGAGTGCGATGAAACTTTTCCTAACGAGGGTGAGCTTGTAGTTTAAGCCAAAGGCAAGTATTTCAATCAAACGGGTTGAGAAAATGATTCTCGCACGAGTTTCGTATACGATTTTATTGTACGGGCGCGAGAAGTGTGATTTCTCACACGCTCCGCTTCGCGTGCGAGAAATCGCACTTCTCGCACGGAGTTGCATAAAATATTTTTTATATTCTATAACGAGAATAATTACCGAATAATTTATGTAACTTTAGTATGGATTGTACGCGGCTTTCATGGCGTCCTTCATCTACATACTCTTTGGATCTTGCAAAAACATAACTATCGGACCAACAGCAATTATGGCTCTGATGGTGAAGCCATTGGTGACGAACTACGGTGCGGACATAGCAGTGCTCATTTGTTTCCTCAAAGGGTGCATCATCGCCGTCCTCGGAATCTTCCATCTAGGTCAGTGCTTCGCAAAATGTAGCTGAGTACATTCTTAGAAGTTTTGTCAAGACATCAATACATATCCTCGCTGTTTATCCTAACTTTTTGTATAGCGCATGTTTTCATCGTTCCTCTGTATTGCTGGCCATTGTCCCAAAAAAACTGGATCATAGAATTCCACTTGAAGAAAACGGTGATACAAGGAAATGCTATCTCCCTTTATCTATCAACGAGACAGCGATCAATTGAAACATTTTATCTGACGGTAAAACCTGACAAATCAAATGATAATCAAGCAATTTTTGACGCTAAACATGTTTACTTTGCTTTAATCAAGGATTAAAATTCTATTTCGGCAAATTATTTCATATATTTTTTGCTTAAAATCCTCACATGCCGAGCAAATAATTGGTTTTGGCACGATGGTACACAAATTTGAATGACAAATGAATTTATCACTATTATTCATCACCGAAAGCAGAGTTGGTGTTATTGTACTGAATAATCCTTGCCGCTGTTAATTGCCCTAAACTCATTTCTGTCTGTCTGTCTGTCTATCTGTCTGTCTTCCTGTCCATCTGTCCATCTGTCTGTGCCGTTCGGAAACACAATAACTATTTAAAAAATGTATGGAGCGGGATAAAATTTGGTGTGTGCCTTCTGCATTCAAATCCCAGTTTTGGTATTGAAATCCAATCCAAAATCTCTACTCTACAAAAATTCTTTTTCAGATCGCAAGTTAAAATTCATGCTTCAGTGTAACATATACAGAGAAAATTATCAATAAAGTAGCACAAAAATACGTATTGAAATCTAATCTGAGATCTCTACTCTTTCTGATACTTTACTTCGAATGTGAAAAAAAAAATTATCAACTTCTACGAAAATTCTTTTTCAGACTGCAAGCTAAAATGTACGCTTCGGTCTAACATATACAGAGAAAATTATCAATAAAGTAGCACAAAAATACGTATTGAAATCTAATCTGAGATCTCTACTCTTTCTGATACTTTACTTCGAATGTGAAAAAAAAAATTATCAACTTCTACGAAAATTCTTTTTCAGACTGCAAGCTAAAATGTACGCTTCGGTCTAACATGAACAGAGAGAATTATCAACAAATGAGCAATGATCAAAAGTCTGTCATTCAATAGAGCAATCAGCTTGTTACTATTTAATCATTCACATAAAATTTGTAAAATCATTATTATCAAAAAATTTCTACTAATTACTCTCAATTTAACCGTACGAATTATATTATAATGAGCCACTGTCCAAAATCTTTCGGGGTGTTAATGCTGCCTCCGTGTTATTAGACTTCTTTTGCGTGCGTTAATCCTAAAAATAACCATTATTGATACCTCGTAGGATTTTTTCTTCTAGGTTTACTTCAGATTCATTTTGTAATTTTTTATAATACACTATATCATATATTATATATTATTGAATAAAAATAAATTATCAAAGAGAGTAAAAGGCAGCTTATTAGATTATGAATTACGCTGCAAAACATATGCAAAACAAAACGCCCCAACGACAAAATATGGTTATAAATCCCTAACTCGGAAATAGTAAAAATGAACAACGATTCGTGTTGAATTCAACACTGCATTGCTTGCAATTTAGTTCACTGAGAGAAAAATATGGTACTAGTAACTATAAAGTGACAACTATTCACTTTTAGTTCACATAAGTAATTTTTTTTAGTTGCCACAACTATCGAATAGTTACAGTAACTACTAAATAGTTACCACGACTACTTCCATAGCTAATGTAACTATAAATATAGTTGCATGGTCTAAAAATGAATAGTTGTCACTTTATAATTGACTGTACTATCACGATTTCTCTGAGTGGTTCCCCAATCATTTCAATTGATATTTACGATTCATTGCAGGTTTCTTATTGGATTTTATATCACTACCTGTCATCACGGGATTTACCTCCGCGGCAGCCATCAACATTGCGTCCTCACAGTTTAAATCCCTTCTGGGTATTCCCGGAAGGGCCGAGGACTTTCTTGACGCTGTTATAGCTATATTTTCCAACTTAGATAAGATCAATCCTTGGGATACAACACTTGGCCTCAGTACTCTAGTGATTCTTGTTCTTATGAAGGTAAAATTCGTGTTTTTTACGTTTTGTCAAAACCCGGGCATTCTATGTCAACCGATCAACGGTCGAACCTCACCTTGTCAACAATTTTTCACGATTTTTTATGTTATCCTTACACATAAAAAATACACATCGTATTTGTTCCAGATTTTGTATTCAATGGCGTATTTTAGATAAAAATATTTGAATCTAAACAAAAAGCGTCTCGATTTCGAAATCAGGAAAGAATCTGAAACATACTGACAAAAATAAACAAGATCATTTTTGGTGAAGAGGCAATAATGGAAAAATAATTTTGTCCACCTTTTTTTTGGTATTTTATGATGTTATTTTATATATTAAATCAACATTTTTTTAAAAATTGTACAAACTTTGATGGAATGACTGTCGGTCGAGTTGACGTAGAATTTCCCATGTATACTTAACTACTAAGTTTTTACTACGACTGAGATTAGTCTCAAGCGAATCTGAACCAGTGCCAACATTTTGATAAGCACCACTTAGCCCACCAGATGGCAGCTCTAATTACGTACCAATCAGTCTAGGAATCAGGGTTACCTAACAAAAACCTCAAATGTTTATTCCTGCGATTCCTACACCGAGAGAAGACATTTCATTGACGCCTAATAAATGGATGGGTTAATTTTGTTTGCATTGACTTTAACGAAATATTCGTTTGATTTCAATAAAACAGTGCACTTACATTTCTGAGCGAACGTTTCATTGCCTGTAAAGAAATACATACTTCGTGAGCATATAATTTTGAAAAATTTCCATTTTATAAACTATAACATGAAAAATCTTGCCCACTCTAGCTATAAGCTAGAAAATTCTAATATTCAACAAAGTATGTTTCATAATTTTTTCAGATTTTTAAATTATAGCATCCGATATGTCACTTAAAAAATGTATTTAAAAAGAATTGCCATAGGAAAAAAACTGGTGCATTTGAGGGTCCAGCTAAGCGTACAAAAAATGATGAACCTAATCGAAGAGATTAATGTAAAATCCTGTTCGAAACGGTATAAATTGCCCCATATAATAATTTTAAATGACGGAAATGAGTTATTTCCCTTTATCCAGAATATACCCGGTCGGCGAACGGGAACAGCACTACAAAAAATCGGTTGGATCATCACTCTTGCAAGAAACGCGATCATAGTCCTTGCAGGAACAGTTATGGCTTATATCTTTTATATTAACGGCAAGGAACCCTTCAAACTGACTGGTAAGTCACCAGACCCTTAATTTCTTACAATTATTTCCGTAAAGCCCCAAAAAAGTTCCACATGTTTGACCGTACCATATAATTATAATTCAAGGTGCAATGGGTCAGGGACTTCCACCTTTTGGTCTGCCACCCTTT
Organism: Tromatobia lineatoria; assembly: GCA_949699805.1. NCBI lineage: Eukaryota > Metazoa > Arthropoda > Insecta > Hymenoptera > Ichneumonidae > Tromatobia > Tromatobia lineatoria. The sequence continues at coordinate 2,212,995 of OX453050.1, read as the reverse complement.
TCAACCACCTTCAATAATCAGACATACAATTTTGTCGAGATGGCAAAAGGAATGGGAACGACATTGATAACGATACCGATCATTTCTACCATAGAACACATCGCCATTGCCAAAGCTTTCGGTAAGTCGAATCCAATCAGTAACAATGTTTTTGAATCAACACTTTTTAAGTCAACCATGTTATAAAGCTTAAATGACTAATAGATACACTTTTTCATCACCGAAAATATAGTTTAAAGGGATGGAATCATTGTAAGTTGGTTGATAAGCGGTCGAGAGTGATGAAAATCAGTAGATAGTAAGTGACTACAGTCGAATAACTCCCGCTTATCAAGTAGGAGTAACAGGAAAATAAATAAAAATCTGAATTGACGTTTCGAGCCTATATGTGGACCCTTTTCAGAATTTAATAGTGTAAATCCTTCCTTAGTGTAAACTCCAGATTTTAACATCTGTTATTAGAAGGGATTGACACGTGTCACACGTGTCGACAAACCATTGGCCATTTACCCCTGATGATTTAACGTTATGTGTCGTCTTGGATGGTTACAATTAATTATTCTTAAATGCACCCATCCGACATCATCGCGAATAGATAACCATCTGTGATAAATACCAAAGATTTTCATCTAGAGTTTACACTAAGAATATTAAATCCCGAACAGGGTCCACGAATAGGACCAAAACTTCAATTGGGAATTTTTATTTATTATTTACTCTTGCTCCTATTTTACAACTGGGAGTTGGTGGAATCATTCATAAAGCAAAAACAGGAACGATTTGTCATAAGCTGCAACAAGTTCATGCTGAATTTATGTAAAAAAAAAATCGTCGATACCTCGTTGACATATCCACGTTCAAAGAATGATCGTTCCTCTTGAAACTGTTTTTTCGCTGATAAAAAATGTAACATACATTTTCTCCAAGCTCTATCACATCCTTTGGTTGAATAGGGACTTTGGTTGAAGCGGAAAAATATCTAAAAACCAACAAAAACGAAAGGCGCTTGCCTCGAATTTATGATGTATTTTCATACAGTAGAAATTGAGTAAAAATAAAACCGCCTGTAAGAGTGCCTACGAAAAAGACTTTTCCTAGAGAAGGAGTGTCTCTAGAAATTGAGAGAGACACGGTAGGAAAGCGCGGATCGTAAAAGCCTAAAGAAGGCAAACGATGGGAAAAAAATTAAATCGGAAAAAGTCCATAAAAAAGCCATCACATGCGATTACAAACCACCGACTAAATTCGTATCGATCGACTGCATGACTTTGCACTCTCATACGTATGAGGGGTTCAATGATCAAGCTTTCCCATGTGAATACCATAATGAAAGTCTCACGACGAAATTACGGACCATCGAAGGTAGTAAGTTCGCAATATACTAAAGTATATACATGTGGAAAAGTCGTACGTGAGTTGAAAGTACATAGTCCACTGGCGAATATGGTCCCGTCGATTTCTACAATTCCGTCGAGATAACTTGAAACTTTTACCTCGGGCTCTGAATTTTCCCAGCGATGAGTAATAAACCAGCGTGTCTGGATATTGCTATATGCATCCAAAGTCAAATTTTATGCGAGCCAGTAGACGAAGAGTGTACGTGTACCACGTTGTGCTACATCTCGACGCGGTGAATTTGTAGATTCTTCCGGTATATTCATCTCCGTCTCGTTATATCTACTTGCCAACTATTTTCTACTCGTATTTTCCAGCTATGGGGAAATCATTGGACGCAACACAGGAAATGCTCGCACTCGGGATATGCAACATTTTCGGATCGTTGGTAAGGTCGATGCCTGTCACTGGATCTTTCACCAGAACTGCTGTTAATCATGCTTCAGGCGTGAGAAGCCCACTGGGTGGAATATTCACCGGTAAAACAAAAGTTTTGGTAGTAAATTTTGCTTGACACAAATACGTGCCGTATTTGAATAAAAGTAACGTCGAAATCTTGAAACACAAGTGGATGGAGCAGACAAGAGGTGTGCGATTCCGTATTAAGGAGGAGGGGGGAAGGGGGGGGGGGGCGATCCCCCATGGAAAAAAAGTATAGACATACGGTTTCGAACAGTTGAAAAGTTGTCCAGTCTCAAGAAAATTGAAATTTTGTGTAATTATTCCATTGTTTGAAAAAGAGAAGTATACATTTTTTCAAAATTTTTGGATCGCATTTTTTCGAGTTTTTCAAAATTTCAAAAATTTGTAAATACCGTTATATCTTGAAAGAATACGAAACAGAAAAATGTTTCAGACAAAAAAGTTGCAGTTTTGCATAATTTTATGAAAAAAATTCTGTTTGATTTTTTTCGAGTTTAAAAAATGACAATTTTCATAAAAAATATATGAAAATAATTCTTTTCGGTTGGTATGGCATTTTCGATATATCTAAAAAAAATTCAGAAAATACTGCGAAGTGTGTACAATAACACATATTTTTTTTTAGATGGCTCGATCAGTTTTTCAAAAATTATGGTTTGTTTTATTATAATGATTTTTTTTAAAATCAATTATAATTAAAAATTATATTTTTCCAAATTGTTTATTTTAAATTTTTACACAAAAGACCATCTATAATAATAATATTAATGTTTTGGAGCTTATTGGAGCATAATTCATCGGTAACGTAGATGGAACTCCATTGATCTTGTTCGAATACTACACTGTATATAATCACTCGTTCAAAAAATTCTAATAATCGATCGTTCCAAGTTATTAATTTTTCTGGAAAAATAAATAACCAGAAGGTCAACCGATAAACGTGCTCTACTTGATAAAGAAAGCAGGTACCTAAAAAACCTAATGGACCCAAAGAACCCAAAGAACGTGAAAAACTTAACAGACTTGAAAAACCTGACGAACCCAAGAAATCTGAAGAACCTAAGTAGCCTAAAGAACTCACATAACCCAAAAATTCAGCAAACCTGAAGAACCTAAAGAACCCAGCCCAACTATTTTCCATAATCAAGCGTTGCAGATACATTATATACTTTTTTTTGGCTCTATTAAAAAATCGACAGCGATAGAAAATCGATATTATTTTTTAGGTCCAATATATGTTATAAAGAGTAAAAAAACGCATCTGGGTGAATTTTTTCAGATTTTCTATACCATTACTTCCAATAGCTAATTCTGGCCGAACTGGAGATTTTCCCCATGATTTTTTTCACCTTATGATCAAAACAGCAGTTTCAAACTGAACATTTTTCTGGACAGGCCCTACGTCAAAATATCAAAATGTCAAATGACTTATATTTTGTAAATATTTACTCCTAATATCCTTAAAGAAGTTGAAATGTAAATGATCATTTCCATCAGTTACTCAACAAAAGAAGGCCGAGGCCATATCTCTAACAAGTAAAAAGGAAGTCGATTAATTTCCGTCGTATTCTGCAGGAGATTATGTCACTAAATCGCTGATGTGCTCAACGTGAATTATATAAGGTTTTAAAATTTTTTTCAGATGATAGTCTCATCGATTTAAAATATTCGCGACATCCCTTTAAAGCTTAGTACTTGACGGTACGAAATTCTTTTAATAATTATTGCGATGGAAATGTTAATAGCCGGTGATCGAAAAGTTGGTTCTATTCTGAAAAAGCTCAGTTTCCTTCACGCGAAGGAAAAAGGACACTTCGACCGGGCGTATAATCCAGGAAATTGATCCGGTGGAAAGTAAATTTAATTATTTCCAATAATCAATGAACCTTCGTCACTAGCGTGGAGAGAAAAGTCAGGGGTCTGATGAAAATTTTTTTTTATTTAGCCCGAAGCGAGCGAACTTAGTTTTGGCCGCACATGCGGCTTCCATCACATTTTCATTAAATCGAACATTTCGCAGGTGCTCTCGTTTTACTTGCGGCTGGCCTGCTGACGTCCACGTTTCGGTTTATACCAAAGGCGACCTTGGCTGGTGTCATCATATGCGCTATGTATTATATGCTGGATTTCAAGACTTATAGCCTGCTTTGGCGTGCAAAGAGTGAGTCTACATTATGTCATTATATATCTTCATAAACCAATTTGAATTCCATTTATCACCACCAGCACAATATAAAAATAATACGTGCTAAGATTTTGCTAAAATTGTAGGATTAATAACAAGATTAAAAGCAAACGTTACTTTATACATCAGTTTTGGCAAGGGCTTATCTACTGAAACCGTAATGGATCAGTGCCAACAAGTCGTAATGCCAAAATGTATTTTAAAATTTATTTCAAACTGTAAATTAAACTATTTGAACCCAATAAATTTATTCTTTATATTTTAAATGTTTTTACGTGGAATGAAGAGTGTGCATCAAATATTTCTAATAAGCTGGAAAGTTCAACTTTGCAAATTGCTTCCTCGTTACTTATGGTTTTTTTCCAAAGTTACTTCTATGAAGATGTATTTTGGCTTTCTCAAACAACATTTAGTAGTTTATTTACATTAACTAAATAATTCTTTATAAGTACCTGCACTTATTATAATAAGAATTATTTGGAGAAACATCATTAGTTTTACGAAAGATAGAGCGCACACGTCCTTTTTTGAAAAATTCAAAAAGCCATAAAATAAAAATTTCTCTATACATCTCGTAATAAATTGCAACAATCAAATAGGAACTACTGCTTTACTTGTGTGCCAAATTTTAGCTCAATTGGTTGAACGGTTCTTGGAGTTACGGGTGATTGAAATTCTGAAGCCCTTCGAGGGCACACGGATACGCTCACGCGTATGCAAGCGCGCACGCACGCGCCCACACGCACACACACACACACGCGCGCGCGCGCGTAAGCACATACATACGGACACTTTTTCTAAATCACTTTTCTGAATGTTTTGGACAATTCTGAGTGTTCTAACATTAATACCTCGAATTTTTTTCTCTTCATGAAAAAAAAGCTTCCTCCATGAGGAAGCAGAGAATAAACATTACTCAAAGCTACAAATCTTTGCTGATATAAAAAAGTAAATATGCCCGTTTTTAAAAACCACTGAAACTATCTTACGAGAAAAAATGCTTGTTAAGCTAGCCTGACACTAAGTGTTAACGTTATTAAATCCTACGGTTGAGTTATTTACCAATAACTCATCATGTTCGGTTCTGTTTGAAAGTTCATGATCGTGATTGATGGTTTAATACCTGACACCATAATTACGTCATATTCTGGACACGTAAGAAGGATGTCGCGTGTACAGCGTCATTATGCAATTACGACAGTAATAAACTTTGTTTTCTTCTTCTTTTCAGAGTTGGATTTTTTAACGATGCTGCTGACCCTCGTAACTTGCGTGTTTTTGGGTCTCGAAATTGGAATTCTAATCGGCATAGTTTTTAATCTCGCAGTGCTGTTATACTACACAGCTAGACCCGCGGTTGATATAACTATAAAAGAGGTAAGATAAAGCGAATGAACTTGTATTATACGTATTGCCAAAAAACAAAGTATCTCCATAACATCTGGTGGATAAATTGTGAGTACTTCATGACTGTCTTCACCTATAATATTTTTTTCGGAAAATACTAGCTGCTTCATAATTTGGATGTTCGGATTGTAAGAAAAATCTTAATTAATACTATAATATCGTTCAGTTTTAAAAGATTACATACTTTTGCCCGAATGAGATGATGTCGTCGTTTTTCCTTCGGATTGATTCCCAATAAAGCCCTAAATGAAAATAATTAAGTCGTTCGCTCCGGATAATACATCGATAATCTTCATAAAAGACCTGCAAGTTCTGATCTATATTATCTGGAGCACAGTAGTCCAGTCTCACGAAGGCATACGCGATGATCCGCTTATAAGGACGGATGAGTATATCCTCTGGGTATTATGGTCATATCGTGTTTCACGTTCGATCAATCTCGTCACTACACAAGCTAAAGAATGTATACATATTGTCTGGAACTAACCACTCAAACCTAAAACCTATTTTGCGTTCTCGTAGAGAAAGCTTTTTTGTTGTTGCAAATATCGTCTCGCTAATCCTTAGTTTGCAATTTATGCATATTGCTCGTATCGATTAATCCGTAAGTAGTGTTACAATGAAGGTATTGTGTTATCAATGATTTTGGACACGATTTCATAACGGCTGACAAGTCGACAGGCTAAAATCCTACATTACGCCCGGACGATTGTGGCACGTTCAGGAATCTTCTAAATAAAATCAAACGATTCACCTTCGGCTGATGATTTGCGATTGCACACCCAGAGAAATCGGCATGAAGAGTTAGTTTGAATCAATTATGGACTGTATTTCGAATGAATAAAATTTTATTTAGATCAAATAGAGTCTATTTCGAATGAAAAAAATGTTATTCAGATCAAATAGAGTCTATTTCGATTAAATAAAATCATATTAGGCCGGCCATTGAATAAATAATTTATTTAATAGCCGACCTAATATTATTTTATTCAACCGAAACAGACTCTATTTGATTGAAATAAAAAATTTCCTGATCGAAATAGACTCTAGTTAATTGAAATAAGATTGCATTCATTCCTAATACACCACATAATTGATTCAAATAAAGTCATCAGACCCATTTCTCTGGGTGTACAGTAAAAGTACTTGAATTTTAATAATTTGCTTTAATTTTACTGGAAAAGTACATGAATTCTCTGTCACAAATGTTTATTAAATTTCGATGACCAGATTATGAGTAAAAACTTCCAATAATTTCTAACAGTGTATAATTGATTCAACTAAAATCATCAGATCAATTTCTCTGGATGTAATCGTTAGAAATTTTTTTTTGATTGTCGTCTCCCTCAATGAAACAACATTAGCTAAAAAATCTAAAGACTTGGATGACTTACTATTTATGGGAAAAATTGTATTAAACCGGTTTTTATATCAAAGGTCGAGGGGCGCACCGTAGTGTACGTCACACCGGAAGAGGCGGTCTCATTCCCCGCCGCGGAGAACCTTCGTGCAAACATAATGAGTCTATGCGAGGAGAGTCTGAGAAACGTGATACTCGATTGCAAGAACCTGAAGAGGATCGACGTTACTGTAGCTAAGGTAAGCGGCTCTAATTTCATTTATTCCTACCTACTTAAGTTGCTGATGGCCAGTCCGGAATGGCCCTAAGTCTGCACTCAGCTATTTGACTATGCGTCCTGTTAATACTGTGAGTAGAACAATGGAAATGCATTTCCCATCGAAGAATTCAATAATGTTGATATATGGGATAATCGTGCAATTTAAGAATCAGGTCAGTAAGGATTGCGGTCATGGTGTATTTAAAAATTCAAGATGATTAAAAAAATTCTGTTCGATTAATGTGAAACTTGACTAGTCCGTAGAAAAAAAACCTTGCACATTGCTTTCTTTTTTTTATCGCTCTTCACAAAATTACCTTTATGAGGAAGTATGTAAAAGTTATAACGAGACATTAAATTTTTGTTTCCTCATAGAAGAAGTTTTATTTTCGTCAAATTTTTTTTTTTTTCTAGATTTCCATGTTAACATACTCGGAATCACCTAAAACGTCGAGAAAAGTGGTCTAGAAAATGTCTGTATGTATGTATGTGCGTGTGTGTATGTTTGTGAGATAAAAAGTGAGTGAGATAAAAATTTGTACTTAATCAAAATGCGATATGAGTGTATTTTAACGGTGTTTCATAGGTGCACACAATATGGATAATGAAAGAGAAAAAAATAGTGCAAAGTTCAACATCATTTTTTTAGAACATATTCTTGTGATATTCAAATACCTTTTTTTCAGTAATTTTTTCAAGTTAGATGAAGAGATTCTTCTACATGCTGACAACACTATCTTGAACATCAAATTAAGTGCCGCTGCCACTTCCTCGGTCTCTTAAGATAACTTATGTCCAATTCCAAAAAGCGATTGACAATCTTGCCTTTTTTCGTCGATGATACGAAAAGCGTTGCGTTTTTATCTCCATCTACATAGATCAGTCACGCGGTAGACGTTTCGTAAAGCATTCAACGCAATCTCAATTCCTAGTTCGATTTTATTCTTCTCATCCATCGTTGTCATCACTGAGAATAAATTATGAAAATAAACGACTTTAAGGGAAGGAAACCAGGTCGAAATTAGTGATATACATTGATGATTATCCCATTTTTGTTTGCTGCTACTGTTATACGAACAAATACTTTCTCATTGCAAATATTGTTGCAAATTAGTACAAATATTTGGACTTGAAAAATAATTATCATGATCTTAAGAATAAAAAATGTGTAGCTCTTCAAATTAGCATGAATATTCATTGAATTCGAATGTTGACGAATAAATGGAACTTAATATTGTAAAATAATCCTAATAATCATGATTATAATTTACGGAATGATTCGAATGCTTGATAAGGAAACCTAGGAAACTTCTGTCGATGCATAATATTAGGAAGTGCATGGAAGCAAAATGAATAGATTTTAATTCAACTTTGCGAATAAGTGTATGCTCGAAGAATTATCTTTGAAATACCGGATCCTACAGCTACAGATCATAATTACGCTTCCGATCTGCGAGGAGTCGATAATCCGATAATGGCATTATGCGAGGATCGCGATGAACGTGGGTGACGATGACAAACAAGTGACTCGTGACCCTTGGTCTGTTTCAGAATATCAAATTGCTGGCGCACGATCTCTCACTGCGAGGACAAGAGCTGATATTCGTAAATTCCACGGATAACGTGAACGACGTGATGAAAACCGTGGCACCGGAATTGACGAACACATTTAAAGACCGAGCAGACGAAACGCTCATCAATTGATCCACCAACTACTGCGAAAAGCTTCAACTCCATTCCAAAAAAGGCGTGTAATTTTTCTTAGTCAACGTGCTCAACAAATTTTTTACTGTCTTTTTGTATAAGTTAAACGACCCAAGTCGTTACGTGCTCAATATATTTATTACTACACCGAAAAAAAGGCTAAGTAACACTGAAAAAATTTCGTTTGAATTAACTAAACGGGTGGCGAAGGAAATATTTAGTTGAGTTGACTGAAAATCGCCATCGATTTTGAAGACTGGATTACATTATTACAACTCAATATATCTTTGATCCAATCGATTGGATAATGCTATCGACGAAATATTTCATTAATTTTGATCGTCTGTTTGGTTGAGAGTTGAGAACATAGGTTTCATAAGCAAATTCTTTGGTTAAACTGACCATGCGCAAGCTTGAAGAGACTACACTAGAATTTATCGGGAGAAACAATCAATTTAATACAAAACAATAAAAGATTCGTTTGATTAAGGATGTATGATAGGTACAGTCCCGCTAAAAGTGAGTTTCAGAGATAATTTCAATCACTTCTCGATGGGATAAAAATCGGAAAAAAATAATGCACATAAAATGTGCTGGAAAGATTGATTTCGTATAATAATAATCCCAAAATGTTATTAACAAATTGGTGAAAAAAAACAATTGTTCAACAAATAAACAGTCAACCTACAGCGAGTTTTTTCAACCTAACTAAATGTGTAGCTGAACCAACCTTAGTGTATTTTCAACCCTGACAGAGTATACAATTAAAAAGAAGGAAAAAGTTATTAAATCATTTCAGTTGCAGGTTACATCAAACCAATATTGTGCTGGTAGTGATTGCCATATACTGTAGAGTCAAACATACCAGTTTCAAATATACCGTGTTTCATACAAACAAATTTAATACGACCTCGCCGACAAGGTTAATGCTACTAAACCTTTTTCTCGGTATAATACCGTATACCTCACCGTTAAAATAAGTATAGTCGAAGTACCATTCGTTCTCGATAATAACGAGGCTCAGAAAGCATTCCAGCAAATTTGATAGACTCATTCCATATATAAAGATTTATATGAACATTTGCGAGCGTTAAGATGACGTAACATCCAATGGTCCGTAATAAAAATTATAATAGAAATTTCTCGCCATTTTCAATTCCTCAACTCGTATCAGAAGTTGTAAAACTTTATTCCCTTTTATTAAAAAATTCGTAATGATCTGCGTTATGAAAGACGATTCGAAATCTTTCAATAATCGTGACGATCTTAAATATTCATTGAGAACCTATCGTATTGTAAAAAATCAATGGAGAACTCATTTTCATAAGTTGAATAGATGTTATTTTTATAAGCCCTGCCGATTATTATAACAAAATCAAATACGCCATGAATATTCCTTAGTAAATTGATAATGAGTTACATCTGTGCTTTTATCCAAAACTTGCGATAGGAAGAAAAAATATGAAACCAACAGCATGTAGTACATCGTCTTAAGGGAAGACGAAACTAATTGCGCTCAGACAGAAATACAGAGAATATATTTAGCCTTGTTTTAAGGTGACACATGGGTGCAAAAGAGGTACAGCTAAATTAATGGCGTTTATGACAGGATGACAGCGAATCGCTAAGGTAATGTATCATATCATTTCAAGATCAACACACCTTAACTTAACTGGAGCGCTAATGACGAGCATGTTAATGCTAATTTCACGAAATGGTTTGATTGTTGAAACAATTTGTTCGAAAGCCAAAAGTTAGATATCAAAAATTATACTTATTCGATGGATTTTCAGGATGTCTGACGGGTACGACCTTTTACTTCTTAATTAGCTTCTTTGTACTTCTGCAGATTGAACGACCCTATTGTCACCTCAAAAACGACCGGTCGTTTTGTGCCAGAAAATAACCATGCGAACGACCTCAAAACGATCAGTATATTTGTTTTCTCAATTAACGACCTCAAAAAGCGACCATCAAAAAAATTGTAAGTATGGTCATTATATTAATTAGCGACTGCAAAACGACGTCAAAAGCGACCATCCATTAAAAAATCATATGTATGGTCGTTTTGTCATTTAGCGACCGCAAAACGACCTCATAAGCGACATTTTAGAAAGTCGTATGTATGGTCAGTAATTTATATAATGACCATACTTCCAGTTTTCTAGATAGTCGCTTTTCGAGATCGGTCACTAACTAAAAAAAACAACTGTACTGGTCGTTTTGAGGTCGTTCGCATGGTTATTTCTGACACAAAACGACAGGTTGATTTTGGGATCTTTTTATGGTTGTTTTACGGTCGTTTTTGAGGTCGCATGGTTTGCTAAGGTATGAAAAATATTATGAATCGCTATTTTTCTAAAATACGTTATCCATTTTCATCTTTGTAGGTGTTTACGTGGAGTTTTTTTTAACTATATGATTAATTAACGAATACTCAGGAATAGGAATTGTACTTTTTACAAATGTCAAATCAATTATTTCCGATGGTGATATATTAATTTATATGGCTATTGATGTAAGTATATTGTTTAGAAATTAAAATCTGTATTTTTATAATATCTACTTTCGTTTAATTATTTCTCTACGATTTTCGTCGGCGCGGTTTTATTGACGGTATTGCAAATGACAAATTACTATAAAATAAAACCGATTACGAATCAATCCAGTAATAATCGTAAGCAATTGCTTCGTAGATCGAATATTCAAATAAATTGTACAACATTTTTCAGAAATTATGAAAAGTGGATTTCTGAATTTCGCACAACTCGTTTAACAACTACATTTCTAAATTAATTTTATGTTCCTGCTTAAGGTGTTTCTCCATCGTCTCACCTTCCTGAAGAATCCAGTAACATTTTTGGCAGTGTTGAAGCTGATGAAATTTCACGTGAGTTGAAAGCGAAGACATAGTTGCGATTGGCTCATGACAAAAGTTGCACTTAAAGTTAAGGGCTCGGGGAACAGAAAGCTGCAAGAGGAAGAAATATGCGAAGTTTCCTTTTGCACCTTTTTTATTAGTCATTTAGCATGATTATGATAAAATAAGTTCATAATTTACCTTAGCAATGTCTGCATCCATGATCACCTCACTATTATTCGGTACCATCGAGTATTTTACGCTAATTGCGTCTGAAGACTTCTGTTTGCGGACCCGATTTGGAATGATGATTGGTAATCGCTGCTTCTGCTCTTCATACTGTTAATATTTTTACTAGAATTTATTAAGAATCAATGGCTACTATTAACAATTGTCAAACGGACCATAAAATTTGACAATTTGTTTAACTCAAAAATACTATCTGCGCTTCCTAAAAAATAAAAAATACTGCCTCAAGAGGAATAGTGTTTTTAAATATAGAAATTTATTAACAACGTACAAATAATCGAAAAGGTAGCCACAAAGTGTACTCAAGTTTGTAAAGTTCTACTTTCCATCGGTTTTTATTATTGTTCTGGTTATGGAGGCATTCGTGAATGAGTGGACACTTAATTTTCATGTTCCTGTGGCTTCACTGCACTGGATTGCAGTTTTATAAAAGTATAAAGAACATTTTATGGTCCTATCAATAATAAATATTTGCAATGTGCCATGGAGAAGCCTATAAATCTGTGTTTCACGGCACCGTTGTCCAAGCTCATAAGCTCTTCAACTTTATCGGCATTTAAAAACAGCAATGAAGGAAAAGATATATATGTAGTATTAAAAAATTCGGAGTGATAGGTAAATGGCTGCTAACAAAATTCACAACCGCTATTAAGGAGATATTATATGGAATATTAATCAAATTTCATTGGCTTATTTATGATTCACAGCTACACAAAGTTTTTCAAACCTTTCTGGTGCCCTGAAGAGGTCGCCGAATGTCGTAGATAAAATCCTTCTTCGTCATTTTCTCGCTGACGTTGCGGTTGCAACGTAAATTGTACTTTGAAACATCCGCCACTTTCGCCGGCAGTCCGACTTGATTAATTTCCACCGCTTTCGTCTGCAACTCATGCTTGATTTCCATTCTCAATGAGGTTGACGCAAACGTATAAGTCATTCGGTTAGTAGATCGTCGATTTATTTTACCGCTCCTTTTTTGTTTGTAGAAAAGCATCGCTACCAGTAATCACTATACGATATAAAATATATACAATATAAAAAATAGGAATGACGATGAGGAAAAAAAAACAAAAAACAAAACAACAGTCATCTACTTTTTGTTATGAAACGTATTTATTCGCATTAGAATCTTAAATTACACGTGACCCTTAAATTTAACATTGCAATTAAAATGAAATCATCGAGTGACGTTGAAGAAAAAAAAAGGGAAGAATTATTACACTATGATCGTTATCGAATAATATGCTATCTAACTACTGGCTGAGTTAAAAAAAATTATTGAAGATGCATAATTTGCAATAATGAGTATACGTATCCCGAAGGCAAACGTAATTTAAAAAGAAATCACACAACTAAAATAAGTAAATATATACTTTTTTTTTCGTCGTTTTGTTTTAACTTATATTTTAAGACAACCTGCAGTTCTTTCAAGTAACACGCGCTTCTTCTCAGCTTCGGTTATCGTGTATATTGCGCACTGAGAACTTTAACGCGGTGAATCTATTGATAAAGTAAAGAGAACAAACGATTCATCGTATTTATCAAATTTCATTAGCGAGCGGCTATAACACCTTACCGTACTTATTTATCTGTGTCAGGCAGCTGCATTTTCTTTCATTAAAGGTAAATAATTCGATCCCCTTGCCTATAAGGGGGAAGGCATGACTAGATAAATCGGAGCATTAATACAATTACGCGCCGTTTCTCGCAAGAATAACCGCGTTCAACTTTAAAATAATAATAACAATGTATCCATCAGCTACGATTATACCATGAAACGATGCAAGCTTGTCTGCCCCTTAAAATCACTGAGGCCATTTAGCCGACAGAGTCCACTCGAATGAATACTTAAGTTATCAAGACACTATTTTCAAATGATTCACTAAATTCACGAAATTCATTTGATTTTCCCAGATCTTTTGCTTCTTTAACATCACGACTTTCTAGCATTTCAAGACTGATGCATTCCAAGAGATCTGTAAAATGATTAAGTATCAATGATGATATTCCTTATGCCAGTACTCATTTTTAAGACTCGATCGTGCTAATTTCCTCAACAAAAAGTCATGAAATTATCTTCAAGACGATGATATTGCACTTTACGTTTTGATAACATATTCGTATTGAAATCTTTGTTTTTACCACTCCAACCTTACGGACAGATTGCTTAAATTAAACATAAGTCGAACGTCAAGGTTTTTCGAATTTCTTTTTTGTTTTTTTTTTCACAAAAATCATTTGTGTGGCGAACAGCTGAAAAAAAGTAGAACACAAGGCGACCGCGGTTTCTTTAGATAATTATAGTTGAAATATAATGTTACATATCTTCGTAGCCTCGGAAAACAGGCCATTATTATGACGAACGAGTCGTAGGCTCCGTTGGATCGTTGATACTGTATTTCGAGAAGATAAAACGAATAGTCGATCAGAGTTTTTCACCTCGTTGGCGCATTACGCACGCCGAAATACACTTTTCAGTGGGAAACAACGAGCCGACCCGATTGGACAGAAAACGTGGGTTTTCTCGCTGTCTTTGTTTGTTTGTTTTTTGTTTTGTTTTCTTGTATTTCATACGCCATACACTAGTCGTTGAGTAAATCACGTCGTCAACGTCGTGAAATGGATAAAAAATACTTTATTAGTTGAATAGTTCATCATTGCACCAGTTAGCTATTCTGTAGCTAAGCGAAAGATTTTGGTGCTAGGAGTCACGCGCACTTCGTATTGAAGAATCTTGATGGCGTAACAAGGGAGCCCGCTCCTGTCTCACCTCAGGTAAAGTTGCTAATTCTTGAACTGGACTTCGCTGCCATAAACTCCGCGTCGCCATTTCCTGATAACCGCGCCTTCTTACCTGGAAATTTTATAATAAACATTAGCCATAACTTCATCGTTTGAATATGATATTAACCGTAAACCAATACATTTTAACGTTAGAAATTTCGAACCAATAGTTCGATTGGAAAACAATTTAAACACGTCATCTAAAGAGCAACAACTAAAAATATTGATTTCGAGCAATAATACTTTTGTTAATGAATCGATAATCGAAAAAAAAAATTATTTCAAAAACTATTAGAAGGCGCCACTTTTCTTATTGCTGAAGATGCTTAGCCGTTTATGATGAATGTTTGTGAAATGCTTCGGCGAATGACGGCCGGTAAATAAATTTGATGTTAAACGTTTTACATTTACGAAATCGTTTTACGAAACGTAAAAACATTTAGCAACAAATTTACTTACAAGTCGTAATTTGCCGCAGCATCTCACAAGCGCCACTTTTCTCCCAAAAAAAAATTTGTTGGGTTTTCTAGACATTTGATTAATAATTTTTTTCCAAAATATATGGAATACGCAACGTTGAAACTGCGTGGTATATGTAATCCATTATTCGAAAAATCTATATTTCGTGATAGCTCAGATGTCTACTCCTCTGGTCTATGCTCTCCTAGCATTGATTAAATTGGATTTCTAGATGAAAATGTTCACCCATTAGCGTGTAAATAATTTAAAAATGCTAGGATACGAAATAAAAGAGGGAATGAATACGACGACGATTCACTCACTTGTCTATGATGAAGCTCGTGCAGGTACAATGTAGATAGAGACATATCGGCAGCTGTAAATTCGACAGGTACCGACAAATCCGGTGAGAGTTCGTGCCCTGAGCCGAACACGGACGCTCCGAGAGATTGGTTCGAAAGGCCTTGCTGCAGTCCGTACAGCAAGCCTCGATCGTTGTGCAGCGGTCCTTCCGCTTTGTTAAGTCCTCGTCGTATAACATGAGGAAAAGCGTCAGATCGTGTGCTTGCCGATTCGTCGACGCCGACCGAAGCACTCGACATGCCAGCTTGGTTAGCGAAATTCATGCTCGGAACACTAACGTGATTGACAATTGTGCTGCGAACTATATTCGTCACGATGTCGTTGTACTGAAATAATGAACACGATAAATCGCACCGACACGTTAAAAAAATTAAGAAAATTTACGAAGTCACGATTTGTACATTGTTTTCTCATTTTCACCAATCTTAGACTTCTATGAGAAAGTATGTTGTGTACTTTTCTCGACGTTTAGATCATTTTAAGATTTCTTATATGGTAATCACGAAAAAAAAAAATTCACGTAAGCAAAACTTGCCCTGTGACGAAGAAAAATATAAAACTCGAACGACTCTATAGTCTTGATACCAAAAAATGCTAAATCTAGGGAGATAAAAAGGGACGCAAAGTAGAGCAAGAGATCACCAAGTAAATGTTTCTGGAACGCCTAAAAGTCGTTGCCAAAAATCGGAGGGCGGAACAAAACGGAAGAGCGTCAGCACTGAGTGCGTTAGTTTTGATGCCAGGGAAACGTCTACCGCATGGCTGAGCAGCACGGGGATAAATGCCGAAGATTTATCATTCGAGGCATCTCGAACACCGCATAATCGACAATTTTCAGAATAACCTTCAGCAGTCTTAAATGGCTATTTCAAAATATTCTATGTACTGATTCCGATGTAAAAAAAAAGGAAGACGTAACGAAAGTTTTGTTCGTTTCCCTCGCATTCAACGCCTATACGCAGAGTCTTATTGATAAATGTAACAAAAATCGCCCAGCGCAAGAAAAACGTAAGGAAAAAATGAGAAAGATAATTATTACGTACCTCTGGGCCCAAGTTTGAGAGGCTGTTCAAGCTCGCCAAAAGCGGATTCATATCCCCCGGTATAACGTTCACCTCCTTCATGGCCCTCTCCCTCAGCGCGGTAACAAAGTTCTCAGCGTGAGTGGGTGGCTTCCATTCGGGATTCGTGAGAGTGAAGTGTACGAGGGATAATTCAGTTTTACCATCTTCGGCTTGGGTGAATTGATCCGACACCGGTACTTGAAGTCTTTGGGGCTGTTCGGTGCCATAGGCATTGTCCAAGCCAGAGTTGCGATCGTCCACAGGACTTTGAACCATTGTTTGCCACATCGGATTACCGTGACGTCGTACATCCATCTGAGCGAAGCTACAGACATCGCCGACGCCCGTAACCTCGATCGTGAAGTTACGATAAAAATCAACAATGTCAATGGCGCGTTGTCTCATGTGGAAGCACAAGATGAACGGAGTTAGAAGAGGCGAGATAAGCTCTTCCAAAAGATGAACGGCTCTGTACTGAAAAAGTTGTGCCATCTGGGCGCGAGTTGATTGCGTATGTGCGTGACCCTTCCAACTGTCCGGACGATAGTGCGTGTGAGCGAGAACCGCAGTGAGAAGTGTTTCCGGACACCAAACTAAATTTTCGTCGGGTATAAAGGCTCGCGCACCCGCTACTATGGCACCGAGTATCGTTATCGTTGTCAATACGTGCTCGACCGTCAACACATCCTCGTCGTATATCGTTAGTATCAACAGTACCACCAATATGCTACCGGCTACGAAGGCGATGTTTTTCGCGATAACAGTCATTGTGGGAGACGTAAATATACTCATGTACTTTGATGCCGGACGGTAGGCGCGATTTAGACGCGCGTTTAGCTCGTGATCAAGCTCGTTGAAGTGTCGAAGGTAAAGCCGACCGTAGAGGGACCATGTCCTTGAACCCAAACTTCCGGGCTCGCGTTTGATTATCTGATAACAATTATTGTTCGTACATCAGGTCATGGATATTCAATTATTCGCCGAAATTCACAAGTGGCTTTGTTATTGAACTTACCTCGCCGTAATTGAAAAATGAGTATAAGATTTGCCACAATAATATCAATGGACAAAGTATAAAATTAGCTATCCCAACCCACAATATGTGCTTGGACAGCGATCGCGCTAGTTCATGTCGCCTGCTCATTTTTTTGTAGTCCTCCTTCAAATGCCAATTGTTCTCAAAAGGCGACCATGGACCCCCTGCGGATTATGCCAACTTTGTTATTAGTTTTAACGGGGAACCAGTCATAATATCCTAACGCTCAATACCCTGCGACAAAATCTTCACGACAATTCGGCCTTTTTAGAAATATCCTGCACTAAAATATCCTGAGACATCTGAAAAATCGCGATAAAATATCCAATGTACAATCGACAATCCAATGTACTCGCATTAAATCGAAAAAAACCTTCAATTAATAAGGTGTGTCAAATAAATTAATTAGTGATTTTACTAGGTTGTTGATTGGCCATGGACAATTGATGCGCGTTTCATTTATGTGAGTTAGATTCGATGTGAGGTGGATTATCGATCGTTCGAAAACATCCCGCGTTAAATGGTAGTCTCGTTAAGCTTTTCCTAAAATCCAGTGTTCTC
Organism: Tromatobia lineatoria; assembly: GCA_949699805.1. NCBI lineage: Eukaryota > Metazoa > Arthropoda > Insecta > Hymenoptera > Ichneumonidae > Tromatobia > Tromatobia lineatoria. The sequence goes on along the minus strand of OX453050.1, from coordinate 2,194,886 downwards.
GAGTATTGTGTTTGTGAGTTCGTATTGGCCGATTGAGGCGTCTAGTTGTTAAGACAATTCATTGTGTTATTTGCGGGAACTTTGAATCGTTTGACTTTCATTAACTTTAGATAAATATCCAGTAAACTAAAAAATCGGTTTCGTTGCCGCTCTATTACAATTTCCCACTCAGCGATGTAACTGTTGTGTAACAACAGTGTTATGTACTGTTATGTAACAACAGTGTTATGTAACAGTGATATTGCTAAGTGGGAAATTGTAATAGAGCAGCAACGAAACCGATTTTTTGGTTTACTGCGTAGTTATTTTGTGATTTTCGTAATTTAGAGTATGTAATTTTTTCATTTTTTATTACTGCACGAGAACCTGGCCTCAAATCCTGCCACTATAATTCTTGACGGCTGCGGCTAGCTCAGCAAAAGCAGCTTGGTCCCGAAAAAATTGCAGAGTTTTTTCCACGCGAAAAACTCTTGGAGTCTTTAGCTCATGATGTGTTTTTGGGCAATTTACATTACAAAATTAGATAAAAGTAATAGATTCGATGAATATTTTGGTGCGGGTTGTTTTTGCTTTTTGGCCGATGTTTTGGACTGACTATTTTTGTTATTTTCGCGCGAGATTTTTATGTTTTTATCGGGATATTTAGTCGTAGGATGTGATTTTTCGGATGTTTTGACGTAGACCTCTTTGAACCTCCACTTTCTGGAGGACATCTCACAGGGAATATGTAATAGTCATGACATGAAATTTTTTATGCGGGGAAATCGTTAAAAAATTCTAAATCTTACGGAATAATAGAAGCTCCATGTTGTATTTCAATCCTCTCGTCATGAAGATAACTTCTCCGATAATAGGTACCTTGAGTCGCACGGGCAGAAGTGATTTGTTTATCATAGCTACCAGATAATTTTTAAATCTTAGTATTCTGTGGTATATGTCGAGCTCGGACAATTCGCGTTTGTGTATGCACATCTCTTGTTCCTTCTGAACTTCTCGTACTTTTTTCTGTACTTCGTGCCACGTGAGATTGTCGAGATCGCTGTCATCGATCTTGAGTGCTACGTTGAAAAATAATTTTATATCCCAGAACTGCGTGAGATGGTACAGAACTTTAACGGCTCGAAGAATCCAAAATATTGCAGCTATCAATATGCATATCCATGTTATTAAGCCCATCGATGCTAAGCTGTCGCTGGTCGATAATATCGCATCACTGATTGACGTTTTGTGCGAATTATTGTCTATTTCCTTATTTCTGCAAAAACATATTCATATTTGTTACACTTGTAGAATGATTATGCAAATCTCCATTGAAACTAATATACCAATTATCACCTTCACTTGCAGCTTAAACAATGTATATTTATATTGTTGCGATTTAATTGTGTTAGGATATGTTAAGGTTTTTTTAAAAGCTGGATCATGTTCTCCTATGCGCTTATGCAACGTATTTAAGTGCGTTAATAAAAGCCGCAAAAAATCTTTTTTAAACATTATAATCAATATCGTTTCTTAAAGATTTTAGACATCGTGTCATACTAGAGTAATTAACTAATCAACGGTATTTTCACGTTAATTTTTTTTCGTGAAAAAAAAACGTATCATTTTTCTTAAAATTTATAAAAATTTCTTATTCCATGCTTTTTATTGATCTATATAATATAATTCGTTGTAGGTGAAACTCACTTGAATAGCACCTCGTAGTCTACACAATGGAAGAGAAAGGTTGAAAAAGCGATGACGAAAATAAATTGGGCTAGTTCGAAAATTTCTTGAAGCATCATACAGGTAAACCCGTGCTTCTGATGGTAATGGTACATTCTCGTAAAAAACGAGTCGAGGTCCTCTACGTGGTTCCATCTCGCTTTTCCTCCTTCAGGAACCACATGAATCATAACTCCAGATTCCTGTGGTGTCTCGTCTCTATCTTCCTCCCCCATTTCGTCCTCTCCCTCGCCGTGAGGCTCGAGCTGTTGATACCTGCCATCCAGTACTGTTGTCATCTGAAAATCCAATCAGTTGGATTCACAAGAAAATTCTTGCAGACCGTTTTCCCCTTACGAATATCGCGTAAATACTTATGTTCGAGTCGGCTTTTTAATCGTACCGTAAAATTCTATTTAATTTTAAAATGTATTTTTTTATAGCAAAAATAACGCCTTTTAAAAATGCAGCTTAATCCATAACGATCTCAGTGACAAGTAAAGTTATTCAAGTCAAATTAAAATTAGATGAAAGCACATTTTCAACAAGTGTGTATCTTTATCGGAGTTGGAAATCTTTAATGCTTTTGGAAATAAAAATTATGCGAAAATTTGCTTTCAATGATGTTGGTATGATAAAAACATGCAGAGATTATAACACAATATATAAACTTTTCAATAATTGCTACAGATGTTGATAATCGATAAAACGCGATTTTTTCAATGAAAGTAAAAAAATATAATTCATAGGTTCATGGGCTATTTTTTTCAATATTCAATTGAAAGTAAGTTTTTCTCATTGCTATTCTAAAATTTACCTATGATTTTGTAGTCGTGGCAGGTTAGTATTCTCTAATGATAATAACAAAAAAATGTACTATAAACTTTATTTCTTGTAATACTAGAGGTATATAAGTCTAATTACCTCAAAACATGGTTCAGATTCTATATCACAATTATACAAAAAGAGGAAGGAGCTTGTTTGAAAAACAATCCTTTGTCTTGTAATTAATAAAAATGTTTGTAATACTCAAAATAGAATCAATCCCTCACTCATAGAAATGTGCTGTTTACACATTGTATGGTTCGTTTAATATGAATGATAATTCTACTTGCTTTTCATATTTTTTTGCTCTTTTGATTTTAGAGAAAGGATAGCAGTTTCATTGATAAACTGAATAATATATATAAATGAGTCTAACATATGAAATTATAGATTGCATGAATAATTTTCGATGGACTGCGGTCACTGATTAATTATAATAAGTTAGAGCTTTGGCTTCGGACTACCAGTTTATTGTTTATTTTAATACGTGTTTACGTTTCGGCTCTGATTGGAGTCCTCTTTAGAAGTTATTATTATTTTCATTTTTACGATTGAGACGCACAAATCGAAATAAAACATTATCTTTTATCGATTAATCTCTGTCCAAAGTGTTTGTTTTGACATTTTGGAGCAGAGACTAGACTAAAATAACATCATGATGGGATGGTAATTTAGCAAGTACCAGCTCCTCCGGTCAAAATATCTGAGTAAACAGTTTCCACGACCATTATAACAAACGCAACAAAATAATAGAGATATTTTGGCCAAAGGATCCGGCTCATAAATATAGTTAAAAGATTCAACAACGAGGCAACACAAAACTAAATAAACATTCTCTGCTCCAAAATGTCGGAACAGACATTTTTGTCAGAGATTAATATACAAAAGATAATGTTTTATTTTGGATTTGTGCAAAATTAAAATAATAATAAGTTCTAATGGGGACTCCGAACGGAGCCAAAACGTAAACATGTATTAAAAAAAACAATAAACTGGTCGTCCAAGGCCACAGCTCTAACTCATTATATAGATTGTACGGTTCAAGTAAATAGGGAAAAAGTAACAATATCCTAAATGAAAAACAAATGAAATTTTTAGCATATAAAACAGAAATACAATGATTTTCGCTCTAAATAAGAGGAATGTTTTAATGACTTATAAGATAATTAAATATATATGTGAAATTATGAATCATTCATGATGATTAAAGTTAAATGAATGATAGCATAAGATTGAATTATGGAACAATGAGAGAATATAATCAACAAATGCATTACTGAGTAAATCAACATTCTCACATCTATCACGACACCTAATGGATGAAGCTGATGACAAATGCATTGAATATTAATTGCCCAAACTCAAATCTCCAGTGCACACTTCAACAGCCAAAACTATAACATTCTGTACTCTCTTTTTTCTACATAGAATTCAAAGGCAAGTAATAATTATATAATTTGTTATGTTTTTTTTGTAAATATGTAAAACTTTTTTTAGAATTCTAGGGACTTGTGATTTTAAACCAATTTGTAACATTTTTACAGCACTAATCAGCATATGACTACATCTTTCTTTTGCTACGATGTGGCAATTGTTATACTCAAAATTACCAAATTCAAATCTTCCGTCTGCTGCATTCTTTCCCAAGCGTAAAAGGATTCTGAGGATGACAACAATAAAAACATTCAAAATAATGAACTAATAGAAAACGTAAAACATGCAAAGGACATTCAAACATGTTCAATGGCTTCTCAATGGAGCCTTACCGTTCTTGCTCTGCGGTTTGGCTCCACGCAGGTAATGACAGTGTCACGTTTCATTCTTTCATGTCATTTAGGTTTAATTAACTACCGCTCGATCGACAGTCGCACTCCAAACATCTAAAATGCAGGTGATTTGCCGAGTCAAAGCATCGACAACGCATTGCTGAATTTCCTGAGAAATAATAACAGGAGCCTGAAGGGATACAGCGTCCATGTATGTTTTCTTTTCTTTTTTATCAATTTGTATCAGAGATCTTTACTTTGAAAAAGATTGTGATATTCATGGAAAAATAATTATGTGATAAACAATGACATATGCGAGTCATGAGGCGAGACCTTAGAAAATGCAACGATAGGTGTAATAATTCAAGTACATTTCATCAATGTGACCAATGAGAAGATTCACGCGTTCGGTCACCTCTACGACAATACACGCTCATATACTTAGCAATTTTTTTTTTCAATACTCCCTTTGTGACGTGTAGACGGAAAATGCTAAACGCGACATGATGTGATGACATTAACTCAACGAGTTTCACGCGAGAAAATTTAATAAGATCCCCGAGCATTGCGCGACGGAAATAGAATCGCTCATAAACGGGTGTTAGGAAAAAGTGACACGAATGTTTGGCAATACAGCTGATCTCCATAAACAAAGCGTATACCTTCGTCAGCAGTTTTCGTTCCTTTGGCCTCCGTGACACGTATTTATCGAGACTCAACGAACATTCGGAAATCGCCACTCACATAATTAAATATCACGCGTGCTGTTATTTACTTCTTAATTTAGACATTTATTTTTATTTTATTAAAATTGCTGATGTTGCGTGCGTCTCACCATTTTCAGAGAAGCATTTTTTTTTTTTCTTTGTAATGCACCGACGTGCAGCGAAACGTGCGGCGTTCGCTAGAACTCTATCGGAAATTGCCATGACATACAAAAAGAAAGAAAAGGTAGGTAGCGACAGGTAACTGATACTCGTTCGATATTACTAATCCCTCGGTCGGTAACAAGAACTGTAAATTGACGACTGCTTTACCTACTCAATTCCAACTGGTTGGTTTGTGCAAAAAATCAACCCGTAACCAACCAAATTCCAACCATCATATAGAGTAAAGGTTGGAATTAGGTAGGATTTTGTAAGACCAACCGACTATCCTACCAATTGCTACGTCGTGCAAAGGTTGGCATTTGGTAGGAATTCGCGAAACCAATCAATTAGGTATCCAACTGTGGACTTACTTCCAACCGGTTGGAAGCTGGTTGGTTTATTTTTTGCACAAAACATATCCTACCGAAATTCGATTTGATATCGACCGCTTTTACAATCCTACCGAAATCCTACCAAGATCCAACCGACTTCATTCTGTAAACATTTGTAGAATTTTTCTACAGGAACACTGTCGTTCCCGACGACGGTTTGATAACTGTTGGATGACGCCCAAATAGACATTTGGCAGCACAGTGACGGCACAAAATGGCGGAACTAGTTACCCGGCGTGCTGTCAGAAAGCTGTTATGTGCGACCGCATTATGGATGTATGATAGGTACAGTGCCGCCAAAAGTCAGTTTCAGAGACAATTTCGATCACTTCCCGATGGTATAAAAGTCGGAAAAAAATAATGCATCGAAAACGTGCTGAAAAGATTGATTTCGCATAATAATAATCCCAAAATGTTATTAACAAATTGGTGAAAAAAACAATGCTTCAACAAACAATCAGTCAACCTAACTTTTTTTTTAATAAAAATGATATGTACATTTTTTTGAATGCGTATCAATTTTTTCAGATTTTTTTCGTTATTTTGATGTTGATTGTTTTTATTCTGAAAAATGCGCAGAATATAATATATTTTTTTACTTCAGAACTTTAATCAGTCTCAACTCTGGTAATTTTTTAATGTTATCAATACATGCACAGAGATTCTGCAATTTTTTATTAAAAAAAAAGTAGCCTTTTTTGGTTAAAAAAATTATTTTTATATTTTTTAGCAAAAAAAGTAAGATTATAGGGTCGCAAAATTGTTTGAATAATTTCATTCGAAAGTTCACATGAAACTACAACTTTTATGCTGAAACAATTTTTTTTCTATGACTTCAATTTTTCAAGATATATTGACTTTAAAGAAATACCCCATTTTCCATAATATTGGATTTGAAAATCTGAAAGAAATTGGGAGAGAGTACTTTCAAATGGAACTAACATCTGTTCAATTATGGGATTAATCGAAGAGAGTTGAAAGAAGTAGCTGATTTGACGAAGAATCCCTAATATACATGTACCCCCACAGATACCTAAGTGCGTCCCACGTATACATCTGGAGTTTCATGGCGTCCGTGTTTTCATTTTCGACAAAAACCGACGACACCGGGTATCGAATCCGTGACCTATTGATACTCAAGACTAGACGCCAGTCCACTAAATCGACGCACCGGTTATTTTACATATTTTATAGAAGGGTTTGTAGCGGTTTTCAAGAATATTATTCCATCTTAAGATTTTTCCCGCAGGGATGTTTACTGTTCAAGGTTATTGCTTCATTTTACAAATTCTGCAAATCAAGCTCTACGTTCTTCGAAGCAATTTTGTCTGAAAAACTGACCCAAAAATGTTTTGACTCTTGAAAAAGCAATGCTTTCCCACTCAAAGGCCTTAACGCGTGTAATATCTCTGATGTAACGTATATTCAGAAAAAAAATTGTACTGGCGTGTGTTTTGCTAGTTGATGTAACAATTGATCGGCGTATCGATCTTCCAACGTACGCACAAACGTAATTATGACTGTTTCTTACCGGTCTAGAGTTTCTTACTCCACTGGAGGCGTGAATTGCGTAATTCCGTAAATCCGATGGCGGCAAGGCTGTGGTCATAATAACCGGACTTGAAGAAAGAGCTTCTCTCCTATGCTGACGCGGCAACGTTTCACTGAATACTGAATTTTGAGAAAACTTGAAATGCAACTCTTGAAGTTCTTCGTACCTATCTCAACAGAGGGACGACGCATTTCGGTTTGTAACGCGTACTCTCATTGGCTAGTTTACTTATTACCCTTGATAAATTTGCAGATAGCCATGGTTTTCTCAACAGAGGCTTTTACCCCCTCAGGTAGTAGCGGGGGTTCATGCCGCGCTTCACTCGCCGAATAACTCGTAACGGTATAGCCAGGTAGTATAATTCTTCTTTGCTTCATTGCAAGCTATGCTATACTGGTTTGCAAGTAGGTACATTTCTCATTTTGTCACAAGCCCCAAGAATTTCCAAAGCATATTTTCCGTTCTCGAAAATCTCGAAAATAAAAAAATAATTTCTATGAAAGAATAATTTCTGAAAATAAGAGATTTTCATGTCAGTATACTCAGAATGGTCCAAAACATCGAGAAAAGTGGTTTGTGCGAAATGTGTGTGCGTGCGTGCGTGCGCGTGCGCGCGCGCGCGCGCGCGCGCGCGCGTGTGTGTGTGTGTGTGTGTGTGTGTGTGTGTGTGTGTGTGTGTGTGTGTGTGTGTGTGTGTGTGTGTGTGTGTGTGTGTGTGTGTGTGTGTGTGTGTGTGTGCGCACACTTTTTTTTCATTTACACGATACCTATCGCAATTTTCAATGAATCTCTCTTTTAAAAAGTTCATAACTAACGGAAAGCATTGTCAGCAGCTTATTCGAGCTGTGATTGGTTGCTGGGAAAGTCCGCGAGAAACAAATTGAGTTTGGTGTCAAATTTGACATAGTAATATAGTGCGTGTGATTAGCCTAGTGCTCTTTACATTTTGTATGCAAGTGGGCTATCATAGAATACCGTTTGGGATTGTAGTTGACGCGAATCGGTTCGAAAATTTAGATTCCACAGCATTTTGAAAATTTTGAAGAAATCGTTTTCACGCTATAACTTTCGCAAAGGCACCGGACTAAAATTTTGTACAAAAATGGGCTACCCGTGAAACATTATATGTACCAAATTTTGCGAGAATCTGTCGAGTCGTTCTGATTTTATGACAATTTAATTTTTTTCAAAAATTCCTGCAAATACTCATGCAAATTCTGAGATATCCGACTGCAATCGCCGATATGATTTCACGATTATTATTCACGAGAAAAGTTTAAGTTTTCGATATAAAAAAAAGACGTTCTGCAAGAGCCATTTATCATCGAACTATCTCAATATTTACCGGCTCAGTCGACGTTCCAATAACTAAGAGTATAAGATCTGGCGATTGTCAGAAAAGTAATTATTCACGAATATATTTTTTTTACAAAAATAAAACTTTATTTGGCTTCAACAATAAATAGTACAATGCGCAGAAAACGGTTTTCAAATTTCCGACGTTAATTTTTATTCGGGAAAGATTTTCTTCATGGGAACTCGGCTGAATATATTGTTGGCGATGTTCGCAAAAACCAAACCGAAAGTTTCTTCGTACGGTGCCTGAAGTTCTTTGAAGAGGAGGTCCGAATTGTCATTCAGAAATTTATTCATTTGCGCACCTGAAAACAATAATTTTTCAATTAGCACAATTTTATTGAGTTTCAAATACAACAAATCAGATATAAACCACATACCAAGGACAGCATCTCCGTCGAAGAGATTGTCGAATCTGAGGAGAACTTTTTCTGGCGTGAACTTGATATCGTACTTCTTCACTTTGAGATAATCCTCACCGTCTTTGGTGTATTTCTCACAGTACATGGTATTTTTCGATTTCAATCCCACTAAATAACACAAATGATCAATTATTTGGTAAATACCTCACATTCAGAGAAATTCTGATAGTACAGCCAACTATAAAGTAACAACTTAGGGATTCCTTGTCAATTCAGCCACTTTTTTTTGTCAAACCTCTTTGATTAGTCTCATAATATCGATAACATAAAAAAATAGTTAAAATGGGACCGATCAAAATTCCGAAGTAAAATAAATAATGTATTCAAAGTAGAAAAAAAATTTGTCGAGGAAAAAAAAGTTAACAACTTTTATCTGAAATTTGTAGTTTATGCGGTGTGAAATAAATAAAATAGTTAGTCCATTATAGACTTCTGAAAAATGTTATCCGGACTTCATTTTTTTTACTTAGTAGAAATTATTTTTTAGCTCCGAAACTCTGATCGGTCCCACTCTGGCAATTTTTTTATGATATCGATAAACAGGCTCAAAGATTCTGTAATAATTGTTCAGTGAAAAAAACGTGGCCTTTTTGGTTAAAAAAATTATCTTTACATTTTCAAGCGAAAAAGTAATATTATCGGGTCGTGAAATTATCTGAAAAATTTCATTGAAAAGTTCACATGAAACTACAACTTTTATGTTCAGACAATTTTTTTCTATGACTAAAATTTTTCAAGATATATTGACTTTGAAGAAATACCCTATTTTTCGAAACATTGGATTTAAAAATCTGGAAAAATTAGGAGAGAATACTTTCAACCGGTACTCAATTGTGTCCAATTATGGGACTTGTCAAAGAGGTTTGAAAAAAAAGTGGCTGCATCGTTGAAGAATTCCTCAACTATTAATTTTTAGTCAACACAACGGTTACGATTCCTACACAAATAGTTATAGTAACTATTCGTTAGTTGTGGCAACATATAAAAATTACTTGTACGCATAAAAAATATATAATTATCACTTTATAGTTACTAATAGCATAGTTTTCTATCAGTGCAGAATACATCAGATTCAATTTACTATTTTTTCAATTGAGTTGCTCCGGCTTTCGAAAAACTTACACAAAGTGATGTTGGAAAATCCGTGACCTCTGATTGGCAGGAGCAGAATTTTCCCTTGAAGCGTGTAATCACCGACAAAATCGACTTGAGGATTATAAGTTTTGGATCGCACTATGAGCTTGTCGAAGTCGATACTGAAACAGATTAATAAATAAACAACAACAATAATTACAAGTTACTTGAAATAGACTCATTTGGGAATAGGTCATTTTACAGTTTAATACTAACTTGTAATCGGTAGCCTTGAGGCCTCTTGTCAGTCCGTGAAGTTTGATATTTTTGTAAGTCTGCTTCAACGAGACGGAACCACCGGTTTCTCCGATTGACACACTGTCAACAGCCAGTGGTTCAACCGGCAATATTTTGAAGATCTTGAGACCTAAAATTTGTAATTCTTGGGATAACAGAAGTTCTTGCGTTCTTTTGCCGGTTGAATATTCGTTGATTATATAACGTTTGCATATTATAAAAAAAAATTTCATGCTACGATTTTCATTCTCCACTCCAGTGACAATTCATAATTACAGATATACAAAGGGTCACTAATTATTGAGTAGATTTTGTACCTTCCTTTTCCGATTTAGCTATAATTTATTTAATGTTAAATATACCTTCAGTAGCGGTCGCTTGAATTTTTTTAGATTTTTTCTTGGGTATCCTACAAGTTTCCTGTAGTTATCGAAATATTGCAATTTCAGAAGCAGCATTTCAATATAGAATTTATAGTTGAACGACAAATGTAAGTTCACGACGTTTTCCTAGGTAAAAAAATTCTCTGCTTTTCGAAAAAAATACTGTTATTTGCATCCGAATTTGTTAAGACATTAAAAATTAACAAATTGGTTGAAAAAAAAACAGTTTTTTAAGGGCCTTCCGCCACTTTAGTTACAATTCTATTTTTATTTGGAAAAACTAAGAATTATTTACGTAGCATATGTAAATTTAAGAGTGGGATCCGAACGCAGCTTATCAACTTATTTTAGGCTGAAGAAAAAGTATATTTAACGAAATGTTGTTTTATACTGCAGTTCAATGCAGTATGAAACAAAGCTTGTTTATACTCTTGAAGCTTGAATGCAGCTTCAAGAGTATAGACAAATAATCATACGAAACTATTTTAAAAAAACTGTATCCCATTCAGATCTCATATCATATACATATGTCATGTGAACAATTCTCAGTTTGCCAAATTGAAAATAGAATTATAAATAAGTGGCGAAACGCCCTCAAAAAACAATTTTAAAAATTAATTTGTCGCTTTTCGCAGCTTTAACAAATTCACAAAAAGAGCGACAATATTTTTGTCGAAAAGCTGAGATTTTTAAAAACAGGAATACGTCTTACATTTTTCACGATCCATTAATTCTGTATTGAAGTGATTTTTCCAAAATCGCAATAATTCGACACCTTCACGAAAACTGTAGGGCATTCGAGTAAAAATTTTAAAAAATTCAAGCGACCTCTACTTAAAGTATACTTAACATTCAAAAAGTTGCAGCCAAATACGAGAGGAGAGGTACGAACTCTTGTCAATAATTGGTGGAATCACCCATAAGTATTTCTCATATTAATATCGATAAAAATATTATACCGAACAGCTCGATTTTTTTAAAGGTGATTCTTAAAATTATTAATATATATACCTGGAGCTAAGGAAACAATTGCCTCGTTTGCTGCTGCCGATATGCACGCCGAATAGTTTGGTGTTCCTCGTTTGCATGTCTTGAAGCTGCTGGCTGCAATAAAAAGTATATCATTTAGTAGAGACAAGCACTAACCGACAAGCTGGAATATGTCTACTTTAGATTGACAACAAATTGTAGATATGTCATATGTAGTAATTGTGTATGTCATTTATCATGCATGAGCGAATTCTTGGTGTTGTAACTGTGCCTATTTGAATTACTAGTGTCACCGAAAGCTATGACTTATGATCGATCGTCGCAAGAAAATCCGCACAATTGAGCAATGCAACCGGTTGCACTTAAGACCTCTTCATTAACGTCGTCCGCTCGAGGAACACATACCTCACAATAAACTTTCTCTTGGATTGCCCTCCACACAAAATCTCATATTATCATACGCGTTTTTTTTTTTTTTTCGCGTATGATAATATGAGATAGTCTAAATATTTGAGTTTATTCACACCAATTCAGATAAACAAATCAAAAAAATTTTCACATAAAAAACTGACAACATAAACATTTTCTAGAATTTTATGTCCTTGTGATGATATATATGCCCATAGAAAATCTACTTTTTTTCAAAAGGATCTGGACAACCGTTTGTCGTAAAATATTCTGTCAAGAAAACAAAATTCATTTGGTTTCTTGGATATTAGTAAAAAATAAATAAATAAATTTACTTTGTTTTTTAAGAAGCGATATTAGACATTTTTTTGACATCTTTTGACAATTCCGCATCTAATTTTCTGCAAAAGGATCTGATAGGGAATAGATCAGAAATTTTTTGATTAATATTAATTTTTTAATTCTTTATTATAGCGAAGTTTAGGTACAAAACCATATACTTTTTTTAAAAATTCCTTTTTCAAAATACGCCATCGAAAGCATAAGCCTCGGTTGACAGAAAAATTGTAAAATTGTAAATTGTAATTTGTCAACAAACTCGCGCAGCTGAATTGTTATGAATCTCCTGATTCGTATTTTAAAAAAAATCAATACGGTTTTATCAACTTATGTAATTCCACAATTCTAATTTCGCCTATCTACTCAAAGTAATTATTATTGTGTGCATTGAACATCCAACTGGAGTATAACGCAAAATAATGCAACGAGCTATCAAATGACTTATTGAATAATTTAACGGACGCACTTTAATTTATAGACGGCCCTTATAATATAAATGAAAAATTGGAAGAGTATAAAAAATATCGTTCCAACTTTTATAGAGTAATTAACTTTTTCTTTATTCCCCTTTTGAGAAACGCTTTTGAGATGCGATGATTTGACTAAATGCTTTTGAAAAAATCAAATTTCAAGTACATAATTCATAATTCTGTTATTGGGTCCAACTCACGTAATTCGACCGATTTTGCCTCTATGGTCGCAGCTACGAGTAGCAATCCTATGAAAATGGAGTACTGCATGTTTTTCTTTTTATTTTGAGTGCTTTTTTAATATAAGAATCTATAAATGCAGAGCTCTATCACTGACACAGTTAACTCAAAATCGTAAAATTAAATCATGAAGAGTGAGAAATAAGTTAGCGCTGCTCTTGGACCTTTCTTAAGGACCCTCACGTGCAGACTGACTGCATACGGCGAATATTCCACACTATTTAAACTTGTGCCGCCCCACCATTAGCTTCCTACAAGAGCAGGACAAATGTGAGCCGTCGTGGACTGCACCATCAACCGAAGGTTCAATGTCATGGAATCTACCTTTTTTATCTCCAAAACCTCGTCTTTGATAATTCATCTCATCTATGTATGTCATTAAAATATATAATGACAATGTGAGGCGTTATCCACCAACTTGGTGAGTTTTTTTACCCTCTCGAATCTGTTACATGATTGGCCATACAATAGTACCATTTAAAGACGCTCTCTTCGAATTTATTTAATTGTTTTCCTTGTTGCAGAAATTAGTTTTCAAACCCGTCTATTATATGGGAGATTGAAATCGAACAAAAAATTTAATGCAATATGTAATTAGACCAAAACGACTAATTACAGAAAAAGAAAAGGATGCAAAGAAGAACCTTGCACATTGCTTCCTCATTATTTTTCGCTTTTTACAAAGCTATCTCTAAGAGGAAGTATGTTAATTAAATTTTATTTCCGCATAGAGGAAGCTTTGTAAATAGAGACAAATAGTGAACCAGGAATGTGCAAGGTTCAACTTTGCATCCTTGTTTTAATTAGGTGAATAAACGTGCTGTTAATTCGCTTTTTATATTTCGTTATTCCGTTATTTCGTTATTAGTAGAGCGTTTCTGAAGGTAAATGTAATGACATATATTTTTTTATTTAATTCAATATTCCATAAAATAAAAAATTTCATACCGTTCGTCACTAAATTATACATATATAATGACTTAATATTGTTTCACTTACATACAAAATTTAATATCTCTAGATATGCAAAAGTAAAAATAGAGCGATACTATCAATTTTTTGAAAAATTCAAAATTCTATAAAATCCGAACTGCTTTACCGATTTCGTCGCAATTCAATACCAGCCAACATTGAACGTGTCTTCAATTATGAAAAATTATTTAGTTGAATCGTCGAACTTTTACTAAAGTTGGAGCGACCACGCCTTTTTTTTAAATTAAATATTACAAAAAATAAAAATGGATGCATATATTTAGTCAAAAATCGCAACATTCAAAGTGGGACAACTGCTTTACTTGCTTGCCAAGCTTAAGGATGTATGATACGTATAGTTCCGCCAAAAGTGAGTTTCAGAGACAATTTCGATCACTTGCCGATGGGATAAAAAACGGAAAAAAATAATGCATATAAAACGTGCTGAAAAGATTGATTTCGCATAACAATAATCCGAAAATTTTATTAAGAAATTCCTGAAAATAACATTTGTTAAAAAAACAATCTGTCAACCTAACTTTTTTTCTAATGCAAATGATATGTTAATTTATTTGAATGTATATGAATTTTTTCAGATTTTTCTCTTTATTTTGATTTTCAATTTTTTTATTTTCAAAAAGTGCGCGAAATAACGAATTTGGGATAAGCGTTCGGCACAAAACCATCTACTACACTTAAGATTTTTTTGAAAAACGCATATCCAAAATTTGTTATATTCTGCGCATTAAAAAAAAAAATAAAAAATAAAAAATAAATAAAAAAATCTGAAAAAGTTCATACGCATTAAAAAAAATTAACATATCATCTTTATTAAAAAAAAGTTAGGTTGACTGTTAATCTGTTAAAAAGTTGTTTTATTTCACCAGTTCGTTAATAACTTTTTGGCATTATTATTATGCCTTATCTTTTCAGCACGTTTTATATGCATTATTTTTTTCCGATTTTTATCCCACCGGGAAGTGATCGAAATTGTCTCTGAAACTCACTTTTGGCGGGACTGTACCTATAATACATCCTTGAGCCCTATTCTTAACCGGTCACTGAGTAAGAGGTGATTGAATTTTCGAAGCCCTGCACACACACACAAACATACATCTGAACGTTTTTTCTAAACCACTTTTCTCGACGTTTTGGAACATTCTAAGTATATTGACATGAAAATGATTATTTATTTATTTTCATGAAAAAAAACATCTTCATCTTCGCTTCCTCTATGAGGAAGCGAAGATGAAAATTGTTATTTCTTGCCATTATACTTGAGTATATATAAAAACTGGCCTCGTGGGAACAGCGATTCTTCTAAAATATTTTGTTATTCAGGAAAAAGAAAGAAGCACTCATATGCATCTTAATGCTTTTCTGTGCAGTTTCTGTTTTTTAAAGTAGTTTTTATGAAACTTTTCGTTCAATAGTTCTGTAACTTCTTATATGTAACATGCAACCTTTTTACATATACAAAACACCGAACAAAAAAATTGTTATCAGTTTCCTTCGACATTTTTCTTTTATTCATCAATAATTTTTTAATATTATTATCATTATAATTGAAAATAAACGCGGTCTGTATCGTCAATAACGCTAATGCTCTTTACATTTTTTTTCTTCTCAAGAGTGAAAGAAGAAATAAAAATCCATTTTAATAATGGTCCATTAAGAATCCTAGAAAGCGACAACCTTCCCTTGTTTGACCGCGAGGTCGGTATGTGTGCGAATCGATAATTAACAAGGTCGGCAAATTCCATGTTGATGCCCCCACTGTCGATGTCCTTAGATATGTTTGTCGTCCTCTGACGCGTTTTGCGCTGCGATATATATTCATAAGTGTAAACACTCATCTACATTAGTCATGCACCTCTTAATTAACGGTTACATAATCCATCTTAAATAATCGAAGATTTATTGTCGCTTATTTTTTAAATTATAAACCGCAACCAAAACGGTGATGCTATCGATTGATGGAAGTAGATATTGATCCATCAATTTTTTTATATTTTCATTCATGAAATTTATCATCAATATATATGGTACATTCAATTCAAACATCATTTGTTAAATACCATCTTCAGACACATCGAGATCCATTGATATTTAAGAAAGTTATCCTGAATGAAAAAATAAAAAATTAAATTGCGACACGAAAAAAAAGGAAAAATGTGGAAAAAATAGTAAATATTGAGATAACATTATCGCATGGCGCTCAAAAATCATATTTTGAATCATAGAATCATGGGAATTTTTTCGGATGTTTAAAAACGGCGTTTTCGAAATTGATTTTTTCGAGGATTTAAAAATGTTACTGGTGGTAAAAAAATGTGAAAAAAAATTCGAAGCCTTCATGGGTCGGTAATAACATTATATTAAAAAATGAACAAAATCGGTAAGGATGCGGGTCGTGGCCTACTGATTTGACGTGGAATGCCCCATATGTATATGAATATCAATTCACTCATGGATGAACTTACTGAAATACATATTTCACCAAATTGCATTGAAATAATAATTTGAACTCTTGTATTTGTGGAAAAGTTTTGCTCTCAAAGGGCAAAAACCGTGAATAACCTTTTGGCTTACTGTCAAAATGTACCTGCATTAATTTTGTGAATCTACTTTGATACTACTTTATTCATAGACACTTATGAATAAAGTAGTATAAATAGTGAATATTGAGATAACATTATCGCATCGCGCTTAAAAATCATATTTTAAATCATAGAATCATGGGAATTTTTTCGGATTTTAAAAAACGGCGTTTTCGAAATTGGTTTTTTCGAGGATTTAAAAATGTTACTGGTGGTAAAAAAATCTAACAAAAAATCCGAGGCCTTTATAGGTCGGTAATAACATCATATTAAAAAATGAACAAAATCGGTGAGAATGCAGGTCGTGGCCTGCGGATTTGACGTGGAATGCCCCATATGTATATGAATATCAATTCACTCATGGATGAACTTACTGAAATACATATTTCACAAAATTGCATTGAAATAATAATTTAAACGCTTGTATTTGTGGAAAAGTTTTGCTCTCAAAGGGCAAAAACCGTGAATAACCTTTTGGCTTACTGTCAAAGTGTACCTGCATTAATTTTGTGAATCTACTTTGATACTACTTTATTCATAGACACTTATGAAGAACGCCTTCAAAATCCCTCCGCTCACACAAGGTAGCAAGGTGTCTGACGAATGCGTGTTAACGCCACTGATGAATATTCATTACCCCATAGATATAGTATTGTACTACGATTGCTGCAAAGCCACAGGACTCGAAGGCTGTATAATAAGATATATATACATATATATATATATAATGAGATTTGCTATTTTATAATTTACTATAAACCTCCAGACCATAGCCTCGATTAATAAATCTCAATACTGAATTTTGCGATATCCATGGCTATGACAGTTACAGAAATATCGCAATCTTTATTATTTTGCATTTCTTTTGGATAAGTCAGAAAAAAACATTTCTCGCGTTGGCTGAAAGAATTTAGAGGATGAAATTTGTAGGATTAATTTGACGTCTTCGCTGTCCTTGATATATCGCAAATATCGTGTCAACAGATGTGTTTATAGAGGTGAATCATAATAACCACTATTGTAGATGTGAGGAAAAACTATAAGTCTGGAGAAACTACTAGAAATTTCCTGATGCATCGAGTGGTGTAAAACAACACTTAAAATAAACGCAGCGAATTATGATAGGAACTTGAATTATAATAAGTTCGTGGTATATTGCACTATGTGACCTTAAATTAATATGGATCAACTTGCATTAGCTTATAATTGAATATCAAGAGACGCGGTAGAGTCGCGACGCCAAGTATTGAAAAGAAAAAAAAATTTCATGTTGAATATATTTTTATCGTGCATTTTAAAAAAATGTGGGTAAAATTACTATACACTGTAGGAAGCTCGCTTAGAGAAAGACGTATAGAAAATTTACTACACGTCTATAACGTAAAATTAATATACCATTCTTCTAAATGCGTTACAAAAATCGTATTAATTGTTTTCAGTCTGCTAAATTCGTCACAGAAGACGTATTAATTAATGCACAGTATACAAAATACGGACAGTCGGTCGTAACGACCGTAAAAACGACTGCCCTAAAAATGTCATGCGGTCGTTTTTTTCGATTTACCATGACAAACCGAAAAAACAACCGAATAACATTTTTAGGGTGGTTGTTTTTGCGGTCGTTACGACTGATTTCCGGTTTATTTTTTGCAAAAAACCACCCGGTTCTTTAAAGGTGGTTTTTATGGCAAATCAGCTGGAAATGACAGCCGTCAAGATTGCTAAGGACAGAAACGAGCGTAGAAAATTGACTACACGATTGTAACGTAAGATTGATGTACAATTCACCTAAATTCGTTATAAAAGTTGATGCACAGTCTACATTTTATAATAAAGTAATGTTTTCAATATAAGTCAAATTTTATTTTACCACGCGTAAATTGAATTTTCATTTTATTTCGTACATTAAATTGAATTTCATACGAGTGTAAAAATACATTATACAGATTTAATATAAATTACTATACAGTATATGAATTTTCTGAATATTTTTTACAGTGTGACTCTTTCTTACAGTTCTGGCTTTCACAAGCTTTCTAAGATTTTTCATATCGACGGCTTATTTGCGAATCTATGAATAGACTGAATGCTGCTACCGCATCCAATTTTTAAGGTATTCTCTACTTCGCGTACTTATTATTAGATTGGTATGTACTGTACGAGCCTCCTTAGAATTATATTTAACAAAGTTCAATGCTCTCTATTAGTCAGTGCTTTAGGCTATTTAATCCACTGTTGGACCAAATGTCACGTATCACAATTGCCCTTGGGTACGTATGTCATAAAATCTAATTCGGCAGTACTTGGTCGAACGACTGAGATTAGAAACAGTGATAAGATACCGAATTTCTCAGGGAGAAGAAAAGCCGGTTTAAGTACCGTTAATGGCATTTTCATCAGAGGAAAAAGGAAGGGGCATTGATTGTCACCTTGAATGCAACCATTGAACAGCTTCGACTCGTCACGTACAACCCGAAGAGCGATTAACAACTTCATTTCGATTTGACAAAGTGTCATCACCGGAAGAACTCGCGGCTAATGATGTGAAATGGCTTCAAGATATAAAATCGATAATTACGGCGATAGTGGTGAATGTATGACCCACTTGAATATTTTTCTTGCTGTAAGCACCAGGTGGTCACAAACGCCATTAAGAATTATGGTTTATATTCTTATCTTTACGCCGACGATTAATTGGATATCTTGAAGAAAAAAGAATTTTCATTCGTTTGGCCGACCAAAAGTCGAATCTGGGAATTCTGCAATCAGAAACGAACAAGAAACACTTTTATCAAAATTACAACAAAAATGTTTTATTACAATGAGAAAATAATTTAATAAAAATGTTTGAAACGGCTCTTTTTAGGGGAAATATACGACTTGAGGTGGATGGTGAAGATCAAAATTCGGTATCTCGAAGAAAACAAAACTATTACTTAGATCAGATGAATTAATAAATCCGACACTTTTTTTAGCGAAGCTTTTTCCCCGCTACTTTAAAAATAATTTAGACCACTCGGCTATTCAGACTTTTGCAAACATACGTTTCGATTGTCTGGTTGAAGTATAAGAAAAGTTTCAACATGTTATAGTTACTTACATTTGCATATCCCTCATGTTTATTATATATATATGATTGATAAGATAACTATTTATCTGTGAAATAAATACGTTTTCAGAATTAAGTAAACATTAATTACTAAAAACAACTGTATGGCATTGAACAGTAAAATCGGTTTCACTGTACGCTAAGCTTCGCTTCGACAGACATGTTCGTATTTTGACCTAACAGTGATTGACGAACAAGATAACTCTGTTGACCCTAAAGTTATAGGAGATGTAAGTAAAACAAATATGCAGACACAAAAAATTAGAACGTCGTGTTGATCGACAAAACCTGATAACCTTGCACGTGAAACATCGAAGCGAATCCGTGATAAACTTGTGGGCCCTTTTGTGACCTTCACGAAGAAACGAGAGAGAGAGAGATGCTCTGCCTGTCGAACTGTCTTATTTGGGCGTCACGAATGAATCTTATGTCATTATATAAAACACCTTCATGTTCGATACAGGTTCGCCTTCAATGTGAACTCATGAACGGTCAAATCAACAGACGCGGTAGCGTCTCGACGCCAAGTATTAAAAGAAAATTTTTAATGCCTTACGAGACTCCTCACGACCAAGACGCTAGCGCTGTTATGTATTCCTGCCTGAACTATCAAGGTCGCCCCTTTAATTTCGTTCCTCAATGGTATTTGCGTTAAATAACTCGTATAAACTTTGCTGACCGCAAAAACGATCGAGTACAAGGCTGTCGTTAAACTTTGTAACTACTTGCATTTAAACTAGTACATGTACATCACAGTGGCCCAAAAAAAAATTTTTTTTTTCGACTTTGCACTCCTTAAAGCCATCGTATATATCATTCCATTGATAACGGTGAAAGGAAAACATCGTGCGATTTTTTTTAGATGTCGCGCAATGGGTTTTAGTATTTCCCATTTGATTAATACGTAAGCAGTCGTTGTCTCGAGTTTCCAGGGGCTTGCCAATTTTCGTACAAAATAGGAGGGTATAAAAATAGTGACATCAAATAGCTTTTTCAATTCTTTTGAATTCGGCGTATCATAGAGCATTTACTACCACATACTCTCAAAGATATTCAACTTTGACTACAATAAATGCGTATAATTTGCATTTTTTTTGCGAATAACTCGGGCACAGTGGATCTTACGACCATAATTATTACCATCAAACTTGAAGAGAATACGTTCACCTCCGAAACTACATAAGAATCATTCTCGTAAGATCAAACTTGATGGAATTATGATTTATTAAAGTTTAATTTCAAATTATAACTCGTAGCGAAGTGATTATTTTTCGCCATAGAATACGTTTTTGGTTACTTTTTTAAACAAATTAGTTGCATATACCTATAATAGTCAATTGATTAATCAGGTATTTGAACTTTAATCAGGTTTTAACGACAAGCATCATTTTTAAGTTTTGTTCAAGTTTATATAGGAACCTTATCCATTTAAAAAGTACCTAATTAACCAATTAACTATAACATATATATGCAACTAATTTGTTTTATAATTTTTCGGGCCACTCTAATGTACATTTTAGCGTTGCATATATATTTACGAATCGAAACCCCGAATATTCGAATTTCCTTTCATTATTCGCAGGGCTGAAAATACTATACAAATGTGCACAATAGCCTTACACTGAGAGGAAAGCATATCGTTCATTAAACGATTTCACATGATAAAAAGACGAACTACTGGAAACTTTCATGGAGTCGGAACAGAATCCTATATCAACCTTCCTCATATTAAAATTGGTGATGATTATATTCTGATTGACAATCTGCCTCGGAAAATAGTAAATAGGTCGTCCCTGTTTCGTGGCACAAGGTTGTATCGTCACCACAAGTCATTTTACCTTACGCGATGGATACTAATTTCATAACATGATGTTCAAGTGCTCAGAGTTTATTGCGAGACAAAAAACCCAATCCGCATAGCGAACAGTACAACAATATTACTTGAAGAGCATTTTACTGAATTTCGATTCTAAAAATTGCGGATAAGAAATTATTGTTCACTATTTGTGAATAGTAATGGATTGTTGTATGTTTTGTACCATCATCACGCATTTTTGCCAAAAAATACGCATTCTCGTGGAGTAGAACTCGTAGAAAATTTGCAAGGCTTCCGTCAAATTCCGAAGGTAACCGCGCGACCATTCAAACCGCAATCCTTCTTTACAATGTACCACGGAGTATAGTTAATCATTTTTTTATCTCGGTGACGCAATGTGGCATCTTGACCACAAGAACTATAAAATCCATCTTTCTTTAAGTTGCTGTCGAAACATACATGATTTTCTGATGTGATATTTTATTATGCACGTCTTCGACGTTTATTTAAAAAAGCATATCTCGAATCTTATATCGAACACATCTTGATTACTCTAATAGCGCTGTCTTCAGATTTATTTCTGGATAATATGAATAATTATTTGTTTTTAAAAAGAATTTATATAAAGCAAATATTAAAAAATTGTGAGTAATCAATGTAATAACCACCTAACCATGTATTATGTGATACTTAATGACTTATTGGATAACTCAAGCACAAACATGCGTGTAACTTATGTATCAGTGTCAGAGTAACCAATTACTGTTAGGTATATTTTTAGTCTAAAATTAAAAGAAAAAATTTACGTCAATTTATTTGTTACTAACCACTCTTATGCTTGAAGTTAGTATGCAAATTTAATTATTGAACCATAGGTAGTCAGTAATTTAAAGAGGTAGTGAAGTTATTTTGAAAGTCAAATGAGTCAATCGTTCAAAAAATAAATAAATCCTCATCGTTTATTGAATAAGTCGGATCTCGACACATATATAAAGGGTAACTTCAATACTCTAATATTAATAAATCAATATAGGATTAGTAGTAATCAATTTGATGTTTTTCGTCTGCCATCATCACGCCCTTTTGATACCTTAGAGCGAGACTGTTGGAAACCTGACAGGGTTTCTTCAAAATTCCAAGATCAACCGCGTGACCCGTCAAACCGCAACTTTGAGAGCGCCTCTTTTTCCTGTTATAATTGGTATTGACGATGCTCTTGTCCTGTTTGACAATGTGCTTCGGAAAATAGTGAATACGTTTTCTCTGCTTGGTAGCAGATGGCGGCATCGTCACTACGAAGTCGTCCCGATGAATTTTGCCCACGGCTTCGGGAAAGAGCCTGTCGTTCAGCACGTACTGCTGTATCGATCCCGAAGACCTCGATGAAGTTACAAACGTTTGGGTAGAGCCATGAGTCTCGAAATAATTATCATTCCGAAATTCGTTCAACTCTCTGACTTTATCTTCGTTATCGCCTATTGTTGGAGCAATTCGATCCTTCGTGTCTCGAGATAATTTCCAGCCGGTCTCGCAACTAAGAGCTTTCGGACATTCTCTTACTTCGCAATCGCCTTTCGCCCTGTTAATTTTTCTTCGTGATTCAACATTTTCACAATCGTCTTGAACGCAACAGCGACTATGCGCGGAAATTGTTCGTACGATTCTTTTGGGAGAATTTTTGATACATGATCGCTGTTTTCTTAGTTGATTGTCGTTTAGACACTCGGCCGAACGTATAGTCTTTCGCAATGAAGAACTCGGTTTTCGAGTTACGTTATCCCTTCTTTTATCGTTAACTCTTATTACGTTGATGCCGGCGCTATTTGATCGAAATGAAGGTGCGTTCATCCTGCCAATATGCGCTTCGGCATTATCGTCATCGCTGATTGGCCGTCGTTCTCCAACTCGAGGATGAGTTTCGTAATCTGCACGTGTATCGCTCCTGGATCTAATTTTCGCTGCATGTGCGTTTTCGCAGACATTTCTTCCTCCGCGACATCTTACGTCTACTGGTGATTCGGCTCTGCCCGAATCTCGAGTCAATCGTACGGATGGCCTCAATGACGAGCTCGTCGAGAATTCGGAACAGCTGCCATTCGGGTTTTTCTGACATTTTTTCCGTACTCGTCGGAGAAACTCCGAAGTCGGGGAGTAGGTAATTCTTTCGACTCTTCTTAATGTCTCACCGTTGCGCAGAGGAAGCCCGGATTCCTGAGGAATGGCAGTTTCCACGATTGGCATGGAAATCTCAACATCAAAGTTGCTTCTGCAGTAATCACAAGGAAAAGATGGATAATCTGTAATTTTTTTTGTGCAGAGATTTGACCTGCTGGTCTTCGAATAGCAGTAGCATTCTTTCACAGCTTTTCTCTGCTCTAATTTGCTCTCTGAATGACCTTTGGACGGTATAACTATCCTACCACTGGCAACTCTGTCCGCAAAGCGTCGAACTTGGGTTTCATATTCAGAATGAAAATATTCAGGGCATAAAGCGCCTCCAACTTGGCCAGAATAGTTTCTCATTCTCCAATATTCAGGATTCTTCGTTGAGGGAAAATTGTCGGACAATCTGTGAAAGTCCAAGGGTCTGTGATAGCCCTATAAGGAAATTGGTGCTCGTTGCATTGATGAACTTACGAACTCTGCGAACGCAACAGAGAAAGTTCATCGTTGACTCTTTTGCTTGCTTCTCGAAGACGATTCATCATTGTGTGACTTTTTCTACGCAAATCATTGATCCTTATGTGAAATTGCTGTTCCATAAGTCTACAAAACACAAATTATCGTCTACAATGAGAGTAAAACCAATAGATATATTGGAAATTCAATTACAAGAAGCACGAAATTTTTATAAATACAAAATATTAGTTTGAGAGAAATACTACAAATACTTCTATTAACGATAAGTATAAGGTTAGTCATTTAATAACCTTTATTCCTTCTCTCATCGATTAGTTCAATCCACGAAGACACGATGCATTCTATTTTAGCAGTCATTTCTTTCACTATTTGTACTTGTTTGCACCTTGAAGAACATTATTTTTCTTCATAAATGGAGAAAAACGAATAAAGGTGACATTGTGTCGAACTAATGGCAGCTGATTTTCGTATTCGCGTCATGGTAACCAGACGTAAACATCAACAGAGTGGGGCAATGGTTACCATGGAAACACAAGGTAGCGATACTAACAAGCATGAGAAGAACGAGTGCGAGCATTTTCATAATTCGGACGAAAAACGCTTCATGAGCATACGCATCCATATTTAATATGGATGCGTATGAAAAGTATATGAAAAATATATATATCGAACGTTCGAATGTTGTCGACAATGTTTTATATGATTGGACCAATTTCAAAAAGTACTTGAAATTTTATTCAGATTTTGTTTTGTTTTTCTTTTTTTTTTTTCTACGAATTTTCAAAGCTAACACCATTGGCCCAAATAAAAAAATCTGGACAAATTCTCATACATTCTGCACGAATTAACAACATTTTTGAGCCTAGAACCTGAATGAACAGAGATTCACTAGGATATAAAAAAAAAATTCTTTAAAAACATATCTAAATTTTTTCGATTGTTTACAGGATATTTTTATTTATAAAATTGGACTTCCCAGAATTGTATAAGATTTTCCCAATTTGGCCCTCCCTAAAAAAATCATCCGATATCAGTACAGACTCTTTATAAAAAGATATGTTCGTCAAAATATATACACATCTATGCTTTTTTGTAACCACTGTTACCGCTAGGATCGCGCCCAAGCAAAAAATATCTTCCATTGCTACTGTCGTCTGCGTGGTTTTCCAAATAATAAAAAAAATCTGAAAATTCAAATTTTCACATCACTTCCTATTTTTCGAACATATTCCCATAAAAACCGCGTAATTTTTTTTTCGAATCTCCTCAAAAAAGCAATATTCTAGAAACAGTTGATAATTTTTTGGACTTTTTTCCTAAATTGATCAATAGTTAAAATTTTATTAACTGTTATTTATTTATTGTTATTTACTGTTGAATATAAAAATTTCCTAGCATTTAGCCAAAGTGGGCATTTTTCTTCTTATACTTTTGAAGCTTACATAATTTATTTAAAAAATTCTTTTTTTTCATAAAAAAAGTCTAAGCTCGAAAATTTTTAAAATCTAGTAAATTTTTTAATTCAACTCAGTATTTTCCAGAATTTCGGCAGATTATCAAATAATGGCATTCGATATGTCACTATAGAAAATTATGAAAATATTCTAAAAAATCCGGTTTTACATGAATAAACATATAATCGATCGCCTGGAGTAAATTCATGTATTGTACTATTTTTCAATAATTAAAAACAAAGCTTGAAAAAACAAGTATTAAAAAAATAATAAATATTCGATATGTCACTTTGAAGACATAATTGTTAAAAAAAGAAGCCGAAGAAAAAAAAATGATTTGAGGATAAAACTAAGCCTACAAGAATATACCCTCGAAGTCGAAGAGGTTGAGGTCAAATCCTGGTGGAAACGGGGTGGATTGTCCCAGGACATACATACGATACGAACCCAAGGCAACTTTATCGGCGTGTACTGTCGAATTACGTACCCGTAAAAAATCTGGTGAAAAGTAGTACCGATGTTTGCCGCACCGCTCATTCATAAATGCACTCTGCATTGGCGCGCTTGTAGTAAACGCGAGAGCTGCAGCGGTGGCTGCTGCAGTAGTATTTTCCAACGACGCCATATTGCAGAGCGTTGCGTTTGTTAGTAGTAGTGCATCGTTGCTGCCTCGGCATATGTACGCTGCGATGCTATGTCGTTTTATAGACAGTAGTATTATTTTATAATTAAATAAGAGTACTATTGGCTTAAGGGTCGAAGGAGCGGCGATGCTGCAACGAATAACCAACGGATTCCGGAAAAATCCGAGCATGAAGATGTGAATAATAAGATCATTTGGAGGAAGAGTCGCTCGGATGAACAGCGGGAATCCTGTCTAAGTCAGACCAACTTTCGTTCGATCGAACCGTATTGGAGGTTAATCCCTAGTGTTTTCGCGTATGATAAAAGCCATTTCGTTACTACATCGTTTAACGAGATGAACTACTCACAAGCCAACAGTATTCACGGTGGTTTGCCACAGTTTTCCGAAATTACCCCAAAATCCGGTGCTGTGTCAAGTGCCGATTTACCGGGTGCTATGCAGCAAGCGCAAAATGCTATTTACACGACCGCCGCCGCTTCGATGAATCATGTAAAACAACCGAATATGGTGAGTAATAATATTGCCTATTTCTCACTTAAACTCGATGTTGTAGTTCTGAGGAGCATTGAACATTAACTAAACATTCATTTATTCAATAAAATTATTTTTGCTTCCTCCCAAAAAAACGCCTTGGCTTTACTTCTTTTCATGTGTGATTTTTAAGTCAAGGTTCTCTAATCATTCCAGTAATAAAAAAAAATTCATAGCTGGATCACACTTGTAAAAAAGCCACTTAAGCTGAATTAATAAAGCTAAAATGGGGTAGGCTATTAGAACAGTCATATTATTTTGGTTTTAATAATATATGTAATAATAGATTTCATTGTATTGTAAATAAATAAATGTACATTTGTGCTATAGCATGGATGAATCCTTGGATTGAAATTATGGGAAAAGATTGAAGAATTTTTGCTATTGAATTTAATAAGTTGTCGTTATGAGATTTCAATTTTATAAATATTACGTTGTTTTTATTAAATGCTATTCAAAAAAAGTTAGTTGGCATAGCACAAACTCTTAAGAACATGAAACTCTCGTTTTTTGTCTTTAATTATGATTATTGAGATAAATGTGTAGCTTTAGACAGCATATTGGAATCAATGTAGCCCCGCATTCATTTATTCCATCTCTTTCGCTGAATTTATCAATATCTTAATTCTTATTTTTTCTTCTACAGGCGAGTCAACAGAACAAGTATCCTGGGAGTTTAGCGGGTTGGCCTGATGCGAATACCCTGATGCAACTCTGTGAAAAGCAGACTGGGATTCAGACCATCAACATTCCTAACTACAATAGCCAAAACAATTCGTCCTTACTTGGGACGCAGCCAAATGGCTTGCCACTTAGGATAATACCAAATATGTATTTGCCAGCTTCAACGCACTCTGATAGTTCGGTCGTGAAACACGAAACACCTCAGATGAGGCACAACTCTGGAGCTTCGCTAAATTCAAATTCCAACTCCAGTCCTAATATGGTAAGCAATAGCTGCAATTTAGTCCAGAATTCGATACAAGACTTGAGGTCATGAGTTATTCGTGTTATTCTATAACTAAGCATGATTTCTATACTTCGAAAGATCCAGTGAATTTTGTACTGTTCGTCTGTTCACACTCCTTTTAAAAAGTGATTCCACACTCTTCGATATTAAATTTTTAACAAAATAGTTCAAAAAGTCGCAAAAGATGCGATTCGCGTTTCAGGGATATTGTTAGATGTTTCTTCCATTTCTTACTACTCATTGTTTTTTTCGAACCGGTTTTTACTTCATCGTGTGCGCGCTAAAAATAATCGCGCATTTGTGAACATTGTTGCCATCAGGTTGACACAATTATTCGCAAGTAAATGGATTTCTCAGTTCGAATTCGACTTCGTTTTCACGTCGACATCTTGAAAATCGGATGACCGCTAGGTTAAATAACGTCGTCTATCCCGGAATCGTTCACTTTAACATGAGTTTCCTTCAAAATGTGTCCCGTGACCTCATTTTTTCATGGTCCCCCAAAAATTCGCAAATAAATATCGAATTCGGCGTGCTTATTATCTTTTAAAGAATTGATTATCAAAATAATATTTAAATATTTAAAATCATCTTTGGAAAAAGATCGATTTTCAATCTGCATTATTTATTAATTATTTCAAGTATGCATTATTTATTTAATTACCCGTAAAAACCATCTAAATTTCAAAGAAAAAAAGGAGAACAGCTCGATTACAACAGGCCAAAAGTTCATGAAAATCAGTTTGATTCGATTTCCCGACATAACTACGTTAATGCACTTTTGTTGCTCAAAAACAAGTACAAAAGTCGAACGCGATGGGTTAATATTTGATAGCGTCAAACTATTTAACTAAAGCGTGATTTTCGTGCCGCGTTCCAAGCCAACCTTGCATAATTTAACGAGAAAATCTAAAATATCGTTTCCAGACTTCCCAAATGCAGCTCCAACAACAGAGCGCTGCAATGGCGGAATATCTGCAAAAATTGCAAGCGACAACACTACCATTAACATTGCAACAGCTCATAAAGCTCCAATCGGAGCCGCTGAAACGCGAGAAGATCGAGGAGGACGAAAAACTCGAACAAACAGCCAATAACATACTAAACATTCCGAGCGTGCCTGTATTTCGTAACGGACAGCATTCGCAGAATGGGAACAATCATTTTATGAGCGCGGAAAACATGATGATGGAGATCAATCCACACGATCTGAACGTCCACATGGAGAACAGTAGTTCACCGGAAGGTGGACGTTCAGGAACCCAAACAGACAGTCAAACCCAAACGCAAGCTGATCCTATGAAACCTGATCAACAGATGCAGGGCGATTCGACGAAAAGCGAGAAGAAGATGAAATTTCGTGCCAAAACTGGGGAAATAAAAATCGCCCTTGGACTCGACGGTTCAATGCTGTATTGTTGCCCCGAATGCAGTCTCGCATTCTCCGAGAAAGCGGACATAGAGCAGCACATTCAAAATCACGTGCAGGAGCGAAAATACCAGTGCAAAGAGTGCGGAGCGATGCTCAAACGAAAAGAGCACTTGGATCAGCATATGCGAGGACATTCGGACGAGAGACCGTTTAAATGTCCGGTTTGTCAGAAAGCCTTCAAGAGAAACGAACATTTAACTCGACACTACGTTATTCATTCGGGCGACAAAAATTTCACTTGCACCGTTTGCGCCAAAGCATTTTCTCGCAAAGATCATCTAAATAAACATACACAGACTCATCTCGGCATAAAGAGGACCAAAGCAGGAAAGAAAGAGGCTTCAACGATGGAAAACAGCGGAAAGGATATTAGCGAGACTAGCCCGCTTGTACCTCCGATAGACGAAGCTTCTCTCTTGCCTAAACAGGAACTCAGTTTCCTTCAGCACATTCATCACTTACAAAAAGATCAGAATTTTATACAAACCTTCTCGGCTTTCAAGGAACAAGCGTTGAAGGAGAGCATCGGCGGCGGTGGCATGCTTCAACAGCAAGCCGTTAACATGAATGAGATTTTACCCCAAAACGCGAGGTATCTAATGCCTTCTTAGTTTCAGTTGCGAATAATAGATTAAGTAAATTAATGAAGAAGTAGATAAAATAATTGACGTACAATCTGAAACAGCAATAATTTGCAGGCCCGACACCTTCGCTCTTAGCGGGTTTCACTTTTTCGTGCACTACACGCGTGAAACTTTTTATTTTTATTTTAAGATTTTGGTGATAAAAAAAAATTATTGTGATTCCCAAATATTTTGCGAGATATCGATCTTGCAATAAGGCAATTTTTTAGATGATGATAGTAACAATAACTTTTGTGCAACCGTTAATTCCTCTGGAAGATCGTCTCGGAGAAATTTGTGTTGAGAAAATAGCAATTTCTCTCTAGAATAACGAAAAAAAACGGATTTTTTTCATTTTATGTTGCACTGTTTACAATTCGAGGAAAACAGGAGACATGAAGCACATAATCTTAAGGTTATTTGGCATATCGTTCCTCTCGGCTCTTGAGCTCAGTAGATATCGATGACTGCAGTCAAACCGAATCAGAGCCGATCAGTATATAGTATAGTACCGAAAAAACGGACTGAAGCTTTACTGCTAAATACAAGTCCTCTGTAAGTAGATTTGATTGCAGTGTTTGATAACAATTACAATTTCTCAAGTTATGCCACATTACCTCAAAACAAACGATCTTCTTTTGGATGTATTTTTTATTTTTATTGAGAACATAGTGTAACCGAATTGATCGGTACCAAAATAGCGCAAATTCATGCGGAATTTTGTGTAAATAACCAAAATTCTTGGGTGTTCTTATTATCACGTGTTGTGTCTCCTGGATGCAAATTACCATTGATTGGGTAAAGTAATTGTGACAGTCACTGACAAAATTCCGACTAATTTCATTGAGTCATGTTTAAGGAAATACTGATGGATTTTTTCGCCCGGTAAAAATTTGAGAAATGTTAGCTTCAGCGGAATCTCAATCTCGCTCTCTTGTCTACACAGAAAATCCGGATCCGGATGAAACGTATGAGCCATTCTTAATTACGGTTTTCGTACATTTTTATTGCAGAAACTTTATTATAATTTCATTACACTTTGATTTGCTATCCTGCTAAAAAAATTAGAGCGAAGGGGTTCGCGCAGCAGTCTGTGTGAATTTTGGATGACCTGAGTCGCTTTGCTTTGCTACGGTAACCGTAGTGACTATATATTCGTAACAATTTATGGACGAAATTATTATAACGACTGTGTTGATTAGTCACAGCAAGTCAATAAACGAATTCTGACCAAACAGCATAGTCACTGGATTAAAATGACTGCCGGAAATGTTAGAAAAATGAATACGCTTTTGTTAGAAGCCTTTATTAGAGATACTGCATATTGAATCAAATTTAATATAAAAATGTTGTGGAAAATTGGAATACATATATGGAAAACACTATTTTCATAACGTGTTCAGTATATTACATAATAATTTTGCACCACACTTGTATATTAAATTTATTACACGCGGTATCGAAAGAAAAACTTTCTATACAGTATTTTTATTTTTATCAAGAAATGACTTAGAATGTAGTCTTCACGACTATAGTTCCTTAGTTCTGGAGACTGTACCGTGATTGTAGTCACTACGGCTATAATAATTACCGAAGGGAAGCGGCTTATACGACCGGCTTGTTTAAGGATGTATGATACATACAGTCCTGCTAAAAGTGAGTTTCAGAGACAATTTCGATCACTTCCCGATGGGATAAAAATCGGAGTAAAATAATGCATATAAAAGGTGCTGAAATTATTGATTTCACATAATAATAACCCCAAAATGTTATTAACAAATTGGTGAAATAAACAATTGTTCAACAAACAATCAGTCAACCTAACTTTTTTTTTCTAATAAAATGATGTGTTCATTTATTTGAATGCGTACGAATGCTTTTAAAATTTTATTCTTTATTTTGATTTCGATTTTTTTTATTTTGAAAAATGCGCAGAATATAACAAATTCTGGATATGCGTTTTGCAAAAAATCTTGAGTCTAATAGATAGTTTTATGCCAAACACAATTCAAAATTCGTTATTTCGCGCACATTTTTGAAAAAAAAAACAAGTCTGAAAAAAATCGTAAGCGTCCAAATAAATTAACATATCATTTTCATTAGAAAAAAAGTTAGGTCGACTGATTGTTTGTTGAACAATTGTTTTTTTTTCCACCAATTTGTTAATAACATTTTGGGATTATTATTATGCGAAATCAATATTTTCAGCACGTTTTATATGCATTATTTTTCTCCGATCTTTATCCCATCGGAAAGTGATCGTAATTGTCTCTGGAACTCACTTTTGGCGGAACTGTACGTATCATACATCCTTAATAAATAATCGCATAGTGAATTGCAAGAATTTATGATAGCGCGTAACCACGATTCTGCGTAGTGATGTCATGTGGATAAACAAAACAAAACAAAACGAGCAGGTGATAATAAATGGTAGAGATTGCCTTATAAAAAGATGGTGCGGAGCGATGATAGTCGTTTTGTCACGTTCCGATCGTCAACAAATCGACTGCATCTTTGGCTGTGACGACCTACGCGTAGGTTATTACCACCGCCGCCGCCGCAAACACCGCCAATGCTGATCCTTGCGAAAATAACATTTTCCATTAGCTGCATTTCATCGACGCATTCTTGCCAATTATCGATTACTCTAACCCTTTTAAGGCTGACTGTTGCTACTCGACAGAATACTATTTTTCAACAATTCATATACTGTATATAAGGTTAAAAACTGGTTTCATGCTCATTAATTTCTCCGAGGTCATACTATTTATTTTTCAACATTTCTTTTAAACCCATAACCAGCAGAACTTAATAGAAATCGTTTTATCGTTACACATTCTTCTTTGAATTTATTTTCCAACGGGTTCAACGATCAATAATTTATTTCTCAAGCATATGTCTTATCGCTGTCATCATGTTTCCATTATCGTTATCATTATTATAGTGTCCTAATTATATTCTTAGCGGTAAAAAAATCCTAGACTAAGATTATTTAAGCATAATTCCTCTGGGAATGAATCTAGTCTATGCGAAAAATTTTAAGTTAATTTTTTGTTCATCGAACGAATCATCGATTCGGACGGAAAGACAGAATGATATGTAGATACAAAAAAATCGTCCCGTCTATCCACGTACTTATGACAGTCAATTTTCAAACTGAGCGGAACCTGCAACTATGCGTTTTTTATCGGCTTGGGTCACGCTATTTTTCGTTTTTTATTCGCCGATTTACACCACTGCGTGAGAATAACTGTCTAGCGACAAACGAGAAAAAAAACTACGGTGTCTTTCGTATCGTGGATCACTCGGAAATTTCGAGGACTTGCCCGTCGTTCTTTTACCAAAACATGTATTTGTCCATGTGTCATTTTTTACTCAATAACTATGATATTAATTCGAGGCATCGTTTCTCGTTCTACGAAGGATCTGAACGACAAAAAATATTTTGGATATTTATAGGATACTTATACTGATTGGTGTTAAAGTCGTTTTTCTTTTATATGTGTACGTTATTGAGTATTCGGCCGAGTTCTTTGATACGAGACGGACGAAATAAGAAAAGTCTCACTGCGACAGATAGGAAATGTACTGTAGTTTGTAATCTAGTTATGTGAATCGGTAGCTCGAAGAATCGAAAGTCGATCGCGGGGACGTTTGACATCTCGCTTCTACCAAAGACTACTAAATTCTTACGGATATACCGGTATTATATTATTTTTAAGCCCGCTAAACTTCCTCAACCTCTTCCTCTATTTTTTTTCCGATCGTTCGAACGACAATTTATCTCGTACGATAGTAGGTTAAAAAAAACCGGTGGTAACGCGATAAGGAGGTGACGCGAGTCCCTTGCTCATGTAATAAAATGTACGTTTTTTACGCTGATCTGCGCATTCGATAAATGTTTTACAGTTGTACAAAGACGTCCACAGGATATTGCTACACGAAAACGTGCTGTTTTCATGTAATTTACATGCTAATGGGTGAAATGCGTGCGCCTGCCGTTTGCCAAAATGATAATGACATAGGGATAGTGAGACAAATTACACTGTATTTTTCACACCCAGATATTTTTCAATAAAATGAATATAGTTAAAAAATAATAAGAGTACAAAATGTGTGGTTCATATATTTTTTATGTACATTATTCGTTGTTTGGGATTCGGCGAGATCCCAAGATCTTTTCAATTTTTCTTAGGAAAGGGCAATCTTATTATCACTTAAAAAACACATACTAAAATTGACTGATCGTTGAAGATATGTCAATTTGCAACAGTGTGGAAAATACCATTTGAAAAACGCAGCAAGAGAATCCAATATCAAATAAGCCTATTTTTTTTTTCTTCATATCTGACTTGCAAGATTGATTCTCTTAAACATAACTATAATTCAGACGCTGTATGAGATCTATAATTTCCGAGTACTTTTATTAGATGATTCGGTACCGTATAACTTTTTGCAATAATTATTTACGATATTCGTCACACTGACTTAAAATTAGTACATCAATTTCGTTTTTTTTTTGTCACCTGACGAAATACATTTAATTCGTTATTAAAACTCGGACGCCGACGTCGTAACTTTTGTTCGTAGGGACAATATAAGTCTTCATGAGCATATAAAATATTTTTGGAGTTTCAGTTCGATTACAATTATGCGCTTTCTCTGACTGGAGTATTAGCGGGACTGACGTTGTTGTACGTTGTGTAATAGAGGGTAATAAGCCATCGAAGAAAAGCTTGAGCGATCGCGTATGGAAGATGGAATTTTGAATGATATGGTGTCATCGTGGAATCCAATGTTTCCGTATCAAAGTTATCCGTGTCTTCATCATCTACAAGTTCAAGACGTGACAAGGGTGGAGCTTCTTCGAGATTGTCGAGCTTTCTTTTGAAACCGACGTCAAGCCAACGATTGTTTGAGAGCTTGGAATCGATCGACTCCTTTGAAATATCACTGATGTTGCTGCTGGAAAAATTCTGCGCTTTTTCGTCTACTGGAACGATGTCGACGATGTCACTCGTGTTTCCCTTGTCAAAAAACGGAGCAGTTAAATTTAGTTTCATGGTGTCATTGTCGAAATCCCCCTTCGCTGCCATTCCGAGAATCTTTCCCACATTGCTCACGTTCTCGGCTTTGTGGAACACAAAGTCATATGTGGCGCGCAATTTTCCAATTAACTTGTCCAGGGGCTTGACATCCCTCGTACGATTCTTGAAATCGAGCCAGTCGTCGAGCGGCACGAGGCTACTGATTTGACGCACATCTTTTGCATCTAGTAGACAAATCTGTCAACGTTGATTATTAGATATGTGACGTTTATTCGGGCACCGACATCGACTTTTAAAAAAATATCATTTAATTTTGTTTCATTCATTATTCAAAAATTATAATGTGCCTTTAAACAGAATGTCATTGAAATAGGCTCCAAACAAAACCGTGCGTGAGGGATTCTTCGTCAATTCTGCAACTTTTTTTTTTAACCACTTTGATTAGTCCCATAATTTGACACATTTTAGTACCACTTGGAAGTACTCTCTCCTAATTTTTCTAGATTTTTAATCCCAATATTACGGGAAATGTAATGGGGTATTTTTTTAAGTCATGTTGAAAAATTAAAGGCATAGAAAAAAATTGTTTCAACATAAAAGTTGTAGTTTCATGTCAACTTTTCAATAAAATTTTTCAGATAATTTTGCGACTTAATAATATTAATTTTCGCTGAAAAAAAATGAAGATTATTTTTTTAACCAAAATAGACCAAGTTTTTTTGCTGAAAAATTACAGAATCTTTGCGTCTATGTATTGATAACATAAAAAAATAGCCAGAGTGGGACCGATCAAGGTTTTGAAGTAAAAGAATAATTTGTTCGAAGTAAAAAAAATGTTTGTCGAGAAGAACAAAGAATGTTAACAACGCTTTTATTTGAAACTCGCGGTTTATGCGATGATAAGTAAATATAATAGTTGGTAGATTGTAGACTTTTAGAATTGAGAAATGTTGTCTAGAAATTTCTTGAAAGAAATATCTCATTTTTCGTAGTATTGGATTAAAAAATCTAAATAAATTAGAAGAGAGTATATTAAAGTGATACTAACATATTTCTCATTATAGGACTTATCAGAGGGGTTCGAAAAAAAAGTGGCTAAATTGATAAAAAATGCCTTGGGTATGAATACATGTGTAGCGTTTTTTCGAGTTAACTGATAAGTTATATAACTGATAAGTATCGATTACGCCAACGTGTTTGGTAGTCTATTCCTGGAGAGGTCAAGGTCACGGCAAAAATCAGGTGGAAAAAGTTCTCTTACTGACACTGAGAATTTTTCCGGAATTAATGACTCATTGTTCGGTAGTTCCTAATTTTTGCTAACACATATTTATCGTTAGTGGATTATTGAGAAAATTTACATATGAATTTTAAAATCCAGACAGCAGATTCCAAAATATTGTTATTATGATTTATTAGATAATTTATTCGTAAATATGAGCCGATAATTTTTTGAAATTTGTTCAATATCTAGTCAGTTTTCGGTGCATTGAATTTATTGATAACGCGACATCACTGTACTTACGCAAAGAGTGAAGCAGACATATCCAAGATAGGAAATCTTCATTTCCAGTCCGTTATTTTGCAAAAAAAAAATATGCACCACTTGATTAGGGACTATAAGCTTGTAATATGACCCGTCGTATATTTTCCATTCGTTCGACTGATCATTTCATTGTTACACCGACCCCTTTATAGCATCGAAGCTTGCTGTGCAGCCATGACTACTGTCATTGTCCCGAATCAAGAGTTTGGTATTACTCAATAAATTCCTATTCGAAGCACGTAAAAATTACCTGCCTCCAAACTCAGTGTCGGTCACTCCGTCCGTCTTTTAGTATTCTTCTGTTCCTGTATACCTATGTATTACTTGGCTAACGCGCTGTCGATTCGGTTCTCTATTGAAATTCGCGGCTTGATAGAGATACAAACATAGGGTGACTCGTTATTACACATTGTCATTATATTGCAAGGAGGAGTCACGACTGTTTTCTCAGAGGTAATTATTTCGACAACGAATCATCATTTTCTTGAAGAAAATCAGCGTTATTAAATAATGCGTAACTTAAACTAACTAAATCTCGAAAATGAATATTTTCTATAAATGTTCCCTTATTTTGATTACTCAAATTGTATCCGACCAATTTATACCAAAATTGGCATTCACTCGATAAAAATATATTTTCAATACCATTGTTGCTGATTAATTATCGATTACTTAATTTATTAAATGCAAGTACGTTCGATCTTATGTTTAATCTTTAAGTGAAATGTACATCCAAAAAAAGCCAACCTTAATTAGGAATTTATTCGTGACTATTAATTCCCAAAAGTTCTGAGTATTAGCCGACAAGAAATTTCTTTATTTTTTAAACAATTCAACGAATTTTATTTCTAGCTTATAAGCAGAAGAAATGTTACTCAATTTTGATGAAAGAAATGGTACAGATAATGCTTAACTACATCGAGTAATCATACTTTATTCATTGAAACGTGTATGAACTTAGTGTCCTATACTTACATCTAGATACAAGTTGAGCAGACAACGCCCACGTCGATCTCGAAATGATTAATTTATAAATCGATACGAATTATGGATAATTGTAGAACAGCTGTGAATCGGTTGAATTGAATGTTTAGGATGAATGATACGAGTGATCGAGCGAAAACGAAGGATCATTTACGGGATATATCGCAGTGGAATTAAACGTCGGAGATCTCTGCTGAGGATTGACGCAGGGTCGGAGAGTTTCTTCAGTGTAGCGGAAAGTTTTTTCTTGGCATCGTCCCTCGTGAGTTCGTTGCGTTCCTGAGCCTTCTCCAGGAGAGTCTGTAGCTGGGGACCTACTCCACCTTCAATCGAAGATTCCAAAGTCTGCAAAACTTCGTCAGAATAACCGGCGTATTTTGCCAGACCTTGCTTCCTCGCGTCCTTACTCAAAGCGTCGTAGAGTATCGCAAGATCTTGCACTGAACTCCGCAGCGGTGCTCTCGCAGTTTTCCTCAGGTAACTCGATAAGCTTGGTCTTGGAACTTGAGATACTTTCTCACCGATCATCGTGAATCTGAAATACCATATTATCATATATTACCATAATTGTTCTCTCCAGTTTGACAATCAGAAAAATATTTAGTTGCCGCATTTCATTTGACAACATCATTTACAATAATTGGGTGGTATTTGAATATTTAATTACATAGGCGAGCAACAGCACATATTTTTTCATATAATTTTAACAGTTTGGTCTTTACACTTGAGATATGTTCTCGACGATCATCGTGAATCTGCAATAACATATTACCATAATTATTCTCTCCAGCTTCATAATAAGAAAAAGATTAAGTTTTGGTGCTGCATTTCATTTGATAACATCATTTATAATCATTAGGTGATATTTGAATATTTAATTGAATAGGTGAGCAACAGCACATATTTTTTTCATATGATTTTAACAATTTGGTCTTTGAACTTGAGATACTTTTTCACAGATCATCGTAAATCTGCAATAACATATTATCATATATTACCATGATTATTCTCTTGAGTTTCACAATAACAGAAAGATTAAGTTTTTAGTGCGGCGTTTCATTTGATAACATCATTTATAATCATTGAGTGGTATTTGAATATTAATTGAATAGACGAGCAACAGCATATCTTTTTTCATATAATTGTAGCAGTTTAGTATTGGAACTTGAGATACTTTTTCACCGATCATCAAAAATTTGCGACTCCATATTATCATATATTACCATAATTATTCTCTCCGGATTCACAATAAGAAAAAAATTAAGTTTTTGGTGCAGCATTTTATTTCAAAACATAATTTGCAATCATTAGGTGGTATTTAAATATTTAATTGAATAGGCGAGCAACAGCACATATTTTTTTCATATTATTTTAACAGTTTGGTCTTGAAACTTGAGATACTTTCTCACCGATCATCGAGAATGTGCAACATCATGTTACCATATATTACCATAATTATTCTCTCCAGATTTACAATGAGAAAAAAATTAAGTTTTTGGTGCAGCATTTCATTTGAAAACATCTCTTGCAAACATTAGGTAATATTTGAATATTTAATTGAATAGGCGAGCAACATTTTGGTTCATATAATTTTAACAGTTAAACGGCAAGTAAGATGCCCATCAATAAATATAACTAATCTGTTCTTGGCTCCGTTTTTTTAAGGCGGTGTGACATACCGACGGAGCAACCGTATTTGAGATTTCGCGAATACAGTAGTAGATGACTCTGTGCGCTCTATTTTCTCAAGGATGATTTATATTTCGAACAAAAATGAAAGTTTGATTTCCGTACAGGGTGACAGGAATAGACGTATGTAAACTTAAGTCGCTTTGACAGTTTCTTTGAAAAAAATAGAACCTTGCACATTGCTTCCTCATTATTTTTCGCTTTTTACAAAGCTTTTGGCTTCCTCATAAAGGAAGCTTTGTACACAGTGAAAAATAATGAAAAAGCAATGTGCGAGGTTCTACTTTGCATCCTTGTTTTAATTCGATAAATAAACATGTTGCGAATTCGTTTTTTCTATCTCGTTATTTCGTTATTATTAGATCGTTTACGAAAGTAAATGTGATAATGCATATTATTTAAAATAATTCAACATTTATAATCGAATCTGCAAACCATAAAATAAAAAATTCCATACCGTTTGTCACTGAATTATACATATATAATGGCTGAATATTCTTTCATTTACACACAAAATTTGAGCTCGCTATCTCAAGTTTTACAAAAGTTACAATAGAGCAATAATGTCAATTTTTTGACAAATACAAATTCTATAAAATTCGAACCGCTTTCGTTGCAATTCATTGACAAACCACATTGAACGTGTCTTCAGTTACGAAGCACTATTCAGATAAATCGTCGAACTTTTACTAAAGTTACAGCGACCACCCTCTTTATTCAAAAAATTAAAAATGACATAAAATCGAAATGGATGCATATATTTAGTCGAAAATTGCCACGTTCAAAGCAGAACAACTGCGTCACTTGCCTGCTAAATTTGAGTTCGACTCCTAAAACGGTTAATGAGTAAGAGGCGATTGAATTTTTGAAGCCCTACACACACGCACACACGTACATACATACGAACATTTTTCCTCACCCATTTTTCTCGGAATTTTGGACCATTCTGAGTATATTTACATAAAATTTTTTTGAAAAATGTTTCACGAAAACAAATTTTTTTCTATGATGAAGAAAAAAGGGTGAACGTTACTTTCTGATCCAATTATTCAGTCGGTATGTTAATGTTAACTCACCTTAAATGAAATGCGATTAATGCAATGTCACGTGCTCATTTTCTAATTAATGAATAACAAAATAAAGACGTGACATTTTTAAGAATTTAAAACATGAATATGCTCTGATGACTCTGATGAGATAGATCTACATTTACCTGATTTCATCATCTTCTTCTTCCGAACTCTCGTCCTCATCTGACTTGGATTCTGCCGAGCTTTTGCTCTCGGACTCGTCGCCCTTTTCATTTGACTCCTCGGAAGAATTTTTCTCGACCTCATCTTCTTCAGAAGAGTCTTTGAGATCCTGAGGTTTTGGCGAAGGGTTCGTAGCGGATGCTACTGCTTCACTTGCACTGCTCAAGGAAGAAGTGGATGACTGTTGTTCACTTTCGTTCGTTTCCGGTAATTCCTGATTAAATTCAATCTCTTCTTGTCCGGTCTCTTGAACTTCATGGTTGATTTCCGGTGTGGCATAATTTTGTTCAGGGGTTTCAGCATTCGATTCACCTGCGGCTGTGACTTCTTCCATGACTTCCGGTTTTTCTTCGTTAATCTCATCAGCATTTGACACTGGTACAGGCGATGGTGAAGCATTTAACATGTCCCTGAAGTTTGGTGTTGAGCCTGTTGGATTAATAGCGGCTATGGAAGCTGTTGAATCTTCAGAAACCGTTGAACTTGCTAATACTTCAGTTTCCATAGCTTCAGAATCTGCTACAGTTTCCATAGCTGCAGAATTTGCTACAGTTTCCATAGCTGAAGAATCTGCTGCAGTTTCCATAGCTGAAGAATCTGCTACAGTTCCCATAACTGAAGAATCTGCTACAGTTTCCATAACTGAAGAATCTGCTACAGTTTCCATAGCTGCAGAATCTGCTACAGTTTCCATAGGTGCAGAGTTTGCTGCAGCTTCCATAACTGAAGAATCTGTCATATCTTCGGAAGTTGTAGAAACTGCAGAAGCAACAGAATCTGCCGAAGTATCAGAGGCTGGAGAATCTGATGAAGCATCAGATGCAACTGCGTCTATCGATGATTCAGAGACTGTAGCATCTGTCACTGCTTCGGAAATAGAAGAAGTTTGAGAGACTGTAGCGTCTGTCACCGCTTCAGGAACAGAAGACGCTTCAGAGACTGTGACGTCTGTCGATAATTCAGAGGCGGTTGAAGCTATATAAGCTACCGAAGTTGTCGATGCTTCGTAGGCTGTCGAGTCAGTCGAGTGCATAGAAACTTCTTCGGGGGAAGGCTGATGCTGTCCAGGCGCGTGAGGACTCGTAGTAGGTATAGCTATCGTCGTCGTTGGTGACGTAGAAACCATTTCCTCGGCATCCAAATTTTTCAACTGATCAACCGCGTGGAAAATCACCTGGAGCCAAATATTATTTTTAGATAAGTTTACCCATAGTTGGGAAGATTAGGCCCTTCTTCATGCAAAAGGGTCCTTGAATTTCAATCCTTCACTGAGAGAAATATTTAGTTGAATCATTGGAATCAGCCAAATGAACCATTTATTTGGATCTTTTTAAGTAATCCATTTTTTACTTGAACCAATTATTTATTTAATCGATTGTTTCGTTGAATGGAAAAAAAATTAATTGACTGAACAAAATATTTAACGTTTTTGACTAAATATTGTGTTGATTCAATGAGACGCGAGACAAAATACTTATTCATATCATTTAATCATCATCAAAATTATCGTTGGATCAAAACAATGTTTGTTTTAATCTGAACAATGTTTATTTTAATGTTAATGATAGTTATTAGAGCCCAGGTAATATTTAATTGCTTCAATTAAATGGATCCTCAAATGAAACGTACGCCATTTATTTTTGAGCGACTGAGTGAATGAAGTTTTTTATTTTCTGCAGATAACAATTTGGATACATTTGTTTTTTAGTCGTTATTTTCAATTATATTATTCAATGCAGTTAAGGAAATACTTTTTCGTTGCTACTAAACATTTAATTCGCTCAAATGAGACAAAATTTTAATCAAGCCAATCCTTTGCATCCATGGAAAGAGTTCCGCAAGTGTATATGTCTAATTAATTAATTTCATTAGTTCAAATATATAGATTAAATACATAGAATCAGTTATTTAATTGACTAAAAGAGATATATAATTGCTTCAATATTGACTCTTTTGACTACATAAAATCGACGGTTTTTATACCATTGACACAACGAGATATATCGGTATTTATACCATACGCATAATTGCTTCAAATGCCAATCTATTTGAGTCACTTATATAGGATTCAAATAAATTATTTATTTTTAGTGTCTAGCTTAACAATAAAAACAAAAGTTTATCATACAATATTTATTAAATTCAAACATTTCAATGTAATTCTTCTGCAAAACAAACAAGTTGGCTACTTCGTGTTATGCTCATGAACATTGAAATAATTTAAAAATCAATTAATTTTAATCTTAAACATATTCACCGATTTTCACCAAATATTTTGAGGTGTCATTGAGTCGTTGAATTTGAATGACTATGGATCATTCTGTTAGTTTCGAATTTATTATACAACATCATCAGCTTCAATAGGAATGTTTAGATATAACGTTCAACTTTCTTCGAAGTGAACTAGTCCGAGAATAATACGATTTTTTTTAATATTCTTAGATAATAGTAACCAACGAACCTGCATAGCTGCTGGAAGATAAGAATTGGAGTAAACTGGCGTTGCGAATGCGGGTGGTTTCCTAACGACTCCGGCATCGCTCTGCTGCAATAGTTAAAGTTTTATAACTAAATTATTTCCGATACACGATAAAGAAAATATTCCTATTCCCTTTAGAAATTACGTTTCAGTCCAATGTCGCTTTCTTTCAGTACACTTATACTATTTGCTGACCATAGACGATTAGGCATCGTACATTGTACCGTTACATGTGAATAATTTGGTAAGACAAGTGTTCAGTATTCGGTCAAATTATTATTAAAAATGATAACTTTATCGAATAACAATTATTGAAATCGTTGCTGAATATTGAGACATTCACGTAGTTTATTGAATAGACCGTTTTGCTCTGCACTTTAAGAAGCGACAGGACATTTTTATACATAAGCTGTTTCTTATCGCGTTATTATCCTGTAAATTTACAGACGCGTGAATCGCTCACATTTTTGTGGAATTCGTTCCACGTTGAGAAATAATAATTTCATGATGAGTTAACACTAATCTGTATTTTTTAAATTTACCGAAACTTCAAGCTTACCCGTTGCGTCAGGAAGATCACAAATATAGCGAAGAAAACGATCTTCATGGTGATTGAGCGCGCGTCTGACTTGTTATAATTAGCCAATGACAGCTTGACGGATTGGAGAGTTTTGGCTGGAGATTTTAATCTTTGAATGGTATTTAACTTAAGGAATGAAGCAAAGCTTGCTCGACGACAAGTGAATCGAGACTGCTGCTGTTTCTGCTGGTGCTTCTGCTTCTGCTTCCAAGAGTTTGTAACGGTTTTGCCCTGGCTCTCTTCCACACAAACGTCTTTTCACGGATATTCTATCCATACACACCTGTGTCCATGTGATCACACGTACTACCGGTCAGGTATATCTTTGCAGAGCGTTCACGTACTTCGGTATGTGCCGCGTTCATCAACCCTCATCATACTCTTAGTCTCGTAGAAAAGACTCTTCAGATCGCAACATTTTAACTTGGAACTCGGGACGACTATGTGCCAATTAGCAGTCAACAATGATTCAAGTCAATTTCCAAGTTTTTATAGTCATATTCGACTACTGCTTCGTATTAATCATATTATGTCCAGCCTAAAAAAAAAACAAAAGGATTAAGGAATGATATAAAAAAAGCTGCAAAGTTGAACCTTGCAAATATCTTTCGTTTTATTTTTGCGTTTTTTTTACAAAGCTACAAACTATTTTAAAAAATGTATTTGAAATTTAGTGTAATTTAACCGGAAGTTTTTATTCATAAACTAGTAGATGAAATTCAGTATACAAGTGTAATGTAAAATTAATGTATGGCATATTCAATAATTTACTTTAATTTTACAGTGAAAGTACTTGAATTTTAGTAATTTGGTTTAATTCTACTGGAAAAGGAACTAAATTGTATACCACAGTTGTTTATTAAATTTCGATAACAGTGCATATATGAGGAGCATGTTAATCGATTTTGCCTTCCTCATCGAGGAAGGTTTGTAAAAAAAATAAAAAATGATGAGGAAGCAATTTGCAAAGTTCAACTTTGAAGCGTTATTTTTTATCAAGGTTATATTTGTGAAAAATTAAAATCACATAACGTATTATGATGGAACTGTGTACCTATTGTTGCTGAAAAGTACTGATTTCATGTCTAAAGTTTGACTTTGCTGTGTTATGTTTTGTTGAGGTTAATGCAAAAACATCATTTTTCAAAAACTTTAAATTTTGACAAACTTGAACCACATTGCATATTATGACAAAACTATGTACTAATCATCGCTAGGTAGTGCCGATTTCATGTATGAAATTTGAGTTTGATGTCTCATGTTTT
Source organism: Tromatobia lineatoria (assembly GCA_949699805.1). Lineage (NCBI taxonomy): Eukaryota > Metazoa > Arthropoda > Insecta > Hymenoptera > Ichneumonidae > Tromatobia > Tromatobia lineatoria. The sequence continues at coordinate 2,150,162 of OX453050.1, read as the reverse complement.
GCCAGAGTTAGGGCGAAAATGTGATTTTTCGCCCTAACTCTAGCAAAACATGAGACATCAAACTCAAATTTCAAAACTCTATAAAATCGGAACCGCTTTACTGAGTTCGGTCGAATTAAATACCAAACAACGTTGAGATTACCTGCATTTATGAAGAATTATTCAGGGAAATATCATCAATTTTACGAAAGCTACTGCACGCACGTTCTTTTTTTAAAAATTCATAAAGCCATAAAACAAAAATTTCTGCATACATTTCGTTCAAAATTACAACTATCAAAAAAATACTGCTGCTTCACTTGCGTGCCGAATTTCGGTTCAATCGGTTGAACGGTTCTCGAGTTACAGGTAATTGAAATTTCAAAGCCCTGCACACACCTATATATACGGACATTATTTCTAAACCACTGTTCTGGATGTTATGAAAAATTTTGAGTGTTCTGCCATAAAAATCTCGAAATTTTTTGTTTTCATCAAAACGGAGCTTCCTCTATGAAGAAGCAATAAAAAAACATTGACATTTGTCACTGAATAAATGCAACTTAGAATAAAGTCTAGGAATAAATAAATGAAGCATGGATTACAATTTTATGGACAAAAAGGGTAGCATCGTTTTATTGATTCTGCAACTATCATTTCCATACTGAAAGAAATTGAGGATTCAAGTATTACATGAAAAAAAAACAACGGCACTTGTGAGGGAATTGAACAATAGTTATGTGCAAATTTCAAATTTAGAAAAAATATAATTTCATCGATAATAAGTGTCCAAGGAAAAAAATTGCAATATACTATAGATTTGTGATATAATGAAGTCGGTATCACAAACCGTTATCCTGGCTATCGAGGTCGCTGTTTTTCGAGGCGCCGCAAATTAGGTATCACTCCGTTTATTCTATACGTAACATCAACGTCAACCCTCTTCATTAAGCGACGCAATAGCGTCGCGACGCCAAGTATTGAGATAAACAAAATTAATGTTGAAAAATGTTCGTTTGATTCTGACTGATCTGATACTCTTAGTCTCGTAGAAAAGACACTCTTCGAATCGTAACATTTTTACTTTAAACTCGAAACAACTATGTGTAAATTAGCAGTCAAGTCAAGTTTCGAGTTTTTATTTTTATATTCAATTTCCCCCTTTTATTGATCAAATTATTATGTCCCCACTAAAAACATCGAATTAACGAATGATATTAAAAACAATGACAGTTGTCAGGGAATGAATGCAATTTAGAAACAACTTTAGGAACAACAAATAAAGCATGCATTATAATTTTATGGAGAAAAAGGGTAGCATCGTTTTAATGATTCTGTATTTAATTACTTCATACTGAAAGAAGTTGCTGATTAAAAAATTACATTAAATAAACAACTGTATTGTGAGGGAATCGAACGATAGCTTTGTAGAAATGTCGAATTAAAAAATATAATTTTATCGATAGAAAATATTGAAGGAAAAAAAATTGCAATATACTAAAGATTTGTGATATACTGAAGTCGGTATGAAAAACCGTTATCCTGGCCATCGAGGTCGCTGTTTTTCGAGGCGACCTCAAATTAGGTATCGGTCCGGCTATTCTATACGTAATATCAACAATTTTTATTTCCGATCAGTCTAGTATCGTGGAAAATAAGGGATTTATATGTCTTTGACATGTATATTTAGGGGCCAAGGTCAGGCGATGGCACATGACCTTAAAAACAAAACACTGGCAGAAAATATCTTTGAAATGTCTACTATTAAATGTCAATTCAGCAGTTGTTGATTGTATAACTAATATATCATCGTATAGCTTCTCTGATGAAGACAATGACGGAGGTAAAATAGAACCCAATGCGTAATGTCGGTCCGCAAGGACGAGAAAATTCCACGAGATATTTTTATTAGCTCGAATTCTCAAGGTGAGGCGGTTCCGAGATTTTTAAGTTGCTATGCGAAGCTCCGAGCACGCACCGTTCGAGCAAATAATCCCACGACCGGTTTCGTATATGCTGATTATCTAGTTTTGTCTTTTTTCCTTTTATAATTTCTGCGTAGAATTAAGTGTACAAGTCCGTGGCTTTCCTGCTCGTATTATTATTCCCTGCATCTCGCTCATTCTACTTACAGCTTATATTACACGGATTACTGAGGAATTACATGATGTTATTATGAAATGTTTTCATTTCAGTTTTTCTAGCGAATCACTAAAAGGACAACGTTTTCAAAATCATTTCGAGCATTTGAAACAATAAAAGCTTCAAACAAAAAATCTAAACCTTGCTTCTGTCGATATTTTTTCCCCAGAATATAAAAATCAATCGAATAACAGAAATGCCATTAAAATGTAATCAATGCCGATGATGTTCAGTAGGATATCACGTCTCAATAACACTTAACTATGTTGACATTCAAAAATTGAACACAGAAACTTAACATTACTGAAATCAACATACTTTCTCTTTACACATCACAGTCAACATATTGAGGCATGTATGATAGGTACAGTCCCGCCAATCGTCAGTTTCAGAAAAAATTTCGATTACTTCCCGATGAGATAAAAATCGGAATAAAATAATCGATATTAAACGTACTGGAAAGATGAATTTTGCATGGTAATAATTCCAAAAAGTTATTAACAAATTTCTGAAAAAAAAACAATTGTTCAACAAACAATCAGTCAACCTAAATTTTTTCTAATGAAAATGATATGTTGATTGATTTCAATGCGCATGAATTTTTTCAGATTTTATTATTTATTTTGATTTTGATTTGTTTTATTTTCAACAATGTGCGCGAAATAACGAATTTTGGATATGTGTTCGGCATAAAACCATCTACTACACTCAAGATTTAATTAGGGTTTAAGATGGTTTAATAAACAATACTTGCAAGGTTATTGGAAAAAAACGTTCAAATCGTATATGCAACAAAAATGGTATATTCGAAACGATTATTATTTTAAATCGAAAACTATTTGAAAATATAATTTTAGGGTAAAAAGTAGTAAAAGTACACTTTGGATGTCACGATAAAGCGATTTTTGCTCATGCATTGCACTTTGTTTCATACTCTCCTCCAAATAAACGGGGCAAATATTTTTATTATTTGTCCTCGCATCTGGGGTTTTTACCGAAAGCTTATATTTTACCTGTGTTACTGAGAAGTTACATGATATTATTACACAGCGAAGAATTTCATAGTGATACATATAAAATAATACGGGTACCCGTAGCAAGACCATATCGTTATCTCGGAAATACTTTCCCCGGTGAAAATGTCTTGACGAATCCCTCTCATATATATGTAATTCGCGTGCTACTCTACAATGTATTTTGCTACAGTCCTCAAAGCAGTCAATATCCAAGGATACTTTTCATAGTTTCGTAAAATGAAGTTCTATATATTCATCGTATCACTGCTAATCGTAAGTTACTTATTGGCTCAGAATTTTTTAATTGTGCGTGTTCGAATAAACAATATTAATCCGCTCGTCCGTTTCAGGCAGTCGTCGTAGAATCAAAGCCACTCGACTCATCACATGATTTTGAAGTAAACAACGAGATAGATTATGGAAAAGCAGAAAGAAGTAAACAAGTTGACCGGGAGAATAAAAAAAATCGGGCGACAGGATTTGAACGCGAGGCGGAGAATTCGACGAACCAGAGAGAAAATGACGTCACTGTGAAAGCAACCGGAAAGAGTGACGTCGTAAGCGAAGGAAGTGGCACCGCTTCCAACCAACCGTATAATCCATTTCCGAATCTGTTGGTACCACTGTTGCAGCGTCTGCAATTCTCACCGCAAACATTTATCCAGGATAGGCTTGCCAACCTAAAGGATAGTCTCGTAAACTTAGGACTTGTACTTCCTGGCAACAATGGCACGACCTCGAAGCAGTTTGCCACGACGAATGGACTCTTAAATCTGATTGGCCTAAACGACTCAGGTTTTTATACCAACAGACTCGAGCCCGCCGGTTTCCTCGGTGGCAATGGATGGTTTGCGAACAAAGGCGGTATTCTCGGCGGCCCTGGTGCCATTTACTCGACAGGAAGTCTCCTTACCGATTATCCGACGGCTTACAAAAAATAAATTCAATATTCTCTACGCGTTATTATGCATCGTGTATATGTATATATGTATAGTACTAAAGTGGGTTACCCGTCTTTATATCTTAATCATAATATTTAGCGTCGGAATATCTTCGAAAAAATATCCTGCGCCAAAATATCCCTGAAAAAAAATTTCATAGACAAAATATCTACACTTCATAATAAGTATCTGAGAGACAAAATATCCTGACATGAGAATATCTTCATTCGGCCAAAATTTCTATGGTGATAAATTGACGAGGTTTATTAGGACGAATAATCGTATAATAAATTCGTGACATTATTGCGGATTCACGTAAATGCGTGTATTGTGGTATACGTGACGATATTATGATTTTTTCGAGACATAAACATGATATAACATCTCGGTTGATGACATAATTCGAAGTTATCAGTGCTGCGAGGACTTTCTGGACTAATGCGCCTTTCTACACTGAGAGAAAAGATTTCATTGACGCTAAAGATGTGGGTTGGAAGATTTGGTATTCATTGATTTCAATGAAATAGTGCGCTTGAATTTTAAGGAGAACATTTCATTGTCTGTAAAGAAACCTTTACTTAGTAAGCATATAATAAAGAAACAGTTTCATTGTTTTGAAGGAAAGTTTTCGTTGTTCCAAAGAAACGGTCTCTCCTTGATTCATTGAAAAGACATACTTAATGGCAGCAAGTACTGAGAATTTTATCGTCCAATTATAATCACGTATAGGGCTGACAATTTTGCGCCTAACCTCACTTTTTGTTTTTCAGTCCTCCTGAACAAACGACTTCGAGTTTCAAGAAACCCTCACTTCAGTCTATTTCTTCCGTACTTGAGCACGTTCTCTCGAAATTTGAGTTTTATCTGCCGAGTAGCTTAGGACTAAAGAGGTTTAAAAATTCTGAGCTGTGGTGAGAGACGCGCCGCTGCCTCTTTAGTAAAATCAATGAAACGAACAGAGGCGACTCCTTTCATTCAATGTCAGTACTTTTCAATGAGTTTAAGATCATTCAATGGAAAATTCGTATTGTAAGTCAAGTATTTCTTTAGATTAGCGACGATTGCCGTGAATTAATTAAATCTTTTCTCTGTGTGTACTTTCTCGTCTGTCTGTCCTTTCAGTGTAACCGTATGTAAAGGAAAATGACTTTAATTTTTGTGCTCAACCAAAAAGGGTCTGTTAGTGCATAAGGGCTACGAGTAATCAGTACATTATGAAGGCAAGGAAACAATTTCATACCGTTGTGTCGAATACAAGACTTGCGTTGCAGTGTTGTTGCTAAATATGATATCATGGAAATTTTATGGTAGAAGATATTTTTGAAGCGGCTTTTTCGTTGTTCAGGATATTTCGTCGATCAGATATTTTTTATCAGGATATTTTGTCGCCAATATTTTTTTAATTAAACGTGCCGTTTTTGACAGATAATTGGAATAATTTATTTACCGGAACTGTGAATTCATTGTGACGTATTTCTAACTAATATTTTTATTGATATTGAATAACGCTCGATTTATATTTCGGAATTTGCAAGTGGTAATCAGTTTATTTATTTGAATAGATATTTTGCTTCGTTACCTTTTTTACCCGGTTGAAAATCAACTAATGAATTTGCTAATCATATCCAACCTACCATAAATAAAAAATCAATCGAGATATCGAGCTGAAATTTAGGAAACAAGTAAAACAGCAGACTATCTTTGTTTATACCCATTTTTGACAAATTATGTACACAAATTTAAATTCTATATGTGTTTAAAATGTGTGCTTAAACCGTGATGTAATTTATCATAGGCTATGATTCACAGAATCTGCGTAGAAATTCTTGATGGTTTTGAGCCATTTATGAAAACCGTGCCGTAATAAACTGATGGTATTATTATATTTCTCGCTTTGTAACTAATTCAAGAGTCAAATACTTATCAACTCGTAATACGTAGGGTAATATTTTCCTCAACTCTTCAACCCTTCACAAAGTCATTGACCTCTTCAGTTTGTATCAAGTTATATTGTTGCTACGATGCATTAAACTGCGATTGTAAAAATGTATTTTTAACAGTAAAGAATAATAAACTCCTTACTAAATTTTCCAATATCCGCACGTCGGCGCTCCAACATTAATCACAATATCTATAACTGGCACCTGTCACTCGCCATTTGTAATTAATTAATCATAAGAAATGCCGTTGAAATTACAAACGTACTAAAAATAATTTCAGAATGGTGCAAGCATTGGACGCCCTTTTCTATAGGCGTCTTCTTCAAAGATATTATTGCTTTCCCCTGCTGATAAAGTTTGTTGAAGAAAAGAAGGTTGTAAATCGCGCGAACGGCGCCTACGCACGGGTTGTCTAACGTGCGTTCGTGCGTGCGAGTAGCCGCTTCATCATCAACCTTCGAAGGTTGGTGGAGAGCTCTATGTTGCCTTTAAACAGCAAGTAGATATGGGCGGGCTCCTCCCGTCATGGTCAGACACGACGGAGATGGAACTACGTCAAGTCACTAGAGCCAAGTCACTGAAGAGCGTAGGAGTCAGGCTGCTGTACAGTATTCTCTCGCTGAGCGCCCACGTTGTGAGCACACGGGGTAATCTTCCGTTTCGACCAGGATTTGAAGTTTTTGTAGGCTCGATTGGACCCTCAAGTGCACCAGATTTGTTTTTTCTATTTCGATTTTTTTAAATATATCTATAAAGTGACATATCGAATGCCATAATTAAAAACACTGAAAGAATTCTGAAAATACTTTGTTTAATATAAAAATTTTATAGCTTATAGCCAAAGTGGGCACGATGTTTCTTATTAGAGATTTAAAATACCCATAGTTCGCTTTTTCAGCCATTCACCATTTTAATCATTCGCTATTTTGATTGCACATTAACAAGATATGACCCCAATAGCTCCGTGGGGTGGGAGTCGAAATAGCGAATGACCAAAACAGTAAATGGTTAAAATAGCGAATTTCGAAATAAGGAACGTCTGAATCTAGAATGGTTATCATTATGGAATTCTCTATTTCAGCCATTGGCTATTTTGACCTCTATCTTATTGAAATGCAATCAAAATAGCGAATGACCAAAATGGCGAATGGCTAAAATAGCGAATTTAAAAATAAGGAACGTCTGAATGTAAAATACCCATAGTTCGCTTTTTCAACCATTCACCATTTTAATCATTCGCTATTTTGATTGCACATTAATAAGATATGACCCCAATAGCTCCGTGGGGTGGGAGTCGAAATAGCGAATGACCAAAACAGTAAATAGTTAAAATAGCGAATTTCGAAATAAGGAACGTCTGAATCTAGAATGGTTATCATTATGGAATTCTCTATTTCAGCCATTGGCTATTTTGACCTCCATCTTATTTAAATGCAATCAAAATAGCGAATGATAAAAATGGCGAATGGCTGAAAAAGCGAATTCCATAATTATGGCCATTCTACATTTAGACGTTCCTTATTTCAAGATTCGCTATTTAAGTCACTCGCTATTCTGACCCCCACCCGCTCCGTGTAGGAGCGCGCTTAGCGAGCTTCTACTGTAGCGGTATGTTGAATCGGCGACGGCGTACGACGCGCGCGGTCGAAACCGGCGGCTTCTCGAGAAGAGGGGAGAGAGCGCTGTAGGTACGAATGGTTGGCAATGGACGAGCGAGAGGCGCGCCGTCGCGTCGCCTCGCGACCCTCCGCACACCATCGGCCAACCCGCTGATACTGGATTGTGGATTTGATGTTGAGTAGCAGTCGACCGAGCGATACAGGCGACGACGGTCGACCGTCGTCCTGGAAAATGCGCGAGAAAGGATGCCTCACGAACGCGGGACTCTTTCGCCGGAGAAAAACACGGTACTTCGACTACACCCACGCCAACTCAAACGCTCGTTATCAAAGCCATCCACTTAACAGACTCGTTTAATTGCACTGATTATGTTTATCGTCCTACTCTCACCCTTTTCCTCAATCTTTAATGTGTACCCTCTCACGTTATAATCGTTTTTTTAAGTGACGTGTCCTCCACTACATGTCTGTAATCAAAGTTGAATATCAAAGTGCTGTGCCATTCGGCGGGATATCGCTCGAAACATTCCGGAAGATATTGCAACTGAGTATTGAATATATGCGCTAAACCTTATTTATATATTATTTTATCAATGGCGAAGCAAGCGATTTCATTTGAATCTAATCAATTCACTATTCAACAATAGCAATGATAATTATTTCGATAGTTGAATTATCATTTTTAGTCAATCATGTCATAATTTAAATCTAATATCAAAAAGTATATATAAATATATTTAATCATCTTTTATGAATGCCATCTTATTACGTGTAATATATATATATATATATATATATACCGCTGGAGAATTACGATATATATACACTTCGTATTCGCGTCTTTTGATTCTATTAGATTAAAGAATTCATCGAGCTAATGTAATAACATGCGCTGTAGGTTTTCGTAGTGGGAGAAAAATATAAACGGTTGCGAAGTGGAAGATGAATGAAAGACGAAAGTAAATAGTAAATATCGTACATTTCCGCGAGGAGAGAGTAAAGTTCGTCTTGTCAAGCCGCTTACCGCGTTACTCGTGAGTAATAAGAGTAATAAGATATATGACGAGTGCTACGAGTAGCGGCTTAGCTCGGTGCATCGACGTAGTGAGATTTTATATACAATTGGAGGAGTACTCGTATGTGTATATATGCATACAAAAGTCTCGACCTTGAATCGCGGGTTACAAGCATGCGCGCGATGATCCTATAGCCGGGAGAGCGCGGAGAAAGCTCCGTGTGGCTTATCGAACATCGAAGAACCTAGCTAAGTTGAGGAGCTGCCTCCGCGTTGCATGCACGAGGGCCAGCGACCTTCTTCAGCCACTTCGATAGCCTTGCTTCGCTTTGCTTTGCTTTCTTCATCTTTCTACCTGCTTGATGGCCGTTCAACCCCTTTTTCTTCGTTGGGTTCGACTCGATTTTCCGAGTACCTCCCCACTTATCCATCGTTATAACCTTCGGGCGACCCCGGAACCATCGAACACGTTTTTACACAGATACTATTATGAAATACTTCTGTGTAACTCAAGCTGGGTTTGGGAAGAGGAAGAGTTACACTGTTTAAAAAGATTGGAAGTTTTTATGCATAAAATCGTAAACGAAATTTTGCAATTGTGATATGAAATTTATGTAAATTTGTAGTAAAACGAGAGCGTTTTATAAAACGTAATGTAGTTTGAGATTAAATTTAATGTAAATTATTGAAATTACTGTATGATTCTTTAATTTTACATGCGACTTGTATAGAAAATTTATTATACCAGTCTATGCATAAAAACTTCCTGTATCGATACATTAAATTTCGAGTAGATTTTTTTTACAGTGTAGCTAGTAGAAATAATTGTATTAAAAAACCTAGATGCTTTTTCTTACTCTTCATAAGATAATTTGGACCGGAAAAATGACATCGATTTTCGAGTACTATCGATTTTTTAGAATAGCCAACAAAAATTATGTGATTAATCTGCGATGCTTCATTGTTGAGGATAGGGTAAAGCACGGAATAAAAATTGGCAGGGCAGAATATTGAAAATTGTAGGAGGAGATACATTTTTTCGAATTGAGAGCAATACATTTTTTATTTTTGAGTCCTACCATTTTTTTTCGTAATGTGCAGTTAAATTGGTACAAATTAGATCCTGTAATATTAATAGTTTTGATGAATATTTCCAGGGATATGATTTTGTGAAAATTTGTTTTATGTTTATTGCGGTGGATGATCGGCTATTGGCGGCCAATTTGGAAGATTTTATTCCATTTTTTTGTTATTGAAGTTTATTTCTTGTATTAAATACGTTTCGACCTTGATGTAGGTCGACTATGAATTACTATGAATATTAAAAGACCTAATTAGTGCATATTATAATTAGTGCTAACTGCATATTACGAAAAAAAAAAAAAAAAAAATAGTAGCACTTAAAAATAACAATAAAAATGCATCGCCCGAAATTCGAAAAAATGCATCTTCTACAATTTTTAATATTCTGACCTACCAATTTTTTTTTACCCTTTGCATACTATTCTCAACTATCAAGCGTTGTAGATTTTTTATATAATTTTTTTTTTGGCTATTCTAAAAAATTGATAGTGCTTAAAAATCGATGTTCTTTTTCGGTTCAAAATATGTTGTGAAGAGTAATAAAATACATCTAGGTGAATTTTTCCTAATTTCTTACACGATCATTTCCAATAGTTAACTCTCGTCGGAGTCGCCCTCACCCTTAATTGTACTCCGGCACCCTTTCCCTCTAGGGATTTCGTTGATAATGACAACAATGTCCGAGGGTTGACTCGATCTCATTCTCTCACTAATGTGTTAAGCCGTGCACGTGGCAAGTGGTCGACGCAAAAAGACAGAGGTCTGTGGAACTATCCAAGTATCGATCGCAATAACATTACTTATATAGAAGTTCCGATAACACCAAATGTCCTATCAGCCCTTGAAAGGTACTCGTAAATGTTTCTCCGTCGAGTTTCTAGCGTATTTTGTTAAAGTTCTGCACGCGTTTATGTTTGATAGCGGTGGAGACTTACAAGCTCTGACCTTCTTACATTGTTCACTCTATTCGGTATAGATTACAAAAACGGAAATTATTTAATAGTTAACCCTGGAACGACTCTGTGAAGTAACGAGCTACCACAGATTCTTAGGGTCTTTCAGATCGGTTGATAGCTTTAAGAGAAATTTTTACTACCTTAACCCTATAACCGTCAAGGTTGCACAGTTGCTTGCAGCCTTTCAGATGGTTTGATAGCTTTAAAAGTACGTTTTTACTAGCTCGAACCTATAACGGCCGAGGTAGTTGCTATTGCTACAAATGAATAGCTATTTTTAAAGATACCCTTTTCAAGCTCCGGTTGGAAATTCTGGGAAATTTTGAAAAATTGTAGACTTTCATGAGGAATATATGGGTCAATCCATCCCGTTTCGATCAGGATTTAACCTTGACCTCTCTAATTTGGCTCATATCCTTTTGTAGACTTAGTTGGACACTCAAATGCACCACATTTTTTGTTCTTATATGGCAATTTTTTTTTCAAATATATTTTCAAAGTTACATGTCGAACGCCATAATGTATAAATCTGAAAAAATTCTGAAAAATACTTTGTTTAATATAAAAATTTTCTAGCTCATAGCCAAAGCGGGCGAGATTTTTCTTCACGTGGTTCTCAAGATTTTTCGATAAAAGAAATAATTTTCTTAAATTAAAAGAAGCTTAAAAACTATAAGAAAAAAAATCTTGCCCACTTCGGCAATAAGCTAAAAAAATTTGATATTCAACACAGTATTATTTAGAATTTTCGCAGATTTTTGAATGATAGCATTCCATTTGTTACTTAAAAAAAAAAAAAAAAAAAAAAAAATTCGCATGGTTCGGAAAAATCTGAAAAAATTCTAAAAAACCCGGATTTACATGAACAAACATTTGAAGTAGATTAATTTTTCTTTCTATTTTTTAAATAAAAAAAAACTTAAAAACTATTTAAAAAAAAATCTTGCCCATATATAATATGTCACTTCGAAAATATATTTAAAAAAAAATTGCCATAGAAATAAAAATATGTTGTATGTGAGGGTCCAACTACGCCTACAAAAATTATGAGCCAAATTGGAGAGGTCGAGGTCAAATCCTGGTCGAGGTCAAATCCTGGTCGAAACGAGGTGGAATGCCCCATATGCTACATTTTGAGTTTGTGAAAAGAATAGCATTTACACGTAAAACACTTAAAACCGAATTTGTCTAGATTACCATTTCCTCACTATTTAGTAAATTTAATATATTCACGTAACCGATTAGTAAAAAATAGAATAACTTCTTTCCAAAATTGATTTATTCAACTTCATCACAACTTTACAATACTATAAGACTCTGGAGTAAGTCTAATGGTAAAAATACGGAGATGTCTCTCTCTCTCTCTCTCTCTCGAGGATTATTTTCCATGTTGGAGTATTAATAGTAGAGTCATAAATGTGTCCCTTTCGTCACTACCAAATGCATGATGGCACTCGTATTTTCAACAATGAAGTTGACCTACGACCTTTTCCATTTTCACTAAAAGCTATTGCGCATAACGATGATAAAGGTAGAAATTGCACAAAAATACCGAGGACTATAGTACAAAACATAGATATACAATATATTTGCACACATACTAAATTAATGAAAGACTTAAAATAGCTATTACAATGCTAAGCCGAAATACAAAGGGTATTCGCTTGAGTTACGTTTTTTTTCGCTTGGCTTTTTTACCGCTGTCACTCCGTCTTTGCCTCTGTAATTCTTTTTATCTATTCAACGACACTGGGCCGCCAGCTACAGTTGTCTGGCTTTACAAAAAGGCGCCTTAAACGATTTACTAAGCTCAATGTATTGACACGCCGCGAGGCGGCCAAGTTCGTGCCGGCAACTCGTCACCCTCGACCCTCAACTATCGATCTTGAAACTCTCTGTTGTTTACTTTTTCTTCCATTCTATTTCGTACAGCTAATAGGTAGACAGGACGACCAACGTTACGACTCTGCGTATATTGCTTTAGATTCACTCTCAAATGGTATAACTACGTCGCTGTGTCAATTAACGGTTGATGTCATTCTCAAAAGGATATGCTACTGAACCGTGCTGTTTTTAAGGGGCTTAAGTTACCAATAAATCATTCAATTAAAATCAACCAAACTCAAGATTTCGACAATTGAAACGGCCTTCAAGTGGATTAGTTTGCTGATGTATTTAATTTTACTATGATTGGTAATAAGTTTTCAGTTCGGTGTTTGTCCGATATTCTACGAATTCCGAGAAATGATAACCGGTAATTTTTCGGGTTTTTCTCCCTAAATATTGATCCTAGAGCGAAATGGACGTTTTTTCCTGGTCGCCAACTTTTCATCCTCTTAACTCGCTCCCTGTTGGGTTTTCTCTTTTGACAAAGACGTGAAACATCGAAAGTCGTAATATCGAAAACTGAAATCACCTTTCTAGCACTCCGATTGGTCGTCGATGGCTTTGACATACAGCCAACTTCCGACTGATGTCTTTACTACAGGATCACGTATGGCGCGTTTTTGGAATTGTTGTTTTTTCACAGTTGTGAAATAGAATACATTGTTCGTCCGAAAAAAGATTTCTTTCTTTTATTTTTCTTTGTAAAAAAAGGAGTTGGCACATCAAAAATTGATTATATCGCAACACTGAAGCAGAAATAGAGTCAGTCAAAGTTACGTATAATCGTATCGTATAATCATGCTAATATCATGTTTAACCATAAGAAAAAATAAACAAAAGGATCAGGGTGCGAGCGAAGCGAGCACGTTGTTGTTATTACCGTTAAACTGTAGTCATATACTTGTCATGACTTGGCGGAACGAAAGTACAAGTGACTCACAATTTTCTTCACGAGAATCGTTATTGCATAGCTTCATTTGCATTAGCTGTTACTAAATACTCATTCGGTATCAGTGGACTCAATTTTTTGTAAGGTCAATAATTTACTCGATAGTCAAATCGAAAATTAAATATATTGAACCAAGCTAAATATATTCAATTTATTCATCATTTATTAGCTAAGAATAACTGAAATAACTGCACTGTCAAAAGAGTCTGAAATTCTTATTCATAATGAACAATTCATAAATCTGGATGACAACAATCTCATCCGACATTAATATCTATCAAGGTATTTTCATTTCAAACCGTGTCTGTGGATAAATTCATGTAGCAAGAACTAATGATGATGAGCTGGTCACTCTTCAGAACAGTCGACCAAACTACCAAAATGTGTGAAAACGCGATTAAAAATTTAGCACTGATTTGACCAGCTAATACAAAAGGACTACCTCAAAATTGATTCTTCAAGCTCGATTGTGACGTCCGGCAATTAAATCCATCCAACGTTTATTCCCAATAGAATTACACTTAAAGTATTAAGTAAAATTACAAGTTTATATGTTACGTGAGAGCAATCTGTTATTTTCGTCGCCATTTTCCAATCCAATCCCGTGACATCTAACCTATGCACGTGTATGTGCATATACGTGAAATTGAAGAATTACTTGACGAAAAGACTTCCCCAAAATTGATTCTTCAAGCTCGATTGTGACATCCAGCAATAAAATCCATCCAACGTTCATTCCGAATAGAAGTGGACCTGAAGTACACTCAAAGTATTAAGTAAAATTAAAAGTTTATATGTTACATGAGAGCAATCTTTTATTTTCGGCGCCATTTTCCAATCCAATGCCGTGACATCTAATTTATGCACATGTATGAGCATATACGTGAAATTGAAGAATTACTTGACGAAAAGACTACCTCAAAATTGATTCTTCAAGTTCAATTGTGACGTCCAGCAATAAAATCCATCCAACGTTTATTCCGAATAGAAGTGGACCCGAAGTACACTCAAAGTATTAAGTAAAATTAAAAGTTTATATGTTACGTGAGAGCAATCTTTTATTTTCGGCGCCATTTTCCAATCCAATGCCGTGACATCTAACCTATGCACGTGTATGTGCATATACGTGAAATTGAAGGATTACTTTACGAAAGGACTACCTCAAAATTGATCCTTCAAGCTCGATTGTGACATCCAGCAATAAAATCCATCCAACGTTCATTCCGAATAGAAGTGGACCCGAAGTACACTCAAAGTATTAAGTAAAATTAAAAGTTTATATGTTACATGAGAGCAATCTTTTATTTTCGGCGCCATTGTCCAATCCAATCCCGTGACATCGAATTTATGCACATGTATGCGCATATACGTGAAATTGAAGAATTACTTGACGAAAGGACTACCTCAAAATTGATTCTTCAAGCTCGATTGTGACATCCAGCAATAAAATCCATCCAACGTTCATTCCGAATAGAAGTGGACCTGAAGTACACTTAAAGTATTAAGTAAAATTAAAAGTTTATATGTTACGTGAGAGCAATCTGTTATTTTCGGCGCCATTTTCCAATCCAATGCCGTGACATCTAACCTATGCACGTGTATGTGCATATACGTGAAATTGAAGAATTACTTGACGAAAGGACTACCTCAAAATTGGTTCTTCAAGCTCGATTGTGACGTCCAGCAATAAAATCCATCCAACGTTTATTCCGAATAGAAGTGGACCTGAAGTACACTTAAACTATTAAGTAAATTTAAAAGTTTATATGTTACGTGAGAGCAATCTTTTATTTTCGGCGCCATTTTCCAATCCAATGCCGTGACATCTAATTTATGCACGTGTATGTGCATATACGTGAAATTGAAGGATTACTCGACGCCCTTATGGCCTAGGAGAGTGTTGGTCACGTATATGTATGTCAGAGGGTATGAATGAGTGAGAGAGTGCGCTGGCGCAAGGGCATCGCTATCGGAAGTTTTAGTACTGTCTAGCTCTTGCCAACTGTGTGTCCCGCGAGCCCAGCCGCCGCAGCAGCACATCAGCAGCGGCAGCAGCAGCAGCAGCAGCAGCTCTGTGGTGTCCTACCTACCGCTCGCTTCTGGCTCTATCGATTTAGGAAGGCATAACACGCCCGACCTACACGCTTTTCCGCGTGTATAACCTTGGCCAATGATTACAGTGCAGAGAGAGCCACAGGCATCCTCTCGTGTTTCCCTCTATACCAACGATAACTCCTGCGAACCCGCAATCCACTAATGCCAAGGAAGGATGTCCTTCCTCCCTACCGCTCGACTAATAGTACTTACAAGACTCTGGGCTGGTTAGGTTGCTTCTGATTACGCACGTGTCGTGATGCATCCGATACCTCCGTGCTTACAGGATTTTCCATGCCAAATAGACCTGACGTTGACACAAACATATGGGGCAATAATCTACTGCATTCCGACTAACATTTGACCTCGACCTTTCCAATTTGGCTCGTAATCCTTCGTAGGCTTAGTTGGACCTTCAAATACAATAGATGGTTTTTTCTATGGCAATTTTTTTTATTCTTTTTTAAAGTCACATCGGATGACATAATATCGAGCCTCGTATTAAACACTGTTTAAGTTTATCTAAGTAGCGTGAAGAATTCACTGCTCCACTTGATTTATAACGAATTACTACAAAGGGAGAATATGAACATTTTTCATGCCATCTTTTTTAAAAATACATACGGTTTCGCCGGTTATTAGACTCAATGTTATGGATTAAACCGGGATTTTTGGAGATATTTAGTAGAAAAAAAAGTATTTGACATTTTAATAAGCATGTAATTGTTGAATAGTAATAATAATAACTACAAATAAGGCTTGAACAATCTTAATGCAAATTCGTTACTATTGATCTTTCACTGGATTAAGTATACATGCTTCAACACAAGTCACCCTTCACTGTTGATTTTTAATGTATTAATCTTAAAAGAATCAATTACGAAAATTTAGCACTGATTTGACTTCGATAGTCGCCATCGAGCCCCATTAAGAGAAAATTGCCCGGGAGCGATACTGTTTGACATTGGAAACTGTCAAAGCCACAGGCAGACCGCAAGAGTCGATTGCTGTCGGTTGCCAAAGGGAAATAGCATGTAGAGAAAACAGATTGGTTTTAGGGATGTACAATACCCTCCATTTCACCATCGCGCGTCCCTCCCGTGCAGCATACACCGAGAGAAAAAATCTGGTAATTTTGAAAATAATATAGTTGGACTGACGATAATCTAACTATAAACTATAATTCCCAGGAGGAACGTCTATATTTTGTGGTTATAGCAAATATAAGAAAATAGTTGGTTCAACCACTAATATAATTCCTAGGAGGAACGTCTATATTTTATGGTTATAGCAAATATAATTATAGTAGCAATTATAAAAATGAAAATAGTTTTGAAAACTATTCTAATTGTTTTAAATATGCCGTTTTGTTGCATTTACGATTTCAACGTTTGATCTCAATAAATTTGCAAGTATCGTTTATTGAACCATATTATCATCGCTTCAACCATAAAACATTTCAAGCCTTACCATATTCGTTTCACCATATGAAATCGTTAAATAAACGACATGCTTTTCTCTCAGTGTATATTTTGTTTCCGACTTTGCTGCCATGAATGAACGTTTGCACGCGTTTTTACGCTACAACTTTCTGATTCCTCTCTTAAAAAATACATGGACCATCGAAAATCGATTATATCGAAACACTGAAGCAGAAATATTGTCACGTAAAATGACGAATGGTATAAATGAAAATTTCATGGATAGCCATGAGGAAAGACTGATGAAAATAAAAGAGTGTGAGCGAAGCAAGTTATTGCTAGTAGTGGAAAAAAATGCTATGCACTTTAGTTTAGATCTCGTCATTTCTCCTGCCGGGAAATCCTCCATTAGTCCTCCGGGCGCTCTATTATTCCCTCCGGGTGTAATGGAATTTTACTGCACTTGTGTGGTGAACTGCTCATGCAAACACGCGATTAATTGAAAATCGCCCATTTCACTCTCGCGTTGCACGCAGGAAATGAGGTAATTTCAGGGTGATCAGGAAAAAACATTGTTGTCTCCTCAAATGTGTGTATTACGGTAGACCATAGATTTTTCTGGTTTTGTTGAATATTTTTTTTTAATCTCCATAGTCTTATCGATTAACTGTCAATTTAAGTATCAACCTTTTAGACAGCTAATTCAGAAAACCACGACCTACATCGTCAAAGAAAAAGTTGAACTTTGCATATTGCTTCCTCGTTTTCTCCACGTTTTGCACACCCACTGCTTTAAAGAAGAATGCTGATCGGTTTTGACTCTTTAGGAGAAGCAAACTTTGTAAAAGTTCCTTATTTTAAATAATAAGTTTCATAACTTTCGTACCCCATTATCGAATAAGGTCAAACTTATAACTGCACAATCTTCTTCTTAACTACGCGTACACAATAAAATCAGTCAGATTTATGAAAATTTGCACGATCTGGAGAGTTTGCCATTGGAAATTTCGTAACTTTTGGAACGCACGGAAAGATATGTTTGGTTGTGACAACTACGTTTCCAATTTGATGTACACAATCTCTTACAAATTAGTTGCATCAACCATATCGAGTAGTAACTTCAACTATTCACGATCAGTCCTCGCGAGATTAGTGAAGTTAACCAATCCAATCGTTGCGACTATCACTCGAATTATTAGGACTACCATTAGAATCGTCTTTATTACCATCCCGGCTTGAAATTTAAGCCCTTCAAACACCCTTCGTTAAATGAAAATGGGTAAAATATGCACGGAGAAAACGGTTTTGCTGTGCCAGCAAATCTTTTGTTAAAATAGTGACAACATCACGATATCTGCTAGGTTAACCAATTTTTTTGCTCGATTAACATATTTTTTGCTCGATTAACATATTTTTTTGCTCGATTAACATATTTTTTTGCTCGATTAACATATTTTTTTTGCTAGAATAACACATTTTTTTGCTAGTACCACAAAATTGTTTGCTAGGTTAGCAGATAACGCAATGTCGTCACTATTTTAATAAACGATTTGCTGGCACAGCAAAAGCTTTTTTTTATAAGAACTGAGCTTTCTCTGTCAGCAAGAAAAAAGAAAATTACTTTTTCCCATTCTCTATCTCATAAGCTTTATGTTTTTTAAAATCAGAAACTCGTTACTAATTTAAAAAAAAGTAGAACTTTGCAAATTGCTTCCTTATTATTGTTGGATTTTTACAAGACTAACTCCATGAGAAAGTATGTCTATCTATTTTGGCTTTCTCATAGAGGAAGCTTTGTAAAAATTTAACAATAATGAGAAAGCAATTTGCAACGTTTTACTTTGCAGCCTTGTTTCAAAACATTTTCAATGGTATTATCTTTTAACCCCTTGAACTGAAGTTTGATTCACTCACACTTTACTTGCACACTAAACTTGATCCAGATCTTGAAAACTGCAAAAGTTGGAACACTGAAACTAATTTTTCGAAAAATTCATAATGTCATAATTTTTCAACACCGTGACAGATTTGCACTAAATTTTAACTCATTCTCTATTTACGCACACTTTACTTGTGTACCAAATGTGAGTGCGCTATCTTAAAAATTACGGAAGTTACAGCACGAACGAAAATTTTAACGAAAAATTCAAAATGTCATACATTTAGAACCTTTCGACGGATTCACTACATATTCAATCCCACGCCTTTTTAAACTACAGTCTATTTGTGGACTAAATTTGAGCACGATATCTTAAAAATTGCAAAATTTTGAGCGGTAAATTTTTTTTTTAAATTTAATAATGACAAATTGTGAACTCTTTAACAGATTGACACCAAATTTAATTTCAAACATTATTCGATAACAGTCCACTTCTAGTTCAAATTTGAGCCGGATGTCATACAATTTGCGGGAATGAGAGCCTGAACTGACATTCTCCAAAAAATGTTAATTGCCATAAATGTTGAACACCTTGACAAATCGATACCAAATTCAATCCCATATCTTGTTTAACGGTAGTCAACTCGTGGTTTAAATTTGAGCCCTATATTTAAAAAATTTCGAAGGCTTTTGTGCTAACAGAAAATCGTACACATCCGCGGACACTCATACAGACATTTCGTAAAAACCTTTTTTCTCGACATTTCAGACCATGTTAAGTATTCTAACATGAAAATCCGAAAAAAAAATTGACGAAAACAAAGCTTCCGCCATGAGGAAGCAAAAACGATGAAAAAATTGATTATCTTACAATTTGTTTTTTTTTTCATCTGTTGACAGATCCAGGATAGCCAAAGACGTTTCGACGACAAATCCATAATCCTCACAGGAAAAATCCGCCACTACGAGAGAGTTAACGTGAGTGACAGCGACGAAAGAACGAGAAGAAAAAGTAGAAGCATAAACCGTCCGAATGAACCATTCGAAAAGGCTTTGATCATCAACTACAAGTATTGTTGAGAACAATACAGGCGACAGGAATCAATGAATTTTCATGAAGGAGCAAGCACTACGACTTTTCGAAAGATTAAAATTAATTGGAGAGAGAACTGTGCTGGCGCTGAGTGCCAGTGATCATAGCGCACGAGTTGACGCGAGTGAATTTGACCTGAGCGGTTATTGTCCGGCAATTGATCGAGTGGTTGCGGTCAAAGACATTGAAGTTGGAGAGGAGATAACAGGAGTCGGATAACGCGATGAAGCTCGGCGACAACATGGCTCCCATAGAAGGTCAGTTGACAATACGCATGAATGACAATTCATTAATAATAATAATAATAATAGTAGACATGATTATCGTGCATTTGACAATAGCAATTGAACGATATACATAAGAGTTATATCATTTTTTTTTGGTAATTCGCTGATCACGCGCAGTAGTTAATTTCGGTAAAGTCAGAATCAATCCAATAAACGGTCATTCGAAAGTCTCGACGTCCTTGTAATGACTCGGCGTTACGAAACTACGCGAGACTCACAATTTTCTTCACGAGAATCGTTATTGCATAGCTTCATTTGCATCAGCTGTTACTTAATACTCATCCGCTATCAGTGGATTTAATTTTTTAGAAGGTCAATATTTTACTCGACAGTCAGACTATTTAAAAATCATTTATTGCCAACCAAATATATGTATTGTGTGTATTGTAAGGGTTTATTATACGGAATGTACTTGGTACAATCAGATATTGACCACTACTATAATTATACTAACTGTTGCACTCCAGACAGTGATCCCTATACGAAGCATCCAATATACTATTCGATAGTATATTTTTACCATCAGGTAGTATCTATTTATCTCAGTGCAATAACATTCGTGCGGATACCCTTAGCGAGTGGCAAATTCATAGACAAAAGGGTTAGAAAGCGCGAAGCACAAAAGAGCCGGTGACGGGAGCGATTCTTGCTGTGGAACGACACGTCGTTATGATAGAAAGCACGAAGGAGACAAAAGGGGGCAAATCATACAATTATCGGATATTGTTAGTATATAAGGTTCGCTGCGGGATGTATAACTGGGCGACGAGTCCGATAGATACTAAGATTTTAAATATCCGATATACTAAATATTATATACTATCGAGTAGTATTTGGATAGTACCGTGTATTGTGTGTATTGTAAGGGTTTATTATACGGAATGTACTTGGTACAATCAGATATTAACCATTACTATAATTATACTAACTGTTGCACTCCAGAGAGTGATCCCTATACGAAGCATCCAATATACTATTCGATAGTATATTTTTACCATCGGGTAGTATCTATTTCTCTCAGTGCAATAACAGTGATCCCTATACGAAGCATCCAATATACTATTCGATAGTATATTTTTACCATCAGGTAGTATCTATTTATCTCAGTGCAATAACATTCGTGCGGATACCCTTAGCGAGTGGCAAATTTATAGACAAAAGGGTTACAAAGCGCAAAGCACAAAAGAGCCGGTGACGGGAGCGATTCTTGCTGTGGAACGACACGTCGTTATGATAGAAAGCACGAAGGAGACAAAAGGGGGCAAATCATACAATTATCGGATATTGTTAGTATATAAGGCTCGCTGCGGGATGTATAACTGGGCGACGAGTCCGATAGATACTAAGATTTTAAATATCCGATATACTAAATATTATATACTATCGAATAGTATTTGGATAGTACCGTGTATTGTGTGTATTGTAAGGGTTTTAGTATACGGAATGTACTTGGTACAATCAGATATTAACCATTACTATAATTATACTAACTGTTGCACTCCAGAGAGTGATCCTTGTCGCTAATAACCATGGCCGTTGATGCAACGATAAATAAATCAAATTAAAAAAAAAAAGAGAGTGATCCCTATACGAAGCATCCAATATAATATTCGATAGTATATTTTTACTATCGAGTAGTATCTATTTATCTCAGTGCAATAACATTTGTGCGGATACCCTTAGCGAGTGGCAAATTCATAGACAAAAGGGTTACAAAGCGCGAAGCACAAAAGAGCCGGTGACGGGAGCGATTCTTGCTGTGGAACGACACGTCGTTATGATAGAAAGCACGAAGGAGACAAAAGGGGGCAAATCATACAATTATCGGATATTGTTAGTATATAAGGCTCGCTGCGGGATGTATAACTGGGCGACGAGTCTGATGCTCCTGGGCTAACGTGGTTGTAGCGCTCGAAGCGCGAATAATAGAGAACGGAGCTTCGAGAGAACGAAGAACAGCGAGGACGGAGAGAACGGACGGGAAGGAGGATATGACCGAGATAATACGGATGTTACGGAGCCTACGCGCTCAAATTAGCGTTTAGCTTGTACTCACCCGCCGACTGGCCTCTTTTGCCTCTTGTCAATTTAACAATTGACTTGGGCTTCGAGTTGGATATACCACCGGCGGGTAATTGCCTCCCGGCGACGTACGCTCTCTGGTTAGTCCCCCTCCCTCGGCCCATGAATGCTAAACCGCTTTTTCTCATTCCGCAGTATCGCATACTCATTGCGACGGTCACCATCTCTCATCGTAATTCAAGATAAACCGCATGTATACCTGACAAGGAATGTACGTATTTACGGTATCCTCGCCTAATTTTTCAGAAATTCGTCAGGCAGGTTCATCGTACTTAATATTTAACTTAAAAATTACCGTTTCTCATGGGGTTTCAAGAGGTAAAAAACTTGCTTATGGATTCATGAATTTCTTTGTGTCGAACCGATCAGCGAGAAAAATATAGGATTTTTTTCGTTCTTTTATTAGTCACAAAGCAATGTATTACTTTTTTTTTTTCCTAATACACTTTGTTGAATCAATAAAATTTTGTTTGATTCAAGAAAAACAAACGGGCTTATCCGTTCAAGTAAATATTGTGTACCAAGAAATCGAATATTTTATTGTTCATGCGAAATGGAATAGCATATGATATTGAGTTGTTTAAATCAAATTTGGTTTATAAGGATCAAATATTTTTTCAGTTTGACACAAACAGGCTGTTTTTTAATGTCAATATAAATGATGTCATATTGGATATAAATAGAGTAAATAATACAATGAATAATAGAAAAAATGAAGAAATTCACTTTAATACAGAATTTCTTTCATCCAATCCAATATACACATTTATGTGCGAAATGATTCAGTTCATTTGCATCAGATATTTCATCAGAAATATTACATGATTCAACCAAATCACAAACATATCCAAACGTATTTTCAGATTCAGTTCAACAAAATATTTTATTGCTACCAAAATAAGCATTTATCCGAATTAAGAAATCGTTATCCAAGAAACTAAATTCATGTGTTGTCATTGTTCATTTTGTTGATTCAACTAAATTTCATTTAAGTCAAACAAACGATTGTTCACTTAACAAAATCTTCAACTAACAAAACGCATTCAGTTAAGTCAACTGAATTTTTTTTCTTATTGTAGTGGAAAGGTTCAACTTTCCTAAGTTTTCTTAGGAATTTCTATAACGATAAAAATTTCATTTTACAATGAGAAAGGGATATTTTTCTTCCACCGAACTTAAATATGATATTTATGCTTTATGAAAATTCATAAGAAGCTAGAGAGGATAAAAAATCGCTTATAAATACACGATAACCGATTTCAAGAAAAGATTTCGTTTTATAGTTCATTAACTTTACATTTGTTTTTTATATGTTTCAGCGTGTAATGTCTGGAACGATGTTTGCCCGCGTAAGACGAGACCACCGAAAATCGGCGATATACCAAGGTAGGC
Source organism: Tromatobia lineatoria (assembly GCA_949699805.1). Taxonomy (NCBI): domain Eukaryota; kingdom Metazoa; phylum Arthropoda; class Insecta; order Hymenoptera; family Ichneumonidae; genus Tromatobia; species Tromatobia lineatoria. The sequence goes on along the minus strand of OX453050.1, from coordinate 2,126,387 downwards.
GCTGCGCCAAACTTTATTAACGTTAATAACCGGCTGCATATCCTGATGGTCTGTGAGGCATAGTTGTTTACTGGCTAGCGTGCCATCGTCCAGTTCACAACGTCGTTGTTTCGATTCCGACTCGTTCTCGTTCAATCGCCAACATGTATTATTCAATATCGAAAATAATTGCTGCAGCTTCGTGGAAAAAGCCGGTCAAGCGTGAAGGTCATAGACGGCCCAACAATTTGGTAAACGTGTAATCGGATACAATATGTAATTATTAGTGAAATTCGTGAAACTGTCAAAGTGCATCAGCCTTTTTTGGGTATAGCGAGAAAAACGTTTAGGAACATTAACCTTGCCGTTGAGGTCGTATGAAATTTGTTTGGATAACACGAAGTGTACTTGAATCAACTATACCGACTAAAACTGGTATATTTGAGTCTACAGTATTTAACAATCACTACCAGCATAATATTTGTTTGATATAACCTACACCTGAATTGATTTCAAAAACATTTTTCTTTAATTTAATCGTATGCACACTGTTAAAAATGTTTAGAAAATTAATATATGTATTGGAAGTTTTTTCGCAGATACAATGTATTGATTTTGATTTGATATACGGATATGTTGTAAAATTTCAAAAAAACACATTACAAACACAACAATTATAAAGTTTTTAATGTACTGTATATTAATTTTATACATTTTTTTTGTATATTGCTTACTATTTGTATATTGCATTTAATATACGCGCATCTGCAAAAAAACTTTCAATACTTTATATTCATTTCCGTACGAAAATTTTTAACAGTGCACTGTCAGGGCTGAGAAAACACCAAAGCTGAATTAAGCGCACATTTCATTTCTTGATTGAATTGATTGTTTAATTTTAAACTATATATTGAACTTTTCAAAAAAATTAGCCAGCCGGAAAAAAATGTCACCAAGTTGCCGAATCTCCCCTCAAACCGCTAGTGCGGAAATGGGTTCTATATAAAGGGGCTTTTCCGTGAGATTCATAAGGGTATTATAGGGTCTTTGCATAAGAAGAGGTTGATGAGGGGCGTACGCATGCCATTCACCCCGCATACGCTCAAACAACTTCAAAAGATAAGCATGTGTTGCTATGAACGTGCAATCAATCACCGCAATCACTTTTGAAGGATGTAACTTTCGGCAGGACTTTGCATTTTCTCGCATACAAAATTTCCGTAAGCCCAACAGTATGTGTGAGTGTTGTGCGGAGCGATAGGCAATAATCCTGGAGAGTGTTGCTCTTATGTATAATATTATATTTGGCCTAATATCGCTACCTACACAGAAAGTATTATTTCCTTTCAACGTTAAGATTCAGTCTGTTGAGATTTTCAACGACAGTTTGGAAATATTACATTTTATGGAAAGCTATCACAAACATATCGTTCTGCTTAACTGTTTATTTACTGGTGACTTTATCCTAGCTAAAAAACGAAGATTGTTCATTGATGGAAACTGATCCGATCACAACGCTTCTCCTTTATGTCGCGTTGAACTTTTGCTACAAATAGAGAAAACAACGTCTCTGGATATACACACACATACATTTTATGGAAAGCTATCACAAACATATCATTCTGCTTAACTGTTTATGTACTGGTGACTTTATCCTAGCTAAAAAACGAAGGTTGTTCATTGATGGAAACTGATCCGATCACAACGCTTCTCCTTTATGTCGCGTTGAACTTTTGCTACAAATAGAGAAAACAACGTCTCTGGATATACACACACATACATTTTATGGAAAGCTATCACAAACATATCATTCTGCTTAACTGTTTATTTACTGGTGACTTTATCCTAGCTAAAAAACGAAGACTGTTCATTGATGGAAATTGATCCGATCACAACGCTTCTCCTTTATGTCGCGTTGAACTTTCGCTACAAATAGAATAACAACGTCTCTGGATATACACACACATACATTTTATGGAAAGCTATCACAAACATATCATTCTGCTTAACTGTTTATTTACTGGTGACTTTATCCTAGCTAAAAAACGAAGGTTGTTCATTGATGGAAACTGATCCGATCACAACGCTTCTCCTTTATGTCGCGTTGAACTTTTGCTACAAATAGAGAAAACAACGTCTCTGGATATACATACACATCCATTTTATGCAAAGCTATCACAAACATATCATTCTGCTTAACTGTTTATTTACTGGTGACTTTATCCTAGCTAAAAAACGAAGATTGTTCATTGATGGAAACTGATCCGATCACAACGCTTCTCCTTTATGTCGCGTTGAACTTTTGCTACAAATAGAGAAAACAACGTCTCTGGATATACATACACATACTAGCAGAGATGCTAACATTTCTATTGCACTTTATAGGCTAGAAAAAGCCTCAATTCCGTGTTTATAAAAAGCCAGTGGTCTGTCTGTCAGAGCTTGAGGCTTGAAGCGTATAGTCTGACGGGGCGTCATTCCGAGTTCGCAAATGCCTCAACGAGTTCGCTTGCAAAGTTTTCGGCTCGTTGAAGCACATCAAAGCGAGACTGTTGCTCGGTCTTGGTCAATGTTACTATTTCTGTACAAACCCACCAGCATCAGTTCCTCTATCGCTCAGTCCTTTACACCGATGTTGGCTCTCCGCACCTGGATGCACGAGTTATTCTATACGCGCGAATACTTCCGATGCATAGGTATTATAAGGCCATCGCCCAGACCTTTTCCCCTTTTCCCATATGAGCGATTCTTCGTCAATTCAGCTTCTTTTTTCTCGAACCTCTGATTAGTAGCATAATTTGACACATTTTAGTACCGCTTGGTACTAAAACTAAATAAAGTACTCTCTACTAATTTTTCCTGATTTTCATATCCAATATTAGGAAAAATGGGGTATTTTTTCGAAGTCAATATATCTTGAAAATCTAAAGTGAGAAAAAAATGGTTTCAATATAAAAGTTTTAGTTTTATGTTAACTTTTCAATGAAATTTTTCAAATAATTTTACGATTATCTTTTCGCTAAAAGATATGAAGATTATTTTTTTAACCAAAAGAAGACACTTGTTTTTGCCTGAAAAAAATTACAGAACTTTTTGCGCTTGTGTATTGATAACATAAAAAATTACCAGAGTTGGGACTGATCAATGTTCGGAAGTAAAAAAATAATTCGTTCAAAGTAAACAAATTTTTGTCGAGAAAAAATAGGAAAATGTTGACAACGCTTTTATTTAAAACTTGTAGTTTATGCGATGATAAATAAATAAAATATTCGGTGCCTTGTAGACTTTTTAAAAATGTTATCTGGACATCATTTTTTTCTTCAACTTCGAGCAAATTATTTTTTTACTTCGAAACTATGGTTGGTCCTACTCTGACAATTTTTTTATATTATCGATTACGATAATATCAAATTTTTTATTTTATATTACATTATTTTTTATATTACATTACGACACTAGTGCGATGAAACCTTTTCGCGACGAGTGTGAGTTTACAGCACGAGCTGAAGGCGAGTGTTGTAATCACACGAGATCAGGAAAAGTTTCTCGCACGAGTATCGTATACAATTTTATGCCACTAGTGCGAGAAGTGCCTGTTTCACGCACGCAAGCGAAGCGAAGTGTGCGTAAAGTAGGCACTTCACGCACACTATTATAAAGTACTATTTTGTTTCAACAAGACAAAATTGCAGAATTATAATGCTTGTTATGTACTCAATTCATTTATTTATTTATCTATTTATTTATTTCTCACGGGTTAAACCCAATTGAGGGGCAGGACTTGGCCCTGACAGTCCAAATAATACAACATATAACAACTTATAAGGTACATATATCCCTTAACACTAACAATCAATAAACTATAAACCGCTCTCAACACTTTATCAAAACTGGTAACACTTAACGAGGAACAGTCAAGTAACCGGAAAATCGCCGCCTTGAGTTACGCCGGAGACGAGTCGAATAGGTTAACGGGGTTAATGAGGTTTTAATGTAACATTTTTAAAAAGAAGGGTATCATTTACAGATTTTTTTTTCTTATGACACTTTTTAGGTGAATTTGTTCCCTTGACAATCCATCTTTAGACCAAATCATAAATAATAACGTGCTTATTGTTATTTTTAACGGTCATTCAAAAATTATCGGGTACATCTATGATTACAGCGGGTGAAATTACAGCTCTCAAACCATTGAAAGCCTCGACAGTGTTTCAGGAACACATTACCGTAGGCATGTCAAGTGTTTGGGTCTGCAGATAGCACAGCAAGCAGTTAAATAGTTTGCTCGCGTGCCAGAGTAACTGCTGTGGTGCTCTAGTGTAGGACTAGTACCAGGTAATATACCTAAATCTACCACGTTGACCGCGCAATACGTATCTAGCCGACATGGTACGCTGGAGGTCTATCTCTGTTAAGGAACTTCGACCAAGACACGCACACAGATGCACACGATTTTCGTGCAAGCATCGGCCCAAGGCCGAACTTTTTTCCTGGACACGTCTCATGGTCAAGGTATATAATAATAAGCAAGAGCTTTCGCGCATGTACACCGAGAATAGTAATGCAATTTGATCAAGCCTACCACTGATATACGCGGTTCTCGACCCTCACCCCTTGAGAGTTATACGGTATCAGCCGAGGTAAAAAGTTAGATTTTATCCAGGCTTCCGGCCACCGTAAAAATAGAAATAGCGAAATCTTCAGTATATTTTTCTATGGTTTAGTTCGGAGGTTCATGCGAGAAACAAGTAAAATATTATTTTCAATCTGCAAGATAAAATTAACGTTTTTGGTACTACGAACATTGCATGAATTTTTTCTGAATATTGTTTAATCGCAGTTTACTGAAAAAAATTAAAAAATAAATCGTTCACATTGCTCGCGCATTGTCTTTTTTTAGATTTATCAATTTTATACCTATTTTACATACAGTTCAGATTTGGTGTTTAAATAAATGTACGTGAGATATATAAAAGAATATATATGTTCACGAATAGTATTATCATATTAACATATTTTAAATACGCAGAAAAAAATGAAAATCATTCGGATGATTTATGTTCACTCTTGTTATATTTTCTAATATATTCTTTTCATAAACTTGTTCCCATATGTAGAAAGTTTGAGTGATACAAAAGTGAACCTTATATTCGTTGCAATGAGTCAAATGTCCAGAGCAATGAAGCTTGACCCACAAGCTTCGTCATAAAACATTCATCGACAGTCTTGAGGTACCAAGAGGAACATGAGTGTTGTATCTCCCGAGCAAAGATAAGGAAATGGAAAAACGCGAGGTGATAAAAAATTTTTTAAACGCAGAACATAATATAAATCATTCGGACGATTTATATGTTTACTCAATTCTATTCCATTTTCTGATGTATTCGTTTCGACGACGACCAATATGACGACGATTCATATGTTTACTCAATTCCATTATAGTCTCTAATATATTCTTTGCATTAACGTTTTCTCATAAGTAAAAAGTTCCAGCACTACAAACGTGACTCTAATAACCGTTGCAATGAGTCAAATGTCCAGAACAATGAAGCTTGACCCACAAGCTTCACCATAAAACATTAATTGGCCGTCTTAAAGTACCAAGAGAAACATGAGTGTTGAATGTCCCGAGTAAACATGAGGAAGTTCAAACACGCTAGGTTATGTGAAATGTTAGAAACGCTGAGTGGGATAAAAACGCAGTCAAAAATATAAATCATCCAGAGTCTTTACATGTTTACTCAGTTCTATCAAACTTTCCAATATATTCTTTGCATAAACGTTTTCCCATAAGTAAAAAGTTCCAGCACTACAAACGTGACCCTAATATCCGTAGCAATGAGTCAAATGTCCAGAACAATGAAGCTTGACCCACAAGCTTCGCCATAAAACATTAATTGGGAGTCTTAAAGTGCCAAGAGAAACATGAGTGTTGAATGTCCCGAGTAAACATGAGGAAGTTCAAACACGCTAGGTTATGAAAAATGTTAAAAACGCTGAGTGGGATAAAAAACGCAGTCAAAAATATGAATCATCCAGAGGATTTACATGTTTACTCAGTTCTATTAAACTTTCCAATATATTCTTTGCATAAACGTTTTCCCATAAGTAAAAAGTTCCAGCACTACAAACGTGACCCTAATATCCGTAGCAATGAGTCAAATATCCAGAACAATGAAGCTTGACCCACAAGCTTCGCCATAAAACATCAATTGGCAGTCTTAAAGTACCAAGAGAAACATGAGTGTTGAATGTCCCGAGTAAACATGAGGAAGTTCAAACACGCTAGGTTATGTAAAATGTTAAAAACGCTGAGTGGGATAAGAAACGCAGGCAAAAATATAAATCATCCAGAGTCTTTACATTATACTCAGTTCTATCAAACTTTCCAATATATTCTTTGCATAAACGTTTTCCCATAAGTAAAAAGTTCCAGCACTACAAACGTGACCCTAATATCCGTAGCAATGAGTCAAATATCCAGAACAATGAAGCTTGACCCACAAGCTTCGCCATAAAACATCAATTGGCAGTCTTAAAGTACCAAGAGAAACATGAGTGTTGAATGTCCCGAGTAAACATGAGGAAGTTCAAAAACGCTAGGTTATGTGAAATGTTAAAAACGCTGAGTGGGATAAAAAACGCAGTCAAAAATATAAATCATCCAGAGTCTTTACATGTTTACTCAGTTCTATCAAACTTTCCAATATATTCTTTGCATAAACGTTTTCCCATAAGTAAAAAGTTCCAGCACTACAAACGTGACCCTAATATCCGTAGCAATGAGTTAAATGTCCAGAACAATGAAGCTTGACCCACAAGCTTCGCCATAAAACATTAATTGGCAGTCTTAAAGTACCAAGAGAAACATGAGTGTTGAATGTCCCGAGTGAACATGAGGAAGTTTAAACAGGCTAGGTTATGTAAAATGTTAAAAACGCTGAGTGGGATAAAAAACGCAGTCAAAAATATAAATCATCCAGAGTCTTTACATGTTTACTCAGTTCTATTAAACTTTCCAATATATTCTTTGCATAAACGTTTTCCCATAAGTAAAAAGTTCCAGCACTACAAACGTGACCCTAATATCCGTAGCAATGAGTCAAAAGTCCAGAGCAATGAAGCTTGACCCGCAAGCTTCGCCATAAAACATTAATTAACAGTCTTAAAGTACCAAGAGAAACATGAGTGTTGAATGTCCCGAGTAAACATGAGGAAGTTCAAAAACGCTAGGTTATGTAAAATGTTAAAAACGCTGAGTGGGATAAAAAAAAATTTCTAATATATTTTTTGCATAAACGTTTTACCATAAGTAAAAAGTTCCAGCACTACAAACGTGACCCTAATATCCGTAGAAATGAGTCAAAAGTCCAGAGCAATGAAGCTTGACCCACAAGCTTCGCCATAAAACATTCATCGACAGTCTTGAGCTACCAAGAGAAACATGAGTGTTGAATCTCCGAGTAAAGATAAGGAAGTTGAAAAACGCCGGGTGCCTGGCAGTACTACAGCATAGCGTAGAATCTCAAGCCTGCAGCACTCGACAATGAAAGCATACGTCGAGTCGTAGCAGCAAGTAGCGGCGGCAGCAGCAGCAGCAGCAGCAGACGGCGGCATGATAGGGCAGAGTGACGTTGAGCCTGGAGAGAAGGAGTTATACACAAACGGTCGGGTAAGTTGCTGCCGCGGGAAGGGAAGAAGCGCCGCGCGGTCCAAACTCCGGTGCCGCGTGTGTTACACACTCCGCGCGTTATACACGAAGAGCGCGCTTGTTTCGTTAGTCGCTGGTAGAGAAGGGCAAGATAGCGTGCCCCGTGCGGTTACTGCTACTCTGCACGACCCGGTGAACACAAGAGAGAGTGATACTTACAGCGCCGAGTCTCGCGCCGGATGTTGCGCGTGCCGGAATATTATACGCACCGAACAGTGTTAACGACGCCCATTATTCAACTTTCCTATAACTCTGAATAAGCGTTTTCGCATATTCGATCCTTCTACAAACGAGCGCTTAACTCGTGCCGTTCACTTCACCGCTAGTGTCAGCGACAGCGACAGAAGCAGAAGCAGAAGCAGAAGCAGAAGCAGAAGCAGAAGCAGAAGCAGAAGCAGTAGCAAACCCGCAAAGCCTGTATTGTTGTAGTTGCTCTTCGCTCACCGTACGAGGCTCAATCCGCGTGCTTATATTACTCATTCCGGCTCAACTACCTCTATTGCATTCAACAGACAACGGATCCACGTGCCCACTAGATCCATCAACCCCTCCACGAGGAAACGAGCATCGGTCGCGCGCGCCAGCGCGGCTTCGATGCCTCTATACCTTGGCGCGTTATTTCATCGAGCGATTGTCGACAGTCGCCCTTATTAGAGCAACACGACCGGTGATACAGTATCGAGTGGACAATAATACACCGAGAAATAACGGAGAAGAAGAAGTATAATGTGGCTCGTGTACGTCAAGTTATTTTTCATCTGAGATAAATAAGCCAGTAGCTTTATAACAGCGGATTGAACTTTGCGATAGGTGAGTGAAAAATAAATAAGGCACGTGTGCGTCTACGTATAATAATAATGATGATGATAAAATCAACCGGGTTCGAAACCGCTCGAGTGGTAACGCGGAATGCGGAAGTATCCTGCTATATGTATAATCGAGACCTATGGAAGAATGCGGTGAGACCTATCGAAAATCTATATCTCGTTGGGTATTATGGAAACGTGACGGATAAATCTTGTGGTGGGAAAAGCCCTTTTGCGGAGAAAAGGGATAAGAAAGTCACGGTTAAAGACGACGGTGAGGTGATAAGGATTTGGAACGAAGGATATTTTTATGCTTCACGGTTATAGAATAGTGTAGATTTTTGTTTAGAATTATCATTTTTGTTGCGCTTTCAATAATCATCGAGCTGTACCGAGTTGACACTGAATAGGATTAATGACGGAATCAAATCACCGAGTGAAGAGCGCAGTATAATATTTTTATCGGTGACGTTATCGCTCTTGAAAAAAAACTTGAATGGGAACTGTGAAAAAAAACGCATACTATGCTATTTCATACAAACATTAACTGCACTAAAATACTTTGCATAGAATATGATTGTTCCCTTGTGAAGGAAACGTTTCTTACGTTAGGAGAAGATGTACAAAGGTTGTAAAAATATAGAATTATTTTCTGGATTTTCGCTTCGTCAGTGAGAAAGCGAAAATCGATCAACATAGTTTCTCATGCAGTTAGCTTTGTGGAACATGGAAAACAATGAATAAGCAATGTGCAAGTTTGCTTTACTTCGAAGGCTTTTCTGAAAAGGTTTTGCAACTTTCAATCCAAGCTTTTAAATGGATTTTTACTTTCGAGATCTTATTTTACTCGAGATTAAGGGTTTTCCAGGTTGACTATGAGGATTTCGTATAGAAGCTGTATTTTCTTGAATATTAGTGAAACGTAGAAAAAGAATCTCGTGAGGGAAATAGAGCTTCCTTCAGCGGAAAGTAGCGTAAGAAAGAAAAGGGGGATATTTCAATGCTTTTCAATTGCAGAATATCTCAGATTTTTGTTTAACATTATAATTTTTATTGCGACTTTGATACTCATCGAGTTGTTTCGAGTTGACGCACAATCAAAATAATGACGGAATGAAATTATTTAAAAAAAACAACCGCAGTGAAATATTTCTGTCGGTGATGCTGTCGGTTTAAAGAAAAATTGCGTTGAAACTGAAAAAAAAAGCACACTACGTTATTTTATATAAACATAAAGTGCACCAGAATGCTTTGCATAGAAATATGATTGGTGTCTTGGGGAGGAAACGTTTCTTTAGTTAAGACAAGATGGACAATGGTTGTAAAAAATATAGAATTATTTTCTAGATTTACTAGAATTTTCGCTTCCTCAATGAGAATTTTTTGTTTTTGTAACTTTCGATCCAATTTTGTAAATGGATATTTATTTTCGAGGTCTTATTTCGCTCGAGATAAAGGGTTTTCCAGTTTGACTGTGAGGATTTCGTAAAGAAGTTGTATTGTCTTGAGTATTATGGAAATGTAGCGAAAGAATTTCGTGGAGGATATAAATCCATTTAACGTGAAGTAGGACAAGAAAGAAAAGAATGATATGCTTATACTTTTCGTTTATACAATATTGTAGACTTTAACAGATTTCATATAAACATAAACAGTACAAGAATGCTTTACATAGAAATACGATTGCTTATTTGTGGAGGAATTTCTTTTTCGTTAAGACAAGATGGACAAGAGTTGTAAAAAATGTAGAATTAGTTTCCCGATTTCTCGCTTCTTCAATGACAAAGCGAAAATCGATCAACATAGCTTCTCATGCAGTTAGTTATGTGCAACATAGAAAACAATGAAAGAGCATTGTGCGATTTGGCTTTACTTCCGAGCCTTTTTTAAAAAGTTTTCGCAACGTTCAATTCATGCCAGTAAATGGATATTCACTTTCAAGATCTTATTTATCTCGAGATAAAAAGTTTTTCAGCTCGACTATAAGGATTTCGTATGGAAGCTGTATTGTCTCGAGTATTATGAAAACCCGGCGAAGTGAATGGGGGTCAATATAGCGAATTACCAAAATCGCGAATGGCTAAAATAGCGAATTAAAAAAAGTAGAACGTCTGTATATAGAATGGCCATCATCATGAAGTTCTCTATTTCAACAATTCGCTATTTTTACCATTCGCTATTTCGATTGCATTTAAATAAGATGGAGGTCAAAATAGCGAATAATCGAAATTTCGAATTTCATAATAATGGCCGTTCTAGATTCAGACATTCCTGATTTTGAAATTCGCTATTGTAACCATTCGCTGTTTTGGTCATTCGTTATTTTGACTCCCACCCGGCGAAATAATATCATGAGGGAAACAAGACCCTTTAGCGTTAAGTAGAAGAAGAATATTTTTATGCTTTTCAATTATAGAATATTGTATATTTTTGTTTAGAATAATAATTTTTATTGCGATTTCGATACTTATCAAGTTGTTTCGATTTGGCACGGAATCCGATTAATAACTGAATAAAAACACCAATAGCCAAGCGCAGTAAAATATTCTTATCGGTGACACAATCGCTCTTAAAAAAATCTAGAATTATTTTCTCGATTCCGCGCTTCTTCGACAAAAAAGCAAAAATCGATCAACATACTTCCTCACACAGTTAGCTTTATGAAACCCAGAAAACAGTAAATAAGCAATGTCCAAGTTTGCTCTACTTCGAAGCCGTTAAAAAAAGTTTTTGCAACATTCAACTCAAGCCAGTAAATGGATTTTCACTTTCGCGGTCTTATTTCGCTCGAGATAAAGGCTTTTCCAGGTCGACTACGAGGATTTCGTATAGAAGCTTTATTGTCTTGAGTATTATGGAAACGTAGCGAAAGAATCTCGTGGAGGAAATAAAACCCTTTAGCGGAAAGTAGGATAAGAAAGTCGCGGTGAAAGATAAGGATATCGAAAGTACAAAGTAGTGAATGTGTAGAAGACGCGGAAGAGGAAGGAAAGTGTTGTCTGGCTATATCGGGGATCGCAGCGACGTTGATGTTTGACGGAGTCCGAATGGAATGGAAGAGTGTATAGGCCATCGATTCAAGTGATACCTACTCTGGTGTGCCGAGTGTCTCGCGGCGCCACCTCCTCCCACCTTCTTATCCATGTACTACTCATATACATATACATACAATGTACTTGACTAGGTATTACTCTACTTCTGTATCACTGTATTTTGGTATACTTTTAGTCTCCATGGAGCCGTTGAATCGAGTGGCCCGTGCACGCTTCGTATAACCGAAACCCACGCTATCCAAGTTCAATCTCACATATACATTCTTTCTTTTACAAATGCCAGTCAAGTCTCTTGCACCCGTTTTAATTTTAATAATTACTTTCAGGCGATGAGGCGAAAAGTTTGGGGTTCATCGTAGCACGAAATGGCGTTTCTACAGAGGAATTATATTTTTTTCATCGTGGAATCTGGAGGTATTATTTACACATCGACGAAATCGATTGCAGCCTTGCATTTTTACTCCCGACTGCCCGCCGAGCAAAAAGACAGAAGTTATGCATTTATCGGCGATCAGCTGATCGATGCAGTTTTTTATGAAGCGAATGTTCTCAAGAACGGCACGAATTTATTTGACCAAATTTTGAACACAGATTTTGGATGTATGGCGGTTGGTTTTATGCAAAATTTTGTAGGACGATGGACTTTTAACTTGGTGAGATAAATGGCTCTTATTGAGAACTCGTTTGAATATGTTAAATAGTCAAAAGTTTACTTTAGAAAAGATTTCAAACGCTCCACTGAAAGTGGGAGTGAGTTTTGTGCACCAATTGAGAATAAAAAATTATGAATTAATAATCAATCGCACATTGAGATCGGATGATTTAACCACCAAGACTTTCGACATCTTTCAACTGTATGAAGGATTATTAATCAAGGAATCTATGATTCAAACTCCTTTTTCAGTCGGCAGCTTTTGATCTTTCAATCTGAAAGGAGCGCAAAAGAGGTTTGCGGGTCGTTTGAAAGCGGAATATCATTTGAATAGATAATTTAGGTAGTTGAGCTGCAATAGGATAAATTCAAGAGAATTGTCAAAAAGTTTTTAAGCGTATTGAAATCTAGCATATAGAATGAATAATCGTTAGTAATCGTATACGGAAAAACCATTTAATGCAATCACGGACATTTATTTTGTAATGAAATAACGAAGTCTAGAAAAAACTAAAAACGTTGGAATAATTCTGATACTGTAAGAAGATGTTCCACTATGTGAATGAAAATATTTAAAGAGCAATATATGGGTGATTTTACTAACTATTCACAAGAGTTTGTACTTCCCATCTTCGATTTAGCTGTAATGTTTTTAATGTTATGTTGAATTTTTTCAGATTTTTTTCTTGAGTACCCTACACAGAAAATTTCGAATTATTACGATTTAGGAACATCTTTCCAATACACAATTAATTGTTCCCAAAAAATGTAAGATCACGCTGCATCTCTATATGTAAAAAAAAGTGTCACCTTTAAAAAAAAATAGTATCGTTTGATTTCGAATTTGTTAAAGCAATGGAAATCAACGAATTAGTTGAAAAACTGTTTTTTGAAGGCTTTCCGCTACTTTGATTAGAATTCTATTTCTATTTGTAAAAAACTGGGAATTTTTCACATACATACATTTCATCTGAACAGCTTATCAATTTTTTCTAGGCTCGTAAAAAATTATATTGAACCAAATTTTTTTCGTACGATCGAATACTTTTTCAAGAATAATCATATTGAACTATAAATAGAGGAAGACCATGGATAAATATGTGTCTTAACGCAAAATCCAATTTGCGATGTTTCGGCTTCCGCCCAAAAAATACTATAACCCAATCAGATCTCACTATGAAATTTACATATGGTATGTGAAAAATCTTCAGTTCTTCAAAAATAAAAATAGAATAATAAAAATAGTGGAAGGCCTTCAAAAAACTGTTTGTTAACTAATTTGTTGATGTTAACTGCTTTAAGAAAGTGAGAAACAAACGAAACATTTTTTTTCTTTTTCAAAAGTTCAAGCTATTTATTACCTCGTGACCTTACATTTTTCGGTAACCATCCGTTGTGAAATTCTGTGTTGAAATGATGGTCACAAAATCAAAGTAATTCGATACCTTGAGAGAAACTATAGAGTATTCGAGCAAAAATCTATAAAAATTCAAGCGACCTTCACTGTAGGTATAGATAACATTAAAAAAGTTACAGTTAAATCGGAGAGAAGAGGTACAAACTCTTGTCAATAATTAGTGGAATCACCCACACAAATAACCAGTTGTTCCAAAATATTGTTGCATTTTACAAATGCCAAGAGAATTCGTAAATGATTAAATCGATAATTGAGTTTAGCATTTCCTGTATCAGAGTTGGCATGAACTTGCGATTTTTTTAGTGATAAGGGTTAAAGCAGTTCGTACGTGCAGTGCATTCAAGGTTGAAAGTTAATTATACAATTTTCGTAGAACGATGGTAATACTGTGTTATCTGTTAGCTGTAGTGCGCACAACAGTGCGATACGTACTATCTTGGTGAAGCATATAAAAACATATTTTCGTTTACGCAATTGAACAAGTCTGGAATTCGCTCATGCATGGTATAATCGTGCATAACACAGCAGGAGCGAAGCTTGGCATTACAGCGTGTTGTGTGACGACAAGCTGCATCGCATTGACGATACGTGGAGTGAAAAACGCGTTCGCGACGCAAGTACGTTCCACATGTATCTACTAACTCGCGTAGATTCTCTTTTTTCAAAGTATGAATAGTATACATGTACCGCTAGTCTACTCGACTTATCGAGTCATTCTCCAGTTTTATTCGCGAGATAAACACATCCTACTTCCTCGTTGCAACGGTCGTAGAAGTCATAACGTCATATATGAGGCATTCTTCATCAATTCAGCCACTTTTTTTCGAACCTCTCTGATAAGTCCTATAATAGGTCGCATTTTAGTACCACTTGAACGCACTATCTTCTGATTTATTCAGATTTATGAATCCGATATTACGGAAAATGAGATGTTTCTTTGAAGACAATATATTTTGAAAAATTAAGGTCGTGGAAAATAATTGTTTTGACATAAAAGTTGTAGGTTGATGGGAAATTTTCAATGAAATTTGTTCAAATAATTTTGTTCACACGATAACATTGCTTTTTCGCTAAAAATTATAAAGATTATTTTGTGACTAAGAAAAGCCACTTTTTTGACTGAAAACATTACAGAGTCTTTTCACTTATGTATCGAGAACATAAAAAAATTGGCAGAGTGGGACCGACTGTACTTGCGGAGTAAGAAAATAATTTATTTTAAGTAAAAAAAATTATGTCCAGATAAGATTTTTTAAAAGTCTAAAATGGATGAACTATTTTATTTATTTATCATCGCATAAGCTATAAGATTCCAATAAAAGCGTGGTTAACATTTTTCTTTTTTATTCTCGACAATAATTATTTTACTTTGAACAAATTATTTCTTTACTTCGGAACTTTGATCGGTCCCACTTTGGCAATTTCTTCACGTTATCAATACATAAGCGCAAAGATTCCGTTATTTTTTCATCCAAGGAAAAGTGGGCTTTTTCGTTATTTTTTAGCAAAGAAGTAATCTTATTGGGTCGCAAAATTGTTTGAAAAATATCTTTGGTTTGAACTGAAAAAAATATCGTACGCTTAAAAACGCATCATTCCGCACTCGTATTAAACATAGAAGTTTATAATAAATCTATGAAAGGGTTTTTATAGAAAAAAATAGAAGCCAAACCCGACTAACTTTGGTTCTAGGCTAAAAAATGTTGTTATTTCATGCAGAATTTTTGAGAATTTTTTCAGTTTTTTTAAATTCGGGCTAACGGTATGTTAACTTTGAAAAATCGCAAACAAATTGAAATTAAAAAATCCGAAAAATTTTCCAGTACTTTTTGTAATTGGTCCAATCACATAAAAAATTTTCGAATCCGTATGAAATGCCCCTTATATAAACCGGTATATTAATTTCCAAACAAAATTTTTTTACAGTGTACGCAGAATGTTGTACGCATAAGGGATAGGCTTAAAAAGACATTGGCAACAAAGTGTAAAAAAACTTCACGATTATGCACGCTCCGCAGCCTCGAAACTTTTTCATGCACGCGTTATAAAAATTGTATATTCATAGCGCTTGATAGAATTTCATTTCATATTGTAGAAAAATATTTGTCCAGTTGAGTTGAAACCGTCATGCATTCGAGCTCGACGACACCGGTCAGTAATCTTTTCATCTGCTTCACAGGCGGCACTTTATTTTTTTAAATGAGAATTCCGCGAGATTCCTCAAGAACGTGCTAGGTACCACGCATTGCCGTATTAGCCGTTAGTCAAGTGGAGCCCATATCGTCCATCTGTGCGATTCAAGTTTTCCCTCTTAAGGAATGACAGCACCGACGAGTTGCCGCTCCGTCGAGATTTATTTCCAGTGATTTACTTTAGCTTTTATTTATCATTCTATCCAAAGTTGGGAAATTGCATTTTATCAAAAAATGCATTAGCATTTTTGTTAACGCGTTGCCTAAAAAATAGGTAATGGAATTTGGATTCATTAGCCATTACTTTTTAAATGAGTAATGGAATTTGGATTCATTAGCCATTACTTTTTAAATGAGTAATGGAACTCACGTCCGTTACCCGTTATTTTTTATTGAGTAATGGAACTCATATTTATCACCCATTTTAAAAGTAATGTTTAATGTCCCATTACTTTACAAAAGTTAATGAAGAAATCGTTGAAAGGAAAAAGAGTCCAGTTAATAAATAAGTAGATTGATCGAAAACTTCAGAGCTTCCAATTGAATCCGTTGTTTAGAATTTTGGAATTCTGAGTTTGTATGCGTAAGCAGCGATCTTGAAATTCCTCAGTGGATTAAATTTGTTATTGGGAGTCTTTCAGGGTTACGTATTACGCATACGAACTTAAAACTCCAGAATTCCAAATATTGGATTCAAATTGAATTTCTAACGTTTTCGATTAATCTATTTATTTATTTATTCGGGGACTGTTTATCTCTTTAGGTATTCCTTAATTCATTTTGCCAATGATTTTCCGATCGACATATTTATTTAGCAAAGTTTTCAACTACATTACCTATTACTACCATTACTTCAAAAATAAGCGATGGATCTAAGTATAGTTATCCCTAAGAAAAAATGGATGTTGCAGGCAAATTCCATGATTCATTTAAAAGTACTGAGTAACGGATTTCAGTCCCATTACTCTTTAAAAAAGTAATCGGTAATAGATTCGAGTTTCATTATCTATTTTTTTTTGTATCAAATAATTCATTATTTTCACATTAAAAAATTCATAACTTGTAGCGGTTGCAATAATCGGTAGCCAAAACGGGAACAAGACGTTCACACTAATATAAATCCAATTCGCATAAATCAGCAGCATCTCGTACATGTCGAAAATTGAGTCTACCTTTTTTCACATCACATATCACGTCTCCTTCTTTATATGCGACGATGATAGAAAGCCGTAAATATAGGAGACGCGAGGTCAAGCGGCCGGGTCGTGCGTCAGTCTCTCCGATAAAGATGATAAGAAGCGGGTCGCCGGCGGGTTGGCTAAGACATCTTCAATATACTGCGTACAAAAGAGTCAAGCGCTAGAGGGAGAAAGAGGAAGAGTATCGTAGAAAAAATAGACAAATCCCTGACCCCTCTGGCAAACTTTTTTTTCCGCCACAAATCAACAGGCGCCCAGACGCCATGAGTTCATTTTGCTTTATCATAGGGGAATTCCCTTGCTTGTTGTAATTTTTTGAAGACTATATGTTCCAAAAATATACTGTTTGGATCATTATTATAAAAAAAACTATAGAAAAGTTTGCCTTGGCCGGAAATTTTATCTATCAACCAGTTGATTGGCAAATAGATATTATTTGGCGCAGATCAATAGTTGTCAATAGTAAAAAATCAACCGTCCGAACGCCATGAGTTTATTTTGCTTCGTCATAGGGGAATTCCCTTGATTGTTGTAATTTTTTAAATAATTTATGCAACAAAAATATACTGTTTGAATAATTTTTATAAAAAAAACTATAGAAACTTTTGTCTTGGCCGGAAATTTTATCTTTTAACCAGTTGATTCGCAAATAGATTTGTCACAAATCAATAGTTGTCAATAGACACAAATCAACAGCAGACACCATGAGTTCATTTTGCTCCCTCATAGAGGAATTCCTTTAATTGTAGTAGTTATTTAAACAAGATATTTAAAAAAATATACTGTTTGGATCATTCTTCTAAAAAACTATAGGAAAGTTTGCCTTGGCCGAAATTTTTATCTATCAACCAGTTTATTCGCAAATAGATATTGTCATTAGTATAACTTAAATATTCACTTCAGGAAAATCAATTTCGAATCACAGCGACTGTAGTAACAACTTATTTTGATTACGGCGTAGAAAAGTTATAACTCGTTTGACAAGTGTTGAGCGCTGAAGCTTTATCAGAATACATGTAAAATTTCTATTATTATGAGTGATTCATCAAAGTATAGTTTATGATTATCTTCACTAATACGAGCTCGAGAAAATATCTATCACCGGAAGACTTCTAAATTTTACATCAACCTTCAACATGGGCAAATATAAGATAGAGGGAAGTGTTCTAATATAAATTGCAGGTAAATTCCATTATTCAAAGTAGCCAATCACTTCACAATTTATCAATTTCCTGCAAAATGGATTTATCTCGAGTTTAATAGGTTTTCATGGGTATAGAGAATTCGGTTAGTCGTCAGCGTTACGAAAATATACTACTCGATGAAAATTAATAACCTGGGAAGCTCACAACTCGATCTCCTTCTCTCGTTACACGAAGTGTCGTGTTCCTCCCTCTCATATTACTCGTTCCTTCCCCTAAATAATAACCATACCGTCGAATTCCCCAAAGACATTATTGGATTAACATAAGCCATGATTCATAAATCAGCGTATTATTCAACTTTCTACATGTGAGTTCATCGAAAAAATTGATAAGCTTGAATATAGCGTATTTTGTTGTTATCAGCAGTACTTATCACGTTTTTAGCGAATATTCATGATATTTATTGAGCTTAATAATTATGATTCTCATACGTCAAACGCAATTTATTGATAAATATTTTGCTTTATAAAATACTTTATGGAATTATTCTATTGAAAATATTTAAGATAAAATTGCTACACATGTGCAGGAAGCTCTTTTACAGAAACGAGTATAGATAATTTACTACACGATCTAACGTAAAATTGATGTACAATTCTCCTTAATTCGTGACAAAAGTTGTTTTAGTTAACACAAAGTCTCCTAAATTCGTTGATATAGTCATGTTTTTAATATAATTTAACTTCAATTTCACCAAACCTCCATTAAATTTTCATTTTCCTTCGTATACTAAATTGAATTTTATACACGGTCTTAATAAAAATACTTTGTACGGGCTTAGTATAAATTACTATCCAGTATATGAATTTTCCGAATATTTTTCACAGCGTGCATGAAATTTTAAAGATTTTCATACCATCAGAAAGTATTGCAATTTTCTCTCATTTTTCTCGAACTCATGGAAAATGAATTCCAAGTGACAAAACTACCTTAAACGATAAAAGAAGAATGATAACACATGCTTCATCTCCGAGTTTCCATTATTTTCGTTGTTATATAGTGCGCGTGATAGTCAGCGTGCCGTAAGAATAGTTTTCACACCTCTTACTGCTTCCAAACGCGTCGAGACGACTTGATGTCGAATCTCATTACAGTTTTTATCGCCATCTCAGGAAGGGCGATCGACACACGCACGCACGTGTCTCGACTCTCGGAGGAGAGCAATTCCCATGCTCTCTTAGCTCTCGAGAGGTGGACCATCTCTCAGCCAGACGTCACAGCCTCTCTCCCTTTCCCTCTCGCACACCGGTTCTCGCCACGTTGCTATGGACTGCAGGTGCACGCCGTCACTCGCTCTTACGTTCATGTAATCTTTTGAACCGTTTTGCGGTAATGCGCACGTTTGATAATAATAATCGTCACGGGTGTGACGCTTGGAACATGACGTTGCTTACCGTTTCTTCAGATTTTAGGTATTTACCATTTAAGCTAAATAAGCTATAAATATATATGGGAAGTCGAGTCAGTGTTTCACATACTTATACGATTTTTCCTATTTCTCTATTATCGCCTATCGCCAACGATATTATGGTATGAGAAACTATTTTTATATTGAATATATTCGGTGTCGTTATCTCACGAATTATTGTCAACGTGCATTACATTCACATCTGAATTCTCAGGATGGACAAAGTTTTCTTACTGAAAATATGTCACATTACGAAACCTATTTATTCTGACGGAAAATCGTGGGTACTTAAAAAGTGTGGCAAAAAAAAATTAGTGATTTTTAGAGTTATGTCATATAAAAAATTACAGACCTCTTTGGAAGGGTCAAGGGTTAGACCGTGGTCGAAATCAGGTGGAATGTCTCACATGTATTTTCACTACCAATAAGAATCCATATTGGCCTACGAAAATTTATGGAAGTAAAACATTTATGATGTAGGAGACATTAGTGCATAAAGTGTACATATTTATTACAATATTGATTTGAAATATATTTCACTGGCATAAATTATCGCTCGAGCTGTATTGTTGTAAATGGTAACAGTTTGAAAAGCCTGTCGCTTTATGTACAGTATTTTATAAATTTAGAACATCGTAAAGCAACGTGCATAAATTCGTAATGAGTATCAACAAACTACTCAAAGTAACATGTGAAACAGCTGTGAATTTATCCAACACGCTCGCTTTCATCTTCATAAAGATGTAATAACCACCTGTTAATCATCTGTCCACAGACACGTAGCGGTAGATGAAGAGTCCCCAGGTTCCTCGACGTCAAGATCGGTCGCCCAAGTTCAACAGACTGCAGCACAATCGATGCTCGAAAGATCGACAGGCTGCCACACGGAGTACGAAAAGTGCGCGGCCTCGGGCACTTTGCCTCTACTTGAAAGTTTTATGAAGCCACCATCGGATTCGTCGAAAAAGGTCGAACGAGTTTCACGAATCTCTCGAGGACCGGAGACGGAGCGTGCCGAGGGTTTCAAACGATCTGTAAACTCAAACTCTTCTTCAATTCCCATCGCAAAAACCTTCAATGAACCGTGCTCAATCTCAACCGAAACTTCCGCGACTTCGGAGGTAGAAAATCTCAAGACTCTCGCGAATTTGCGGAAAAACCCGTGCATGCAAGTGTTAAAATCCATAGGAGAGACGATATTGCATGAGGACGAAATCCCTGAAGAAATAATTCAAGTGCGAAAGGACAGTGCGTTGTATATCGATGAGAAGGAGACGATAGAAGCTGCAGAGCTCAGAGAGAGTCTGGTAGCAATAGGAGTTGGACCGCGGTCCACTGCAAGGATCAGCCATCAGCACCACGTCGAAGGAAATGTGAGCTCAAGATTGTCTGGACCGGAAGGACTGTCTGCAGCCAGAAGAGCGAGCAGTGGGTACTTCAGCAACCTGGGCACCTTTGACGAAGACCGCTGGGGTTCTTGCACGGCTGCTGACCTCGCCAATCAGCAGGACGTAGCGCTGTCGACGAGAGAATCTCTTCGCGAGAGACGTCGATCTTCCACGAAAAACAGACTTCCGATGGGGGGCGGCCAACAAGTCAATCGTATGACGACCCTCGTCTGTCCTACCAACGACGAAACTGCGATATCTCCCTCAGACAATGATTTTGTTACCCTGACGAAAACGGGACGCATCGACATGCCGAATATTGACGAGCAGCCGAGCCTCGAGCTCAATAAATCTATCGAAGTTGACCGTAGCCCGGATAAGGAGCTCCCTCAGGACGAAGGCCAACTGGCCAACAGATTATCACAGATTACACTGGAAAATTCACCGTCAAAGACACCGGTACAGTTTTCACTCACTGAAAATTTAGCGTCCGTCGTAATAAACAACGAATCATTAAAGAACGAGACGAAAGAATTGGGGGCTAAATTGGGCAGTGTCGATTTGGGATCACAAAGGAGCACGAGTCCCCGCGTAACTAATAGACAGAGAAACCGGATGGTCGTTCATCAGTACAGCTCGCCGAATATGACGAATTCGGAATTAGAGAGGATACTGGAGAGACCGCACAGTGAAAATTTGGTCAGGTCGAAGACGGAATTTCACCATTTTAATACTTCCAAGACTGTCGTTAATATTCAAAGTCCTACGGATGATTGCGAGGAGGATGACGACAAGCAGGTTGTCAGCGGTTACTTAAGTGGAGGCGATGGGAGCAGAGAAAACGAAGAGGACGCGACAAAACTTTTGCCGAGGTCGATAAAGGTCTACCAGTTGCTCTCGACGCAGTCGGAGGATCGGGGCGATGGTGATACGAGATTATTCGATAGACGAATATCCTTGCAAATACCGAGGAACGAGGAAGAGGCGACACGAGAAAACCCGTGCGGAGATCCTCTTCCGACGGTATGTCGGAATATGCCTTCGAGCTCCGAATATGTTGAGGAGAAGAAGCTCGTACATGCGGATAGCGTGCCTATTCTCAAGATCCCGAGTTCCGACGCTTCGGGGGCGGAAAGTGAGTTCCGGTTTTTCTTCATATTGGAAAAAATGCAATTTTTTTCTAAGAATGTGAGATATTTTTGCAAAATAGTATTATCATGTTATTTTCGGAATTAATATGCAAATAGAGCGGGCTGAAGGATATTGGAATGCTTGTTCGTAGAATTGAATCAAGGTTTATTTGAATCGGAGAAAACAACTTTCCGACGCTTCGGGTGCAGAAAGTGAAGTTCGGTTTTTCTTTACATTGTGAAAAATGAAATTCTTACCAAGAATGTGAGATATTTTTGCAAAATAGTATTACCATATTATTTCCGGAATGAATAAGCAAATAGAGCCCGCTGAAGGGTATTGGGCTGTTTATTTATAGCATTGAATCAAAGTTTATTTGAATCGAAGAAAACAACTTCGTCGTTTTCCAGATGAGTCGCCGTTATGTGCTGGCGGGCGGATACCCGGCTCCAATCATTTGTCTGGACCCGTGACACCCGGTATCCGGCCGATTTATCCTTACTGTCCGTACTCGCCCTACGCGAGCCCTCAAGGATCACCGAGAACTAACCGGAGACGACCACTGCGAGAGAGCAGAAGGGTCTCCATCGATAGTCGACAAGGAGCACTGCAACTCAATCAGTATAAACTGTTGAACAACATTGGACAAGTTAGTTGACCGCTTTTCCTAATAATAAATGAATTAATAAAATTTAAATAACACATGGCATGATTTTTCTACCCTTGATCAACAAAAGAGTATATTTTAAGCATGGATTTAGAAAAGAAAGTCTCATTTTAGGGCTCGTACGGAATCGTCAAGCTGGCTTATAACGAGGAAGACGGAACACATTACGCTATGAAGATTCTCAGCAAAAAAAAGCTGATGAAAAAGGCTGGAATATTCGGTAGAATAGCGCCCGGCCGGAAAGGGGTGTCAAATCCGTTGGCCAAAGTTTACCGTGAAATAGCGTTGCTAAAAAAACTCGATCATCCGAATGTCGTAAAGCTTGTAGAAGTTCTAGATGATCCTGACGAGGATAATCTCTACCTTGTCTTCGAACTAGTCCAGAAGGGTGAAGTCCTACAGCTTCCGACAGATAAGCCATTAGATGAAGAAACGGCAAGGATAAACTTCCGCGACGTTGTCATGGGCGTAGAATATTGTAAGTTCTTCTGCTTAAAAAAAACGCACACTGAGTTTTTTTAAATATTATGTACGTAATTGTGTCTATTTGTGCTTCAGCTTTGGATGACGAATTTATTGTGAATTGTTGTTTTACAGTCCTCTTCAGAATTTGTTTCGTTATTTTTTACACAATTCCAAAATAAAACATTCTCTTAGTCCGATAGGTGCGTGTCAACACTCGTGAGAAGGAGTATTGACTTAGATGAAGTTTATTTTGTTTTCTGTGTTGTTCTGTTATTGAATCTGCGAAAATTATTTTTACAAACACTAGCAATAACGTGATCGCTTCGCTCGCGCTCTTCGTCTTTCGTTTATCTCATATTATGGCTAAACATGATATTTACATATTTATACGATTCGTGACTTTACGTGATTCTTTTTCTACTTCGACTTCCGATGTGCCATGTCTTTTTTTACGAAGAAAAATAAAAGAAAGAAAAGAAAATCCGGTTTCGAAATAAAGATGTATTTTTTTTTTACAATTTCGATAGCAAAACAATGAAAAAAAGCGCGTCACGCGTGATTTTGCAGGAATTATAACAGTCTGAAGTTGGTTTCTCGTCAAAGCCATCGACGACCAATCAGAATGCTAGAAAGTTAATTTCAGTTTTCGATATTTCGAATTTCGATGTGCATTTCTTCCTAACAGAAAAACAATAGAGATATTTTAACCGGAGAACTAGATTCGCAAATATCTACCACAAGGCCAAAAATTGCAACACATTTAACAACAACAACACAAAGAATAAAATAAACATTCTCCAAGGCAATACTCGTTATCATGAGTATTGTTCATCTTATACCCATCGGGCTAAGCGAATGTTTCATTTTGTATTTGTGTAAAAAATAACAAAACAGGTTCTGAAGAACTCCGATCGTAGCCAGAACGTATAAAAAAATTAATGATAAGTTGGTCGTCCGAAGCCGAAGCACAAATACTATCATTTATCAGCGACCGCAGCCTAACCAACATCACTCATACGTAATTATACTGTAATGAATGGTTTTATTTGTTCAATCAACAGTACACTACCAGAGAATCGTTCATCGTGACATAAAACCAAGTAACTTACTGGTAGATAGTGAGGGTAGAGTCAAAGTCGCCGATTTGGGTGTCAGTGCTGAATTGAGAGCAGCTGGTGAATTGTTATCGGGATCTGCAGGAACGCCGGCTTTTGCCGCCCCCGAAACAACGACTCCGGGTGCTCAATATTCCGGAACGGTTAGCATATATTTCTTTCTCTATCACGACGGCAAGGACGTTGTCATATCACAAGGCTATTGCAATATCCATCCGCAGATCAATAAATTCTAAGCCAATAAATCTTTATACAGCTATGCGACGTTTGGTCAATGGGCGTTACTTTGTATTCGCTGGTGACTGGAAAAGTGCCTTGGGATGGTGCCGGAAGTATAATCGGTGTTCAGTCCGCGGTGCGCTCGGAACCTCTGCGATTTCCGGAGACTCCGTGTCTTACGGAAGATCTGCGAGATCTCGTAACACGGATGCTTTCCAAAGATCCGGCGAAAAGAATAACTCTGGCTGAGATAAAGGAGCATCCTTGGGTAACGAATAAGGGCAAGGAACCTCTGCCAAATGAAGCGGACAATTGCCGTCTTCCTGTCACCGTCACCGATGAAGAAGTAGCCCGCGTTGTCACGCGAGTACCCAAACTCGACACTCTCATCCTTATCAAAACTATGCTGAAGCAGCACAGCTTCCAGGTTCGGCATTGACATTAAATTAAATAAATTCATGTATTTCATGCATGTGGATGATTTTTCCGAAAAACACCGGTATTGGTGATTATTAGAGGCCCAAAATTATTTTTTTCTTTTTACTTCGCACACCATAAAAACGTTATTTATATTATTCTATTGACAACGGTAGAAGAAAAACATCGTGCGATTTTTTTTAGATGTCACGCAATGGGTTTTAGTATTTCCCATTTGATTTGATTAAATAACCAAAAACGTATTCTATGGCGAAAAATAATCATTTCGCTACGAGTTATACAATGAAGTCAAACTTTAATAAATCATAATTCCATCAAGTTTGATCTTACGAGAATGATTCTTATGTAGTTTCGGAGGTGAACGTATTCTCTTCAAGTTTGATAGTAATAATTATGAACTTAAGATCCACTGTGCCCGAGTTATTCGCAAAAAAATGCAAATTATACGCATTTATTGTAGTCAAAGTTGAATATCTTTGCGAGTATGTTGCAGTAAATGCTCTATGATACACCGAATTAAAAAGAATTGAAGCAGCTATTTGATGTCACTATTTTTATACCAGTCTATTTTGTACGAAAATTGGCAATCCCGTGGAAACAAGAGATAACAACTGCTGACGTGTTAATCTAATGGGAAATACTATAACGCATTGCGCGACATCTTAAAAAAACGCACGATTTTTTCCTCCTACCGTTGTCAATAGAATGACATAAACGACGGTTTATGGCGTGGGAAGTCAAAAAAAAAAAATTTGGGCGACTCTAGTGATAATATAACATTTTTCAAATCATGGACCAGTTCGGGAGGATTAGGATAAAACCTTTGCCTAGTTGTGGAGCAATACCTGATTCATACTCTTCTGGATGTAGGAGTGTGGCCAATATATGTATATTACTTTCGTATTCTATTTCTAGAATCCGTTTTTGCCGAGGAGAACAGTTCGATCCGGCTGTACAATCAATGATGCTGATATGAGTGGGACTAGCCTCAAGAAGCAAGTGTCTTCCGATACGACAGACTCGTCGACGGAATTGCTGCCCACAGTGGAAACTCTCAAGAGCAAAACCGAGCAGTTTCATAATGCGGGAAGGAGTAATTCTGCTCCCGACAGTTACGATTGGCAGGCGAACGGACGGTACGATTGAATATACTAGTTCTCAAAAACTTATTATCACGAATATACAACACAATTCTATGGAAAAAAAAGTCACGTTTCCTTCGTGAAAAAATTTGATAGAATCCGATAGGAAAATTCTATCGTTTACAATTCGGACTTTGTTCGAGTAAAAAAGCGTTTTCATTATTTTCATCGGTGAAAAAAAAATCATATTTAACACACAATGTAACTGTTGTGTAACAACAGTTTTATGCAACAGTTACATTGCTGAGTGGGAAATTGTAATAGAGCAACAACGAAACCGATTTATTGTGTTTACTGGGCCTATTTTCTTACAAATTTGTTTTTGCACAGGCAAATATCGAGCGACTCATTGTTACCACCTGTAGCGGAATCCTCGAGTCAGGAGCAGGCGGAAGTGGAAAAACGGTGAAAATGCCGTCAGTTCAGCGCCAATCAGCTTTAGCATTAAGGTAGCCGAGGACCAACGATGATTTCCCCAAAGGCATGGATACAGACATGCCACAGCCCCGCCCAGCGGCACGTCCGCGCGCTCACAGACAAACGCCTCAGCAATCTTCCACGATTGTTAAATACGCGATTGTTTCAACGAACCAACGAAACCAATCTTCCACCAACCCACCGCCTTTTTCCCACCCTGATCGTTGATGATATTATATTATATATTTATTATATTATCTCTATTTTATCGCGCAGCCATACGTATTGGCAGGTATATTAATTGTAAGGACCGTAATTCCATGTGCATTCTCTGTGCGCGTGTACTTTTGTCTCTAGCAACTGTAGTCAATCCAAAGAGCCGCAAAAATAACCGAAAAGTCCAAAATAACTCAAAAGCAATGTAGTAACCGTCGGGTAACCGTAAACTGACCCAAAATCAACACAATGGTCCGCTTCGAATATCATTGATTCGAATAACGCAGAAGTACTTCGGTTACTTTACAATCTGAATAAGCCGTGAGATTAGCTTTTGGTTACAACATTTGTTGCTTTGTAGTTACAATCATTGACCCTAAAATTGGAGATTTTAATCAAACTCGCAGTGTTTTCTGGAAATACAATCATGTCGCCAGAATTTTTCACTAACTGTAAAAAGCTTATGAAAGAAAGTCACGAATGATCTGAGTTTTTTAGAAAATCGTTTTAGAATATATGGCAAAAAAGTGAAGGATGTCGGAGATTTTCATAAATTCGTGGATTAATCGACTTAAAAAATAGATTATATTGATGCAATTCGAAATCTTTTGTATATACAGAAAAATATTTCCTTTATCATAGAAGTACAAAAACAGACAGAAAATAGGTGAATTTTCAGAGACATTTATCAGATTTCAGGCGAAATTTTTATACCAAGATACATAAAGCAACAGTGATCTTTTAACTTCAACTTGTTACGGAGATCGCCGAATTCGGTTCAAATCTGAAGTAGTTGACATTGAAGAAATTTTGATTGACACTAAGTAATGTAAATTTTATGTATGTGACGTCATCTCAAAGTCTTTGATTGCTTATGTACAAGCAGGCCTTTTACTTTATGCTGGAGTAAAATAAGTCACTGCATTTCTATAATTTATTTTTTAAATTAAGCTTTTATTATGCGTAATTTGATTGTAAGTCGCGCGCACAGTGAATGGGAGCGTATACTATGTAAAATATTTGTATACAATTGTTCTTTATCGGCTGCATTGTTGTTACTAGTGTTAGATTTTTAACAGGTTAAGATTGAGAAAGTTGAGGGAGAAAGTAGTGAGAAAGTACGTTGAATTACCAGATATATTTACAGTCGAGCGTTCGAACGGTAGATGGATGATGAAATGGGGGAATAGGGGGACCAGTGTCGACTCGAGCTTAGATATTAGAGACGACGCATCTGCCGTGTAAACGATAGACGAATCTTTTTAGTCGAATCACTCGCAGGATGTTTGCGTGGTAGGCCATAATGCAAGCGAGTGATAGCGGCTTATTTTTCGACTTAATCTATATGTAATCTGCCGCAAAATGATTTATATATATAATGTCCTTCCAGTAGCTTAATACGAAACATAGTGAATTATTTTTAGAGTCACGATCATGTCAAAAAGCGCCCTTGTTTATGCGAGACATTGTATAAACTCGTAATTGACTTGTAAAATGAAAGTGAAAACGTATGTTTGCAGAGATATTTTCGACATTGAACGGTACTTTTTCGTCTGACTGCAGAAAAAGCCAAAAAATGGAAACTCAAGTATAATTAACTTTGGATTTAATATCAATTTTTTTTTAGCATTGGCTCTTTTACAATAATGTAGTAGACAATAATTTTCAACAGAGATTTTCACATGCTTTACATTACAAAAAATACAGAGAAAATGCGATTATAGCTATGTTCGAATGATATTTGCTTGAACGTAATAAAGATCAGATTTTGGCATGAGAAGTGCAGCACAAAATGACGTAAAGAGGAACACATGATAAAAATGTGAGATGTCACACATGAAAATCATCAAGTAAACAAGCCGGATAATTCGTTCTGGCGAAAAAATCGTGATAAGGTATTGTAACAATTTAAAATTCTTTAAACGCGTTAAGTAGATTGTGAGTCGTCACGCAAGTTAATATTTCAATAATGCACAAAATACTTTGTACCCGATAATCCGCGTTTTTAACTCTCATTGTCTTTGCATGACACGCTACGCAAAGGAACATGTGCTGAAAGAAAGTGGTCTGTCAGTAAGCTGCTTGTTTTTTTATTCATTAATTGCAAAATGCGGCGTTCGACGGTCCGAAAAACAGACAAGGAGCGATCGAGTCCCATCGTAGGATTTTTCTACTTCGAGACTAAACCGCGACGTTGGCTTGCAACGAGTAGGAACTCTTCGTCGGTAGCTTATTATGTCAGACAATCAATCGAACACGGTAGTAAAATACCGCTTAACGTACTAGTTTAGGTACGACAGTACGTTGAACTGTTGTTTTTGGGCACATGTACTACGCCTATTCCTGTAAATATCTTATATATTTTTAAGTGATATCAGAAAGAGACCAAGTCCTCCATAATCAAACCGCGTTAATAGTCTCTTACGATGCCAGAATCGAGCGAGAATATCAATAATTACAAATTTTTCCACTCGTTATAAATAGAACAACGACATGGATATAAGACCGCCGCGATTATCTCATAATATTAAGTTTATATTATGTAAAGATTATAATTAACATTAGATGAAAACGGAAAGATTGCTATTTAAAATATCCATTATATTAATTAACAACGATATTCCATTATGAGAATTCGTTTTAACCTCCTGTTAACAATTTATATTTTATATTTGTACGAATGAGTATCACAAGGTCCGAAAAAATTGTCAAGTGAAGCCGGCAAATGGTACTCATCGGTGCAGATTAGGTATCAGCGGCTGTCTTTCACTGTATTTGTAGATATACTGTTTATGCAAACGACCGCAATGAAAAATCAGATATGTCTTAACATTTTCAAGATAATAACTCAATCTCACGAGTCTATAATAACATCGGAAGCTGGAAGAACGATGATTCGTGATTATAGCTGTGATGACTTGGCGTAACAACTTCCGGGCTAGAGTAATTCAAATCATAGTCCGACCATTCAAAACTCAAGTCTACTTTTCTCGAATTTACATTTAGTGCGGGTACAAGCTGTATGAACTTATTCTGTCGTATGAACTCTGAAATCTTTCTTTCATTTCATGTTAATATTTACAGCAATCTCCTAGATCAACTGAAATAAAGAAATCAAAGTCGAATGACTACTCTATAATTATACAGCGTACAACGTAAAATTTGCTAAAAGCTTATTGTGGATAACTACGAATTTAAAAAGAAAATAAATTCTCATTTCAAAATCGTTTGGATATTTTTCCTTCGGGATGCGAATACTTTTTTTATTGCTGGAAAAAGTGTAACCCTCCCGAGCACAATATCCCCTCTTTCCTTTTAGCACGAAGCCAATTAAACAAAGAACTATTTTTCGTTTAATTGGCACAATCAAACGAAAAATAGTTTAATCGTTTGAATAATATTGCGCGCAATCGAGAGATGCGCAAACGACGCTCGCGCAGCTTTCTTACAAATGTTTTTCTCCCCGACAGTGATAAGATTACGAGTTATTTTGATTCGTTCGGGTGATCTTCGCACTCGTGCATTTCACGTGCTGCGATTAACTATCGTTAATTCTTTTACCCCAAATGAAATACCCAAAATCAACGATTTGCAATGAAACAGAGTACATTTTTCGCTCGAGAGCGACGTTATGTTCGCGATTCGAAAGCTCGCAGGGGGCCGCCACCTTCGACGCCCTTCGTTTGACATTGGCTCGTCGTACTGCCAATTCGCAAGATCTTCACGAGCACTCGTGAATTTAACCGAACACCCGGACGGCAATAACAGCTTGTCAAATCGCCGTATATTGCCAAGATATTTTTCGACAAACCAGAATATTATTTCTGCTAAGTACGCGCAAATTTCAAGCACAAAAATGGCACTGAACAAGCTCAGCATCGACAAAGTGGATCTCGCCGGCAAAAGGGTTCTCGTACGGTACGTAACGACAATCAATAAATGTCTTTCATTAATATCCGACTTCCACTGTCAAACAAGTGATTTTACATTCTGTTTGTGCATTTGTTTCGTTCAATAAAGGGTCGATTTCAACGTACCGTTGAAAGATGGCAAAATCACCAACAACCAGAGAATTGTCGCTGCCCTTGACACTGTCAAGTACGCACTTGAAAAAAAAGCCAAATCCATTGTCCTAATGTCCCACTTGGGACGTCCCGATGGCTCCAAAAACTTGAAATACACCATGAAGCCTGTCGCTGACGAACTCAAGACGCTCTTGGGAAAGGACATTCAGTTCTTGGACGATTGTGTCGGCCCTGCTGTGGAAGCTGCCTGCGCAGATCCCGCACCTGGATCCATAATTCTTCTTGAGAACCTGAGATTCCATGTCGAAGAGGAAGGCAAAGGTGTTGGTCCTGACGGCAGCAAGGTAATTTCGATCTAGGATTGTTAATTTAAACAATTTGATACACAGGATTAGATACACTTGAGAAATTGATGAAAGGCTCATTCAGGACTCACAT
Organism: Tromatobia lineatoria; assembly: GCA_949699805.1. NCBI lineage: Eukaryota > Metazoa > Arthropoda > Insecta > Hymenoptera > Ichneumonidae > Tromatobia > Tromatobia lineatoria. The sequence continues at coordinate 2,095,104 of OX453050.1, read as the reverse complement.
GATATTTCTATTATGTACTCTCAACATTTTTTTTACTTCATGAGCAGAAAGAACTTTTAAACACGATTTTTTATATTTTATTTTCATCATTAAATTTGGAGTAGAAGAGGTAACGAATTGTAATTGGCTAATTAAAATACATTGTTGTAATCATGCTCATTGGCTGTATTATTCTTATTCAAGGAATGAAGTTAAACTGATAAACTTTATTCTTGGGATAAACTGACAAAAAGTACACTGAGCAAATTGCTATTGATTGATTAATTTTTTCATAAAGCCATTGCTATACATGTATCAGTGATTTGGAAACACATGCTATAATGAATATCATCATTAATTGCAGCCATTTAATCTGTGAAACTTAATCAGCATGGTTAAGATAAATATTAGTAACAGCAAAGAGCTTCAACCTTTTTAGTCTCTGAATATGATTAATTACTCCGGATTATTTTGTCTTACAGATTAAGGCTGATAAGGCCAAGGTCACGGAGTTCCGTGCATCTCTGAGAAAGTTGGGCGATGTGTATATAAATGACGCTTTCGGTACCGCGCATCGTGCCCACAGTTCCATGATGGGCGATGGTTTTGATATCAGAGCGAGTGGTTTTCTCTTGAAAAAGGAACTTCAATACTTCGCTAAAGCTCTGGACAACCCGGAGAAACCATTCCTCGCGATTCTAGGCGGTGCCAAGGTCGCGGATAAAATTCAGCTTATCAACAATTTGCTGGACAAAGTTGACGAGATGATAATAGGCGGTGGAATGGCTTATACTTTCCTTAAAGTTACCAAGGACATGAAGGTACTTGATGCTAGAATTTTTCAACATGCAACTCTGAAAAATCAAGCTTGGCTGACTCTGTTTTTCGAATTAGATCGGAAATTCGCTCTTCGACGAAGAGGGTGCCAAAATCGTCAACGACCTTTTGGCTAAGGCTGCTAAAAACAACGTTAAAATTCATCTTCCCGTTGACTTCATCACTGCGGATAAATTCGCGGAAGACGCGGCAGTTGGAGCTGCCGACGTCGCCAGTGGCATTCCCGACGGATGGATGGGACTCGACGTCGGTCCCAAATCCCGAGAACTTTTTGCTGGTAATTTCGAATTTCTTTCCTCGACTTTTTTTTATCGTAGAGGAAGCTTTATCTCCTCTTTTATATCGAAACTGCACGACCGAAACCTTGTATTTAGAGATTCAAAGATACGGAAAAATTCGTGCTAAAAAAGCCATATTTCCACAAATTGAGTATTTAATGGAATTGTAACGAAATTTTTATCCCTCAGAACCGTTGAAGCGCGCGAAGGTGATTGTGTGGAACGGACCAGCGGGAGTTTTCGAGTTCGAGAATTTCAATAAGGGAACCAAGAGTCTGATGGACGGTGTTGTCGAGGCTACGACTCGAGGAGCGATTACGATTATCGGAGGCGGTGACACGGCAACTTGTGCTGCCAAGTGGAAAACCGAGGATAAAGTGAGCCACGTGAGCACGGGTGGCGGTGCAAGTTTAGAATTACTCGAGGGCAAAGTATTGCCAGGTGTCGACGCTCTCTCTCCATCGTCTTAATTGAATAGTTATTAGAAACATGTGGGAAAGAACCATCCTAGTACAAAATCATGTACAATAACGAGAAAAAGCCACAATAGCACAGTACTGTATAATATTCAGCAAAAAGTTCGCCAGTTATTCGTTTTTGTTTCTTTTTCTTTCGTTAAATAAAGAATCCATATTCCATAAAACTTGTGAATAAACAATTAAAAAGTATACACTTTATTGCACGCAGTATATACCTCTTCCTTCGCGTCCAACGTTCTGGAACGTTAAAAAATAACAAAACATATTTGCGCGAGTCTCGCGCGCTAAATACATATGATTCAACAATAAATTAATAATTCGTATGTGCACGTTAATGTTATGCGTCGTGGTTTCGATTATTGGCGAGACAATTTACAAAATGAATTTGGTTCAAGTGCCGAGAATCGAGTCGGCGACTTGTTTATAAGAAAGACGGGAAATTTAATTTTGTTTATTATGAAACTGCCCACGTTTTCGCTGTGTCTCTTCCAACGGTGACACACTAGTCTCTCAGCATTTCACACCTATTTACCTATGCTTCCAAGTACATACACACGGTTTCATGTACTACGGTTGATGTTTTTACGAGCTTTCTACGCGTGTATAAGTTTTTCATCGTCTTCGTCCTGCCGCATCACATGATGCTGCAGTTCTGAGGAGGTTCGACACCCGGAGGCAACGCTGGCATCATGGGATTGCCCTCGCCGTCAAATTGAAAGAGAGCTGGCGTCTCGCCGACCAATTCTTCAGGGGGTTGACCGTAACCTTGCATTTCTTGCATTAGCGACAATATCGTGTCGAATCGTTGCTTTTTTACATCCTCCGAATCGCCGTCCTTCTCTTTTTCTAACTCCGTGCATACCTGCCGACGGAAAAAATTCCGCATTAAGATATTTTTTGCAAAAAGCAGCGTCGATGGTGTAAATATGAATTTGGACTCAGAATTGATAAAGGCAGAGGATCCTTGTTAACAATAGGCTAACGATTACCCCCTCTAAACAAATGACCGACGGGATTAAAGAAGTTCGAGCACTCCACACTTGTTAAGAGTGCTAAATTTATTTAATTTTACTTTATCCAGTCTTTTACTTAGAAAAAATGTAATTTTACTCGATTTCCACAAATATTAACGGGCTCATGCTTAATTTCCAAAAGGCAGATATTCGTTCAGCTTTTTCTGAGGATAATTCGTATTTAGTGCTTGATTTTGTTGTATGACAGCTCATTCTCTTCGTTGAGAGATGCTTTACGCATTCACACAAATGCGTATTGATGAGAGATGCTTTACGTATTCGCACAAATGCGTATTGATGCGTAAGATAGTAAATTCGTAGAGCATCTTTCAAGGAAGAGAATGAGCCGTGATACATAACAATCAAGCAAAAAATACGAATTATTCTCTTAAAAAACTGAGCGAATATGTACCTTTTTAAAGATTAGCATAAACGAGTTAATATTTTTGTAAATTCATTCAAATTAATGTTTTTCTAAGACAAAGACATCTGTTTTCATACAAAGCACAATTAACTATATCCAATTGACTCATAAAACATCGTATTTACAAAAATTAGCACCTATTTGACTAGCGTGGAGCGCTCGAACCTCCTTAAAAGTTCGGGACTTGAAGACGAGATCGCGAGTGAGCAGTGAGCGCTGAAACTTCGCGACAAACAAACGTGTGTCGTCCGCGGAAGAAAAGTGGAACTTGAAACGCACGATTTTACGGAAAAGCATACGCGATTCAGATTCATACGGTTTGTTTCGATACGCACTAATTTAGTTATATGTTACCTTTTTTTTTGTACTTTTTTCTGCACCAACAATTTGCATTTTAGAGAAAGTAAATAAGTTTGCTTTCCTAATCAATTTGGCTTAATCTACCTGCTCCTGATACTTTCTCATCGACGTTAACAGTGTTGAGGATAAATAACCGTACGGGAATTTACAAAATCATCAATTTAGCAATGAGAAGTATACAGTTAACATTTTATCTTGATCTATAGCGATAAAGATAACGGCCCTCTTAAAACACTCGCCAAAATGCGTGGAATTGATGACCTAAGCGGACTCGCCACAACGGAACGGATGCGCATAGCATGAGAATATTCGTTTGAGAAAACGAATATTCTCCGATTGAGTGAGAATTGTTTAACTCACCTTTTGCATGAGCTCATACTGTTTGTTGTATCTCTGGAGATCAGCCGCTGGTAATGTCGTCTTCTTTTCCTCTAACCAAGCTGGGAATTTGTCAACAAGTTCTTTCAACGAGGGGTAAAGAATTTCTTTGGACAGAAGAGATTGCATCATGCCCTGCATGAAAGGGAGAATATCTCCAGCTCCTTCCTCCAAGTTTGCTTGGCCAAACATTGCCGCCAAATCTGCTTCAGTTATGCCAGGAGTTGCATTCTGTTATACATTGAATTTTCGTCACTTTGATTTCATGATATTAATGAATGTATAACATTATTTTCGCCTCTGTTAGCACCTGTAAATTTTCGGATGTCGTAGACAAATCCTTCAGAGCCTGAGCTATTGCAGCTTGAAAGTTAACACCTTCACCTTCTCCTTCTGGGGTAGTTCCTATAGCACTGGCAACACTTTGAGCCATTTTTTGTAAGGAACTCCCTAAGTCACCGTCTCCGCCTAATCGGAAAATCACACAATGAAATATAATCTTTTATACTGGACATCATATGTCTCTCTGCATAAGGAAATATTTAATTAAAAATAAAAATTTCAGGAAATTGTAAACGAATAAAAATTAAGGTCTGTTTGATAATTTACTCAGTTTTTTATTTGGGATAACTGTCTAGTGTTTGCCATGGTTTTTTTTTCATTCAAGAATATTTTTGCTTATATGTTTTCTGTTAAAAACATAATTATTTCAAAAGTGGCTTCCAAAAAATGCCATGTTTTTCAAAATCACATGACTTCTCGTTTACTTAATCTTGCATGTGATTAATTCAAACTAAAATTTCCTACACAATTTCTGAAAATCAACTAAGTACATTTATTAATGGATAAAAAATTTTCAAATGAATATCTCTAAAATTACTGATTTGCAAACTGGAATAAATGTCTAGTTGATCAGTTACGTTATTCAATATTCAACAACATTATAAAATAAAATGTTACACTTTGCTTCCTCATTATTTTCCACTTTCTGCAAAGTTTAATCTTCAAGGACATCACAGTTAATAACTATTTCTCATAAAAGTGACTTACAAAAAATGCGCCCAACAATAACAAAGAATTGCTTGAGATTTCACTTTAGCAAGCGTTATTCTCTTACCATTTTGCATAAGATTTTGAAGATTTTTCTCAAACTGATCCGCAGCCTGTTTGATAAAATCCTGTGACCATGTTTCATCCGTTGTCACCTCTTCAACAACTTCATCACTTTTTTGCAATACAGAAGACGCCGCTGGACTTTCATCTTTTGTCGCAACCTTGGCAGGTTTGTCAAAGTCCTCCAAAGCACCTATCGCACAGGAATAATTTGAAAGAAAATTAAATGTGAAATGTAAATTCGTGTCGAGTGTACTTTGACTCATCTATGTTACATAAGTGCAACATTATTTTTGCTAGAAGCCGAGCAAAGGGAATTGACAGGCCTTAAGCCAAATTAACAACTTCCTATGCCTTTTATGCAATTCGCTTAATTACTTAATCAGTAGAGAATGACAATGACTGATTATGTCTGATAATTTTAGGTTCTGTTGGCATGTCAATAATTTATTTAACTTAAAAATTGAATTTCCTCAAAATGGAGTGACAACGATGCTACTTACTGTCTAACAAATCGTTCAATTCCGAATCCACAGCCCCATCGCCACTCTTTTTATCGTCAGACATTTTATTCGTCTGTAATGCTTTATTTCCTGCTGCGGCTCGTATCAGCTGTCCAGCACATTAACCCTTTACCCATCACGAGCACGAGATCCTTCCCCCACTCCTTGGATGTTCCATAGCAACGCGTTACCCCTTCTCCTTGAATTTGTGCGGTCGTTTCGAGTCGATTTTCGAAAAAGTGGCTGCGTACCGACGAAGAAGGAGACGATTTAAGGTAGTTATGTTGGGAAATCAGATCAAACTTATGTTCATGAACTTTTTGCCTATTGTAATTAAGTTATTCACTTATGTTCCTTTCAAATTTTGATGGTTCTTACGGGTAAATTGAATAAATAGCGCAGACTTTAAAATCGACCCTTTTACACACACCAGTTACGGGAGTGTTAGCAAAATGAATCTTACAATCGAGAATAAACATATTTAGATTAGAGATAGAGAAAGGATGATAGAGTACCGCGAATTCGAAAATTATTTGCGAATTTTCAGGTACCATGAAAGAATTATGTCACGCGGGTCACGGGATATTTGAAGGTAAATTCATACTAAGGAGGTTCACAACTAGTAAAAATCGTGCTAAATATATTATTAAGTTTACACAAACTTTTATGCATCTATTGATTATAATGGATTGTGATTCGCATAGCTCCATATGTCTTTCACTGAGAACAAATTTAATTGTACTCGATTTCCACCAACATTAACGGGTTTATGCTAAATTTTGAAGAGGCACATATTCGATGAGCTTATTCAAAGTATAATCCGTATTTTTTGCTTGGTTTTGTTGTATTATGGCTCATTCTCTTCGTTGAGAGATGTTTTACGCATTCACCGTCTAGATATTTGATAGTATTCCCCATTTAAAAATTACCGCTGTTTGTTTACGAAGAAATTATATTATGAGTAATATTTATGAGCATGATACAACAACAAACAATTGTTAAACAAACTGATTGTTCGTTAAACAATTGTTTCTTTCACCAATTTGTTAATAACACTTTGAGATTATTGTTATGCGAAATCAATCTTTTCAGCAAGTTTTATATGCATTATTTTTTTTCGATTTCCATCGAGAAGTGATCGAAATTGCACTTTTCGCGGGAGTGTACGTATCATACATCCTTAAGGTTCCTTAAGCAGCATCTATATGACATCGAAAATGTATTATATATCGCATTTTGACTGCGACAATAATACCAAAAATAATAGAGAATTTGTGAAAAATGTTGTCATCAGGTTGACACAATAATTTGCAGGTGAATTATTTTCTCAGTGCGAATCTGACTTCGTTTTCACGACGACATCTTGAAAATCGGATGACAGCTAGGTTATAATGGAACGTCATCTGGACGGGAATCATGCACTTTAATATGAATTTACTTCCACAGATGTCCCGTGACCTCATTTTTTTATGGTTCCCAAAAATGCGCAAATAATTTGCAATTCGCGGTACTTAGTGTCTTTTCTCTATCTTTGAGATTATGTTCATTCTCGATTAAGATTCATTGCGCTAACACTCTCGTAACTACCGAGTAAAAGGATCGGTATTAAAGTGTGCATTATTTATCCAATTTACCCGTAAGACCCATTCAAATTTTGATGAAATAAAGCTAAATAGCTCAATTACAATGGGCAAAAAGTTCATGAACATCAGTTTGTTTTGACTTGTTGACATATCGACCTCAAATGATTTTTTTCAGTTGATTATTCGTAAGGAGAGATTTTTAGCGCGTTGTTGTCTAATTTCGACACGTTATTTGGGACGACGACGACGCATGTGGAGAATTTAGCAGCCAGTGATTGGCCTACAGTCGAAGGAACAAAGGATTTTCTTCTGCTAGAAGCGACCAATCACAGCACGCGTCTTTCAAATGGCGGGACATTGTCCTTGTGTTGTTGTGTTACACCGGTGAACGATGAACAGCTAAGCAAAAAAAAAAAGTTCCACGTAACTCGCACGGAATCACGTGAAACTTAATGTAAGTGAGACGATTAAGCATTCATTTTTTTCCCGAGACTATCAAAACGGTGATTTCTTCACAGCTTCTTGAGCTCTAGTCTTTCGGTCCATTGCGCAATGAGAGCCGCTTCGTCCTTCGGTTTTCTTACATGAGAGCAACAAGGACAGAACTTTTGTTTTTCCCTCGAAATTTTCAATTTTTCGCGAGTTATTATTAATGTAGAGCCTTAAAAAAATGCGGGAAGACTGGAACTCGCGTAAAGCTCGTGATTAACGCGATTTTACTCAAATACTTTATTTATATGTAACGATATTACTTTAAAAATCTAGACAGAAAAAAACATGTTTCGCAAAGCGCCGCTAAGAACTTATCAGCGCAAAAAAGCCGGCGGAGCTTCGACGACAATCCAATCGACCTCGATTATACGAGAAGATGTATCGGACAAAAAAGATCTGCAGCCTAAGGAATTTTTGGCTTTCAAAGACACCGACCAAACCTTGGAATACGATCCGTTTGACACAACATTCGATCGCATTGCTAGAGACGTAATGTATGATCTCGAAACAATATTTCATTACCCCGTTTTAACACTACTCAGCTTCAACGGTAATTGGTTTTAACACAAATTTTTTTTACAGCATTCCACCAGTTCCCCCAAATTTGGATGACGATTCATACAGCAGTAGCAGCAACCACTCAAATAACCGATCATTGGATGACAGTGATGCAGAACCATTACCAATTCCATTGCCTATAATAAATCCGAAACCAGTGCCACTGCGTCGCAATTCAAAAAAGCAGAAGCTTGAAAAAGATGTTCCTACGGTCAAGATAGAATTGAAAAGTAAGACAAGGAGAAGAAAGTACAAAACCGATAGCAGTTTCGATGAGAACACAACACCAAACGTTGAGCAGAAATCAGGGAAAAAGAGAAGAAATATAAAGGCTTCTAAAGAATTGAAAAATGTGGTTCCGTTAAAAAAACGTCGTGTGATGAAAAAAACTGTTACCTCTACTCATAGGAGACAAAGAGTAAAAAATTTTGATAGATCTAAAAGTTTTAAGAACTGCAGCGTAAATCTGACTCGTGTTGATATTTCTTTAAACAAGTCTACGATTGATTCAAATTCGACAAACAATTTTTCTGGTGGTGAGAAAGTAGTCGTTTCTTATCCTAATGAAGAAATAAATCAAGAGCCATTGGTTAAGGATCAGAGCCAGAGTTTGGGAAAAGAGAAGAACATGAGCATTGTTAAAAAACCTACGCCAAAGAAATTGGTTGAGGACCAGGAAATGAGTCTGGAAGAAGATAACACTAGCACTTTTAAAAATCCTACTGTTTCTTTAACACGTTTGAATATTCCAGATCTTCACGCCTCTATTGCTAATAAATTGTGGTTTAATAGCACACCGATGACCACAAAAACAATGAGGCACAAGTCTTCACTCCATATTTCACCGATCACCACCGATAAATCGATGGAAACAACTGATCACGACGAGAGAGATATTTATGAAAGTCCGAACTTAACCCGTGATAAACAAAACGTTCAATCTAAGTATTCGACGCGCAGAAAGTCGAAGTCTTCGAATCTTATGAAACGCACCGAAAATGCACCGCTTAGCAATTATACATCGTTGGAAACCACTGATCGCAATGAGGACGATGGTTATAAAGGTCAAAACTTGCCCTCTGAGGAACGAAACGCCCAATCGAACAACTTGACTCCTAAAAAAATCAAGACTACGAGGTTTTCGAATCGCAACAAACTTAATGAGAAAAGATCAACCAAAATTAAGCCGCTTCTTAGCGATTCTCCAGATCCCGAACCGTCAGGTTTGATGTTTGACGATACAGAGATGATTGCTTCTGCTGATCCTCACGCTTCACTGGAGAAAAGCGGAAACATAAATGCCACAGATGCTTCTACGATAAGTCCTTTTCTGGGTTTCCCAAAATACCCACCGGAAGTTGTGGTCGCCGATTCGGCACCTGGTTCTAAGACTGTATTGGCGTCGATTGGAAATCATGAAAACACGATGGAAGCATCGGCGACCAGTCTATTTAAGGGTTTCACGAAGGATTCGACGGATTCGGGATCTCTGCATTTGACCTTTTACGAGAGCGACGTTTCAAAAACACCGTCGAATGAACTTACATGTTCTCTTGAAAAAGAACTTCCTGATTCTTCTACTCGCGTCGCGTCGACTGAAGACCAAGAAAATCAAATTAAGGAAGCAAACAACTCAGCGTTCTTCCGAGGATTTGAAAAAGTTCAGCAAAAGATTCGTGTGGGAAACCCAAAAATCCGGCTAAGCCTTTTAGAAAAAGACACGATAAATCCACAGTATAGATCAAAGGAAATTTCAAAAAGTCTGCAGAACAGTTTGGAAGTAAGTCCTGAAAATCTGCCAAATGCTTCGAAGAAAGGCTCAGCAGCGGCAGAATCAACGGAAGACGGTTCGGAGGAAATTACGCAAGTACTGCAAAATAGTTCGGAAGTAAGCACAAAAGTAGTACAAAGCAGTTTTGAGAAAAGCACAGATTTACTGCAAGGCAGTTTAAATGAAAATTCAGAAGATCGGCAAGACCGTTCGGATGAAAGCTCAAGAGATCCGCAAAGCAGTTTAAACGAAAGCGCAGATGATAGACAAAACAGTTCGAAAGAACAAACGAAAGATCTGCAAGACAGTTCGGATGAAAACGTAAAAGATCGGCAAAGCAGTTTAAACGAAAGCGCAGATGATAGACAAAATGGTTCGCAGGAACAAACCAAAGATCTGCAAGAAAGCTTGAAGGACAAAACCAAAGATCTAAAAGACAGTTCGAAAGAGAAAACCAAAGATCGATTGAAGGGTATTTTGAAAAATCGGCAAAGTAGATCGAAGAAAAGCTTGAAAACTCGACAAGAGAGTTTGCAGAATGACTCAATTGTTCTGCAAACCCGATCGAAGAAAAGTCTAAGAACTCGCCAAAGTAGTTCGGAAAATCATAAAACTATTCTGAATGAAAGCCAAGAAAATCGGCAGAGCATTCTAGATTTAAGTGCGTACGATACGGAAAACGTTTCGAAGGATATCGCAAAAGATTGGGAGAGCAGCTTTGACGAATCTTCTCAGAATACCACAGAGCAAATAAATTCGGACGGCGAGTGGGAAACGACGAGCGAGTCTCCGAAGAGCAACTTGTCGAGCGCAAAAAGCTCGGAAAACACTGGAACGCTACTTACTGATAGTAATAAATTCATTGTGCAGCTGAGCTCCGACGAGGCTAATACATCGAACGAATTCGTTGAATTCGTTAACTCGCGTCAAAGTTTAAGTCAAACTGAATACGACAGCGATGGAGAGAAACCATCGAATTTTGAAGTCGACAAAAGCTCCATCGTTGAAACCTTCAGCCAAAGCGAAGCAAGTCTCGACGAATCATCGGTTGGAAAAATACCGCATAATCAAAAGTTGCTCAAAAATAGTCGTCGCAATTCCCTTCAACCGATAGTTCTTCTTTCTCGATGTAGCGTTCCAATAAAAGCATCTAAACAAGTCTCACATTTCAAAGATACTCTACAGAAGAAACACGACGACTCCACGAAATCTATTAAGGATTTAAGCTCGGAGAACGAATACGATGATTCAGAAAAATCGATTAACCAAAGTCGGGCTTCAGAATCGATCGGACGAAGTACGGAAAATGATGAATCGCAGGAGTCGCAGGGCGACATGTCTAGCTTAAAGGTGGACGAACTCAGTGAAAATGTGAAGACAATCGAAGAAGCTACGGTCACAGAAGTACCTGACAGAGATTCGAGCAATGAAAGCTTCCGATGGCCAATAGCGGAAGTCGGAAAAGTTAGCGAAAGTTCATATAAGAGAACGAAAGATGAGGGAGAAGAAAGTTTCGTTGCCGCAGAAGTTAGCACGAGAAAATCGCTGATTGAAAAAACTCCGATGAAAATTTTGGCTGAAGATACTCGTTCCTCTATTCAACCTATCGTGCTGTTGAATCGATTGAACGATCCAATAAGAATTGGAGACAGACGTAGAAAATATCGCAATTGGGGATTAAGCGCGATTTCCGAAGATCTGACCGGGAAAAATGTTACGACGATAGACGAAGAGCCGGAGGAATTTGAGACTGCGAAAACGAAGAAGAATGAGACGAACACGGATGAAATAAGAGAAGAGCCGGAAATAAAATTAAGCGGCAATGGAACAACCGTAATTTCTCAGGAAACAACGGTGTCTTGTGATGCTTCCGTACTTTCGAATCAAAGCAATGCGTCGATAAGGGAGGATAAAGTTGTGTTTCTTAAGCCCGGAAAATCGTGGTCACGATCGTTGTCGCTATTTCGACAGGTCCACAGTCAAGATGATATTGAATCGCTCGCGATCGGCAAAGGAAAGAAATGGAGACAAAGCGTACAGTCTGTACTTGATATGCAGCAGCAAGGTGAGAATATGTTTTTTTAACATAATTAATTTTAGTATTTGTACATGATGCTGAAACTGGTAGGCAGAAGTCTATGAATTTTTGTATGCGTCTTCTGCTGACTGTCTGCTAGTTTCAATATCATTAACTGTACGTGTTTTATTGAGGTGATTGAAAAGGTTTACACTAGTTGCATCAGCGCTAAATTACTTTTTTTTTAGAAAAAGCATTATTACCGTGCAAAAAAAAACCCGATTTTTCATGTCAATACACAAAATTATTTGAAAAATCATAAGTGATTTTTAACCGAATAAGCCAAATTTATTGAGGTTATCTAATAGTTTTCGCCGTCCCTATTTATTTGCTCTGTGGTATCATGAGAACATTCGTCCAAGCTGCGCTCCCAATCTTTCGCGATTTCCTTCGAAATTTTTTCCGTTTCGTAAGCAGAGTTACGAGCAGGGCATGGCTATCAGTTTCTATTCCTAATCATCTTTGAATAATTATTAATAATTATTGAAAGATGATTAGACATGGGAACTCTTTCGGAGATTATGCGAGGACTAGAATTGTCGATTCCAGCTACTATAAAACCCTAGAACTCAGCCCAGGCTATTGATAAATCACTATCGAAGAGCGGCTGGTTAGTAGAAATAAATATACAAATAATCTGATTTTTAATGCTAAATCAATGGAACCATTGTTTTTTTGTTGCTAGAACTATAGATCAAGTTGAAATCTATCGAAACTGACGGTTATCAAAGAAATGATATGCTGCGGAAAGTTAGCATATCATCGTTGAAAAATCGATTTTCATACTTAAATCATCAGAACTATCGTTAAAGCCTATCAGGAAGTGTAGAACTATGTTGCACGCGATGAGGACTCCACTTTTTTTTATTGATAATATATATGCTGACTTTCGATGCTAACTTCACACACATCATTTTCCGGGTTTTTAGAGACCGAGTAAATGAAGATCGTTCGTCTGGTATAATTTCCGATCACATTCAAGTGGGCAATGGTTAGAGCAAGACAGTAGAACGAATTGGAAAGATAACATTAACCAAAATTTTTCGTGACAAGAACTCAACCCATTATATAAAAATTTTACCCCTCTTTCGATTACCTTTCACGGACCATTTATCGAGATAATTCCTATCTTTGTGCACTCTGTCCTGGTTTGCTCACAAATTTTTTTTGAATTTCAACTGTCGTGCTAAGTGAAAAATGGAAAAACGAAAAATGGACCGATATTTTCTCTAAATCTTATGGAATTAATCAGTAAATGGGTAAGCTGACCGTTCATACGAGACCTCACCGTAATTCTATTATTTTCCGTATGTTTAGCCATTGGAATGCAATGGATTTTTTATTTTTCTTGATGCAGGCGTTATTCAAAGCTGCATTAGAAAAAATGCGGACGACAAGGAATCACGGTCTTGTTACGGAGTACGTAATAGTACAGCAGCATGGGTCCCAGGATCAAGCCAGCCGAACACAAGCGGAGTACTTAGTCAGACGTCGGTCGGGAGTCCCGGCCGATTTATCAGGCGCATTTCGATCCGCGTCGTGCCCGACCGTAAGAATTCGGAGCTCTATGAAGACTCACCGTTCCTCGAAGCTTACGGCATCACCTCGTGCGAGAATAGGAAAACGATTGGCAAGAGGTCTACGTTAATAGGTGAGCAATCGAATTGCATGCATTTTTACTAAGAGTATAATTTGATAACGTCACTAAAGACTTTCTTAAGTTTCTACAATTTTCACACAAAATAAATATTCTATTCATTATTTTACGCCAAATAAGTATGCCATGAAAATCCGTTAAGGCTTATAAGCATTTCGTTGATATTACTGTCATCTTCATTGAAATAATCAAATTTTAATGATGCTGAAGTTTGCATCGTTGGGATGCAACGAAATACATTGAAAAAAATTCTGATACCGTAGATCATCATAAGAGGTATGAATAGAAATGATTTCGATTACTAGTATTGAAAATAAAGGTATTATTATTACGGCGCTGCTCAAAGGACGTTAATCTTAGTTATTATGATTTATTTTATGATGATGCATTCCAACGATGCGAACTTCGATGGCATGAATTTTAATGGAATCAATTCAATTTTTACGAAAGTCTTTTGATATTGAGTATATTTTTGTTAGCCTGATAAGTATAACAATGCTTTTTTCACAATTTTTATTGACTCAATGATAGAATTATGGCATCAGTAAATTTCATTTAGAAACTGCAAGTTTTTTGCTATTTTTATCTCGATGTAAGCTTCGTAATTTAGGCAAATGAATGATTAAGCGTTATCGTCAATCGTTTCACAGCACCGAGAAAAACTCTTGTCTACAACGTGAAATGCTCGGACGTTTCGTTCGAAAACATTCCAAAGACTCCCAACAGCGTAACTTCCAGAGATGTAGTGCTCGCTCAATGTGGTCAAGACGAGAGCGTACCGTTCGAGGAGTTTTACCCAGATTCGTTAGTATTTTATATTGACTTACATTTGGTTAATCAAATTGTAACCAAAGAGAGTCGCTGACAAAATAGAAAACGATTTCAAATGCTTTTAAAAACAAATAATTACCAATTGCATTACTATAATTCTTTCGACGTTACACTGAAAAGGTACTTGAAGTACTGTCGCAAAATCGGAGAGGGCGTATTTGGCGAAGTCTTCCTCTACGAAAAAGGTTTAGAGAAGAACGTGATAAAAATAATTCCGATCGAGGGCGAAATGAAAGTCAACGGCGAGCGGCAAAAAAAGTTCGACGAAATTCTCTCGGAGATTGTCATAGCAAAGTAAATATATTAAACCTCATTCAACCGAAAAATATGTTGCCACAAACACCAAAAAAATCAACCGTATACATATTTATTATTTTAGGGAATTAAACAATCTAAGATTCGCCGATACTTGCAAAACGAGTAGCTTCGTGGAGGTGAAAAATATCAGATGTGTCGTTGGAAATTATCCGCCGATGCTCATAGATCTTTGGAATAAGTTCGATAATGAAAAGAATTCCGAGAACGACTGTCCAGCCATGTTTGATAAGGATCAACTGTATATTGTGCTCGAACTTGGACACGGCGGTCAAGATCTTGAGGCCTTTGTATTTCAAAACTCTTCTGAAGCTCATGCCTTATTTATTCAGGTAAAGTCTTCAATTTCGTAATAAAACAACTGGGATCTTCCTACATTTGACTTAATAGATCTTGAGTTCATTGTGTAATTTATTAAATTATCAATTCGTCGATAATAGACGGCTTTGGCCTTGGCCGTGGCGGAAGAAGCTCTGGAATTCGAGCATCGCGATCTCCACTGGGGAAATATATTGATATCACGCACTGGATACCCTCAGATTAATTATAAATTGGGGAACAAGGATATAAGCGTAGCCAGCAAAGGCGTTAAGGTCTCCGTGATTGATTTCACTCTATCCCGAATGTCTTATCAGGGTTGCAGTATTTTCAACGATCTCTCGTTGGACGACGATCTTTTTGCTGCTCAGGGAGAATATCAATTCGAAATATACAGGCTGATGAGGCAAAAAGTCGAGTGAGTACAGTCTGAATAAATCTACAGCGCATTTACGTAAGAATTCGAGAACATCGCGTGAGTGCGTTCGATCTTTCAGAAACAATTGGCAGACGTTCGAGCCGTTCACAAATATCCTGTGGTTACACTACACACTCGACAAGATGATCACGGCCGTGCGATACAGAAGAACTTCCACGAAGATCCACAAAAGCGGAATTGACAAGCTCAAAGTATTGAAGGATGAGATTCTCTGTTACAAAAGTGCCTTTGATTTTGTGACAAACTGTGATAATGTGACGCGACTGCAGGGAAGTCGTTCCAACGTCTCTACAGTTTCATCAACGGAATAATAAGCAGCTTTCCGTAACCGCATGCGAAATGAACGACGAATTCAGCTTCGGAGATACATTGTACAGACATCACATCACTGTAAGTTTGAATATCACGCTCATAGTTGACTATTTATTAGTATATTATCCGTTTTTTCTCGAGAGAAAGTTTATATAAACAAAACAATAAATTTATATGAGAAGTTTGTGAAATTTGCGTAATTTTATTGCGATTCATCGTGTAGTTCTTAATTTTCTGGATTTAATTCGCATCGAGCAGCTGGATAGCGAGCGCAGAACCATTCGTTATCGACTACGTACGGTTTTACGTCCAAATTAGCTTGAATTAGCACTCCTGACAGTAACATTCGGTTGATAATCTAAACAGAAAGTTATGGGAATGTAAGTCTACGGGCCCGAAAAAATTGCCATAAAAATTCCTTAGGATTTTCACTACCTTTGCTGTATTGCTGCTGATTGCGTTTCCATGTATTCTCAAGTACCTCATACAAGGACTCTTCTTAATTGAATTGAGAATCTCCGTTAAGCCAATATCACTTATTCGATTGTATGAGACGTCAAGATATCTCAGTTTGGAGTATGGAATGCCATGGCTTAGCGCACTAGTGTATATAACTACGTTTTAAACTCCACCCGTAACGACTGATAGATATCACCACGAAATGGAAAAAAATTCAGCACATTCCAAGCGAAAATTAGAATTTATGAGAATTTGTAGTTATTTTTCATACAATAGACGTTCGAAAAGATTCGATATTGCAAATACTAAGAACATTGACTATGAATTACGATAATGTAGTAAAAAATATCCCAATACTTGTCGTTTTTAAGAAAAACTGCAGATACAAAATTATTCTTGTTGAAGAGTCTGCATACAAAAAAAAATCGAAATACCTAGTGAAAGACAAGTTCATACATACAGTTGACATAAATCTTCAATCAGGATGAACAATCCCCTCCAGATGATGAGATGAAATAGTCATTATACTGCCTTGCGATTTTACCTTTACCGGATAAAAGAGCAGTGCTTTCTAAAGATATAACTCCGAAGTTAGAAGTGAAGCTGATAAAACTAGTATCACTTAGATAATACTTTGTATCTAAATCGAAATAACCAGACACGCATAGACAGACGACACTGCTCTATTCGTGTTATCGTAGATGCACAATAATGTATCTGCAATATTATGCCAGCTCTCTGTGTATGAGGCTTCGTGTTTCCTTTTTTGCGAAGGCAATTAATCTAGTATCATGAAATCATGATACTAGATTAATCAGTTTTACGTCTACCTAAAATGGCGAACTGTTTAAAGAACCACTCCTGGTTTTCCGGGTACTACAAGTGAAATTTCGAGCAGCAATAGTCATTTTTCTTCAGTCCGGGAGTCTTACGAGATCTCAACAGAATGTATTCTTTTTATAACAAAATACGTGTTACCATGAGTTTTATTTTGGCATACGATAAATTACCAAGAACAAGCTTTCAACGATTGAAGCGACAGAAGTACTCACTATTCAGGGAAGAATAACAATTCCAATTCAAGATTAGCATCCGCCGTATTAACGGTATGTTTCCGTTTATTACCAAATATATATGATGCGTGCTCAGATTTTAATACAAAACTAAGAATCTAATTTTTTTTTACTTGGAAGTTGAGTAAAGTCTGTATTTTTTATTTATTTTATAGTCAAGCGAAAGCGAATCGTTTCTAAAGCTAAATAGATAGCTAGCTATAAGAATCCAATGAATATTTCTTCCATTCTTATGGTGTTCATCAAGCATTCAAAACAATTGTTTCCACGATGATTCTTTTACTCACGTAGCGCCAGTACCCGTCACAATATTATGCGCCAACGCAAGTCCAGTTAACGCCGGTCTTTCCGCCAACCAATTCGCAAGTAATTCGATCCCAAAATCGCCGATATTATTGCTACTAAGATTCAGAAACAACAGAGTCTTGTTGTATTTACCTTCCTTCAGCAAGATTTCAATATCGTGGCAAGAAAATCCGCATTTTTGTAGGTATAGTTTTTCCAGGCAACTGTTATTCTACATTGAAAAGCCACGAAATAAATCGTATTGATAAGGTGTTGGATAAGAAACAAAAAGGTGCGGGCAACTCAGTTGCGCACATTCATATTGTAAAAAACTATATTTAAATTTTACCTCTTGGAATACCAAATTTCTGTTCAAATTTATAATTAAGATTTACAACAAAAAATCACAAGGATATTTAAATACATTAATTACCATATTGTTCACCTTACTTGGAGCATGGAGCCGACAAGCCTTGCGAAATTTGCTGTATCAAAGTAGTACATGCATCCCGGATTAGGACGGCTGATGTCTAAGGATTTGAGGGTATCGTTGTATAAATTCTGATTCCCATTCAGAACTGCAGTGAAGTATACGAGACTCGAGGCTGTTTGGTCCACTTCGGCAATGTCCAAGTGTTGCAAAAATCGATTATTGAGAAGAAACAAAGCTATTTCCTTTGAGCTCTGCAATGTTCAATTATCTCGTAATAAATCGACAGAATTCATGTAATTTATTGGTAACTCCTCATCACTTTGTTTACTTCGACGCCGAACTTGTTTCCGCTCAATCGAAGAACTTGCAGTTGCAATTTTTCACCTATTGCACACAAGTGCGTTATTCCTACTGAACCTATCTCATTGTTTTGCACGTTGAGGTTCACAACTCGATTTTCAGTCTGAAAAATATTGCTCAAGTTTCGTTTGAAAATTCTAAAGATTCCCGAGTAACAATTTTTGCGTTGGTACGGAAAAGTTATCCGAATGTGTTACATATGTCCACCAGAATGTTATCGGTAAAAAATCCTATGTCGGAAAGCAAACTTTTAGTAAATTACGAAAATTGTTACTTGGGGTTTTCCGGAGACTAAGAATTACAATTATATAATTAATAATGTTGATGAAGCCCGGACAACGGATGTCATTATAAGCTAAATTCAGCTCCGTCACTTCCGGATTTTCTTTAAGAAACCTCAGCAGAGTCGGCACATCGCAATCACGGAAACGCCGTCTGTAATTTTGTACTTATATTAATGAAATTCCGTAACTACATTCCAATAACAAGCTCACTGACCCTAATCGAGGAAAAACATCATTGGCGTTCAAAAAAAGCTTCTTAGTACCGTCAGACCCGTTTTCGCAGATATGCGAAGAAAAAATTCTATTCAACACTACTGTCCGAGATTCTTTTCGGCTGATTGGTGGTTCTTCCACTAATTCGACAATCAAATTATGATCAACATCAAGTCTCGTTTTAAACAATCTCTTCTTCTCATGAATTCCCAAATTCCGTTCCATTTTTGTCCTTACTACTTCGCTAATTAAACTGAGAGCGGTTATGTCTAAATAGTTTTCTTCAAAATTAAATTCTTTTGCTATCAATCGATTCGCATGTAACTTCAACTCGTGCGGTTGTTTTTTTTCTTTTTACGTGGACTCCATCCTCGATATTTCGCCTTCCTAATTTGAGAGATTCGCTGGTCTACACTTACAATTTTTTTTTCTTGTCTTATTTTTCAATACCTTCAACGATGCAAACCTATGGAATACCGAAGAAACAGGAGGAGCCAGAAGTAATTCCATTAAAAACAATGTTTGAAGGTTTTCGACTCAATATTCATGCGATAAACTGTCTCGGTGAAATTTTTTGAGTCGTATATTTTGTCGCAGCTTACTGTCGAATGGATCCTTTGTCTGACGCGATGAACGTCGAACTTTTGCCCCTTTCGCAAGTCAACAAGTGGCTGACGTCGGCAAAACTCCTCGACATGTCCCACCTCACGACCACAGACACCGGTCTGTGCTTTTTTAAGTTTCGCAAGCGAGCAATATCCTACGAAGAATTTCTGTCGTATCTGATAGACTTATCAGCAACAAAAAAACTGGATCTCTCCGATATGAAGCTGAAAATGCAAACGTGTGGCAAGCCCGTTCATCCACGAGACATAAAGCTCAAGGATATGAAATAAATGGAAAAAAACGATCATGGACGATTCTATGTACAAGCTTTATTTCCAAATTTACACATAATATCCAGGTGCGTTTTAAATTCATTCCAATTGTACCAGCGTCCCTGACTTTTTAGTACTTTTTTCTTTCTATCATCCGAATCGATTTGCGACTTATAGTCGTAAATGAATTTTCGAATTTGCGAATCACGACAATGAGATTTACACTTTGGAAAATTGGAAAGATCAGCGAAAACGTTGAGCGGAGATGTCGTGTGAAGTAATTTCATTAATCTAAAATAATGTCACGCGTAGCGTTTTAATTTATTAATTTTTTTCGTGTATCGCACGGTGAGGATCTTTTCATCGATTGATCCGCGTAACAATCGTTATCTAAACATTTCATCACGAGTTTCGCGTGGGACAGCATGCGCAACTTCGCGAAGGCTTTCAAAGCCTTCGATAAATGATCGAAATAAATATCTTCGTAAATAGCGTATTTTAAGGCACTCGATTCACAAAAAGTATCGGCCAACGTAAACCAACGAGACGTTGCGATTAAACGCTGGACGAAATAACTCTTTGCGCTAACGAGAGTATAAAAAATATAGTTGAAAACGAATATATATATTTTATCGTGAGCGAGAATCTGATTTATTTCGTAGTCGCCACTGATATTGATTATCTTTGGATCTGAAAAATGTATTGATAAGTCTTCGGACGATTACACCCGCGACTACGCGCCTACTACTGCTTGCGAGGAATCCTAATGCTAAACGACGAGCTTACGCGTTTTTCTGTATCCACTTGAAACCCTCTCTTACATTTCCCAAAGTTACGCGACCCAGAAAACTAGCGATCAACTGATACTCGGGCATCGTTCGACGACCGCAAGAACGAGTTGACATCGATCTGTTGAAGACATGTTGCGGAACACTTGCTCGCCTCTCACCCCCATAAAGAGCTATCGGGTCCATTGCCGTGTAAATATTGCGACCCTCGCAGAGGACTTTCGTTGTCAGGGAAAGTAACCACTGGAGAATCTGCACAAAAAAACGTTTCCAACAAATAACAAAATATTTTCATCATTTTTTAAATTTATTTCTTCTAAAATTAATCATTAGCTCTGCCAAATTACCTCGTTACTGGACGGTGCTTCACTGTTTACTCGCAGCCACGAGCTTGGCGCCCATAAGTACAATTGCATTATCGTTGCAGCCATTTCCGGCGAGAGACGCTAAATATTGGTGAAAAATTTAATGGTTATTACACGAATGGTATTTTTCAAGAGGAGAAGGTCAAGTAAAATAAAGAATTTTGACTCTTTTTTGGTTCCTCATAAAGAAAGCTTTGTTTTCATGGAAAAAAATTCAAAAATTTTATGTCAGAATACTCAGAATTGTCCAAAACATCGAGAAAAGTGGTTTAGAAAAAGTGTCCGTGTGTGTAAGTAGGGATTCGAAATTTCAATCACCTGTAACTCAAGAACCGTTCAACCGATTGAGCTTAAGGCACACAAGTAAAGAAGCAGTTTGAAGAAATCACGTTTTTGCCCTAACTTTGGTAAAACATGAGATAACAGAATTTAACGTCACTCTAAATTCAATAAATTCGCACTATCTAGCGATAATTAGTACATAGTTTCTCCATAATATGCAATATGGTTCAATTTTGTTAGAATCTTAAGTTCTGAAAAATTGATGTTATTGCATTAAACTTAACAAAACATAAAATAGTTAAGTCAAACTTTGGCCATGAAATCAGTACTATTCAGCAATAATAGGTACACAGTTTCGTCATAATGTGTTATGTATTTAAAACTTTTCAGAAATGTAACTTTGATAAAAAAATAAAGCTGCAAAGTTAAACTTTGACTCATTTTTAACTAACATTAGTTCATCATAGTTCGAAACTAAGAGAAAACATTTTTTTGTGAACATCAATTCCCTTTCTATTCATATTGATCTATGGATAAGTACAAACCTTGTGCACGCTTCGGTTCAATAAATTTTTCACAAGCGCCGATATCACAGGCGGCAGATCCTCTGGCAAAGCCGGAAGTGCATCTTCGGTGTAACTGTGATTTCTAAGAGAAGAGGCCCTATCGTTATTAGAGGCGTAGAACGGATTGTTTAATCCGAAAATTTCGTAAGCGATCGTTCCGACGGTCCAAAGATCCGCTTTCGTGTAATTGATACTGGTGAACGGTCCTGGCTCGGCAGTCACGACTTCCGGAGCCATTAAAGCCGCGTTTCCGCCTTTATCGAGATCGTGGGTATTGTAGGGAAGATACAGACCGTGAACTTTGTCCGCAAGACAACAGCCAAAGTCAGTGATTACGAGAGACGGACAATTATCCGTTTCTTCCGATATATCAAGCAGAATATTGTCACTCTTTAAATCTCTGCAGAAAAATTAAATAAAAGATTGTTGAAATGAAATCTCATCCAGATATCGATTACCAAGATATACGATACGACATTGCAAAGCTGATATCACATTTCTATGACTGTTAAGACGAGAACTCACCTGTGAGCAATACCGTGAAGATTCATGTGCGCTACACCCTCCAACAATTGTGCGAGCAAAAGTATCGATTCTCTGATATTAACATCGCGACCCGTTGTGTACTGCTTCAACGTCACATCGTACCTGAAGAGCGCGGTATCTGTTTACTTACAGCAATTAAATTCTCGGCAAAACATTTTTTTTTTCGCTGCCGATTACATGACGAAGACTTATTGTTGGGAACGAAAGTTCTTATGGGTATATGAGTCACGTATCATGTGATATGTGAGTATGCAAGCGATAGTTGTAATTGTCAAATGGAATAATTTCCGAAGTTACTCAACTTTTTCTGGGCAAAGTAAACCTTTAGACAGTGCAAACTTCTAGCACGGAGCTCAATGTTTCCTATTTCGATGAACATTCAAGCTGTACTCAGTGGATATTTGTTCAACAAAGTATCTTGATTAAGCAAAGGATACATATATACTTTCCTCTGTCTAAATTCGCAAAGTTGAATTGTTGTTTTTCCATAAAGTTTGACGATGCTTACTCACAATTACATATGATACATTTTTCACTTGGAACCGTTAAGGATGTATGATACGCACAGTCCCGCCGAAAGTGAGTTTCAGAGACAATTTCGATCACTTCCCGATGGGATGAAAATCGGAAAAAAAATAATGCATATAAAACGTGATGAAAAAATTGATTTCGCAAAATAATAATCCCAAAATTTAATTAACAAATTGGTGAAAAAACAAATTGTTCAACAATCAGTCAACCTAACTTTTTTTTAATGAAAATGATATGTTAATTTATTTGAATGCACACGAATTTTTAAAGATTTTTTTCTTTATTTTGATTTTGATTTTTTTTTTCTTTTCAAAAATGTGCGCGAAATAACGAATTTCGGAAATGTGTTCGGCATAAAACTATCTACTACACTCGAGATTTTTATACAAAACGCATATCCAAAATTTGTTATAATCTGCGCATTTTTCAAAGAAAAAAAAAATCCAAATCAAAATAAAGAAAAAAATCTGATAAAATTCGTATGCATTCAAATAAATTAACATATCATTTTCATTAGAAAAACAGTTAGGTTGACTCATTGTTTGTTGAACAATTGTTTTTTTCACCAATTTGTTAATAACATTTTGGGATTAGCATTATGCGAAATCTATTTTTTTAGCACGTTTTATATGCATTATTTTTTTCCGATTTTTATCCCATCGGGAAGTGATCGAAATTGTCTCTGAAACTCACTTTTGGCGGGACTGTACGTATCGTACATCCTTAATGTTTAATCGCAATGATTCCATTGATGAGTGGAATATCGTACCTCTTCATGAGAAGGAAAAGGCTCATATTTCTGCCGGATCCTTGAGGATTCAGTCGAGCGGGAAGAGCGTCGGGATACATTCTCGTAGAACCTGGCAAGAAAGGTACTCGATCTGCAAAAACGTAATACATAGCGACGATGTTGGGATGCGGCGGTAGAGCTCGTTTATTTTCAGCCATTCTTTGTTCCCAGTCTGCGAGATCTTCGTTGCGATAGTACTTTCTAGCCGGAACAGTTTCACGGTACATGGCTCGGAGAATTGATGTAGCGTTGGATTCGGCGTCGTAATTAAACATCATCTTGAGTGCCAGTGGAAAATTCGAGATATCTTGCGTGTTTCTGTCGATCGAGAGCTCTTCCGAATTCGTCTTTTCGCTCGCTTCCTTGATCCGCGCAGCGTAAACAACGGCCGAACATCCTTTAGCTATTGGAGGCCCTACGACGAAATCTTTTAAACTAGCCGGCTCCTCATTGACCACAACAGTTGTTTCGTAATTTCCGTCGTTCTGAGGCTTGTTCCATTGTAATTTCGAAACCGCATCCTGTACGGACATTTAAAAAATCAAGTAAACTTGGAATGAATTCTGCAAATAAATCATTTTTCTTATAAATTTTATTTACAAACAACGCTCCAAAAAATATTCTCATATTTACCATGAATTGGATTTTTGTAAAAATAAGATTGGCAATATAATATAATGAGAAAGGTAATTCAAAAATACAATATAATATGTAGAATAATAAAATGGAGAATAATGATTTACTCATTAATTGCACTCAAATTGTTTATCCATCGCATTTTGACAAAAACACAATTGTGAAAATAACAATAAGTAAAACTGTTTCTGTAAAAAAAAATGTAAAGTATTAAATTACCATAAAAAAAACCTTGTACTGTAATGTAAAAGGGCACATAATTCTTGATTTTTGAACTCACATTTTCTTTCTTGTTATTTGTATAAAAAAGTGATAACAAAGAAACTGACAAGATTAAAGACCTTTGTTAAAGAACTCACAACTTAGTGAAAATCAAAATTCGATTTAAAAAACCGCAAAAAAAAAATTACCCTAATTTCCCAGCAGACTCCTTCCAATTCGTCATCCTTGGTCAATATTCCGGTGCCGGAGGCGAGAGAAACCCCGACCAGAGCAAAGAATGGAGCGGAATCACCGAACAACAAACGACTGGCAGCTCTCCTGCGCAAATCGGCGGCTAGACTGTTGGTCACTCTCTTGAGGATGTTATCGACGAATAGTCGCCTCGCTTGGGATCCCAGGAATCCGAGATGTCTGCCAGTGGAACTGACATCGCCGCTAACCTTCGGCAGAAGGCCCTGGGACTTAACTACATGATAAGCAGAAGACGAAAAAATTCAAAATTTCGCTCGTTTCCCCGCTAAATCAGCTGCACGATGGGACTAAAATCGCAACATCCGGAAAGCACCGCAGAAACTCGTGACCCGTATTATAACAACATGCTTTCCGGGAGCTATTTTTTTTTCGCGACACTCACCTACTTCCACAACGTGTATCTTGTCGAGTCTTCCTCTTGCGTAGCTGCTCGAATAGCGATTTTCGGGATTCCGCAATGAACGAAGAAGGACCCGACCATTTTGCATGAGACGTCGGGCGGCCGTCCTAATCGACATGTCTCCGGGCTCGTGGGCAGCGAGTGCCCAGCGGGCAAGCCCAGATTCCCAGAGAAAGAGCTTCACGATTAAGGTCGTATGCGAACCTCGAATGGAGCGGCAAACAACGATGAAAAATAGGGTGCACGTGAAACCGCGCGCGACTCGCTTCCTAGCCTATCCTCTCGACGACTGACCCGAACTGCGCACCAAGTACCACCGACCGAACAGCTGTAGTTACCACTCATACTACCAAAGAACCGCGCCAGCGACACTCGCGGCAGGACAATCGTCATGCGCGGTTATAGATGTGATACGTCAAACTCGCTAAGGTGACCGTCTTTCGAAGAACAAAAAACAATGCGTTGTACAAAAAAGGTCAAACAGAAATCTGAATCATCGGCGAACGATCACGAGAATTGTTGTATCGGCGATTGGAAAAGTTGCATTGAAGATGGCGGAATTGGCAATTGTTTCGAAACTTTATTAACGCTGCAGGTTATTATTAGGAAATTATAATTATGAATGAACTACTATTATAGGACACTATATTTTTTTAATTTCTGTGTTTCTTGAATACTATATTTCTTGAATCATATATTTTGGAACTACTCTAGGTTTTAAACTATTGAGATTTTGAACTTTGCGGGAATTATTTTTAAGCAATTTAAACGCGACATCACAATCGTCATGCGCACTTATACGACAAACTTGTTTGAGGTGATCGAGTGAAACGGAAAGAAGTACAAAGTCGGTCCTTGTATATTTCTCGTTTTCCACGATTCCTGTAGGAAGGTACAAAATGAAAGAAGGTGGTTCTCCTATCTCTGTGATGTAGATTGTTGAAAAAAATTGGCTTCTCGATTTTGCAACGTTATTTTAAATGATAACTTAAAATTTTTTAAGTTCCATAATTTTCAAAGCATTTCATCTTAACGCATCTGTCGTTTTACTAGAAATATCGTATCAAATGTATCAATAAAAATTCTTGTACAATTTATAAATGATGTTCTGGAACATTACAAAACAAAAGAAATGAATAATTATTCAGCCTTTAGATTCAGTTGTGCGAATGAGTCATGCAGTTATAAATACTGATTCAAAATCATTTTGAATTCATGTATAAACGTTTACTCTATCTTTACTCGAAGCCTTTCTATTTTTTTTCAATAAATATATATATATATATATATATATATATATATATATATATATAAATCATCTTATCAATGGGGAGCATCATTGGATGCCTGCGGTCTTTGATTCTGCGCAATATGCGAGAGTCATTACGATGTCAAGTCATCATTGTGACTTGACATCGTCTGTGATTACAGCAAAAAGTTTAAATTGCATAAAGTATCATTACCATATACGTAAAGGTGCTCTACAGTCTTCGTAGCGCGAAACGTGAACTGTTCGATTTATCGAAGAAATTTGTGTTTGTTACATTCTGCTCTGAATTTCCAGTAGCACGTGCTCATCGCCGTAATAAACTGTCTCATTAATTTTTGGTATTAATTATTTTCTAAAAAATCGTATGCACCTTTTCACATAGAATCCGCCGGTAACATTGTTTGAAATATTTTTCACCGCATATAGATCGTCAAAATAAGATGCCGATCGAGCGACCTCTAAGTATAATTTGCCCGCGCGTATCTCTTGCCCAGTTTATTGTGTGGTAATTACCTTAAATATAAACGTTGAAAAATATTTTTTAAATACTATATTAAAAGGAAAAAAAGAAATATCGCGAGAAAAAGTGATTTAAAATTAACTTGTTGCTTAACAATGTCTGAATAACATTTGAAACTAACTTTTCATCAATATTTACCGACATGAATCGGGCGTTGAACTATCTATTAACAAAAAGTTAATGTCCTTTGAAAAATAGCTTGGTTTATTTGGATGTAATAGGTTATTTATGGAATTGGCCGACATAGAACTTCGTACCTATCTTTGGAAACGTTTAGTAATGTTTATCGAGTAAAAACGGTCGTTAACATATATATATATAGAAAGAAATAGTTAAGAGACTTCGAATATCAGCGAGTTATAGCTCGATTAACAACAGGGCTTTATGTAGCTTATCTGGAATCCTTTCTCATCGCATTTATCTGATAAAGAATTGTCAACTGCAATACGCATAATACGAAAGCCCGCTTTCGTCGCCCATTCGCTATCGACCACTTTTCGCTTATCATGACATAATTTTCTGATATAGGACACGCACGTACAAAATTATCAGTACACTGTTAAAAGTGAGCAATTTATATACAAAATTTATAGATAATGTTGTTATGCATAAATCGATTATCGGCGCGATAATTTGCGCACCTTGTGAAATAAAAATGATTGAAACGCACAAATTAACCGAAAATAATCCCTACTTCGTCCGTATAAATCCAATCTGTTTACCCGAAACGAGAAAATGAAAGGTGGAAAATATTATGAAATACACTGAAAGATATAGGTATATCTCATTTTCGAATCAAAGACTTCGCTAGACATTCCTTCGATAACCTGCCTTGAAGTCCTAAGCCTTGAAGAGTGACAAAATTACTGAAACACACTATATCGTCGTCTACGACTACAAATATACATATACATATATATGTATGTAGTGTGGGGTCATCCAGCAGCTGATTTCTCGTCGCAAAGTGGAAGAGCGCGTGTAGAACTTGTAATCCCAGTATGTAAGAAAGAGAAAGAACGAGGTAGTGGGGTATGCCCCTCTACTCGTGGTGTTGAAGTCGCTTGGCAGCCGGGGGCATGACTTATGCAGTTGGAAGTCGCGAAACGAGGGAGGAACGTGCGCGTTGTGTTACATCTCGTGGTTGACGTAGCGCGAGGTTTCCTATAACGTGGTGGTGTCACTGAAAGAGCCCAGCACCGCCGACCGCACGCTCCTTTAAATACTAAAAATTGCCAAACAGAGCGAAAAAAAAGGTAAATAAAGTCCGACAAACGTCGGAACCACGAGAATGGCACCGGCCCTCAGTAAATTCGTGACGAAACGTACGGTCGCGGGTGCTGCGTCGGTGACTGCTTTGATTTGGCTCCTCGGAAGAAGGAAAGGCACGAGGCAAACGACGAAAAAAAGGTGACTATACAAAAAAAAAAAAAAAAAATCGGCGTCACTGTTCAAAAGCAATTATGGAAAATCTCCAATGGCTTCCGGATAAAAGAATCCAACGAAATTCGCGTTATTACTAATTCGCCCTTATTGCAGAAATGTGTGGCCCGCTAACGACGTTCAGTATGTCATTAAGGAGGTAAGACCGCGTTACGCGTACGGGCGTTATCTACTTGCGCTGTGCAATTAGTTGCAACATCAATTAGTCAATGTTTTTGTTTGTGATGATTAGGAAAAGCCAAAAGGCCCTAAGGCACATGTCGATGCCGAATTCTTCAGGCAGTTGTTCAAACTATTGGCCATAGGTGTGCCTGGCTTTTTCACTGCCGAAACTGGCTTTATTTTCCTAGTCGCTGGATCGCTAGTTGCCAGAACTCTGTGCGATCTCTGGTTCATTCGATCGACTACATTTATAGAAAGGTATGAATCTTTTTTTTTGCTTTTTTGTATGTTTTTGTAGGTTTTTACTTATGAGAGTTGTGTTTTTTCAGTGCAATTGTAAATAGCGATGGACCCTTGTTCAAACGAAGACTTCTGCAGTTCCTGGCGATTCTGCCTGTGGTATGGATTCTATTTGAATATTAAAGCATTTTTCACAGATATTTTGTGATAATTTAATTTTTTTCTTCTTTTTATGCAGATATCGGTAGTTAACAATGTACTGAAGTACAGCTTAGGCGAAACAAAACTTCGTCTGAGGACCAATATCACTCGGCACTTACTGGACCAGTATCTGAAGTAAGCAAATTGAATTTTGAAGTTACTATGTTTTTGAATGAGTTGAATTTTGAAACTCAAGGGGAAGCAAGTCCATCAATATAAAAAATGAAAGTTCCTTTATCAATATCAATTTATATTTACCAAAAATCAAAGCCCTGAACTAACTTTACATTCATTATGTCTGTAATAAATTATTATTGAAATTTTTTTACACAATCATGTCTACATCAAATTTCAGTTTACTGAAGTTTATGGGCTTCCTTACTATTTCAGTTG
The DNA here is from genome assembly GCA_949699805.1 of Tromatobia lineatoria. NCBI lineage: Eukaryota > Metazoa > Arthropoda > Insecta > Hymenoptera > Ichneumonidae > Tromatobia > Tromatobia lineatoria. The sequence continues at coordinate 2,065,798 of OX453050.1, read as the reverse complement.
ATGTTGAAGTAATTATAAATTGACTGTATTCACAAAGGTATAAATGTGAAAATCTATTATTAACTTACTTTCTCTGATGGTATTCAGCCACCTTGAAATTGTTACTCAAATATTTTGAAACAGAAAACGATTGGGTATAGACAATTTGACTCTCTAGAGAATTAATTTATAATTTAAATTGTGATTCAGTATGTAATAGTTATTCAACATCATTTTTTAAAAATTTCCAATCATACAGAGCATACTATATAGCTTTTATTCATTGTGAATAATAATGGATAATTATAATATTTGGAATTAGTTTCTTTTATAAACAATATGAAAATATTGGAGCAAATCCAATTGATATCAAGAGTAACGACATTGAGCGACTTTAAAGCCTGATTCCGCGGTTATCAGCTGTATTAAAATAAGCTTGTCTTAATACAATGGTCAGGGCTCAAAGGTGGCGATTTAATTACGGTCATTAATATGATGGAAATCGCGTGACTCCGCCCATAGTTGAAACGATTGTAGCGCCGTATAACGCATGATAGTATCAACTAATGAAACTGGTTTTGTTGACCTCTTCTATTGCAGAGGCTTTACATACTACAAAATGACAAATCTGGACACGCGAATTGCAAATCCAGATCAGTTGTTGACCACAGACGTGGATAAATTTTGCGACAGCTGTACAGATCTCTACAGCAATATTGCAAAGCCAGTTTTGGACATTTCACTTTACGTATACAGACTCACATCTAGCCTCGGCGGACAGGTACGAAAGAGACCAACAGTATCCCTACAGTTGGCGGAGTAAATGATGTTAATTTATCATTACAGACACCTACGTTAATGTTGGGTTACTTAGTCGCAGCCGGCGCCTTTTTGACGCACATTCGAAAGCCTATTGCCCAAATGACGGTAAAAGAGCAACGTCTTGAGGGAGAATATCGTCACATAAATTCTCGCTTGATCACCAACTCCGAAGAGATTGCCTTCTATCGAGGCAATAGTCGCGAAAAACTGACGCTGCTCGCTAGCTTTCACAAACTCGTTAGTAATAAAAAATGAGCTTATCGCTCATCTATCGCATATCATTCTACTTACGCCTTCACTCACCTACACTTATTTTTTTCACAGGTCAAGCATCTTCGAGGCCTTCTGGAGTTCAAGGTCATAATGGGCGTCGTTGACAATTTTATCGGAAAATGTGAGTTTACGTTTAAATGCATACACTTTTAGAAAAGATTGGAAGTTTTTATGCATAAACTCGTCATCGAAATTTAAGGTAGTTCGATGATGAGGGTAGAGGTGAGATAGACGCGGCGATGAGGCGACGTGATGAGCGTGTAGCATGCGAAGAAATGCGCTGTACGAGAGAAATAGAGACCCAAATAGCAGATATTTATTTTATTAAAAGAGAGATTCGTGATATCTCAAAAACTATGCCGTCGATCGAGTTTATGTTTTTCTGTATACTCAGATTCTCCTCCGCTTAATGTGTTTTTGAACATATTTTTTGTATCGGATTTTCTGCAAACATGTGTTATTCACAAAATGAAAACTCTTTTTCTATACACTAACGTTAAAACAGTAAACTTTAATAATTAATATATTGGGAACGAGACGGTCAAATTCAATTTTCCGGGTATCAATCGACGCAGGAAAGATCGACCTGTTGATAAAAAAAATAAAAAATACTTTTTGCAGAAGCTGTTCATCATCGAACTGCCTTAATAAACAATTTTGATATAGAATTCATGTACTTTTTCAGTAAAATTAAAGGAAATTATCAAAATTCAAGTACATTTACTGTAAAATTAAAGTAAATTATTGAATATGCTGTACCATATATCGATTTTGACATTACACTTGTATACTAAATTTCATATACTAGTTCATAAATAAAAACTTGCAGTAAAAGTACACTAAATTTCAGGTAGATTTTTTTTACATTGTAGAACAGAAAATTATCAAAACAGTTCAAATACGATATGTTATAACCATATAATATAATAATTGATTGTTTTATTATATCTAGTTTCACATACTTAAATTCCAAGCCTCGTTGGATCATGGTGTTAAAAAATTACGAAATTTTTCGCAGATCTCGCAACGGTAGTTGGTTTTTATGCGGTGAGCATTCCCTTTTTCCAAAAAAATCATCCGCTTCTCTCGGGTCCGCCGGATCACCGTTTCAAGAGCTACTACGAATACGGTCGTATGCTTGTTAAATTGGCTGAGGCAATAGGCAGACTGGTACTCGCTGGGAGGGAAATGACGAGGCTCGCGGGTTTCACAGCTCGGGTAACGGAAATAAGGAGGGTACTCGAGGATCTCAACGCCGGAAAGTACGAGAGAACAATGATCGCAGACGCGAAAAATGCGCCGATCGGTCGACCCGGCTCCGGAAAGATCATTGCCAAGGATAACATAATTCGCTTCGATCGTGTGCCGCTCGTGACGCCCAACGGCGATGTTCTCGTTAAAGAACTTAGTTTCGAGGTGAAATCAGGCATGAACGTTCTAGTGTGCGGACCAAACGGCTGTGGCAAGAGTTCGTTGTTCCGAGTACTCGGCGAGGTGAATACAATGAATTACAAACGAATCGCATCATTACCGCATTGTAGCTATTTAAATTTTTCATTAATTCAATACATTATATTGCAATTCCTGCGCGAATAGCTGTGGCCTGTCTGGGGAGGCACCGTCACAAAACCGCCGAGCGGCAAACTATTTTACATTCCACAACGACCTTACATGACCCTCGGCACGCTCAGGGATCAGGTAATCTATCCTCACACTCAGGCGGAAATGTTGAGGCGAGGCAATACCAAGGACGAGGATCTTCAGAAATTTTTGGATCTGGTGCAACTTGGGCATCTGTTAGATCGAGAAGGTCAGGCTAGTGGCAATGGATGGGATACCGTTGCCGACTGGATGGACGTTCTTTCTGGTGGCGAAAAACAGCGAATTGCTGTAAGTTCGATGACGTTTATTTCACTTTGTTGTTCTCTCTTACTCCGATTATTGCAGACAGGAATGGGCAATATTTTAATAGAAATGTAGTTAAATACTTTTCCATTTGAATCACTGTCAATAATTCTTAACTAAGACCAATAATACGATTATTGCTTTTTCATAGAGGAAGGTTTGTTTTCATGAAAAGAAAAATTTAGAGATTTTTATGTCAGAATACTGGCGCACAAGTGAAGCAGAAGTTCCTCTTTGACTGTTGCCATTTTTTACGGAATTTATGCAAACATTTTTATTTTATGGCTTTGTGGAATTAAAAAACAAGACGTTCGCGCTCTAGCTTTCGTAAAATAGATGATATTTCCCTAAATAATTCTTCATAAGTACAGGTACTCTGAATGATGTTTGGTATTGAATTTCACCGAAATCGGAAGAGCGGTTCGAATATTATGGAGTTTTGAAGTTTTCGAAGAAATCACGTTTTTGTTCTAACTTTGGCAAAACATGAGATAATGAACTCAAATTGCACACATGAAATCGGTACTATCTAGAAATTATTAGTACATAGTTTCGGAAAATTTTTCAGAATTTTGAGTTTTCGAAAAATGATGTTATTATATAAACTTTTCAAAACATGAAATAGCAAAGTCAAACTTTAGACATGAAATCAGTACTATTCAGCAATAATAGTTACACAGTTTCGTCATAATTTATTATGTGGTTTAAATTTTTCAAAAAATTATCTTTGTAAAAAAATAAAGCTGCAAAGTTTAACTTTGCAAATTTCTTCCTCATTACTTTCGTTTTTTTTTTTTACAAGACTTTCTCTGCGAGGAAGCCAAAATCGATTAACGTGCTTCCTCACAGAGATAGCTTTGTTAAAAATCCGAGATTAATGAGGAAGCAATTTGCAAAGTTCAACTTTGCAGCTTTATTTTATCATGAAGTAATTCAACTTACCTTTTTGTTATTTAAAAAAAATATAATACTCATACAATTTTCTTACAATTATCCATAGTCATCCAGACTTAAAAGTATTTTGAATACAATTTTATGCGACTACTGCCCATCCCTGATTGCAGCTTAGTTGACGCAGAAAATTACCTAAATTTCGCTTCTAAACTTATAGATGGCGAGGTTATTTTATCACAAGCCACAGTTCGCGATTCTGGACGAATGCACCAGTGCGGTTAGCGTCGATGTCGAGGACTCGATGTATTGCTACTGCAGACAAGCGAACATAACTCTCTTCACAGTTTCGCACAGACGTTCGCTCTGGAAGCATCATGAGGTACAGTTTAACGGATTTTTCTTCGGCCTGTGCTTATTTACAGTGGGTTAATGTTGACAATAAATTGCGACGTTTTATTTCGCAGTATTATCTACAAATGGACGGAAGAGGCTCCTTCGAATTCAAGCCCATCGACACGGATACCGAAGAATTTGGCTCGTGAATCATCGTGTCCCTTGCATCGACGGATGGCGCGTTTACGACAGCAGCCGACGAGCAAGGGGCCGTTAAACGAAGCACAACGCCAATACTTTAGGAAAAAGCGTCACAAATTAATTTTTTTTTAAAATTATACAACCATCACGAGGTTGTGATTGGCGGTCGGTAGAATTCCATTTGAATCTGCTGGTCGATGCATCAAATCGCTCTCACGAAATTGGCAAGCCGATTAAGTCGAAAGCGTCAGTGATTTTAGACTCTTTCAAGGCGCGGATTTCGGGAAAAGGCGCGAATCACGCGAGTCAAGCCTGAAGTCGAGAAATTATCGATCAAATTAGAAATAGCTGAGTTTTTATGATTCAAAAATTTATGTTGAGTTGCCCCGATACTTAGTCTTTCTATAAAAAAGGGACTGCCGCATTGTGGATTCAAAAGCAGATTTTTAGCCGTTGTCAATTTAGTTAAATAGGAAATATTCAGTCGTGCTTGAGAAATTCACTAAATAAGAAGAATTCAGATTTTCTCCGTCTAGATGAACTTTGCATTGCAAACTATGCTATGAATGATTTTTAAAAAAGACTACATATTGCAAATACATTATAACGGTGGTTTTTGTAATGGAATAAATCGTCGGACATCAACTGCTTATTTTTCCGTTTTTTTTTTCTCAGGCTTGACTCAACTCAACGTTCACGCACAGAGTTTTCAAAGAATTCTCTAGCCAAATCTTGTGCCTGTGAAGGTATTACTCGAGAATCTTTGCGAGTGCAATGTTCCGGGTTTATGTACTACAAAGTACATGTAAAATATCAATAATTAATTACTGTACCGTCGAAAAGCACGGTACCATAGTTTTATATCATCTTCTTGCTATTATAAATAATTGTTATGTGTAGATCACATTTATGTACGTGTTGGGAGGATGGGAAATATTGTAACAGATTGCTGGACAATACAGGAAATTGTTATACAAAGGGTGGAAAACGCCTCTTTACTTATCCCAATCTTCGTGTGAAACTTAAAATTTTAACGCTTTTTGTAGTCCTACACGATGCTGATGTCTTAACGACAATATGGTTTAATAAAATTAAAACGTACTACTGTTCTGTTTTTATCTATAGAGCTTTTTTCTACTCTTTACTCGTTACTTTTTTTCTTCGTTACATTTGTTTGCTCTTTGTCACAACCGAATGTCACAACCCGATTTGAAATTACCGCGTACAAAAAATCTCCTGGAAAATGAAGGTACCGGTACCAAAAGTTTTTATTCACAAACCCTATCGTAAAAATAGATACCAGAAGATTTTATTCATAAACCCTATCGTAAAATAAGAACACATACGTGTGTGAAATCTACAGTAAATACACGTATGTAATAATGATCGGGAATTCCGTAAAGTTACTGTAACTATATAAATGAAATTAAATGTAGGTGCGATCTACTAGTAAGTTTCTCAGTGAATTAAGAAATTTACTGAGCGTGAGATTAATTATAGATGAAGGTGCATGGAATTTCAGGTATGGATATTGCAAGTTCACTGGACTACTGTATATTAGAATTCATGTCGTTTACAAAAAACACAACCGGCACGTAGCATGATTCAGGTACTGGGTTTCAGTAAATCACCGTAAGTCGACATATTTTCATATGCCTTATTCACCTTAATCGTACAACACAAAAGTGATTGAAGTTTAAGCGATCGCTTATGCATAAAAGCATTCATAGCATACATTAAATTTATTTTCATTATTCATAGAAATATATCGCATGTGTTGTAAATTTCAATGATTATGACGTGCAGCTACTCTGAATTTTAAACACGTACGTGTTATGTACAGTAATCAAACAGCATATCTTGAATTTTCAATGTACATATGCTGTCATCAATGGTTAATGTCAACTTGTAAACGTGGCGTTTAACGCTCGTAATTCATTCATCTATTTACGAGAACACATTGTAATATTCAAGGCCAGACTAAAATTTTACAATACCGGCATTGAAAATTACGCAACAGCATCTCGCTTTTCAATGCTTGTGTCCTCATTTTCGAACATATATTTTTGAAAATGACAAAACTTTTGGAATTTTCAATTACAAGCGTCCAAGTAATCTATGATCTTCGTGTCTTATATTTTAAACATGGATGTTTGAAATCTAAGTTACAAAGGTATTAGTAAAGTTAAGTGATTGTTCTATAAAATTCGAGTTCAGTGCAGGAATTTTCAAAAACTTGTCATACAATTACACAGTTACTGATCAAGTTTTGTAAATTTACAATGAATTTCTGATAAATTCAAATGCTGGTACATTAATTTCATGATAGACTTGCCAATTTATAAATTGCTATAGCACTCAATACGTGAATTACAGTTTCATGCATAAAATTCGTAAATTTGATATATAGAACTACATTGAATTTACAAAAAAATTTTAGAGTGTACCTTTAAAACGATTTTCGCGCCACTTTTATCGTCCCGCGATTGGCACACTTTTAACATACGAACCCACGTGTAAGTGACTAACTTCAGATCGAGCGCGTCACAAGTGGCGCCAGGGGCGTTTCGCGTCTAGAATTCGCTGTCAGTCGGCAGCAGCTTTTTCCATTTGACATTTCTTTTCACGAAATTCAGGTAATTAACAGTTTTATCAAATTCGGTTATTATTCAATTGAAAATCTACAGGCGTTCATCGCTCCGTCAAATGCGTTGGTCTGTACATTTGATTTTATTGATCTCCGAGTTGCCAGGTATTCGTGGCTATAGTTCCTTTGATTTTATTCATTTCGTTGACTTTGCTAACGTCTCATAATCCAGTTACGACAGTCTCGATTTTTCTCACTTCTCTGCTAATCGTGAGTTTCTCGTATGATCCTTCGATACGTATTTGCGATAAACGTAATAAGAGGAGACGAAAACTACGCAGATCTGCGGTGAGGGGAGGAGTTAGTACGAAGCGAGTATAGCGCCAGCATTGATCCATCAGTGGTTTGCTATATCGTGCACTCGATTCGATTTCGCAGGAACGTAATTAGTTGACAATCCCATTGACGTCCATAAGATATTCTGTAGCAAAATAAAGATATACTGTAGCAGAATAAATATATACCATAGTGTACTGTAGGAAAATTGTTGTATTTTCATTCTCTTTTCTACAGCCAAGATGACAGACTCCAAGTATTTCACCACAACGAAGAAGGGAGAAATCTTTGAGCTGAAGTCAGAATTAAATAATGACAAGAAAGAAAAGAAAAAGGAAGCTGTCAAAAAGGTGAATATTTGAGTTGCTAAATTTGTAGTATGTACGCTCAATTACTTTCATTTCGCAAATGGTTAGATGGAGTCATACAAAAAAAGTGCAAAAAGTTACAATGTTCGACTCTGTAGAAATCTATATGGCAGAAATTACAATGTTTTAGGTGATCGCTTCTATGACCGTCGGCAAAGATGTGTCAGCTCTCTTTCCCGATGTCGTTAACTGTATGCAGACCGACAATCTGGAGCTGAAGAAGCTGGTGTATCTATATCTCATGAACTATGCCAAGAGTCAACCGGACATGGCCATTATGGCCGTCAACACGTTCGTCAAGGTAACGTAGAGTTCAGGCAATGAACGGCTCAAATAAACTCAGTATTATATATGAAAAAATCTATCGATGCACCCTCACATTCTTTGTATGTATCTAATCAACACCTATGTGATGTCGAGAGTCTCTGTTTGCTTCGAGGCGCGCTGAAAATGTTTCCAACTTTCAAACTCTTAGTTTTACGGGTTTCTCAAAAAGTCGCTCGTTTCGAGCTTAATATAGTGTAATTTATGTTCAAACTATCGCATTTAGCGATTTACACGGACTTTACAGCCTGCCTCTCGCTGATCACGGACCGTGCTTTGCAAATTTTATCGGTTTGCACAGGGCTGTCTGCGTACGTAAGATAAGACCGGAATGTTTTGTATGGCGGAGGCGAATCGCTTATTTTTCAAAGGGCACGAGACTGGAATTTGGTAGGTACAACGAGACAGAATTGTCTATATTCTAAAGGTATAAAGTAAAAACGGCGTAATATATTCTGTAAAACTTCGCGTATTTCGCGTGTCGTTTTCAAAAAATTCTTTCCAAATTCCAGTATCTACGTAGTACGACGCGTTTCGCGATATTATCAGCAGTTCGTTACGAAAAAAATGATGGTTCATTCGCGACCCAATAAGTTTTTATTATCCCTAATCGTCCTTTTATATAAAGAAAACCTTTTTCACAAATTTTTATGATTCAAAACACTTATTAGGCCTCTAAATTTGCGATCGTCGAAGTGTGCATTGCAGGAGCAAAAAAAAATCACAATTCCTCGCACGAAGCGCGATTAGCATGGAAAATGATATCTGCCGATAAAGAAAAAGAAAACAAAAAAATGTACTACGGTATAAACGGTCAGTGTTAATTATCTGTGTGTATATTGCATTGGATATTGATGCCTGTTTTCTGCAATAGCTACGCCAGTTGCACGCAAACTATCTTTATCCTTTTTTCTTAATAATCGACGAGCGAAAAAAAAAAATATTGGTTACGTGTGATTTAGAATAATAGTTGTACTCTATTTTTCAATTATCTCTGTAATGTTTTGGTTGAACGAGTCTGCGGAGAAGAAATTGTTATATCGATTTGTTTCTTCCTTCTTGATGTTACAAATGTTATCTGGTGGCTGCGCACATTTATATTTAATTGTATATCGTTAGAAACTGTATTTGCCAGGCTCTGCGATTAATATCGGTGGATATGAGGAGCTACAGTAGCATTCCTTAAGCACGATCCCCCAACACGAAAAAAAAAAAACAGAGTACGAACCTTTCGACAACGAACGTATGCGAAGAGAAATCTAAAGCCAAGAAAATAGCGATCTTCGTTTACCAGGAAAATTAATACACAGACGAGAAAATTCCGATAGAACTGCGTAGTAGAACTCGTGCTCTTTGAAAAATCATCGATTCGCGTCACGTTCGTTAATTTTACAATAAACTAGCAAACTAATGTATAAAAATGGTGACGGTGACCAATTTGACCTTTTTCGTTCTGACACGCAAAAGGAGCTAGCGACCTCTCCGATGACAAAGGTACCATACCAAACTTTCTATCTCGTTAACAAAGCAAAACAAAAAAAAAGAAAAGTATCAAAAGTTCATGGGTCGAAAATAGATAGCCGTTTCTGTGACTAGACTTGAATCCCTGGCTTGCCCGATTTGTTGCGTAGGACTGCGAGGATCCCAACCCTCTGATACGCGCCCTGGCTGTGCGAACGATGGGCTGCATACGAGTTGACAAAATCACCGAGTATCTCTGCGAGCCCCTCAGAAAATGTCTCAAGGACGAAGATCCTTATGTACGGAAAACCGCCGCTGTCTGCGTCGCCAAGTTGTACGACATTAACGCCGCCCTGGTCGAGGATCAGGGCTTTCTGGATCAACTCAAGGACCTTCTGTCCGATAGTAATCCTATGGTATGACGAATTTTACTGCACAGTTGGACGTTAATCTACAATTTACGCAAGAGACTCATTTTTTCAAAATGGTTTTATCAAACTTAAACCTGTAGAATTTAGAACAAGAAAATGTACGTCAAGTTAGTACATGAAATAATTTATGGCTCTATGAGAATAAAATCAGAATAATTAAATGGAATGGAATTAGTTTTGTAAATACGTCCAACTGTGTATCTGCATTTATGAGAAATTCTCTGTTACGTCAGCTACTTTTTTAGACGCCCCGAAATTTCTTATAATAGCCAGATTTTTCTTCTGGAATTTATAACAGAATCGATGGTGTGCATGTTGAATTTTTGAGCACGCGAATAAATACAAAATTATTGGAAAATCTGGCTAATTATCAGAAAAATCCGTAGAGTTCGAGAAAAGGAAGCCGAGCTGATGGAGAATGTCTCACACGAGAAATATTTCCCCGTGAATAGCGAGATAAGCTCTTGTCCCTTCAAAGGTCGTGGCGAACGCGGTAGCAGCTTTGTCGGAAATCAACGAAGCCAGCCCGAGTGGTCAACCTCTTGTCGAGATGAACGCACAGACGATAAATAAGCTGCTGACTGCCCTGAACGAATGTACCGAGTGGGGTCAAGTTTTCATTCTGGATTCTCTAGCGAATTACTCGCCGAAGGACGACCGCGAGGCCCAAAGTATCTGCGAACGTATCACACCGCGTTTGGCTCATGCAAACGCCGCAGTTGTTCTTTCTGCTGTCAAGGTCTTTAACGCTTCGAAAGTTTTCTCCAATTAAATGGCCGCGATTCGACGTACTTAAATACTTGCTTGCAGGTCCTCATGAAGCTTATGGAGATGCTGCAATCGGAGTCTGACTTTGTCGGAACGCTGACCAAAAAATTGGCTCCTCCATTAGTAACTCTGCTGAGCTCGGAGCCTGAGGTTCAATACGTTGCCCTCAGAAACATCAATCTCATTGTGCAAAAACGACCAGACATTCTTAAGCACGAAATGAAGGTCTTCTTCGTTAAATACAACGATCCGATATACGTAAAACTCGAGAAACTCGATATAATGATTCGTCTAGCCTCTCAGGCTAATATCGCGCAGGTTCTCTCGGAATTGAAAGAATACGCCACCGAAGTCGACGTGGACTTTGTCAGAAAAGCCGTACGGGCAATCGGTCGGTGCGCTATCAAGGTCGAACCTTCGGCAGAACGATGCGTTTCAACTTTGTTGGATCTGATTCAAACTAAGGTAAAATAAACCGAATTTTTTAATGCAAACTTATACACAAAATATAAAAAATTATAGGACATCTGAGGTTGAAAAAGATCGATTAATTGTAGTAATCGGGTAAAATTTCTGATGATAAGCAACCACTTTGATCGTGGCAAGCATTAAATCACTTTTGGTGTGTTCTCAGGTAAACTATGTAGTCCAAGAAGCCATAGTAGTAATCAAAGACATCTTCCGGAAATATCCAAATAAGTACGAAAGCATAATTTCAACGTTGTGCGAAAATCTCGACACCTTGGACGAACCGGAAGCCCGTGCTTCGATGATTTGGATAATCGGAGAATACGCAGAGCGTATCGATAACGCCGACGAGTTGCTCGAGAGTTTCCTCGAAGGTTTTCACGACGAAAACACACAGGTTCAATTGCAATTGCTTACGGCGATTGTAAAGCTTTTCCTAAAACGTCCGACCGACACACAAGAGTTGGTGCAGCAAGTGCTGAGCCTCGCGACTCAAGACTCCGACAATCCGGATCTCAGGGATCGAGGTTTTATCTACTGGAGATTACTCAGTACGGATCCCGCAGCCGCTAAGGAAGTCGTCCTCGCTGAAAAGCCGTTGATTTCTGAAGAAACAGACCTGCTAGAGCCAACCTTGCTGGATGAGCTCATTTGTCACATATCCAGTCTCGCCTCAGTTTACCACAAACCGCCCACGGCCTTCGTCGAAGGACGTTCTGCCGGCGCAAGAAAATCTCTACCCGCAAGAACTAACTCCAACGAAGAGGCGACGCAGAAAAATGCAACTCCACAGGCTTCAGTTATTCCAGCACAGGATTCGCTCATCGGCGATCTTCTTAGTATGGATATCGGTAAGTTAAAAGTTTTTTCTGTTTGAATTGGTTACATTCCGGTAAATTGGAACATATTTGTTTGCAACTTCAGACGCATTTGCTCGTCACTTTGAATTCACACTTTTATTTCGAACGGATACACCGAGAAAAACGTTTAGTAACATTAACCTTGTCGGTGCGGTTGTATGAAATTTGTTTTAATCAAATGAGGTATATTTGAATCAACTATACCGTCGTTTTTCAATAAAACTGGTATGTTTGTGTGTAGAGTATATAGCAATCAGCACAAGATTGGTTTGATATAATCTACAACTGAATCGATTCGAAAACATTTCTTCGATAATCGTATGCACTGTCAAAGTTGAGAAGACAGCAAGGTTGATTTAACCGCGCACTTGGTTTTGTTAAAAAAAACGCCGATTCAACCAATCGATAGAGCCAAGCAGAATAGCGAATAAATTAGAAAAGATCCTATTATAGAATGGATGTGACTAAATGCTTTTATTCCATAACTATAAAAACTTGCTACAGACTTGAAGACGAATGCAACATTGAATTTTTCATCACATTTGTTACTGGGGTGAAGTTTTTATCGTGAAATCAACACTGTAAAAAATGTTTGGAACACACTTTGAGTTTAGTCGAACTCGGGACAACTTAGCAGTCTTATATACGCTGAGGCTTCGAAACACTTGCGAGGAACACTTCGTCCATTCGCCGTCTACTGGCATTATACGCACCGCCGATGCATAACGCTCCGCTAGATGGCGAGCGGCCGAAACGATTCTCACAAGTGACTTGAAAAGCCTTAGCGTATATAAGACTGCAGAGCTGCCCTGACTTTGACTATGGCAGACGGGTCTGCTCCTTCGTTGACGGTTGCAAATCAACTGTCCGAACCTGGTGTTCACCTTCCTGTTGGACCCTACTGAGTGACCGTTCAGCCATTCACTGGTTTGCGCGCTAACTGTTAACCCGGAGGCAGTTTTTCGGGTAACATACAGGTGTCCGAAAGCATTAACTGCTATCGTAACGATGCTCTCTCGCGTACCTTGCGTCAGCCAATGACGAACCTGCGTTTCCGATGCTCTCCCAAATAGTGGATCTGTGATTGGCTGACGAAAAATCCACGAGAGTCGCAACGGTGAGAGAGAAATTGTGCTTTCGGACACCTGAATCTTGCCCAGTTTTCCTAAGTTTCGAAAACATATCGAGAGATATCACAAATTGAAATAATATATTTATCTTGTTTAAATTCTTCAAAAAATAAGTTCTACCAATATTTTTGTTAATTAAACGAACCTTTTATTGTTTCGTATGAAATTTATTGTTTTTCGCGATGGACTATAATGTATTCTCTTCAAGCTAACGTATTGTCAGTTCAACCAAAGAATTTGATTATGAAACCCATGTTGGACACAGTCAAGCAAACATACGATAAAAATAATGAAATATTTTGTCGATAGCGTTATCCATTCGATTAGGTCCAAGATATATTGTGTTGTAATAATAAAATCCAGTCTTTGAAATCGATGGCAATTTACAGTCAACTCACCTAAATATTTCCTTCGCCACCCGCAACCGCCGGGTTTGGTTAATTCAAAACAAATTTTTTTTAATGTTACCAAACCTTTATTTCGGTGTTCGGTCGATCAGGTTTGTAATATTTGTCTTTTAGGTGCACCGGCTGCTGTTCCGGCTACACCGGCAGCACCTTCAGGAATGGGTTTGGATCTCCTTGGCGGTGGCCTCGACGGAATTCTCGGTGGGCCAGACACCTCCAGTACAGCTCCTCCAGTTGTGTCGCAAACGACCACCGGTCTCCTTGGCGACATATTCGGCTTTAGTTCGGGACCTACCGTCTACGTAGCACCTAAAGTCAACTGGCTTCCCGCAGAGAAGGGCAAAGGTTTCGATATCTGGGGAACCTTTTCACGAAAGTAAGAAAAACATACTAATAAATACAAAAGGGTTACGGTTAAATAGTGATTGTGTACGTATTCAAAGTGCATATTTTTGTTTAATATAAACTTTTCGAAGTAAATTTTCAAAGTACATTTTCGAAGTACATTTTCAAAGTACATTTTCAAAGTACATTTTTAAAGTACATTTTCAAAGTACATTTTCAAAGTACATTTTCAAAGTACATTTTTAAAGTACATTTTCAAAGTACATTTACAAAGTACATTTTCAAAGTACATTTACAAAGTACATTTTCAAAGTACATTTTTAAAGTACATTTTCGAAGTACATTTTCAAAGTACATTTACACAGTACATTTTCAAAGTACATTGTCAAAGTACATTTTCTTACAGAAACTTAGTTTTCTAAAACTAGATGTACCGACATTTTCGGCAATAATTGATTTTATTATTTATTTTTCGCGACTAAAGGAATGGACAAATCAGCATGGACATGACGTTCACGAATAAGGCGATGCAACCGATGGGTGGTTTCGCGATTCAATTAAACAAAAACAGTTTCGGGTTGACGCCAGCTGCTCCGCTACAAGTTGCGGCTCCTCTCGCGCCCGGAGCGAGCATCGAGGTCAGCATTACTTTATCCACGGCTGGAGCGGTTCAGCGTATGGATCCTCTCAACAATCTCCAAGTAGCCATTAAGAACAATATCGACGTGTTTTACTTCGCTTGTCTCGTGCCCATGAACGCGTACTTCACCGAGGACGGACAGCTCGACAAGAGAGTCTTTCTCTCAACGTGGAAAGACATTCCTGCTCAGAACGAGGTAATGCATTGACAATTATCGACACAATCGCTCTGGCACACTCAGTCATATTATCAATGACAGTGGGAATGCCAGATCAGTGATTAGCGGCACTCTTATGAAAAACAATTAAAGTCAAAACAATTATGCATGAATTATCAACAATTATTCAGTAAAAAAACATTCTTAAACTTTTTTAAAATCAATATTCTAGTTATGAACTATTTTCTACTGATCTTCGCAATTCGCTCACTTAATTTAGCAGTTTACTGGTAATTATCGTTTTTGAATATTCATTTTTTTTATTTCGGAGTATCGTGATTGCTCTTTTTATCAAATTATTCCCAGATACGTCAGAATTGTAGCTTGAAAGGTTTTTCATATGAATGATGCTCTTTTCTGTACCAGTCGATCGATTAGCGTTTGTAAATTTCCTTCGACTGCCATTGAGCAATACTTCGACTGAGGCAGAGACAAATCTTTACGAAATGTTTAAACCATTGCCCGAAAACCAGGTACAGTACACACTTAACGGAGTGATGCTCACGGCCGATCAAGTTGTACAGAAGATGCAGCAGAACAACGTTTTCACGATCGCAAAGAGAAACGTCGAGGGACAGGATATGCTCTATCAGTCTCTAAAGCTCACGAATCACGTTTGGGTACTCAATGAACTAAAGATACAGCCAGGAAATCCAGATGTCACTGTAAGATATTTATTATTGTGCTCAACCTGATTTTCTGTGCACAAAATTTGTTTCTAATGATTTTTACTCTGTACAGCTTTCATTGAAATCTCGGTCCGTCGAAGTCGCACCGGGAGTTTTCCAATCCTACAACGCAATATTGCACTCCTGAATTTCCGACATCGTGAAAACTCACAACATCGAATGATCTACTTGTGAATGTCGTGACTACGTTTCTCCACGATGAACGTACGAATAAAAAGTCGCAAATCGCGCCGTTGACAATTACGAAGACCAATACTTCGCGAACACGGAGAGATATCCACCGTGTATTTCAGACAATTGGAAAATGAATATCGGCGTTGACGGAAAAAAATTGAAATGAAAAAAAAATCACTCAAGGAGAATTGTTAATTATATTTGGTTATCTATACTCCGTGCGTCGCGATACTTGGCAGTGATTCCAGTTAATATAGACTTATAAAAGTGTACTATACGTGCCGAAATGGTTATGAAATAAAAATAAGCAAAGATCGACAAATAAACATTCGTTTCTTTACCATTTTCCTTTCCCGAAATACCAGTAATTATAATTCGTTTTGTAGTATAAAAGAACATTTTCAATATTAGAATCAAATCTCTTTACGCTGAAATACATGTAATAGAAAGATTTTATGTGCATTTTCAAAATAAATTGAAAAAGGAAATGAAGAGCTCCACACAAACAGTGCTTCGCTATTCGATCAATTACATGTCAAGTTTAAAAAAACAATGTTGTTTCGTGTATCGAGGCGAGCAAGATCGAAAAACATGAATTATTCAAAATTGTTCGCAGATAGATATTTCAAAATTGATCAATTTCACCCGATGCGAAATTGAGGACAATCTTCAATTTTTCGAAATAATGCAACTGAATACTAATTGACAGCAGGAGATGCGCTGTCGGTGCACAGGGCAAGTAATGAGCACAAAAAATGCTCATTGAATATCATTATATAGATCTCTCTTCTAATTGTTGATTGTTCTTATGAACAGAGCGTTTTTTACTATTCAAAACTGTATACGAGAGGGCAAAGTGATATTATATTAGAGATTATGGTTTTTTTTTTGAATTCCCGAAGATATTTACATGATCTGACCCTGACCCATCCTAATTTTTTGAATAATTATTCGTACAATGTAATTTTCCCGAGTTCCTAATGTATTCTCATACAGTAGAAACTCAGTAAAAACAAAGCCGCCTGCCTCGGCCAGGTTTTCCAAAGTTTCCCTGCGCTTACGTGCAAATGCGATAGAGAATACAATAGAATGCGATACAGAGTGCAATAAAATGCGGTCAACACGCTAAGGGCGGGGGAGGATCCTCTATGCAGAAACGGTAAAACGGAGGAGGAGCTTCGTAAAAGCGTGAATAAAGCATATGGAAAATAATATCCGAATAAAAAATAAACAATACTACCGAATATTAATAACAATAGCAATAATTAACAAACTTAGAAGTCTCACAAGGAAATCACAATTCCCTTAATAAAAACTTAACACGAACAAGAATATTCAAAGTCTAGCGCTAGCCGGAAATCGGACTCCCGCTTGACTTAACAATCGTAGCTCGCAACTTCCGTTTCCAGTCGAGGCAGTCCGCTGTCAGGCTCTTTTCCTTTCTCGTGCCACCAGTAAACATGGCTGTCCGATCAATCTCGAAGAAGCGGAAGGTTCGTGAAATATTATCGGTTCATACTAAACTACGGAAGAAAATACAAAGTGAAAATACTAGAGTGAACCCTTCGCTATAAGATTTTTCTAAAAAATTTCTCAAAATGTGGTGTTTGTGAGGCAGATGACATGGATACGCGGAGCTGTCGGTCGCCAAGCATTCTTGCCCGATGCTTAACTTCTTTCAAAAACTTCACTAAATCTTACACGACTCAAGCGGAAACATATAGAATCCTTACGTGAAGCTTATATGCGAGCTTTCTTCGCTTCGTTATAATTGAATTTTTCATTTTGTCGTAATGATAAACACTTGCGTGAGAGGTTATGATCGTTGCTTTCGTCAAGGGGGTTTAAACCCATTAAAAACTCAAACCGCCGTTGAGATAAATAAGTATGTAATCGAGTTAGTGACAATAGAGTATAACTATGAATTTATTTACAGTTCGTAGGAGACGGAGTCTTCAAGGCAGAACTCAACGAGTTCCTGACCCGTGAACTCGCTGAAGATGGTTACTCCGGTGTTGAGGTGCGCGTTACGCCCACTCGCACTGAAATCATCCTCATGGCCACTCACACCCAAAGTGTACTCGGTGAGAAAGGACGCAGAATTCGTGAACTCACCTCCGTAGTTCAAAAGCGTTTTGACTTCAAGGAACACACCGTTGAGCTCTACGCCGAGAAGGTTGCCACTCGTGGTCTCTGCGCCATTGCTCAGGCTGAGTCTCTTCGTTACAAGCTGATCGGAGGTCTCGCTGTGAGGAGGTATATATCAAATTCTAAAAAATATATGCTTTGCTAAAAAAAATGTACTACAAATGAAGTATTTCTACAATCGTATTGAAAATCCATAGAATAGAATAACAAGGTGCATATTGAAAATAATTACAACAACGAGAACTGCAATAAAGTGAGAAGAATAATTCTAGTAACAAGATTAGTTTGGAACAGCCATTGAGTTAATTCTGTGACAAATTATTTTTTAACATTAGCTATTGAATGAAGAGGGTGATATTCGAACCTATGATATAATCTCTTTCTATTGTTTTATTTTTTCTACATGAGATGATAGAAGTTACAGCTTTTGAATGTTTAGACGCTAATAAGAATAATAGTAATTATCAATTGATATCTAATTTATTAGGAGCTTCATTATTATTTTATTAGTGGTCTAAAATAAATAAATAAATAACAGACTGATAGTGTTTGAAATATCACGTACATTGCTGTTACTAGTGTTTAATTTCAATAGCATTAACTGTGTTGACCGAATTTTTTCCGAGTGTTACGTTTTCGACGATTGTTGCTTCAATATTTAATATTTTCCTGAATTTATTCAGGGCTTGCTACGGAATACTCCGTTTCATTATGGAATCTGGAGCCAAGGGTTGCGAAGTCGTCGTGAGCGGCAAGCTGAGAGGTCAGCGAGCGAAGAGCATGAAGTTCGTTGACGGACTTATGATCCACTCCGGAGAGCCGACCAACGACTACGTCGACACTGCGACTCGTCACGTACTCCTCAGACAAGGAGTGTTGGGAATCAAAGTAAAGATTATGTTGCCGTGGGACGCCAATGGCAAGAACGGACCCAAGAAGCCGCAACCCGATCACGTCGCCGTCGCTGAGCCCAAAGAGGAGATTCATCACGCTCAGCCGTCTTCTGACATCAAGGTCGCTAAGGACACTCCGCAAGGATACTCCGCCGCACCTCTCCCATGAACAGATGTAAACTCTAATTTACAATAAAAAAAAAAAACAACAAAGTCTAATATCATTTGTACTTTATTTCCTGCGAATCTTTTCAACCCGCTTCGACTTATGCCTTTCAAGTATATTTAGTATTCTGATGCAAGAAAGTAGAACTTGCACATTGTTTCTTCATTATTTTTCGGATTTGCAAAACCACTTATATGAGAAAGTATGTTAATTGATTTCGATTTTCTCATAAAGGGAACAAATTAGCTATAAAATTGGAACCGACTTTTATGAAAGTTAATATAGATCTATGTTGGTTATAAGTAGCATTACAAAAAATCGGAACTGTTTTATTGATTCGCCTCTAATTTAATCCTTCAAGCCTACAAAAATGTTTTCGGAAATCATTATTTTGTTAGTTAGATTAAAATTTGTTGTTCCTGATGTAATAACACATTTCTATCACAGAATACGAAAATGCTTGAAATCTCAATTCTTCCGTAAAATTTTGAAAGGTATACATTCCGTAGAAATGTCCGATAATAATAAATACCTTTACTAACTTCTATTGTTGATTGTTAGGGGGCGATAACAGAATAATCAATAAAAAAATTGGTAACAAAATATTGCCGTGCGGGAATCTACACAGTCACCGATAGTCGGTACAAAATGCGTTTTTTAGTACCAAATCCAACAGTTCACGCTGCTGCGAATCTGCTAATCGACGCCGACAGTAATCGTGATGGATAATAAAAGACATTACATTGCTTAATATCAAAGTTGTTGATAATATACATGACAACAATTATAATCTTTATATTTGCTCGTTATTTTTTCAATGTACCGTGTAACAATTACGTGAATCGACAAATATCGTCGACATTAGAGGTTATTATTGCACAAGCATAACCTATGATTCTGTCGATCTAAACAACAAAAATCAATTAATGTGCGATCGTTTTCGTGTTCGACAAGATCCTGTGAATATTCTCATATCGCTGAAAGACCGAGCAGTGATTTTTTCGCTTGACAATATGATTTTCATTCAGAAATTGAAATATCAAGTATGCGTCTGGTAATTCTATTCAACCTGAAGTTCAACTTTACTTAGGTGGTTTTTGGTGTTTTAGTCGCAAAGTATCTGATATAACGGTTTAAAAATGATGACCTTTGAACCACCGAAACCACCTCAACCTCCTGCTCAGGAGGGTCGAAAAAAGGTATTCATGACAGACTCGGAATGGGACAAAATGGCAGTGTATTTGGTAGGATCTCAGCAACGATATAGAGAAAATGTTATAATACCAACAATTCTTGGCCAGGCCAAGATTAAGAGTAACGAAGAAAAAGCTATTGAAGCGGCAGTAGAGAGCTGTGCATTTAAGAGCATAATGGCTTGTGTCCTAGGTAAATTTTTTTCCTATTCAAAGAATATTCGATAGACTGGTTCAAAAAACTGTTTTTCCTGTTTTAATACTGTCATCATTGAATACTCTGCATTTTTTTAAATGCTAAGTATCTTAAACAGAAAACTCTACTCCATATCAGGAATGGGCAATATTTAAATAAAATTGTATTCAAATACATTTCATTGTGAATAACTATGAGTAATTACCAGAAAATTCTATGAGTATTATTTTTTCTTGAATAACAAAAAAAATTAAATTCATTCATGATCAAAAATAGTATTATTGGTCTTAGTTACGACTTTTTGACAGTTATTCAAATGGAAAAGTATTTTGAATACATTTTTATTCAAATATTGGCCATTCCTGCTTCATAAAAAAATCAATATTGTAAAAAACTCAACATAACAGTAGTAGCAGGAAAAAAACATATTTTTTTACCATCTCATATTTGAAAAAAAAAAACAGTATCTTATTGCAGCTAATCACAGACTTGTGACTTTTTTTTCAGGGTTCGGCTTGGGTGCCGCCATTGGTTTATTTTCCTCCAGCGTTAATCCCAATGTAGCTGCTGTTGAGAAACAGCAAACTGCCAGAGAAGTCTTCAGAGAAATGAAGACCACAACTGTGTCTTATGCCAAAAATTTTGCAGTTATAGGATGTGTTTTTTCTGGAATTGAATGTACCATTGAATCGGTACAGATTTTCATTCATCTTTTCGTTGTTGGCAATATAGTCGCCCTAATGAGAATTTTATTTGCAGTACCGAGGGAAAACTGACTGGAAAAACGGTACCTACGCCGGTGGCTTAACGGGCGGCTTAATTGGACTCAGAGGTTTGAGATTTTACGTTAAAATAAAAGATTCTTACAATACTAATTTCGTGAATTTGATTTTCTAATTATTCTTTGGCTCACAATTTGAAAATTAAGCGCGATATCCTGAGTTTTATTCCGACAAAAAATTTCGCACAATATTCGGAATGATATTTCTTAACGCTATAAGTATTGACTTTTTATTGTGTTTCTTTAGGTGGGATCAAGGCAGGAATAATCGGCGCAGCAGGTTTCGCCGCCTTTTCCACGGCGATAGACTATTACATGCACAAATAAAGACGCAGATTAGATAGCCGGTATAATATAATTATAGTTGTACAAAGGACTGTAAAAAAAAATATATCAAACGACATTTTTCGTTCACGACGAGTTTTCTTCATTATAAAAAGTGTTTAAAAAAAATTCAGTACATAAATGCGGGCTGCAGATCGTGAGATACTTATTTCGAATGACATTCTATTTCAATTGTCCTTACACTCATCCTGCGATTCCTCTATTAATTATCTATAATACATTATTTATCAAAACATTACTTCAGAAAAGACCTTAGACGAAACATAGAAAAAGTTTAATAGGTAAAAAAAGGGTTCTTAAAGTAGTTCTTTAGGGGATGTCCATTAATCACGTAAGATTCTTGAAGGGAGAGGGGATACTGAAAAATATCATGAATTATTAATATCATGAATGTTCTTTGGGTGTGCATATAAAAAATATATCTTCTCTTGTATAAATGTCTCACTAAACTGCATATTTCAAATTTATGACGCATTCTCCGTCGATGACACCACTTTTTAACCCCCTCCGATCTGCTCGATTATTAGATATGTCAGAGTATCACTAAAAGGCTTTCTACGTGAATTTGTTTAGACTTATTAAAACAATATTTCAAAATTGCCATTTCTTTCAAGTGCAAATATCTCGGCAACTTGACGATACTGAAAAAAATGTATGCACATAAAAGTTGTCGTTTATTGTCAACTCTCGAACGGAATTTTCGTTTGAAATCATTTTCACGTTCCGGTGAGTATGATTTTTTATCGAAAAACGGAGTAATTATCTTATTTTATTCCTAAAGGATAACTTTTTCCACTGAAAAAATTGCAGTGTATTCCTGCATAACTGTTGATATTTTAAAAAAAATCATCAGAGTTGCACGGTTCGAGGGTCTGATATAAAAAAAGAAAAATATAGATTTAGGAAGTTTAAAAAAACAGGGGGATTTTTTAAAAACCTAAACCTCGATCTGTTCCACTCTGATGATTATCATGCAATATCGACAGTCATGCGGGAATTCTGCGTAACTTTTTCTTGAAACAAAATAAAATCCGTTTCCTCATACAAAAATAATTCCTCCAGATATCGGTATGGAAATCATACTTACCGAAACGTCACAATTATTTCAAATATGCCGCTTGAAAGCTAACAAAGAAATACAACGTTCACGTGGAGATATGTTTTTTCCTGTAACCTCGAGTTCTCGAGATAAACCCTTAAAAAAAATGACTTTTTCTAAAATATTGCTTTCAAAAATATAAAAAAATTACACATGGAGAGCTTTTTAGTAGAACTTTGATGCATCCAATTATGGGGCAGATCGGAGTGCGACGAAAAAAAGGCTGAATCAACAGAAAAGCTTTTTATATCCGTCATTAGTTCAATCAAAGAGGTTCAATTAGCGAAAAAAACCACATGATATCCGGAGGGGGTTTGACGAAGCATCACCGTTGATCACGGGGGGTGTGCAAAATTACATAAAAAGGCATCACGTGATCAATGGACGCCCCCTTAATAGACAAACACGTGAACACTAAAATGATTGCAATCACATCGCGGATGTTGGGCCCATTCGCTCGACAAATAAAACAGTAATTACTTGTATCTTCTATACCATTGCCTATCACAATTAAAAAAAATAGTTGTATTATTTATTCAAGTAACTCGCCAACTGTGGGCAATTCTTAGACTAAATTATGCCTTCGAAATTTGAAGTTTCGGAAGATTAAAGATGTTAGGAAGATGAGATTATGGTTTTTCTGGATGAAGGAAGATCTGTACAATTTGACTTTGTTGCAGTCGGTTTGAGGCACGGATGTACCTTAAGGAAAAAAACAAATTGCACAACAGAACAGACTTTGCCTTATATCCTTCTCTCTCCTTTGAGATTATTCGCATATTTTAAAAAGGCGCTCAATTTTCGCCAACCAATAGATTTGGTTTATCAAAAAAAAAAATAACGCTTGAAGAGTAGGAATGCTTTCTACGCTCGGTTATACATGACTGAAGGAGGATATGCATTACATTCTATGTACACATTTCGTGCTCGTTTAAAAGCCCTGCCGTCTGGAGATTCGTTGTAAACGTTTCAGGCGCTGTGAAAAAAAGATGCAAGGCACTTCGACGGTTTGTATCAACCCTCAAACACCACGCTACGATTTACAGGACTCCAGTGAGTAATTTTCTCAAAATTCTTGGGATTATTACATCGTTAACTTGAATTAAACAATCAGCACTTATCAAAAATATCAGATTATTCTGCAGTGTAAAATTATGATTTTATGAACGCAAGTTTCCTTTTATTGTAAGTATTTATATCGTGATATCGAATTTAGTATATTGGTATTTTGGAAATTAATCAACGGTATATTAAAAACGTTAAAGCAAAATATTGCTCTATAATTGAAATTTAAATTGAGCACATTTTTTTTGTGCACAAAAATTTGTGATAAATGCATATTAATAATCGAAAAACGTTTGAAAGTGTTTATAAAATTTGTATCTCAGTTCGAATTTTTAATGGTAGTGTTTTGAGGGTCAATGATTGCGAGGTTTAGTGTCACAGCTGCGATTTAGTTCCGAAGGTTTGTTGTTACAATTGTATCTCCTATTGAGATTGCTCAAAATTTGGTTTCGCCTTCGTACTTTCGCTTCACGTTTTCGTTTTTTTTTTAAATCTTTTTCTTTAAAAAATACTGTATTGTATAAAATATATCACGAATCTACGTATCCGTAAGTACATATCGGCTGTGGATTCTAGTTGGCAGCGACGTCGATGAATTCTACGCACGAATTGATTGACATTCATGGCAAGCAGCCTAAAACCGTTGGGGGGCCTCGTTCCTCGAATACTAATCAATGTAGTATATTAAGTTTATGATTTTTGGCACCTGGCAAGAAGAATAAAACATTTTCTTCAGTTCCCCGTAAACCGTAATCGCGCTCGAAAGCTTTTTGCGCGGTTAAGGATGTTGTTGCTGCATCTGCGCCTGCATTGCCGCCAACATCTCTTGCATACGCCGCAACTCCGCATCTTTTTCCTGAAGAATGCGATCTTTTTCCGAACCGGCGCCTGTGTCTTTGGCCTCGACGACCCTGCGTCATCATTTTCATAAGATCATGGTAATGTGAACAATATATGATAATTGATAACGGTATATTACGTACATTTGACGACGCGGAGGAACGGGAGCGCCTTTTGCCAATCTTTCGCTTCGGTAATTCTCGTAATGAACCTCCTGTGTTACCTCTTGCAAGTCCTGCATGTGCGTACTGAAAATATTCAAAATTATAAACACTGGAAAAACATATTTACAATGTATTCTAGTTTTTCTTCAAAAACTTCTCATTGTTTGGTTGAGGTGCTGATCTGTTTTTGAAATTCTTGTCACAGTGAAAAGTTTGTTTTATTATAGCCACGCAAATTGAGTAATAAAAAAACGTGATCTTAAGGATGTATACGTACAATCTCACCAAAAGTGAGATTGATTTTTTTTATTTACAAAAATGTGCGCGAAATAACGAATTTTGGATATGTGTTCGGCGTAAAACCATTTACTACACTTAAGATTTTTTTGCAACACGTATATCCAAAATTTGTTATATTCTGCACATTTTTCAAAATGGAAAAAATCAAAATAAAAATAAAGAAAAAAATCTGAAAAAATTTGTATGCATTCAAATAAATTAACATATCATTTTCATTAGAATAAACGTTAGGTTGACTGATTGTTCGTTCAACAATTGTTTTTTTCCTCAATTCGTTTAAAACATTTTGGGATTATTATTATGCGAAATCAATCTTTTCAGCACGTTTTATATGCCTTATTTTTTTCCGATTTTTATCCCATCGGGAAGTGATCGAAATATATCATATATCCTTAATTACAGAACTGTACTTTATTCACGCAAAAAGAATGTGGAAAAGAGTTGAAGAATTAATGATCGATAGATTGAGATTTAACTTACATAAGCATAGTTCTTAGCTTGATAAAGTCGCAGTGGTCTGGATTCTCGACCTCAACGACGCCCCAGGGATACAAACGACCGCGAACTTTTCGTCCTTTTACTTCGAGCAGAGTATTAGCTCCGCAAACGGCAAAGGGAACGGCCTCTTTCAGTTGCCTGACTTGTTCTTTGTAATCCTCGTCCTCGTCACTGTCGCAATCCGGCAACGGATAGATCTTTATCCCGCTGCCCTCGATTTCGTCCATAACGCGCTTCTTCAAACGGAGTACTTCCTTTTTGGTAAGAACGTCGGCTTTCGCGATAACTGGCACGATATTGACTTTATTATGCAATTGCTTCATGAACTCAATGTCCAATGGCTTCAAGCTGCAATGGAATAAATGTATCACATTGACATTTGTAAGAAAAAGTATATGTGCCTATTTTTTTCAAGATCTTTGTCATTAAATTTTATGCACTTTGCTTCCCCATAGAGGAAGCTTTGTTTTGGTGAAATTTTTCGCTGTTGAGAATTTCATGTCAAGAATGGTTCAAAACGTCGAGAAAAGTGGTTTAGAAAAAATGTGTGGATATGTGTGTATATGATACATACACGCTCGAAAAATGTAAACCTTTATAATCTGGGAACCTCTGGAGATATCGAGCTGAAATTTAGACCATAAATAGAGATGTCGATCCTCATCGTTTATACTAATTTCTGTCAAAACACCTTTGATCGGTCAATTTCTACGCGGTTCTGAATTTTCTCAAAAGTGTCTCTTTTAATTTTCGACATATTTAGCTCAAAATTAGTATGAATGTGATCTCCACTCCAAAAAAAAGAGAAGATAGAGTATTCGAGTGAGTTTTCGGACCATTCGTTATTACTATATTTTCACATAGCAGGAGTGTGCGCTTATTTATTAATTTATTCAAAACAAGGAGGCAAAGTAAAACCTCACACATTGCTTTCTCATTATGTTTGGTTTTTACAGAGCTTCCTCTACGAGGAAGCCAAAATGTATTAGCATACTTCTTCATAGAGGTAGCTTTGTAAAAAGCGAAAAACAGTGAGGAAGCAATGTATATACAAGGTTCTACTTTGCATCCTTTTTTTCCGTAACTGTAATATTAAAATCACATATACAATTATAAGCATACCCATGACCAAAAGGCGAGATAAAGTAGAAACAGCAGTGTATCCTATTGTCCACAATGTTTCTTCTATTCAGGCCACTTTCATCTCGAAGAAACCTTTCAAACTGATCATCGATATACTGTATTATTGCCCTAAAGCTATCAGTATTATCTATAGCATCTCCATAGCCAGGTGTATCAACTACGGTCAACCGTAGTTTCACGCCTCTCTCCTCAATTTCTACAGTCGATGCGTCTAGTTTTACAGTTTGATTGGTTTTTTCTGCAAAAATAAAAGACACGTTAAGAAAAATTATTTTCCCAATAATTCTGCAGTCTTCAACGAACTGTGTCTCTCACCAACAGCATCAGGAATTATTCTCTCAGGATACAAATCAGTGAGAAAAAGGCTGTTGACCAGTGTCGATTTTCCAAGTCCCGATTCACCAACGACCATAAGAGTAAATTCAAAACCCTTTTTCACAGACTTTCTGTGTACTTGATTCGGCAAATTGGCAAAACCCACATAGCCCGGAGTCTCCAAACTGGCGAACTATCGAAATAAAAGGAGATAAAGATGACTAGTACAAAAACCGTCATGGTTCGAGTCACTCGCGCGACATTTCCGACAAAGGGCTGCTTAACAATGTGCCCAGTGTAACGAATCAACTTTTAAGATATAAAATAAGTGAATCTTACCGTTTTAACGCTTTCGCTGGACATAATGCGATACTGTATCTGCCGGACGCGTAATGGAACGAGTCTTTCGGCGACAATTTACGAGCAAATTATAGACAATTCTGGAGAACAAGAGCGTGACCACTGGACGCAGTAATGACAGCGACAGATAACGATACGAAAGCTGTAATTCGAGACAGTTTATTTTCGCTACACGCACTTTTTCGACACAAGGGGGAGATTAATTTCCACTGAAATTCGGTGGATTATTGGCTCTCGATGAACATTTTAGCCAACGCTTGTACAGTTTCACGGGAAATGTCATGGAGTTTCGGAAGAGCCGACAGCGATGCGTGTGCTGTCCTTCTGCGAACGGAGGGAGAAGTGGCAAAGGAAGCGGAAGGGGAGGGAGGACAGCTAAGAGGCGTGGCATATATATATCGGCAAGGAACCGACAACACGTATTTACTCCGATTGCAATGCGACATCAAATGACCATCGAGTAAATAAGCGCTAGCATATTCTTTACTGTGAATACATAGACATTGTCATCGTCAGGTCGCCATTCTGAACGGTTTGTATGGGAAAATCTACCCCGTTTCGACCAGGATTTGGCTTGTAATTTTTTGTAGGCTTAGTTCGACCCTCGAATGCACCTTTTTTTTAAATTATATTTTTGAAGTATATATCGAACGCCATAATTACAAAAACTTAAAAAATTCTGAAAAATACTCTGTGTAATATAAAAAATTTCTAGCCAAAGTGGGCAAGATTTTTCTTGTTACAGTTTTTAAGCTCTTTTTATTTAAAAAATTATTTAAAATTTGGAAAAAATTCGACGACGGGCGATTGATCAAATGTTTATTCATGAAAAACCGAATTTTCTAGAATTTCTTGAGATTTGTTTGAAACTTTCTGATTTTTTTTCATATTTTTTTAAAAGAAAAATATGGTGCACTTGATGTTCCAACTAAGCCTACAAAAAATGACGAGCCAAATCGGAGAGGTCGAGGTCCAATCCTGGTTGAAACAGTGTGAATTGCCACATATGTATGTATATAGTAGAGCATTAATTCTCACTTTATGCGATACAGAGCATGCGGCTCGGAATCCGCCGAGAACTCTGTGGCTAGTCATGATTCATAAGTTATTCGGTATATAATACAACGTAGACGGCTGCAAACTACTTGAATTGGAACGAATGCACTTGCTACGTTGCTTACGACGCATTTTCGTCAGCTGCTTGCACTCCAGTATTACAGTTTTAGGCGGGATTACGCCCTGGCGTATGACTCACCAGCTTCTCCATAGAAGTCTGTTCGAGTCATGTATTTTTCGCAATGGTTTTTTGCAGGAAATATTTGAGAGAGATGCATTTTTTTTTAGATTTTCAATATAGTTATTAGGGTGTATCGAAAAAAAAACCATTTTCAAAATGTTGTACTTGCCAGATTAAAAAAACTGTAATCCGGATCCTAATATTGACCCCCGTTAAAGGAAATCTTTGTATAAACTTTTTTAGAGTCGGCTCAATGACCTTTTGAATTTCCTATTTAATTAACACGTTAAAAATCGAATTCCTTCGTTTGAACGGCTATCATTATTTTTGTACACGATGGACGGTGCAATATATGGTAGCTATAACTGATAGCTTGAACGATTATCTTGAAATTTTGACAGTATTACACTACCAAGGAAAATGGCAGTTTGTCTTGTATACTTTTTTTTAAAGAACGTAAAAAACATTTCTTTACACAAACTTGGAAATGTTGGACATTATGTGGACAAAAATATGTATAATACACAGAATGGAAGGTAATCCAAGCTATGAAATACTACCGTAAATCGTACATGAATAATTATATCGGTTCAAACAGGAGATTCGATTTTCTAGATTTTAATCATATGGGAATTACAAATGGTCATTGAGCCATTCTAAAAAAATTCGTATAAAGATTTTCTCTAACGAAGAGCAATATTAGAATCCAGACTATAGTTTTTTTTAATGTAGTAAGTGAAAAAAAAGCTTTTTTTAAGACACAACTTGACAACAAAAAAGGAAAAATCCATTAATAAAAAAATTAATAAACTTAGTAAGTATGGAAATCGGAATTGAGTGCGTTATCTAAAAGATGTGAAAAGCTTTAAAAAATACCGAACTCATTTCAGTTTTACAACCTTGCCGATAATGCACTGGAGTGACTCATCAGCATCCTCACAGGAGCCTATTTATTGTTTTCGAGTTTTCTTACAGATTCTATATAGCGTCAATATTCTACGGAGCTTAATTTCTTAGTCAGTACGTTCTTGTTTACTTACGAAATGCCGAAGTTTAGAAAGGGATGCGTTATCTCAAAGCATCGAGATAGTTAACATATTCAATTTACATAAAAGTTCTGACTTGAAAACGTAGTCGTTATCGTAATTGTAATTACAATAACAAATTATTATTAAGACAAAATAATTCTAGAAAAAAAAATATATTTTTTTTCGTTCAGCAACGACTTTGTATTATTCTTAAGATTATCCTTTTATAAAAATAGTGTAAAGTCGGAATTTCAATATTGCTTTCTCATTATTTTTTACCTTGCAGAAAGAAATTGCTTTCACGAATTGCAATTGCTCGTTTTGCTCCTAAGTAGTAATAATAAAAGTATTTATTACCAAGGTATTTCGTTTTCTCTTTAAAATAATGCATCAAAAGATTCTTTATGAAACAAATTTTTGGAAAATGTCAGACTTTTCAAAATCCTAACTGACTTTTAACTTGACCCCTTAGAATTTTTTTGCATGATTTTTTATAGGCCAACGAACGACGAAATGAAACCGTACCGTACAATAAAACAAATTGCTTCTTCATTATTTTTGGTTTTTTTTAAAAATAAAGCTACATTGATTAGGAAGTATGTTAATCAATTTCGGATTCCTCATAGACTAAGCCTTGTAAAAGAACAAAAAAAAAATGAGGAAGCATTTCAAAAAGTTCAACTTTGCAGTTTTATTTTTTATCAGTTACTTTTCTGAAAAAATTGAACCACATAGTAAATTATGACAAAAATGTGCACCTATTACTGCAAAATAGTAGTGATTTCACGTCTAAAGTTTGACTTCGCTTCCTTATGTTTTCTTAAGGTTAATGCAATAACATTATTTTTCCGAAACTTACGAATGATTTTAAAATTCCGAAAAAATGAGGATTTTTGCTAAATTCAGGCGAAAAAATGTGCACATTATCCATAATGTTTAAAATATTGAAGTCAAATGGTCTAGGAACTGCCATTGCCTTATTAAAATAACTAGTATAGCCATTTTGACAAATTAAATGCAGTTATATTTATGTACGGTCGGGATTTAAAAAAGTGTTGAAACGATATATTGAGCAAATGTACCTTCCAGAAATCTTCCCATGCAGGATCGATTACCCATAATTTGCGACGAAATACAATGGACGTAGTTATCGTGGCGTAAATTTTAATGACATTTTTATAGATAGTCTTGACTTATAAAATACATTGACAAGTGCTACAATGTTTATTCGTAACGTAAATTACGCAAACCCGATCATCCTTTACAATTCATTGCAGTCAGTTGTTTTTTTTTTGAAGCAAACATCTACTTTATTCATGAAACAATATTCATATACAAGCATCGGTTTACATGGTTCTCATCGGTATTTTATTTTTTTTCTTCTTTATTTATTAAATTATTTTTTATTATTTATCATTATCATTCTCTATAGTCTGTCAATTGTCATCGTCGACAATGGCAATGCTCAGACGTTGTTAGTAACGCAGTTAAGAAGGCATTACTCCGTAATGATATTATGTATAATTGGCGCGTCTCGATCGTTTATCGCTTAATACCTTTACATAGCAATAATCGCATTTTTGTTTTTTTTTCAAATCCTTCAAATCAAATATTAATCAATCACATTCAAACATTCATTGTATACGCACTTGGATAATTTACGAGTCGGAGGATAGGGTTTTGGGTGGGAGGTTCATCGAAAATTTGGTGCAGAACTTTCTTGCGAAAACAATAATGCCACAACGAAATAATATTGGCGACGGTGAGGTAGAGGGAATCAGAATAGAAAAATTACAAGTTTAGATTGCAGTCATCGAAATATATCGAAGTACGTACATGATTAGTAGACAAACCGCGTACGACTAACTCTGTGTGTTATTGTTGTTATTTGTTGCTTCCGTTTATTTTATTCTTTCTGTTCTTTTCATTTTTTGTTGGTGTTGTAACCTTCCGTCGGGGAAGACTCTTCCCCACAGGGATGGAAAGAAATTGCTATGTTCATATTTACGGTGGTGGTACACGGGATGTTTTTTTAACGGAAAACGATTCTGTCTCCGTTTCGTTATTTCAGAAAACTGCGAGCACCCTTATGTTGGATAAACCGATGATGTTTCCTTCGT
Source organism: Tromatobia lineatoria (assembly GCA_949699805.1). Taxonomy (NCBI): domain Eukaryota; kingdom Metazoa; phylum Arthropoda; class Insecta; order Hymenoptera; family Ichneumonidae; genus Tromatobia; species Tromatobia lineatoria. The sequence continues at coordinate 2,034,295 of OX453050.1, read as the reverse complement.
GAAAAATCTCTCCCCATATTCCGTGGGGACATAAAGCTAAAACGATGACGTTACACGACTTTTATTTCGCCTCGTCAGGCACGACTTTCTCCTCTCGCGGCTTCGCACCGCCGTAGATCGTACTCGATTTGCTCGATTCGGCCATCGCGTTCACCGGATCGGCGACTGTTCTTTTCGCCAATACCAAACGCTTTCGGCCCGTTGTATCTGCGGAATACAAAGAAAATTCTTTAAATTAGCGAACCTCAATCATTGCTTCATTATATTACGCGTCACTTTTTGCAAAGCCCGTTTAGGGGACACATTTTGAAAGAGAGAAAAAAAAAAATGGGGACGTAATGAAGACCGTTTTAGTTTGCATTTCTTGTTAGAAGTTTGATTAAATTGAAATTTTGAGACTTTACCTAAAATTATTATTACCCTTTAGGTTTTAATGTTATAAAGGTACATACATTTGTTCAGTAGTTTTTTTTTCTATATATGGGTCATTCCACGTCAAATCAGCAGGCCGCGATCCTCACCCTCATCGATTTTGTTAATTTTTCAATATGATGTTATAACCGATCAATAAAGGCCTCAGAATTTTTTCCAGATTTTTTAACCACCAGTAACATTTTTTAATTCTCGAACAAACCAATTAAAAAAAAAAACCGTTTTTAAAAATCTGAAAAACTTCACACTGATTCCATGATTTAAAATAGGATTTTTGAGCACCATGCGATAATGTGATGCCAATATTTACTATTTTTTCGACATTTTTTTTTTTTTTTTTCATGTCGCAACTTGCTTTTTAATTCTTTAAACCAGGATAACTTTCTTGAATAACAATGGATCTCAATTCCTCTGAAGATTGTAGAATTACCCGAATGCCGGAACACAATTGATATATTTTTAAAAAATTATCGTAAATGTCTTTCGCAATCCAAGCGATATTGTGTTGCGAAATGCATTTGCGAATTTTTTTTCAAACATATCCTGATTTAAAAGTTAAAAAATAAAATTGCGACATGAAAAAAAATGTGACGGCCCTACATTGCATATAACAAGACGATTCGAATGAGAGAAATGTACTAGTTGACATTAGCGCAGTGGTTAGCGCTCTTACTCAGTATCTGAACAATCCGGGTTCGATTCCCGGTGATCACCATATATTTTCTCTCTTCGATAATTCGTCAGACCATCCGCACTACACACACACCTTCCATACTCTGTCCTTTCCGACTGTTACAAAAAAAAAAGAAAAAATGTCGAAAAAATAGTAAACATTGAGATCACATTATAGCATGGCACTCAAAAATTATATTAAAAAATCATAGATTCTGTGTGAATTTTTTCAGATAAAAAAAAACGGCGTTTTTGAAATTGGTTTTTTCGAGGATTTAAAAATGTTACTGGTAGTAAAAAAAATCTGGAAAAAATTCCGAGGCCTTTATGAATCGGCAATAACATCATACTAAAAAATGAACAGAATCGATGAGGATGAGGGTCATGGCCTGCTGATTTGACGTGCAATGCCCCATATATAAGAGGAAAAAATTGCTTTCGGTTGTTTTTTAACATTCTAAACCAATTGAAATAATAATTCAGACTGAAAGACAATCCTCTTTCATGTGGTAGCACGAGTTATAAAATACGGCACGATCGTTAAGTCACACATACCTGCAGGAGGGTCTTTGAGGAATGGTTCTCCTTGGAAATTCTTGCGATCCCCACCGTCGTCGCGAGACGATCGCGATCCACCTTGGGATCTAGGACCGCCGGAACCACCGCGCGAGCCCCACTCTCTATTTGAGGATTCTTCATTGAAACCTCCATAGTTGCCACGATTGGTCCTGCCTTCGTTGTAGCCACCCTGTCTTCCACCACCTCCAGATGGTCCCCTATCATTGTAGCCGCCTCCGCCTCCACCTCCTTCGCATATTATAAATGACGATTTTAAATTAAATAATATAAATGAATTTAATTGAATGATTATACTAAAATATTATTATAGATTATGATATTAACACAATCATTATTTCAATAAAGACTGTGTTAATATAATATGATACATGTAACACTCCCATAATTGTAAGAACACAGTAAAGCATTGACTTTGCTATAAGAGGCTAAGCAGAACTTAGCAATTTGTAAAAGGTTTTCACCTGATACAAATAAAATTATTGTATCATTTAGAGGGATATGCGAATAATGTTTGAATTGATTTGAATATTTAAAAAAAAATGGATTACTAGAAAATTGATGAATTATTTATAAGAATCATGATTTTTTTAAAAATTCATGAATTATTCATAAAAATCATTAAAATATTCGTGAATAAGAAATTATTCTGATCAGCTGAATGCGCGAGTGTGAATCAGAATACATATAATCCAGAGCCGGGCGGTACTGGAAGCATTTGGCCTTTTTTTGTACTTCAAATACAGTACTTGAAGTACCGTCAGTGCAGTACAAAGTACTTTTCGTGATACTGATAATTCTTTTGCAATTACATCAATATTGGAAAATATCCATTTAAACGACGAGTCACGCTATACAAATTCAGCACTTTTTATTAAAAAAAAAAAGGAAGGTGACAAATTTATACTACACTATAGTAAATATGTAAAAGGAAGTGCCCTAAATGTATGTATATTGAGTCTGTTCCAAAGTTGAAAAAAAATTCCACGAACATTTAAATTATCCATGAAAAGTTGAATTATCCACATAATGTGAGTATTCAAAGCAAATTTGGAACTAAATGATACATATTCAATTCATAATGACGTATTCGAAACTTTGAGTATCCGCACATCCCTAATTATTTATCATATGCGAAAGACGTAGTATTAACAATCAGGAAAGAGAAAGAAATAATGAAATTACACTTACGGGAATATCCGCCGCCGCCACCACCGCCATAGCCTCGATCGCCACCACCGGGTCCACCACCTCCTCGGCCTCCTCTTCTGTCGAACCCACGGTCGTTTCTTTTGCCTTCAGCGACATCAATTTTAATATAATTTCCTTCTACCACAATCACATTATTTAATTCCAGGGCGGCAATGAGATCTGCTTGCTCTTCAAACTCCACATAACAGAATCCTTTAAATCTGCAATGACAATTTGCGAATAATGCTGTGTATCTACAGTAAGGAGAAAACTAAGAAGGTCATCAAAACTTTACTCTTACCTATCGGTTTCTCGATCATTGACTAATCTGACCTGCCGCACTTTCTGAGTTACAAAGATTTGTTCAACGTCTCGTTGTGTCACACCGTTGGGCAAATTGCCTACGTATGCTGTATAAGGTGGCTCATTGGGCAATGGTCTGCTGCTCCTCAAACCACCGCGAAATCCGCCACCAGAATAATCTCTGCAAACACATAAATTAATAAAATGTAAGTGACTGAAATATTGATACCCTTGTTGGAAAACCTTATTGGAGTTTCCAATTTTCATTCAAAGATCAGTTGAGTGAAAAATTATTATTATAATTCTATGTATAAGGAAATTCAAATTCAATATTAATGCATTGGAAATGGCAAGTATCATTGAAAGACAACAAATTTGAGGCTTCAGAGTTTCACTTTACATCCAATTTACAAATTATTTCCTAATATTCGTTATGAAACTTTGGTCTAATGAATATAAGAATGCAAAATTATATATGGGCAAGAATATAACTAATACATAGATGACGATATCTATTACTTGAGATCTTAGACAAAAATTCTCTCTCATGTTCAACTCTCTACTATGCCAGTTTTAAGATGTGTTTGAAGCAAAGAACCAAATATCAAATGAGAAAACCATAACTATCTAAGACCAACAAGTATTTATTCATTTATCTTTATTTATTTATCTATTTGCAATAAACCGGACAAGTCTGTGGAAATTGTAAATATCATGCTACTCTCATAGATTCATTGCAAAATACAATTGAGCCTTCAAAAAACATACAATTAGAAAACCAACCGATAACCAAATTATGCCACAGCTATTGTTGACTTCTTCACCCTGAACAACATTTTCCTTCAAAATACCTTTCACACATTGTTGACTTCATTCAAACGCTGCTATATGCCTATCATCTTCATGACATTCGTATATTCAAATTTACCTACACGTATTATCCCGCAATAGTTCTTATATCATAATTAAGTATCAATTTTCCATAAAAAAATAAACAGAAAAGATCCAGCGACAGAATTATTTTGGAGTCTCGCAGTATGTTACCTAAACACCGATTCACAACAGAACAACATTGAGCCTCTGAATCATTAGGCACAATTTAACGATAAGCTGCAATAGCTTGGCGTCGCGACGCTACCGCGTCTCCCGATAATGCTAAACTTATTTTCAAGCAAAAACTACGTTATTTTTCTTAAAAACGCCTTTCGTATGCACCGGGTTCCATTCTATCTTACCAACCGAGAAGCATCGCGGAATTTTGACACACAATCCAAGTGAATCGTGTCTCACTACGAGCTTTGCGGACGCCACGAAGCCCGAATGCACACGGGCAATCGTCGCCGCGTTATCATTGCGGATACGACTCGATGTGACGAAAAAATCCTATCGCTGGCCTTGCGTACGCTAATTCCGGCAAAAATGAAGCCGCGTGCTCGTGAGCAGCCCATGTCCGCAAAGTGCCTGCGCTGCACTCAAAACGGAGCTCTTTTAACCCCTCTAAGTTAATTGATAACCAAACGAAGCCCACGTTTTTATAAATCTCGCGAACGCGGAAAAACACGGCTCACAACACTCGATGAAAAATACTTTAAATACAGCGTACACTAGCGGTATTTTCTACCGATACTTGCCTTGGATCTTCATAACCACCTCGTCCAGCCATGTTGGATGCACGAAACTGGCCGGGACCGCGCGAGTCGCTTGGAGTCGCTGTAGCTACTGCGCTATCAAGATGGCTCCCTTTACAAACCATCCGTAGGACAAACCCCGCGCGACAACTAGCGAAAAGCCCGATTAAAATAACTCGGCGAAATCGTATCGAAGCCTATCGCCCGAAGGCTTCTTTATTTAATTAGCGCAGGAGGCGGTTAAATAGCGTCAAACACCTCGTCAAGGTCATTATTCCATCTTAACGGCACTTATTGCAATTAGCCAGTGTTTATTATTCTAGTTAATAAACAATTTACATGCTGATTTTTCGCGAATTCAACAACTAGCGAAAAATTAATAAATACTAAAATTATGGCGATATGTCTATTTTCCAATTATATTTTATTATATTTTACAGAAATTAATAAGAGATTCATAAGAAATTTTGGAAATACTTTTTTTTATAGTTTGGTTATTCTTTTTAGAAATTTATGGCATTAGGGAATAGTCGGTTTTTCACGGCTTATTTAGTTACAGATATGTCGTTTTTTGTTTATATTTATCAATTGCTCATTTATCGTAGTAAAAGCAAAGAATATAGATGTACATAGAAGTGTAGATCCTATGTGATCCTATGGTTCGCCTGAAGCTGCGCGGAAAATCGAGTACTACGTGTTTTCGTTATTTTTTCGGTGCGTGCTGAGTTTCTGCGCAGCTTCAGGCGAAGCACAGGATCTGCACTTTTAGGTACGCTAGCATTTCAGATATTACTATGTAAGTTACTCATAGCAATTCTAGAATAAATATGTATGTATATGTATACGTATATGAGTATATATAATTATATTAATATAAATAAAAATACATATATATGAACAACACATTTCAAATAATACATTCATATATAAAAGTATATGTGAATTGATAAATTAATAAATGGCAAATAAATATTAAATGTGTAAATTCAAAGTGTTCAAAAAAGGAAGACGAAAGTCAATAATCATCTTTCATCAATCATTGTTTCCTATTCCAACTACAACAATTTCCCTTCTCAGATTAAATACATCAAACTGTAAAAAAAGTTTTCTACATGTCAACAAAGCTCACCGATATGGTGGCACATGCCGTCTATAGATGGCGATAGGTGTAAGGAGAAGAAGAAGAAGAAGAAGACGCTTACTTGACTCGAGTAGTAACGAGAGTCAAGATGGCGGCTAGTGGAGGCATGCCGCACGCTTTCCACATGGAGACGATGGAGATCGAAGCTGCCTCATGTGGTGCCGAACCACATAAAGAAAGAAAAATGGGTTCTACGATTCTCGAGTGTTTCACGAGGCTCGTAAAGGACAAGGAACGCGAGAGACTACTCGGTGGCGTCTCATTGCTTCGGCACATGAACCAGAAAAAGCAGGTAAGTGTTTTTGTACGTTAACCTCCAATCGTTGACGTAGATAACGCAATTTGTTATTTATGGTGCATTTATTGATAATTATACGTCACTGAAAAATAAAGGAGGAACCAGAGAGCAAAGAATTGAGCTATGCTTTGACACGGCTTGTTAGAGGATTGGGATCCTCTAGAGCTTTGTCGAGGAAAGGATTTTACACTACGCTTACTGCTTATCTTAAAACCAGCCCCGACACACATGTGGAAGAGTTGCTGAAGATAATGGATGCTGAATTAAATGCTGTTGGCAGCAACTCCAAAAGTGTAAGATATTTTTTTTATGCATTCCTTAATTGATTTTCTATGACTGAGACCAATGGGTTCTATGTGAACTATAGCTGAGAAAAATATAATTGAAACCGTTAGACTTGATAGAGACTTCCTTAAGCGCCCGAGTCTCTTTACGTCAGTTTTGACATGTGACATCAACGAACAAATTCAATGCATGAACTTGGTCCTGATCTCAGTGTGTCTGACGACACCACCGACGAATCAGAGTATTGTTTTAACCACTAACAATGAATTTTGCATTTATCATCCATAAACTTTTTAATATGGGATTTTCCCAAATTAAGTCTGTGGGGTTTTATTTCAAGTCCAAGCTCAAAAGAGTACAATTGAATTGAATGATTTTTCATTGAATTACGTTGAAAATTTTTTGGAGTGTATGTTGCTAATTGAAATGCATTCAGCTGGAACTCTACAAGTATACGACTTGAAATTATTTCTTCAATGCTATGCATAGAACGCAGTGGGGATTTATTTCAATCTCAAGCTTAAGAGGATATAATAGATATCACTGAATTATTATTAAAACTTTTCGGGTTCATTATTTTAATATATGTTTTTATGAAATTTTTCAGGAAAATGCAGATATCTTTATGGGCAGAATTTTACTTTGTGGTGCAATTATCAGATCCAAGGCAATGGAAAGATGCGGAGTAGAAGATCAACAAAAAGTCTTTGAAGTACTTTTTACAGCAGGACAAAAGAGAAATTATCTCTCCTTCATTTCAGTTTCTTTCCTGATAGACTATTTAGATCAGTTGGACGCAAAGGCACTTAAAGCTAGTATTTGGCCACTTTTGAAAGTACAGCTTGGTAAACCTTGGGCTGATCAAAATTTGGATACTTTCTACGTGTTATTGATCATGAAGGACAAGTTTCCCACTCTGGTCAGTGGGAAATTTTTGAAAGAACATTTCGGCAGCGAGGATATCATTGATGAGGCGCACATGAAGGAACTTTTGAAATTGTTGACTGTAAGTTTGAATTATTGATATCGTAGAGATATTCTTCATACTTGTTTCCACTGAAACTTTTTAAATTTTAAATTGTTGACTGTAAGTTTCAATTATTGATATCGTAGAGATATTCTTCAGACTTATTTCCACTGTTTGTAAAAACATCGCGAAAAAAAAAAGTATGGAATATGAAAAAGGTGAAATTATTTTTCACGATCATGTCTTCAGGATAAACAGTGAATTTGCTTCATAACAACCAAAAACGAAGTTTGTTGATAATATAAAAAAAAAAAATTTGTTAATTATCGCTTTATAACAACAACAAAAAGTTTGTTAATAATTAGAAAATTATAATGTCAGTAACTTGTTGGCTGTATTATTATTGAAAATTAAAATAACGTGCAACAGTGTTACCTACATGATATATGTGTTTTACTGTGCAGGATATCCCCCGAATTATGTGCTGTCGTCATCCGGTATTCAAACTATTTTGTGAAAAATTAGTTTTAACGGAGCATCTCGTAGAATTTTGGTCTAGTATGGACCAACGTTTCATAAAGCCATCAAAGAGCATAGAATACTTGGGTCTCGAAATGTTGAAGCACATTCTGGCGAATCTGACCGACAAGAGTCTCGTGCCGTCTCTGTTAACGCCCAATTTCATGCAACACATGTTAAGAAGATTGACGGCATGCAAGAGAAACAGACAGGACGAAGTAGCGAACGACTTCAAAGCACTGCTGGCTCAGTTAGTTGTAGTTATGAAAGATACAAAAGCCAAGACACAAGTTAGTGTGCTGAAGAAACTGATTCACTATCCAGGAGATCTTATGATTGAAAAAAAGACGGGTACTAAAGTAGTACAGATGTTAACGTCTAATATGAACGCAGACGGTGTTAAGAAACTGTCTAAATTGTATCACGAAATCGCCAGCAATTCGAAGCCGAAGGAGAAGAAAGGCGACGCTACCGAATCTTGGACCAATGTTGAAAGAAATTACGCTGCCCAACTTTTGACGAGGTAAACCACATGAAATTTATAGGACATAATAAATACGAACTTTTCATTGAGTTCTCACAATTAATTGAATATTTGTCCAATAAATTATTGATCAATTGAAATAGATTATTGCTCGCTTTATTCTCCATACGAAAGTTTCAACCATTATTTTTTTGCAGATTACTGGGCCATCCTGCAGTTAGTGCTGAGCACAAATGGCGACTGGACCAGCTTAAATTCCTCTTTAATTTGGGTTTATGTGAGGCGACAAATGTTGGAGTTGAATTAGCTCGTGAGTAATTTTTGAATGCGTTCAAGCTTATTACATCAGAATAGTTTTTACTTCCTCATAGAGAAAGCTTTGTTTCTATGAAAAATAGAAGTAGCGTTGTAAGAAAAAAAACCTGAAATAATGAGAGAGCAATTTTCATAGTTGTACTTTGCAGCTTTTTTTTGTATGTGTAAGCGACATTTAGTTGATTGTTGTTGTTGTTTAATTGATAGCACGATATTTCCACCACAAATTTCTTGATCGATACCATAAACGTATTTTTTAGCACAATTCAAAGAAAGCTTCTACCGAGCACTGGATCACAAATTACCGAAGCTGAGTGACTTGCGAACGGTTCTCAGTGACTTAATCAACCACGTGAATGATGAGCTGTTCGTAAATAAAACGAGCACACTTCGAACTCCGCTCACGGAACCGGCTATCGAAGCATGGAAGCGAATTATGTCTGTAATCGTTAAACCCGAAGAAGAAAACAAAAACAAACACGCCGTTTTGATTTTCTACACAATGGACTTGATGATGGCCTTGCAACTGTTTTCTGACCCTGAAATGGCCGTGTCGGCTGTAAATGAAATCCACAGCTGTTCAGAGCGATTAAACACGAAAAAGTCTAAGAAAGCGAAGAAGAACGTCGACGAAGCCAGCGACGAGCCCGAGTGGGTCGAAGTTATCGTTGACCTGTTGCTGTCCTTGTTATCACGAAACAATCATCTGATGCGATCTCTTGTCGGCTGCGTATTTCCGCACGTGTGTCCTCTATTAACAGCCTCATCAATTCATCAAATTCTTTCGGTCAGTACCATTTATTTTTCTTGACAAATATAAAACATGACAATCTATTTTTTTTAAAATATTTTGTTCGTCTTGCGATCTCAACTGCTCGTAGTTACTTGTACTCAAGGCAAAAGTCTGCATAGTAGGACCTCGTAAATAACTTTCACATAATTGTACGCTACGAAAACACGTTTGAAAAAAAAACTTTGTGCTAAAACATAATTTTCCGTTTTTAGGTACTGGACCCGAAAAACGATAAAAGCCCGCTCGTGGCAAAAGGAGACGAAGATGCCTCTTCAAATGATGAAGAAGACTCTGATTCGGAAGACGAAAACGACGACGACGACGAGAGCAAAGTGAACAGCGCTGAGGAAGCAGAGAACGAATCAGATTCGGACAAAGACACGAGCGATGACGAGGACGAGGACGAAACGGTAACAGACCGTTTGCGACTAGCGGTTCGCCAGGCTTTAGGCGATGCTTGTGTGCAAACTGACGACGAGGACATCGACGTCGATCAGATAGACGAAGACCAGGGAAAACGCCTGGACGAATCGTTAGCAGCGGCCTTCAGAATCCTCCGAGAAAATCGTCAGTCGCCTTCAAAGAAACAAGAAAAATCGGCTCAAGCTCTTACACATTTCCGAGTTCGAGTTATAGATTTATTGGAAACTTACATAGACTCAGGTCCGTCGATGGCTTTGGCTTTGGACATGCTTGTTCCTTTATTCGCTTTATTGGAATATTGCATCAAAGATCCTCACCAAAAACCACTGGAAAATCGCGTACGCTCCTGTCTGAAAAAGTTATCTGGTGTTAAAAAATTCAAGGACACAGAAGGCGTCGATGCCCAACTGCTGACCGACGTTTCGAAGCTCCTGATGGAAAAGGGCGAGCGATCAACCGCTATTTGCCAAGAAATGGGCGACAAACTCGCGGAATGCTCCACTTTCCTCGTCAGATGTGTTCAACAAGCTGGACTTCCGTCTGAGACTCTCGTGCAGATATACGGCGAAAATTTGACAGCGTTTTTCAAGAAGAGGGATTGTGTTTTACCCGCCAGCATGTTCAAGAGTGCGCTGCAACTATTATGGGCTGGAAATTGGCAATTGGCGCCACTACTGGTAAGAAAATTCTTCAAATATATTTTTTTATATCTCCGGAATCTTAAAATATTTACATTCATTCATTCCTTGAATTTATTAAGTTCTTATTCATTTATGAAATCGTATCTATTTTCTTACACAGGTGGATTATGCCTTCGACAACTCGATAAGATCTTTTCGACGAAGTCAAGCACTCGAATTTTTGACGATCTTCTATCGAAACAACAGACTCGTTAAGAACGAAGAGCACAATTCGGTGAGATTGAAAATGGAAAAGAAGTTGTATTCTAATAGCTTAAATCTATTGGAAGAGTTGAGTGCTGCGCATCAAAACGGTGAATCTGCACCAGGAAAAAACACAGAAATCGGCAAAGAAGTCAGGCAAAAATTTGTCAGTCTCTTAATGACTCTTTTGCACGTTGTGTATCCTCAACATATAACCAAAGCGTGGGACTGGAAAGCAGTATCGAGAGCAATTGTCGCGTACAGAAGTCACGTAACTTTATCCAAGGATGCAAAGAGCGCTTACAATAGATTAGCGTCACAAATTGGAGCTCCGATCAATGTGTAAGTAAAATATATGGCATTAGTGGAAATCTTCGCGAATTGACAAAAATACTCGCAGTACTATAATAACTTCTCAAAATATGATTAAAGTGGTTTGCATTCGCCCTTTTGCTTAGAATTATGCATTAATTAAAGATTTTTTTCAGACCATCGAAGGCGAACGAACAGCCTAAAGCGGCACTAACTAATGGATCGCAATCGAAACACGAAAATGGAGTAGCCGAAACCGATAGCGAATCCGAAGATGAGAAAAGTGAAGAGACTGACAAGGTCTCAAAGAAAGAAGCGAAGAAGAAGCTCAAAAGCCGAAGTAAACAGAAGGACAAACAGAAACTAAAGAAGGAAGCTCGTGAATTGCGGGCGAAAGCAATGTCCGAGGGCCTAGAATCATTTGACTTTAGTTCTGTTAAATTGGAAAACGGTAACGGTGAGGAGACGCCAATGGAGACGAACGGCTTATCGGACGACGTCTCGAAACCCTCGAAATCATCGAAAAAGCGATCGAATCACGAGCCCGTTGACACACCGAGTAAAACAAAGAAGAAGAAGAAGAATGCCGAAACTAAACAATAGTACATAGTTTAGTTTTACGAATATCAACAAACAATAAATTTGGTTGATAAATAAATAATTATGCACGAGCGGTATCGTTATTTTTATATTCATTGTGTGTATCGATCGTTTGTACATAAATAATATGAGTAAAAAAAAAACTTGTTGGTGCAATTTTATGTGTTTCATACAAGAATTATTTACCCGCTTTCGAAGAAAATTTCCCAATTCTTCTTCGTCCCTTGTGGATTAATCCAAGAAAAACGTATTCTTCTTTTTGACTAGGGCAATCTTCATCATCTCGTGATAATCACGACAATATCAATTGGATTTTGTTGGGAATAGAACAATCAGATAAAAACATGTTCACGCGAGGAATCAGGTTCAAATTCCTAAACCGCTGAATTGGTTCTTTGATAAAAAATAATGTGGCGTCGGCTTTCATTTACTTTTTCCGCCAATCTTTCAGTTTTTTTCGCTCTTTGTTAATGAATACATCATTTTGATTGATTATGCATAAATATATTTAAAAAAACGACGAAATTTATTTACTGTTATAGTTATTTATATCTATGTTTATCTTTATATGTATTTGTACGTCATCATTTCATTGCATTTTCAAGGGCTTGTCCCGTCCACTGCAAAATAAATAAATAAATAAATATTACATGTTTGAGATCACCAAAATTTTTTATCAGAGAGCTAACAAATCTATTAGAACATTTATAGTTTTTGAAACTATTTGTAATTGCAAGTTATTTTGCACTGACGAAGTAAAATTTACCTTAAATAGGTTTTCGATAACAAAAATAATGACTGGAATAAAACGTCAGATATTTGGGTTTATCGCAACTGTATAACATTGGCTATTTATTCTTCATTAAGAATTTTTTCAAGCGGTCAGTAACTGGGACGACCGGCATTTCTGCAACTCAGAAACATGTGCTCCACCGTCAGTCGCGTTGCCGATGCACGCTGATCGCCACATGTTCAAGTTCGAGTCAAACAAACTCACTATTTTCCGTAAATCAATTGCATTTGATTGCATTAACAAGAAAAAGTATAAAGTGCCCAATAAGATATTGTGATATGTGAAGATACGCGATCTTTGATACGGAAATTCGTAAAAAAAGAGTTCGACGCGTATATTGTATGAAATTCAAAAGAGGTTATACATTGGCCACGCGGTAAGGATGCTCAATAATCATAATATGGGGAGCTTATTGTGAAATTTTACCAAAAATATTAAATGGACTTATTAATTTATTATTATTATTATTATATTAAGTGGACTTATTGCTTCCTTCACGGTTATTGATTTACGTTAATGATATATATCATCATAACGCTGACAAAAATTTCATGATCTAAAAAAATTAAAGAATTGAGTAACTTAACCCAGTTGAAGGTTTATATTTCGTATACACTATGTTTTGAAGTATTTTTGTCAGTAATAATTGTTCTGCAATATCAAATATACAATTTGTACAAAAATAAATTATTATATGGACTGAATCACGCTGGTTGATCGCCTATTGGTTGAAAAAATAATTAACTGAAGGATCGATCTTGGATCGTCAATTATTATAAGCCGTCATGTATCTTCGACTAATAAATTTCTTGTACTACTACTAAATTATTATAATTCCAGATGAAGCCGAATAGCAAAGTTTTTGGGGAGGATGACGAGCAGGCTCCACAGAAAAAGTGGTACCATGAATATCCGAAAGAAGCTGCACCCTGCAAGCATACAAAGACAGAAGTAGAAGTCTTAGATTTAAAAGCCAATGCGAAGAAGCATTTAGAAGCGGAGACTGCAGCTTATCAGTTGAAACAATCCAAGGCCCGCGATTCTGAGTTAGAATGGCTGAGAACTGCCCTGGTGAAGGGTACAGGCTCTGATAAGATAGCTGCGAGTATAGTTCTCGTACAGGATAATCCAAAGTACAATCTCTCTCGTTTAGTGGCCCTCGTTTCTCAGGTACGAGCTTCCAAGCACAGCCAAAGTAGTATGCTCATAACATCTCTTCGCGATTTATTCGTCGACGATCTTCTGCATCCTGAGCACAAACTGCTTCAATTTGAGGAGCAGGACCTTGATAAATTGGAGTCCCTATGTTCGGAGAACAACGCGACCAAAGCTACTCAGGAAGCTCAGAGAAAAAAGCTCTTGGCTCACTTTTACTTCGAGGATCAGTTGAGAGAACTTTACGAGCGTTTTATAACAGCATTATCTACAGTCGCTTCCGATACCGTGGACGCAAATCGAGAAAAAGCCGTTGCCGTTATGACCGATTTACTCGTCGCCAATTCGGAACAAGAGCACAAATTGCTCGAGTTTCTTGTAAACAAAATCGGTGATCCCCGCAGTAAAGTCGCATCGAAAGCTGTTTTTTGCATGAGCAAATTGCTCCTCGAACATCCAAACATGAAACTCGTGGTACTACGGGAAATAGAAAAATTGTTGTTCAGAAAAAACGTCGCTCAGCGAGCTCAATACTACGCTATTTGCCTGCTGACTCAATTTGTCCTTGATCGAGAGGACGTTGAAGTCGCAAATTGTCTCATTGACGTTTATTTCGCGTTTTTCAAAGCTTGTCTCAAACGAGGAGAGCCGGACAGCAGAATGATGGCGGCTATTCTGACGGGAGTCAATCGAGCTTATCCTTTCGCGAATGTTGAACCTACCAAATTGCATACTCATATAGACTCTGTTTATAAAGTTGTTCACGTTGGTTCGTTCAATGTTTCGCTGAATGCCTTGAGCTTGTTGCATCAAGTAAGTATTTTTACACTGGTTGATCAAAATTGAGCTGCTCTTCTTACATCTAAATAAAGTTTCGTTGATTATCCTTCTTTCGATAGAATATTGATCGATTTATTTCCACTGTATGCAAACACCTAGCAAACCATGCGATCTCAAAAAGGACCGTAAAACAACTATTAAAAGCCCCCAAAACGACCGGTTGTTTTGCGCCAGAAAATAACCATGCAAACTACCTCAAAACCAGTCGTTTTCTTAATTAGCGCCCGTAAAACGGCCTTAAAGTTCGACCATCCAGAAAATTGTAAGTATGGTCGCTTTTGAGGGCGTTTTGCGGTCGCTAATTAACAAATCGACTGCAGTGGTCGTTTTGGGATCGTTCGCATGATTATTTTATGGCTCAAAACGACCGGTCGTTTTTTACGGTGGCGGTCATGCGATCTGCTAGGGAAGTTATAAATTTCTAACGATTAACAACATCTTTGTAGGTCGTCGGAAAAGAGCCAGAGCAAGAAAACAGATTCTACACAGCATTTTACCGGAAATTGCTTGACCCGCAGATTGGCGTGGCAAATAAACGAGCTGTATTCCTGAACTTATTGTACCGCGTTCTTCGCAGTGACAAGAGTGTAACCAGACTCTGTGCTTTCTTGAAAAGAATATTCCAAGTGGCTCTGTATTTTCCTGCGAGTATGGCATGTGCTACTTTGTACGTCGTCTCGCAAGTATTGCAAACGAGAAAAGATATGCAGAATATAATATCGGGCGGATATAGCGCTGTGAAACATGAGAAAGATGTCGACTTGGATGAAACATCCACCACTCAAAAATCCGAAGAAGATTCAGAAGATAGCAATGACGAAGACGAGGCAAAGACACAACCGGAAGAGAATCATATAATGCTATCCAATGTTAGAATCGAACCGGTAGCGATACCAGGAAACAGCGAAGGTGATGTTAAAGACGTCATAAAGATCGAAGACGATGAAGCTGCTTTTTACGATCCTTTCTGCCTCAATCCTCTTCGAGCTGGAGCAATGAAGGTACCAATCGCCGAATTAGAGGCTCTGTCGACACACTTTCATCCCAGTGTCGCGTTATTTGCCAGCAATATTGTTCAAGGTATGTTTAAAATCTGCCCGCGAAAATAGCGGCATTAATTACATACAAAGGTAAACTAGTTTGTTTGAACATCTCGATATCAGGCATTCATTGAATGATATTTTATTGTTTGTCAATACTTTTCAAGGCAAATAACAACGATTTATTATTGTAGTAGTAGTAACATAAGCGAGACAATACGAAACGTGAGACAATCTTCCATTCTTAAAAAATTACATTACATATATAAGTATTTAACACTTTTTTTCACGTATTTCCAATTGGCAATCGACCGAATTCGTTCATCCTGGTTTGTCTATTTTTTACGAGTCCAGTATTGATTTGATAAATCCGTTAATCATTAAATTATGCTGTTGTTTGGTCAGCCGCGTTCTGGGGCGACTCTACTGTTTCATGTATCGTGTTTTTGTGCGTAATTAAAGATGTGTCGTCAGTAAACTGTAATATGTACTGGCTGTGACCAATGTATTCTTTGTTTATCATGATAATCTT
The DNA here is from genome assembly GCA_949699805.1 of Tromatobia lineatoria. Lineage (NCBI taxonomy): Eukaryota > Metazoa > Arthropoda > Insecta > Hymenoptera > Ichneumonidae > Tromatobia > Tromatobia lineatoria. The sequence continues at coordinate 2,018,112 of OX453050.1, read as the reverse complement.
TTAAAAAAGGAAATAAACATGAAATAATAATTTTAGGAAGGGCCATACACTACAGCGGCGATCCTCTGGAAGACTTAAACCTTATACGTTTTCTGGATCGCTATGTATTCAAGAATCCAAAGAAGCTCGAGGATAAAAAGGTCGTGAAGGCAAATGATCCCCTCGCCCAACGTGCCAAGTACATTCCTCGAGGTGTAAAATTGGTCCCTGTCGACAGTCAAGCGTACGTGAATGAACGAGAGGATCGAATTCCCGTCGACGAACTGTTCCTTTATCGCTATCTACAGAAGAAGAACGAGCTTAAGGGTCCTTATGTGAAAAACGAGGACGACGACGATAATGACAGTGTCAACAGCGAGGAATTCAACGACTTGCTTGATTCTTTAGGAGGCAAGGAAAAAGATTTCGACGAGTTCGATATCGCAGCTGACATCGGTTCGGCTAAGAAAAAGAAGAAAGGTACGTTTCTCACGGTTATCCGAAAAAACGCGTTTTTATTTTCCAATGAACCAAAATTGTGTTATAATAGTCAAGCTATGACCTTATTTTGCATATGTGTTTTAACTTTTCTTGATAAACCACAATATGAATAATTAAAGAGAATAAAAAAGCAAAGTAGAACTTTGTACATTGCTTCCTCATATAAAATTTGAAGACAGCTGTAAAGAGAATATTCAAAAATTTTTATTTTTAACAAATCTACCTCTACGATGAAGCCAAAATAAATAATAAATGTTTTCCTCATCGAGGTAGATTTGTTAGAAGTGAAATTTTTAAATATCCTCTTTACTGTCTGTCTTCAAATTTTATATGAGGAAGCAATGTGCAAAGTTTTACTTTGCATCTTTTTTTCAAAGTTCTTGAAGTTTATTGTCAAATACATATTTTTGTAAAGGGCAATTATCGAGTATTTCCAGTTAAATATACCTTCAGCAGAAAAGGATAGGAATGGTTATTTATATTTTGTTCCAGCTCATGATTCAGATGAAGACGACGAAGATGATGATGATGATGACGAAGACGCTGAAGCGAGCGAGAACTCTGATGTCGACGAGGATAACGAATTGTACGACGACGATGGCGAAGATATCGATCTCGACCCCGAGAACCTAGACGACGATATGAGTGACATAGATCTCGAAGGAATCGACGACGAAGATCTGAGCGACATGGAATTTAACGATGAAGACTTCGACGACGACGCGCCGAAATCCTCGGGTAAATCGAAGGGCAAGAGCTTCAAAAAGGAAACTAAAGGCACCAAAAAGAAGAAGGGCATAGATAGCAACGTCTTCGTATCTGCGGAAGAATTCGCGGAGATGCTCGAAAAGCAAGGAAATTCGAAAATCAAACACGGCAGCAGTAACGCGTTTAGCGATGCCGATGGCGCAAGCGTTAAGCAATTGGACTGGGAAATTGGCAGGAATCAACGACTCACCGGCAAAAAAAGGCCGCGCAATCAAAACTTCAAAGGAAAAAAGAATGTAAAGAAATTCAAACGATGATTCTAATTAAATATATGTATATTGTGAATGCAATAATTGCCTTTGTCAAGAGATCTTTACAATTTTCTTACATTGTCTACTGTTTTATCTAAACGTTGCTTTTATACAGCCATGCTGATGGCACAAGTTGTGCGATCGAGCTTGCTTTATATTATTATGTTAAGGCGAAAGGAAAACAAAATATTCCGCGACGGTACTACTTACTTTAATTGTGTTTTATTAATACAGCAGTTCTTTTCGTTTTATCCTCGACGATTGAAATAAACTTAGCTCATTGTCGTTTAATTATTAAAAGACAAAGTACACTAACCAAATATACAAACCGCAGGTGAAACTCACTCAGTATCAACAAATTTCAATGAGCGCGTGAGATTTTACGTGACTAAACGACCATACAGAGAGTTCTTTGATTTCGAAAATCTTTCGTCGAAGAAACTGAGAAACATAACAGAATAAACATCGTCTCCAAATAGACTATTAATTGAATTTCACTTAATTGTAACAACGTCACGGAATAATCAGAAAATTATTTGCATTATCATTATATTTATTATCCGCTGCGTTAAACTTTATGAAAACAAAAGAAAAAGAACAGATTCATAAGTTAAAATACTTCAAATACTACGTTATCTGTTACGTGTCACCAAGAGCCATATTCTCGTTAATAAACTTGGTCTTATTCGAGGGTAAATCCTTCCCAGCAGGCTATATAAATTTTTTGTCGTGTTAATTCAACTTTTATTTCTCCTTTCTTATCGTGATTAGTATCTCTACTTTGTTACAAAAGGCTCAAGAACATAGGGCGTAGTCACTGGTCAGCATTGAAAACGCATCTGGCAACTCGTCGAGAGTTCAAGTTTATCGTGGTGTCTGATAACAAGACACGAGGGTTTCAAATAATGAAGTTTTTATCTCATCTTCTCTAATCGATAGTGACACAAAGACAAATGACAATTACACTTACACCTAAGAAATGTAGATTTTTGTAATCCGTAAAAAAACGTCAGCTTTCATACCATCTCTCTCTCTCTCTCTTTTTCTCTCTGCCTCTCCCGTGGTTCTTTTTGGCAATAACTGCCGTGTAAAACGTCACATTGGGTCGTTATGCGTACAGTTTTTGTTCTTTTTTTCTATTTGTTTTCTTATTTTCTTTGTTAGTCTTAAATCACTGACAGTGATAAATCTTAAAACGAGCAATGTACGTGGATCGGAAGGCTAGGGGCTATTCAGGGTCGGGTTTGCTAGATCCTTCTTCGTCATGCGTGGGACTGTGCCACGTTAGTCGCTCTTCGTAGAACCTGATCACGATCTGCGGACATTTTTCGTTTGCTACGCGCGCTGGCACGAGATCTGCGTCGTCTGTTCCCTTCCACTTCATCAAGAACATCAATTCACCGCTCGAGTCTGTGGCGCCGATAATACGCTCGGGATCCAAGTTTCGTTCGAAGCCTGTAATTGATATTACTCTTGTTATTATTATCATGGTGCGAAAAAAATTATGATTTATTTTTCAATGTACGGAGAATTCTCTATGGACACGTAGCAACAAGTGGTAAACATTGGTAAATGAGAACTTTTCCAGAACAAAAAAATGATGGGGTATTTATCAGATTTTGTGATTGCAGATTTATTAAATTTTAGAGATGCGTTCGGAAATATTGATTTTTTAAATTACGAATGCTCTAAGATTGTAGGCTCATTGCTTTTAGAAACGTTTGGCATGGTCAACAGTCATGAATGAAGCGGGACTGGGGACATCAAAGTGGAAGGACAATTATACAATTTGAGTGAACAAGAGGGAAATTTGAAAACGAAAGAGTGAAAGAGCGCACCTTCGGAAATATTGATTTTTCAAATTACGAATGCTCTAAGATTGTAGGGTCATTGCTTTTTGAAACGTTTGGCATGGTCAACAGTCATAAATGAAGCGGGACTGGGGACATCAAAGTGGAAGGACAATTATCCAATTTGAGTGAACAAGAGGGAAATTTGAAAATAGAAGAGTGAAAGAGCGCACCTTCGGGTTTCTTTTCTTCAGCGACTTTCTTCTTGGCTTGCGTTGGTGTCGGTGTGCTTGAACTTTTTCGTTTTTTCTGTTCCTTCTCCTCATGACGCTTTCCACTGGACGCAGCCTCTTTCTTCTTTCGTTGTTCCTCAAATTGTGCGATCAAATCAGGACAATCCAGATTTTCTTCTGGTTCCCAAGTGTTCTCGTCGTTTGAGTATCCTTTCCATTTGAGGAAATACTCAACCTGATTTCATAGTAAAAATAGTTTTATAAACATCCTTTCTCTCAAATAACGCAACTTAATTTATTCTTTTTCATGTCTCTTACCTTGCCCTTGACAACACGTCTGTCCAACACTTTTTCGACACTGAATTCCTCCTCCGTCTCTCCGTCGGTTGCTGGAGAATCCTTTGATTTGCTCATTCTTGCTGCAATACGATTGAAACGATTAAGATACATATCGCCAAAATTTATAATGACAATATTTTCAAAGCAATAAATTTAATTAATAAGAAAACCAGCTATGAGTCAACTGAAGCATTAGCAGAAAAGTCAGAATTATACAGAAACATTGCTGCTAGGTTCCTTACAAAGCAAATAAAGAAAAGCATGAAAAAAAATAATAGAGAACACAAAGAATAAAAATAAATACTTCAATTCACAGATTTTATGATTATTGAACTCAGGATTTATAAGGTGACATATATGAGTTCATATTAATCTTTGAAAGAAAGTCAGCCTCTATTTTCTCACAAAACTTGTGCTTCCATAAATCTCTGATGTTCCATGGTACATACGACATAACCATAGTTTTCATAGCTTTATTATAAGCATATAAACTACATTTCAGTATAAATCTGACGTTGATACAACAAACATCAGAATCTAAGTCATTATTCAGTTGAAAAGCGGCAGGAAATCGCGATCGTAATTGATAAAAGGCGAGACTTCGGGTTGCTTATTTACAGAGTCAGCATTTTTGGCAAACATGGCCATTATATACGTTAACACGAGAACAATAGAATGCAGAAAATTATACAACTGTGACTTACGCTATATTATAGCTAACTGCGAGAATTTGTCTAATTCAGCGCGCAACGCACAAATAGCATTGAGACGCTGCAACGAAAATACGAAAGTATCTTAAAGTAACCGGCAAAAATGTGATAAACCGTGTACACCGGGTTCAGGTCTAAGATGGAGGGCAAAATGGCGGCAAAACGCTATCGAGAGAAGCAATCTTGTTGACTTAACGTTTCCGAATAATTTACGATTGGGGAATAACGAAATTGCGAACACTTACCCGATATGTTGATCGATATTCACAAAATGAATCCTTTGTCGGCGATCGGCGATAATATTTTCGCGATTCAAAAGTGAACGTTTTGCGAGCAACAGACGTGTATGCGGACGCGGTCTAACTGCACAGCGGCACGGCGTCGTAGACGGTTGTCCGTTGCCGCGAAAAACAGCGATGATGCCAACAGGTGGCGTACAAAGTCCCTAGATTGCGGCGGCGAGCGTATTTTTTTTGTCGCCGCAAACTTCAGTGAATGTTAGTAGGAGGGAATTTTCTTCTTTCGAGATCCAATCAAACTGAAGAAAGGGAAAAGGAGAGGGAAATATTAAGGGGTGTATTCCGAAACTTACTCGTACTTACTCAGATACGGGAAATTACTAAACATTGCGCGTTGAACGTTCCAAACGAATAATTTCTCCGTATCCGAGTAAGCACGAGGAGCACGAGTTTCGGAATATACACCTGAGCAGCATCGGAGGGGAAATGTATTTTTCGTATATGGGGCAATCCATCCCGTTTTGACGAGGATTTGGCTACTTCTCCGATTTGGCTTTTTTTTATGGGCTTATTTTTTTGTATTATAATTTTGAAGTGACATATCGTACGCGATAATTTAAAAATTTGAAAAAATTCTGAAAAGTACTTTGCTCGATATCAAAGTTCTCTAGCTTATAGCCAAAGTAGACAAAAATTTCTTCTTACAGTGTTTAAGCTTATCTTTATTAAAAAAATTTAAAAAAAAAAGAAAAAATATATCTTCATTAGGTGATTGAACAAATGTTTATTTATGCATGACCGAATTTGTTAGAATTTTTGAAGTTTTTTACGAACTATGCGAATTTTTTTTCCATATTTTTTTTAAAGTGACGTATCGAATGCCATAATTTAAAAATCAGTAGAAATTCTGAAAAATACTCTGTTGAATACCAAAATTATTTAGCTTATTGCCCAAGTCGACAAGCTTTGTCTTATAGTTTTTAAGCTTTTTTTATTCAAAAAATTAATTTTTTAGATGATAATACCGACCACCAACATCTTATCGACCATCGATATTTCAGCGAATTCATTAACCTACAGCAACTATCCGAGCTAATGGGCATTTACAATGAACATATATTCAAATTACTGACGAATCGAAATAGGTTTGAATGGCAAGTAATAACAACATTTTCCAAAATTAATTACTTATCATTTATTCTTTGGTAATTTCTTCTCCGCTCATTTCTCATGACTCGGTAACTACAACGATATTTGGTATTAAATGTGGAAAAAGCTGATCCGTCGGTTAATACTTTATAAAGACATAAATCAACATGGACATCAAGGAGGCTGAAGATGTTTCAGATGATCTATCTTTTTGTAAAGTGATTTTCTGGCTCGTCTTCTTTGTTCCAGTTCTTCATGTTCTGGGACAATCATACTCATAAAAGCAGCCGAATAATTGGTTAGTCCGGGATTATCGAAGACTACTCTATTATTAATAATCCATTGACTATAACGGATCTCTGACATTATTTGAAAGCCCAGACCTGACGCCAGTTTTTGACTAGCCCCAGATGTGAAAACTCCAGTAACTGCAGGAATTTTGAACGTTGCACTAATCTGAACACATGCTTCCAAAAGAGCAGTTGCTAAACCTTTGTGTCGATAACTTGGATGTACACACAAAATGTAAATGCGTAACATTATGTCCTGATGTAACATTTTGAATGGTTGAGCTTGCTTCACTAAAGTGCTCTTGAGATTCATTATCTTCTGTAGAGTTTCACCTTGAAGAATCTGGTGAAATCGATTGAATCAAAATGCTGCAAAACTGAACTTTGCGAATTTCTTCCTCATCATTCATCACGCATGCACGCACACACACACACACTTTTTCTAAACCACTTTTCTCAATGTTTTGGACTATTCTTAGTGTTCTGACATAAAAATTTTGAAAAAAAAGAAAAACAAAGCATCCTCTATGAGGAAACATAATAAAATTAAGTTCATGTCGTATACAAATTATTCTGTCAGGTCATCTCTCTCAAAAGAAAATGGGAATACGTTGAACTTCTACCTGAAATAAGATTCTACCTATTATTTCACTATTCTTTGCTAAATTACAAAATTTAAAACTTTGGATTTAACTTATTATATATTGAAAAAGGGAAATAGGGAAAAAAATGCAATGTATTTGTTAATTCAATTTTTAATGCAATTATAGTTCCATTTTGTCATTTAAACGTTTACAAAATTCGTTTTAAAAATATCTTACTCATAATTTTTTTTTCAATCGAAAGTTCTCTATTTTCATCAAACCTTCATAAGACTTACCTGCACTCGTGAATAAGTGTTGGTTCGATCAGTGCTACTGTTGATTCTTGTAATTGCTGTTCCTATTACTCGGCCACTTTGCACACTGAGTGCTACTATACTCGTCGTATCTTTCATCCAAATGCGAATAAGGTCCAAATATTGTTTGACAGATTCAGTGTCATTGAGAATAAAAGACGCTTTGCACATGGGCTCTTCTCTGAAGAAGTGATGCTGTGATGAAATTGAACGGAGCGGTGATATATACACTATAACATAAATTATTGGCTGAACCTTTATCAGACGCAGGACTTCTTCGTAATGAATTTCTTTGAGGTCGATGATTATAGCGAATGACGGAGCTTGCCATGACAAGGATGCTGTAATTCTATTTTGCATTGCTACTGCAGCTGCGTCCCTTTCTGCTTCTGTACCCTCCATAATTTAATTTTTTGTCGAGTATATAAAATTGATAGAGAATACTCAAATTTCGGCAATTAGTCGGAAAATTTTTACTGCAAATTCACGATGTTTTTTACGATCGATTGTCCGTTCGATATTAAAATATATTCACACAATACTTAGAGTAATGAACCAATTCTATTTCATGACAAAAATAAATTAACAAACAGATTCGCTAAAAGCGATTTTATTTTTTTAACAAATAACCGGAACATTGTAATTATTATCGGTGCCACTCTGGCGATTTTTGTGAAATATCAACAGTCATGAAGAAATACTCCGTAATTTTTTCAGTTAAAAAAAATCCGTTTTGTAATAATAATAAAATTATTCCCCTTTCGGTAAAAAAATCGTTTTCACGACAACGTGAAAATTATTTGAAATATAATTCGTCCGAAAGCTAACAAAAAACAACAACTTCTATGTAGAGAAATTTTTCTAGTAACTTCAAGCTTCCGAGATATTTGCATTTGAACAAAAAACGGCTTCTTATAAAATATTGTTTCTAAAATCTGGAAAAATTCATATAGAATGCCCTTTACTGGTACCATGCTATTAACAATTATAGGGCAGATTGAAAAGGGTCGAAAAGAAGTGGCTGAATTGACAGAAAATGTTTCATATATAGAATTGTCTTCCATCCGAAACTGTCCCGTTTTATATCATGTCAAAATTTTAGTTCTAAATTTATATTTAAAACAACATCTATGTATTTCACAAGTTAAAATAAGGGGACTTCGACAAAATGTTTTCACAGTAGCCGAAACAGCAAAGATTTTTCACGTTCTTCTTATACATTTCTTCATATTATCGAGCAAACTTCCTGAAGACTCTCTCCTACTTTATATATACCAGCGACTCATGCATTTCACTACTCGAGATCGTGTCTCCTTTATACTTATGATCATGTACCAGAGCTGCAAGGCCAGTTCTCTTGGATCAACCGAAGTGAAAGTGAATTGGCCAATGAAAAAAAAAACTCTGTATGTCAGTGTGCATGCACATATTACACTAACGGGCAGTGAGATGCAAGTCATGCCGTTACGGAAGGACAAGCAACTTCCCAATCGTAAAAGGAATTCCTTCTAATAACGATCATCTCCATACAAGATAAGTGTTCAGATGGATATGAAATATTCTGTAAAATGCTCGCTCAGAAAAAAGCAGGATCTTATTCATATTGAACATAGAATAATCAGGAAAGTAAAAAAGATGTGTAGAAGAAATTTTAATTATAACAATTTATGTAATCAATTTTACTCCAAATGAAAACTTAAAAAAACTTCAATCGACACTAAACAATATTTTACATAGAAATTAAAGAAGTTTCTCATCATTCTGAGAAGAATGTTCGTCAAAATAATTGTTATTTGTGGAAAAATATCTAATTCGGTGCTGTTATTTTTCAACAAGAAAAAAATTGTTCTAAATCGCGAAACGAAATTTTTTTTAGAAGGTAGTAAGAATACCAACGATAGCTCCATGATGACATTGACTTAAGGTTTCTTACGGTAATGAAATCAAGGTTCAATTAAAGTACGTCAAAGCCTTTTGTTTAACGGCTGACCAGTAGATATTTTTCAAATGATATCAAATGTCAATCAGGTAATAATGAAGTTGACATTCATTCATGAATACCAGAAGTTTTGACCCGGCCCATTTGCCTTAATGCAAGCTTCAGTCATGGCAATTATTGGATTTCGTCTAGATTTAAAAAACTTTCTTCAGACAAGTTTCGCCTCTTTTCTTAAATAGCTCATTGATAGCTGTTTATTTAATTTTTCTTTATATCTAGTTTCGTTCAAAATATATCTGTAGACTACAACTCATCTCTGCCGTGTTGAGAATCGTGAGTCAATTCAATGTTGCCACGATGAGGAATGCTCGCCCAGAAGTTAACTCTGTCTGCCAAAAGATTGGTAGACATTTGTAAGTTTCTCGAGTTTCCTATATGAAGGTACTCCAGGTTTGAAGTTCTCACGGGTTTCCATTTTACGGGAATTTCCGGCGTCTTTTCTGGTGTTGGATTTCTGGATCGAATTGAAAAATCAAGAATTAATTGTAAAATCATTCAGTGGTAATAATTTAATGTAATTTAATAATTGCAAAAAAAAAAAATTTATCGCTGTGAGGATAATCGAATTAAATAATCCATTGTAAAATAGTTCATCGATGTTGTAATAATTCAATGTCATAATTAAGTCATAATATGATACATCGATGGATCAAATTATAATTATGCTTAATAGGATTATCCAACAAACCCTAATTTTGCGAAGTTGACCCAAAGTCCTGTCATCAAATCGATGATCTTATGGTCCTCAGCGCTGAGTGGAGTGTCCGGAAATAGTTGCTCGCCCACGGGGAAAAGGTACTGAAGTTCATCAGCGTGTGACACTCCATAATCTTTTTCTTCATCTCCGAATATTTTGCTGAAAGAGGAACTTCCTCTATACGCGAAGTAGTAGTAATAAACCGGTGAACTGAGAGCCTCGAGATGATCTCTAACAGCATTGTCAGCTGCGATGTAGAACCATGCATCGGTATACAACTGCGAATGGAAAAATTCGTTAGGAACATCACTTATTGTACTACAATAACGATCAGAGTCAAAAATGTTCAGGATAATTATTTACTTTCATCGAATATATTTATGCATCGAGCGATACATCGACTTTAATAATATTTTCTTAATAAACATTACCAAGCATTAATAGCAAGTAGACAACATTGATAAACATTAATAAGTATGTTGAATATTCCGCTTAATACACGGAGTTATAACAAAAGTGTACTTATTTTTATAATGTAAACTTTTAGAGAATAGAGACATGCATATTATTGCTCCTCTCTTATTGTTTTTCACAAAGGTGAACATTGATTCGAGATTATTGAAATAATTTTTTTACACATCTTTTACATGAATTCGATGGATTATTTTGTTTACTCATTTTGAAAAAGGCAACTTTCATCATCCGAAGTAGTCGAATTTACAGATTTTTCAAAATCTGAGATCGAATATTTTTTATCCGTTATTAATTAAGAATTTCAGATTTAGCTTTCCAATAATTATTACAAAAGTTATCAAACATCACAAGTTTTGTGTAAAAGGTTATATTTGTGTTAAAGGTAATAATATTAAGTGAAACATTGTCTGATGAAGGTTTAACGTTTTCTTAAGTAGGTGAATAATAATCGTATAATTTTTTTTTTTTTACATGAATTTCAAGTGTTTTCTGTGAGGTACTAAGAGTAGTGTTGCGTTACAGTTCCCATCATCAATGTGGTGAGTATACTTACATCAATAACTGCTTTTCTCGTTGACTCGTCGATGTTTTTATCACCCAAGTAAAAATCTCGAATCTTCTTGCTAATATTGTCTTTCATTTTTTCGGGACATGTGTCTTCGTACATCAAAGTCATCGGCGCGAGGTCCATGAACTTTTCGTCTAATTCCTTGTCGTATCCTTTATCCTTCAAGCCGTAAATACCTGGATAGAACCAACAAGTTTCATTTTAAAAATTATAAGAATATCATACAGTAAACTTTTCCTGTATACATAACGCTGTTTATATGAAAATTAACCAACTTTTATTTTGAAAACATAACGATTATTTTCTGTGATATGTTCAATATTTTAAATAGGAGCAACTTAAGTCCAAATACTTTTACCCAATGCAAAATATATGCTTAAAATATTTTTTTTGCATATCAAATGTGTTAGGTAGCTTTCGAATAAGCTCAATGGTTTTTGCTTAAAATACAAATCAATCTTCGAGGAAATAAAAAAAGTACCTCTGTCGGTAGGTTCTCTATAACGTTAAAAGATACGTGGTTGTTTACGGTTAACTACTATGGTTGCAAGGTGACTAAGAAAAAAAATAAAAATGCAAATTTGAGCCTTCCACATTCTTCATTAATTCCTAATTATTCTTGACTCATTAAAAATCTACATTCATGCAGAAATATCTTCATTAAACCTGCTTTTCTCAAACAGGAAGCTTTGCTAAAAGTTGAAAATAGTGAAGAAGCAATATACCAACTTCTACTTTAATACCTTGGTTTAAATAGATTGAAAAAACTGAAGCTTCGCGAGATTTTTGTTGTGAAAAATTCTAATTCCTATGTGATGCGAAATCTTTATACCGATCTTCACTGAATTATGCATCTAGCCTCACTGAATATTATTACGAGTATGTACAATACTTGGTCTTACTTGTTTATGTTTTGCAAAAGATAATGCAATAACGTAAATTTTCAAAAAATATATAAGCTTCATGAAGACGCTTTTCTGAGTTCACCGAAATTCAATAAAAAATAACACTAAATATACCTGCGCTTATCAAGAACTACTTAGGGAAGTGTAATAAATTTTGCAAAAGTTAAAGCACCCGCGCCTTTTTTAAATTTGGTTCAAAAAGGTTTGAAATCTATATTCTTGCATTCATTTTGACAAACAATGTAACATTCGACGAGGAGCTTTATTTGTATTCCAATAAATTCCAGCTCATTTGGTTGAACGGATTTTCCGTCATAGATGATACGAATTTCGAAGACGTGAACACAAGCACACACATACATACATTTTTTCTAAACCACTTTTTTCGATATTTCAAATCGTTCTGAGTTTTCTGACAAGCAGAAATGATGAAAAAAATGTCATTTAAACACAGCTTCTCGTATGAGGAAATAACATATAAATAAGTGTGCAACTAACTGGCAACTTTAATGGCACCCTCGTGCGAAGTGACGCCTGTCATCCATGGTATATCAGCTAATCTGCCAGATTTCAAAGACTGAGCGGGCTCCTCCTTCAAAAAAGCTCCTGGGTGATCAGGTTCAATGACAGGTCTGAATGGAATCATCGGACAATAGTCGTATTCCTGTGGGACGCAAGAACAAAAATTATATTCATTCATGATTTCATATTGTAAATAAAATCATTAAATTTACTTGCATTTGATAACTAAGAAATACAACGCAAGTGAAGCGGAACTTATGTCATCATTAACTCGTGACGGACACATGCGATGTTGTCATAACTAATGAGGAATTTTGTTTACTCCATAATGACCTAGCACTTATTTCGACAGATTTCTTCGTAAGTACTGGAAATAAAGTACAGAAATCGTTTCGCAAACCCGATATCGGAAACAGAGTGATTAAAATCTGCAGGAATAGTGTACACTTGGATTTAATACACACGGTAAAACCGGTTAACGCGCTCCCACGATTCGAGGTCGGAAATTTCAAAGTCTCACTTGAGTTCCGATGACCAATAAATTTAATAGCTGTGCTGATACATGGAGCGTTCTTTGTCAATTAAGCCACTTTTTTTCGACCATTCCAGATCTGCCCCAAAATTGCTCATATTACAGTACTACTAAAAAAGGTGATTTTTTTGGGTTATCGACAGTCATGCAGACTACGCAGTTTTCTTAGCCAAACAAAAAGGCCGTTTTCTAATTTTATGAATGTTTTTTAATTTAAAAAAAACTATTCTGCAGTTATCAGTAATAAATCAGTACTGTTTCTAGAACGTAAAAATTATTTAAATGTACCATTCAAAAACTAACACAAAACTGAAACTTTTATGTAAAGCCATTTTTTTCGCAGTAAATTCAAGATATGGTCATTTGAAAAAAAAGGCCATATTGAGATTTTCGTTTTAAAAATTGATTGTCATTTGGTGACACACTTCGATTTGACAATTTTTTTTACCAGATTTGAGATGTTTGAGAGAAAAGTCGCTGAATTGACAGAGAATGCTCCGTATATATTAAATGCGAACTCTTATGCATCTGGGAAACTGACAATCATAAAAAATGCATTCTTAATTACCGTTATTTGCGAAACCTTATTTTTCAACAGTATCTGACACGTATCATTAGTATTTGTTGTGTTTGGCGATTGACGAAGGGATCAGTTAACGAGGGATATTTGTTGCTCATTCGTGCACGCGCACTTTCAACACGTCAGTAATGACTTTTATGAGGAATTAAGTACATTCGGAAATGGATATGCGATAATCATACCTGTTGGACTTGCCTGAACAGGTTCGTTCACGATTCAGACATGAAACTTGTAAATTCGATTATAAGGTCAGCTGACGTAAATTTCGTGCAAATTGTGTAATGCGAATTTTTCATGTGAAAAAAAAACTTATTTGTGCACTCAAATAACATTAAAAGTCGGGGTTGCAATAAAAGGGCAAATATGTTTTGGTTTATGCAATGATTTTTCATATTCCTTTGGTTAATTTTATGACTTTTAATTAGTTGTAACCAAAGAAAAACTAATTGCTGCTCCAATTGTGAAAATTGGTAATAAAAAAAAACCGACACGGATCCTTATTCACCTTATGATATTTCGAAGTTTAGTTAATTGAACGGAAAACAAGCGAGAACTATTTCACGTCATTTAACTTTTTCAGGGAATCCGCATTTTTTCATTTAAAAAGTTGAATTTTTTTCCATACTTTCTTTTATTGCTGTAACCGAATTGCCATTTAACGACATGTGTTTACTAGAATGAGTCCAGTCAAGCAATCTGCTTTCCCAGCGCAGCATAACATTGAGGGAACCAAGTCGTTAGTTAATAAGCCGTTCAGGAATAAAAAGTCTGATATCTAGTTCCGTACTCTTAGAAAATGGAAGTGGCTTCACGGTATTCGAACAACAACAAGTTTGACTGTAGGAGCAATCATTATTGAATAAGCCGCTTAGGAATAAAAAGTCTGATTTCTAGTTTAGTACTCGTGGAAAATGAAAGGTAGCTTCATGGTATTTGAGAGACAACTCGTTTGACTGTAACATTAATCTCTCGAAAGCATGTCGAATTGACTTGTGGTGAAGGTAAGCATTTATATGTGCAACAAAGTAATACAAAATGATCATGTAGAGTTCACTACATTCACTGCGATCCGTCGACGCAATTTGTTACGAGCAATTTATTAACATCAAAATAATTTTTTCCCATAATACACCTTTTCACTTCACAAGTAATTACTCAATGGCATATAAACGACTTCCGGTGTGGAATAGCATTCATATGCAACGATGTAATAAAAGATTATTAAAAAGTGTATTACAATCACTGGGATCCATTGACGTGCGTGGTTACCACACCTTCAATCACATAATTAACTTTTATTACGTATATAATATAATTACCACGCATATCCCAAGAATTTTCTGATATGGATGGAAAACGAGGTGTATAATAATCATCATCTATTTCAAGAATTAAACATTTTACTTTTGTTTTTTTGTAAAACATTATTTGTCATTTTCTTAATTCACAATGGAATGTTTTGAAATATAATTTGTTACAATCAATTTATTTACGTTTCGCAGATTTTTTTAATGCTCAATGGCATTCGAGCAATAACTTGTTCCACTTTATCAGTAGTTAGTCGAAAGCATTTAGTCGACTTCCGATATTGGTAAGCATTAATATGCAAGGATCTAATCGGAAATTATAAACAAGTACATTTCGATAAGTGGAATTCATTAATGTGCAAGATTTCCCAACTTCACTCGCATACTTATCTGTTATTAGGTCATAACACATACTATTATATATATAATAATCGAATAATAGATCATTACCATGCTTGTCTTAGGCATTGTATAGTATCAATGAAAAACGATGTGTATAGTAATCATGGACTATTTTAAAAATTAAATATTTATCCTGAGACTGCATTGATTTTGTTACTTTCAACATGTTTAATAATTTTTCAGATTATTTCATCAAGTCCAGTATTTTTTTAATTACTCAATCTTTGAATTGCAGCTTCTATATCATTTTCTTAGTTGGTATTTGTACTCGACAAGCACGTCACTCTCGAAGCGAAAAGAAGCAGTTTCAAGACTGTTGCATCCTATAATTGCCATGTCAAACGAGACAAGAACAGAATATGTCCGCAGGTAAGATCGAGCAATCATGAAATAGCCGATATAATTATTACCTTGAAGTCGTGGTCTGTGGCGATTATATTTACGGCATCTTTTTTCCTCAAACAGTCGACAAGTGATGAAGATGTGTCGGTAGGACAATCGAGCAGCTTTCCAAGCTTGTTTGCTTGCTTCTTGGCGATTCCTGGCCTGGTCAATACCCAGGGGCAAAGCACTGTCCCACTCTGAGAGATTCCTCGATGGAAAAGACCTGTTGACACACATCCACTCTTCATGACACAGTGAAAAATAATTGTGTCAAAGTCTTGTAAATAACCGACCTATCAAGAAGGGACAAACTAACAAATCTTGTAACTTTGGGAAAGTAACAAAAATGTTAAACTTGGTTTTCTATTTATTTCGAAACAATATATAATTTGTATACGTTTTATATATTTTTCTCTGCTAAAGTTGGAGTGAGACATTTTTTTGTGAAATCTAGATTTAATATTTCTGTAGTAGTGACGAAAAATATTATGGCAAAAAAAGTGATACTTTCTCTCCATGAAAATGACAGGAGATATTATGTCAAAGTGAATAGTTTTTTTGAAATGAATGTTTAAAATATTATGCCGGAACAAGTGGTTACATGTTTCGTAGAGAATGGTAGAAAAGATTCTGTCAGAAAACAAAAAATACGTTTTCTCTGTAAAAGCAACAGAAAGTATTCTGTCAAAGCAGTTTTTTTGTTGTTGTTGAAAAATCCTAGAAGTAGTCTAGGAGAACAAATAATTACTTTCCACTAGAAAAAATAACAAAATATGTTATGTTGAAGCAAATAATTACTTACTTTCTGTAGAAGTGACAGAAAATGTTTTGTGAAAGCCAATGAATGAATTCCAATCAACCAAATATTTCTTTCGCTACGCTTTCAAACGAAATATTTGGTTGATTGGAACGAATATTTCTTCGAATCAACCAAATATTTGTTCCGCCTCCCGCAACCGCAAATTCGGTTGGTATTACCAATTTTTTTTATCAGTGTACAAATGACCGAAATGTTTTAAGAAAATCAGTGACCGTAAAATTTATGTTGCAAATAAATTTCAATTTATTTTTCAGTCTGCAGAAATTAGCTTTTCAGCAACGAGTTCTACATTTTCCACGGAATCGAAAAGAACTGGTTGTTGACTGCAAAGAATGATGCATACAATGTGCAGTCAAGGTCGTCTACTAGGTGACATAATGCTTTATCTTGAAGCGTCTCCGTGCACAATATATCTTGAAGCATCTAAGCAAAACCGCAAATGTTCTTCAAAGGTGATTCAACGGCATCGCACATGTCTACGATTATATATAATCAGCCAATTTCGAATTCACACGCAACTAGTATTGTAGTTTGTTTCCTTTTCAATTAGCATGAAGCTGTTTTGCAGTATATGAGCTTTTGTAGAAGTGCATTTCGATTTCAGAGTCTAACCACAATGACAATGCATTATCGTGGGATAAAAAAAAAAAAAAAATACGTGGGTGCCACCAGATATCCATTAATTAGCATATTTTTATCATCAAACTTTGTCGACATAATAGGATCATCTAAATAAACGAGGGTATTGTGTCTTAATCACTGATTCTTTAGATATACTTCATCAATTCGCATGTTCTAATCTGATATAAATAATTACTATACAAAGGTTAATTAAGTTATTAATATTCGCAGACAGGTAGCGTCAATAATAGCGGATTAAAGCGTCTCAGCCATTCGTAACATTGCGAACCGAAATAACTATAATCATAATGATTAGAATTTCAAGCCTGCTTAGTTTCATTTAATCTTTTATCGAAAATTTCATTAATAGTCATTATTTCGTGATAATTATTTGAATGTGCAATTAAATAAACATTTAGATATTTCAGGCTATTTAAAAAAAAATGATTATAGTTCACAGACCATTAAAGATAAAAATATTGAATGAAAGAATTTCGATACGTATGAATTTTTGAGTCGCTCTTGAATAACTTAGACATATTTTTATACCCTCACAAGGCTATTATTATGAAAAGTCAGAAAAAGTTGGATTTTTTATGCATAAGCTAGTCAATTAAATTTCATGTACAATTGTGATATAAAATTAAGGTACTTTTTCAATGAAATAAAAAAAAAGAGGGAATACATTTCCGGTGAAATTAAATCAGATTATTAAAATTATTGTACTTAGAATCAATTCGACATCGCACCACTACAGAGAATTTAGTATACCAGTTTATGCATAACAACTTTCGGCACATGTACATTCAATTTAAAGTAGATTTTACTCACAGTGAATATAAATTATGCAATTATTTAGACAGCATATTTTTATTCAAAAAAGTATCGAGAGCTTATTACTTTAATTATGATTCGCCACGTAAAGCCGATTCAAAACCAAAATTTTTGTAAACCATCACCGGATTAACTCTATTAATATATTATTTGTTACGTAAAAAATTATTCAACCTAATTGCCAATTTTTTAGGTGAACATTTATTCTTTTCAAGACAGATAAAAAATTAAAATTTGTCTCATGGATAAAACTCGGAAGCTAATAGCAACACGATTTTCATGGTATACATACTATACCTTTGGAGAGGGGACTCATCATGTGGTAATGGACACTCGCTCCACCGGCACTTTCGCCGAAGAGTGTAACTCGGTTCGGATCACCACCAAACGCAGCGATATTTTCGTTTACCCATCTGATTGATTGAGCTTGATCTTTCATTCCCTGATTTCCAGGTGACACGAGATCCTCTGTACTGAGGAATCCCAGGGGTCCCAATCTACAACAATAATTCAGTTGCTATTTCTCATGGAAATGACAAACTTAACATGAATCTACCAGATTAAATTTCAGTTTGACAAGTTTGTACAAAGAAGTGAGCTAAATTTTTTCAAATATTAATTTGATTCATTAACGGTCTTGTATTTTTTCTAAACCACATTAAAATTTCCGATGACCATGAGAAATTTTCAGAAATCATATTTACAAAGTGGAACACCAGGGTGGAAAGTAAAGGAATCGCGAACTGCGCTTGCGCTAACCTATCGTTGAAACACTGCTATGAAACTAGCCACTTTTGGCCCGCAAAACTGCCGTAAAAAGCACCGCTGTATATGCTAGTGTTACAGAATAGTACATTACGATGCTAGTGCGATAAAACTTTTTCGCAACGAGTGTGAGTTTGCAGCACGAGCTAAAGGCGAGTGTTGTAATCACACGAGATCAGAAAAAGTTTCTCCCACGAGTATCGTATACAATTTTATGCCACTAGTGCGAGAAGTGCCTGTTTTACGCACGCAAGCGAAGCGAAGTGTGCGTGAAGTATTTTATACCACACTGTGGCATAAAATACTTATTTACACATTTATAGTAATATCTTAACCGTAAAGACCTGAAATAACATTGCTGACTAGAATGCACTCTCTGACAGATAAAACAATCCATCGAACACTGAAATTTGTTCACCCGTTCGGTCTAGAATCTACAAATACTTGAGAATTTAACTTTTTTACTTAACATCATTTTGGTGCACTGTATATCCCTACAAAATTGCAGAATTATAATGCTTGGTACATACTTAATGAGGTTTAATTGTGAGATTTATTTAATAAAGATTATAATTTAGAGAATATTTCCCTTATGACTCTTTTTAGCGGCCTCAGCCGTTAAATGGAAATTAAACTGAATCGTTGGATGATTACCATGTGGAATATATAAAGAAAATTATAGATGAATAATTACCATAAGACTACAAATCGTGCTTATAGGAATCCTAGGAACATCGATTGCATACCGTGCATAACATTTCATAATAGTACATTACGATACTAGTGCGATAAAACTTTTTCGCTACGAGTGTGAGTTTGCAGCACGAGCTGAAGGCGAGTATTGTAATCACACGAGATCAGAAAAAGTTTCTCACACGAGTATCGTATACAATTTTATGCCACTAGTGCGAGAAGTGCCTGTTTTACGCACGCAAGCGAAGCGAAGTGTGCGTGAAGTGCCTACTTCACGCACACTGTGGTATAAATATCATTCTGCATTTCATATGTTTTACAACGTCGATTTACCTGAAGTTGACAGTAACAAGGATGACGTCATGATCGAGGAGAAATTTGGGTCCGTAGAATTCAGAATGACCGGCACCGGTTACCCATCCGCCTCCATGGAACCATATCATTACTGGATAACTTGTCCGAGATGCATCGATCTCGTTCGATGGTAACTTTGGAGTGTAAACATTGAGATACAAACAATCTTCAACGCCGACAACTTCCTCTTGGTGTGTGTAGATATTACGCTGGGTGCAAATATCGGCATCTTCCTTTGCCGATCTTACGCCACTCCACGAGCCGAACGCCTTAGGTGGCTATAAATTCAATTACAATAACATATAAAATGTTTAAGAAGGGAGTCTCACTCTTTCCTAATACTCGATAGCCTTCGTATATTAATTATATAATCGAATACCACATTCACGCACTTTTGCTGTTACGTCTTTTAATACGAATGGTTATTGGAATCTCAAGAGGTTCGTCTTTTCATACATTTGAATTAATTTTCGAAAGCTGTGATGAAAATGATAGCTTTCCCATGTGGTAGATGAACATACTTCTTTATGAATTGGTATAAACATAGCAATCGGTAATATGATGGCAGAACTAAGAATAAGTAGACCTTTGTAAATAATTGCTGATGAAAAACAAACAATGAAAGTGAGTTTTGTTTTGGTTGTTTGTCAAAATTCATTAAAAATTAATTAAACTAAAAAGATTTCAAAGAATGTAATAAGGAAAATCAAGCAAAGTGAATGGAAATCTTTATATCTGACTTTATTTGGTTACTAATTTTATTTCTTTATTTGAAAGAAGAAAAGTGTTTCTAAAAAAAATTGTTTTAAAAATTATCGTGATAGTCTTATGCTAAACACAGTAGAAACATTTAAAGTCACCAGAACGACTTTAATGAGCTGTGATATTGTTATCAATTAAGATTTACAAGTAGCTCAGAAAGGAAATTATACAGAAAGGAAGAATTACGGTCAAGACTGTTTTGGAAAATACTGATTTTATTTCCAACATTTGTTAAAAATAGATAGTGTAGTCCGAAAACATTTTTTAATGTGAAGGAATGGATGCAGAATATCGAATATAACTTTGTAGGCACAATTTATTTTGATATTGATCCATTTCTCCTAAATTCTTATAACCAACGTAATAGAAGTAAACTAGGAAAAGTAAAAGAAAGTGATCTATTATATTGAGCAACAAAAGCCAATAAAATGATATTCCAATTCGTCAGATATTGTATCGCTAAATATCGTTTCAGACTTAATTCAGTTCATCTCTAATACCATTCTCCCAAATCCTTATTAACAAAGGAAAGAAAAATGAGAACGGGGTTAAGAGAAAAAAAATGCGATCCATTGTATCAGGGAACAAACGCCCATAAAGTGACCTTCCAATTCGTCCGAATTTTATATCTGTAAATACTTTTTAGTCTGTGCGTTTTTAAACTATAACCCCATTTTGTTATTACCGAATACATAGAAAATCAAGTCTAGGATAAGTAAAGAAAGTAAAGAAAGCGTTCTGTTATATTGAGCAACGAAAGTTTAAAAAAGTGTCGTTCCAATTCATCGGGATTCTGTATCGCTAAATACCACAGCAACGTCAATCACCATCTATATGAAGTAGGTTGAATACTTTACGAGACAATTTACCGGTTCTCAACGAATCTTGCGTTACCGTTAGAGCGACATCGTCCAGATAATCTGAACGGAGCTATAATGAAACTCAAACCAAGTTCAATATATCAAAACTAATTATTTTCATACATTTTACGAGCTATAACAAAAGTAATGCCTAGAAAATCGAATGGGGTCATTAAAAAATCAATTATTTTCTTTCAGTTTTTTCTTAGAAATTTACAGAAATTTTTTTCGTTCAGTTTTTTCTCAGGACACTCAGAACGTTTCAAAAGATCGAACAAAATGTGAACAAAATGTGGTTTAGAAAAGTGTGTGCGTGTGTGTGTGTAGGTCTTCGAAATTACAATCACCTGTAACTCGAGTTTCGTTCAACCGATCGAGCTAATAATTGGTTGACAAGTGAATCAGCAGTCCATCTTTGACTGATGCTTTTTTAAAAAAATGTATGCAGGAATATTCATCTCAGTAAAAACAGCGATATTTTGCTGAATAATTCGTCATACGTATAAGTATGTTGAGTTTGGCATTGAGTTCAACCAAAATCTGAAAAGCGGTTCAGATTTTATGGAATTTTTAAATTTTCAATAAATTCACGTTTTGGCCCTGACTTTGAATCTACATAAAATAACGAACTCTAATCAATACATAATATCGGTACAATTTATCGATAATAGTTATATAAGCATAGTTTCGTCATAGTCTGCAATGTGGTTCATTTTTCAGAATTTTCAGAAAAAATGATGTTATTGCATTTACTTCAGTTAAAGTTTTTTAATTTCAATTTTTCAAAAATTGAAATTCGATAAAGAAAAAAAACAAGCTGCAAGGTTGAACTTTGTAAATTGCTTCCTCGTTATTTTTGTATTTTTTTACAAATCCACCTCTATGAGGAAGCCAAAATAGATTAACGTATTCCTTCATAGAAATAGCTTCGTAAGAAAAGTAGAACTTTGCTTCCTTATTATTTTTCCATTTTTACGAAGCTACCTCAATGAGAAAGTATGTTAATTGTGAAAAGCGAAACGTAAGGAAGAAGCAATGTGCAAGGTCCTACTTCGCATCCTTGTTTTAATTAGATAAGTAAGCATGTTGTGAATTTGTTTTGTGTATTTCGTTATTCCTTTATTTTGTTATTATTGGAGCACTCCGAAAGTAAATGTGATACGAATATTTTTTTAAATAATTCAACATTCCATATTATTAAAATTTTGATAGTGTTCGTCACCAAATTATACATATATGATGGCTGAATATTTTTTAACTTACATACAAAATTTGAGCTCGGTCTCTCAAGATTTTTTAAAGTTACAATAGAGCGATAGCGTCAATTTTTTTAATAATTCAAAATTTTATAAAATCTACACCGCTCCACCGATTTTCGTCGAAATTCAATACGAATCAACATGTCTTCAGTTATGAAGAACTATTTTGCTAAATCGCCGAACTTTTACGAAAGTTATAGCGACCACGCCCATTTTTCGAAAAATAAGAAATGACATAAAATCAAAATAATTGCATATATTTGGTGAAAAATCGCATCATTCGAAGAGGAATAACTCCTTCACTTGCTTGCCAAATTTGAGCTCGATCTTTCATACGGTTACCGAGTAATAAACGATTGAATTTTCGGAGCCTTGCACACACGCACACATACGCATACAAATATTTGTTGCAAAGCCACATTTTGTGACCTTTTGAACTATTCTGATCGCAAGTATACCCACTAGAAATATTTTTTTGAAAAATTCCATGATAACAAAGCTTCTTTATGAGGACTATAATAAATATGTGACCTTGTTAACTCGAGTAAAGGTGCAAGGCCACGAGTAAAAGACTGCAATTACCACCGGAATAATTGCACGCAAATACCCCCAAGAAGTTACTTCAATTTGCTGCTATCAAGAAGTTAAAAAAACGTCGTATTAATCGTAGATTCGCTTCACAAGAAACTACTGGAGTCTTACAAGACAGAGATTGCATATTTTAGTACAAGAAAAGGCGTACGAGATTTACGGCCAGTCATTCGAACAAATCAGACTTACATAAATCAGTGTCGTGTCTCAAATTAATTCAGTATTTTGTCTTCCGTTTATCGATAATATTTTATAAAGTGTTTGTTAAAGTCACCCAGAAAAACAAGCAATAAGATCGGTAAATAGTCGTATGAAGGCTCACCTCGAATCGGAGTTTACCGAGAGGTGGTTGAGCGTAGGGGATTCCCCGGAAGCTCACGAACTCCCTGCCCTTCCTGCTCTTCATAATGGTACCTTCCAGGGTACCATTTTGTATGTCAACAATGGTCGATGGTCCGGCGAGAACGAGGCTCTTGCTAAAAAGCCAAACGACCGAAAAAAAAATCGGCGCAGCGATCGGTATGAACCGCTGACCGATCATGGTCAACCGATACTATGAATGATTATGACACAACGATAATGACACAATGTGATGCGCGATAATCGTGCAACGAACTATTATTTTTAACGATTACCAATCGTTAGATACGACACGATCAATTGACACAGCTGAACTCGAGGGGATTTCCCTGTTACAAAAGCCGGTGACGATCTCGAGCACACCTCGCGCGACGGTAAATCGACGACTGTCTCGAAAGTGAGCGCGTATCCTATGATTAAAGCGGCGCGATGCTGCACACCACTCTCAGCAGGGACTTAATATATTTCCGCGTGGAAGGAGGAAGGAAGAACTGTGAACGCATACGAGCATAAGTGAGACATTCTCTGTTAGTTCAGTTACTGGAACTTATATCTATTTTCTATAATCTATTTTCTTATAGGTTTTGTAAATATCGATGACACACCCCGAGAATCGGTTTGATGAGTTTATTTGAATAAAATACGAGATCGGTTAAAATATAAAACGGCGCGATGCTGCACAACACTCTCAGCAGGGACTTAATATATTTCCGCGTGGAAGGAGGAAGGAAGAACTGTAAACGCATACAAGCATAAGTGAGACATTCTCTGTTGGTTCAGTTACTGGAACTTATAAATAATATATTTTCTTATAGGTTTTGTGAATACCGATATCACACCCGGAGAATCGGTTTGATGAGTTTATTTAAATAAAATACGAGATCGGTTAAAATATAAAACGGCGCGATGCTGCACACCACTCTCAGCAGAGACTTAATATATTTCCGCGTGGAAGGAGGAAGGAAGAACTGTAAACGCATACAAGCATAAGTGAGACATTCTCTGTTGGTTCAGTTACTGGAACTTATAAATAATATATTTTCTTATAGGTTTTGTGAATACCGATATCACACCCGGAGAATCGGTTTGATGAGTTTATTTAAATAAAATACGAGATCGGTTAAAATATAAAACGGCGTGATGCTGCACACCACTCTCAGCAGGGACTTAATATATTTCCGCGTGGAAGGAGGAAGGAAGAACGGTGAACGCATACGAGCATAAGTGAGACATTCTCTGTTAGTTCAGTTACTGGAACTTATAAATAATCTATTTTATAATATCAAAGCCATCAACGATCAATGAGAATGCTAAAAGGTGGCTTCAGTCTTCGATATTTCGACTTTCGATGAGCCATCTTCTCTTTAAGAGGGAATTCCGTACCGATTAAATAAAACTTTTTGAAACCGATGTAATTTATTGAAATGAAATTAATGAAGAAATTCTACTTGAATGAAATGATGGTAATCATCGTGCTACATTTTCTGGCAGATTCTGTAAAAAGTGATTGTGAAAAATGCGTAATAATTATCAGTCATAAATATTGCCGACAAAGAACGCGATGAAATGTATTTTAATGTCATACATTGTAGGAAGAAGTTCCTTACATGCAACTTGGTTCATTTAACCAATATAATGGTTGATGCATAGATAAACTTGGTTAGCCCAACCACTACTTTATTTCTGTGTCCGTAATCATTTGTATATTCATTTAATTTCTCAAATGAATTCAGTAACTAAAATCAATGTCTCATACTTTAAGCAGGGCAGAAAAAAAATTGAAAACACTATGTCAAAAATAATAACGGACCTAAAAATAAATGCAATGTTAAAATTAATGTTTACCATACGTATGTATTCATAGGGACACCCAGTTTCCGCCGTTCAGGTTCGATCACTTTGCATAAGTGACACAAGGTACAAACGTGTGTTTATACTTATTCGAGCGTGCATTACCGAGATTGTGGCGTGTGATTACAATTACGCTGACATGTAGCTAGAAAACAGGTTCGCCAGTCGTCACGACCCACGTAGGTGTATTTCAGCAATTGAACACGTATATTTGAATCAAATTCACGGAAAAGAAACCGGGAATACCAGTTAATTTACTACGAAAATGCATTATTCGTATAGGATTTAAAAAAAATTAGATTTGTATAGTATACGAATTGTAAAGTATCTTCTAAGCACGCATATCTCTGGACAGTAACACTAATTTTTTTTTTAGAACACGGTGCGAATGTATGTTTACTGATGCACAAAACAATGGTAGTTTGCATCTGAACAAATTTTAATCGTTTGGAATGAATTTAAATGGATTCTTATTTTCCAATTTTTCGGCTATTTTTCAAACTTTTCTGATGGCGGCGAAAATTAAGGCATCGGAATTTTTGCAACTGTTCTCCATGCTTTGGTGAATGCTTTCGAAGGAAAAAAAAATATTAAAAATTCGGTAAACCCAAAAGAACGTTATGGCTATACGAAATTTTCTTTATTTCATTTTGATTAATTACATTTTAATAGCGTATTTGGTCGAAAATCTCCCGCTGCTTACGATATTGTCAATTCCCTAATCAATATGATTAATTTAGTAAAAAGTGGAGTAACAACGTGTCGATTGAATAAGCTTTTGCCAAGTAAAATTTACTGATTTTTACCTTGGGCTGTTAGAAAAGTGATGATCCCGAAAATTCAGAATTTCAAGCTGTTGATATATTTTTTGGGATAATGGTCTTGCTATTTTCTTTTTCCTTTCGGAAACGCTTGCCAAACTGAACAGTTTAATGATCGTTGCTTTTCAATATATGCAGCCACAGAACTTCTTTGGAAAAGGGCAAAAACAAATACAAAATGGTGTGAAACATTTCAATAAATGTAGATCCACCATTTTTAAAAACATGTAAAAAATAAGCCAATGCATTCTAATCGGCTCATTTCGCTTTAAAGCTAACTAATTACGGAAAAAAATACCTACGAGCTTAAATGACTTAATTCATAACTAAGCTTAGTCATTTATGCTGAAAAATCAAAAACGTTAGATCTGTTAAATACGCTATATCGCTATATATTTCTCTCCACTGAACACTAATTTAATTTTTATTCTTGAAAAATTAGTGATTTAATAGATAGACCCAGAAAATATCAATTTTCCTGATTTTTTTTTTGTATCACCATTGACTCATTAATATTTTCATTAAAATTCGACAATATTCGTTATCACCAAAAAATGTTCGGTACATGATATAGTTGATCTTTCTTTATGAACTAAAAGGACTTCACTTTTTTTACTTAGTCTTATGTCACATTTGACACTGAAATTGACAATGAGGAATTTTTCATGAGGTAATTGTGAAAAGTAAAGGTGAATTCTATTACACATTT
This sequence comes from Tromatobia lineatoria, assembly GCA_949699805.1. Lineage (NCBI taxonomy): Eukaryota > Metazoa > Arthropoda > Insecta > Hymenoptera > Ichneumonidae > Tromatobia > Tromatobia lineatoria. The sequence continues at coordinate 1,991,295 of OX453050.1, read as the reverse complement.
CTACAATTTTTGCGGACGACCGTTACCTGCCAGATCAGGGAACCAGTCGACACGCAAACGATCGAGTCGGTGACCGGTCATAGTTAGGTATGTCAGGGAAGTTTATGTGTCAAAACTAGTCACGTTATATTGCTCGTTTTTTAGCATTCTTAGTGGTTAGTCGTTCCACTTACTGGTCAGTCACGCTAATCTCATGTCTCACATGGACACGCACTGACAATATTTTTCGTCAAGTAACCGCATGATTTCGTTCTTGCAACGGGAACTTTGCATCGTCGTTATATCCGTCACGCCTTCATGTAGAAACTATGCAAATAAAAGTATGCAATGGGTGTGAAGACAGAACATCTTTACAAATAATTAATCATTATTTTTTCCGATTAATATCCGTAAATTTCCTCAATAAAGAAAGATATACGATCAACCTGCACGGAAATTTATATATCGAGCATATATCTGCTAAATATATTTCATGTATAAAATGTGACGCATAAAATATCTATTTAAGATATATGTGCCGATATATCATTATGGTCGCTTTCTGTATATAAAAAAGATATATGTTTCATATTTTTTATATATATTTAATGCATGTAAAGTATATACTTAATATGCAGTAACATGTACATAATATATATGTCACACTGTAAAAAAAAGATTGTAAATTTAATGCACTTATGTATATGAAATTTACAAGTTTTGTGCGTGAAACTGTGATTCATGTACCGAGTGCTGTAAGTTTACAAATCTATCGTGAAATTAATGTACCTGCATTGGAATTTAAGAGGAGTTCATTGTAAATATACAAAAGTTGATCAGTAACTGTATAATCATATGACAAGTTTTTGAAAATTCCTGCACTGCAGTCGATTTTTGGAGAAAAATCACCTAACTCTACGAATATCTTGTAACTTAGATTTCAAACACCCACACTGTAAAAAAAGACTTCAATTTAATGTACTTATGCTTATGAAATTTAAATACTTTGTACTTGAAACTGTGATACAAGTACTGAGTGCTGTAAATTTCCATTTCGTTTCCGAAATTAATGTACCTAACTATAAATTTAAGCAATATTTATTGTGAATTTACAAATCTTGAAACACGTATACAATGTTTTATATTCGTGTTCTGCTACTGTGAAAAAAAGTTGATAATACGCTGTTAAAAATGTCGATAACAGTAAAAAATGAATATCTGTTGATAGGCACAGGTTTTATGAATTTTAAATGTAACATTGATGTAGGTATCTAAATCAATTTAAAAAAATGATAACACCAGGACTCGAACCGGCAACCTAACGATTATGAGTAGAGTGCATGATGCATTATCTTCACTTGAAAATATTTCCGTACACACTTCACGTTCTGATTGCAATCAATTGAACATTTTAACATGTCAATGATAAGTACGGTTGAGAGCATAACATATGTATAAACTCTTATGCCATTTTAATATCCAAATCTACTAAGTCGTTGATAGCGTAGCTGGTAGCGTTCGTGCGATGTTAGGTACTTAGACAGATAGGTCGTAAGTTCAAACCCCGGGGTAGTCGAAAGATTTTCTTTAGCAAAAACCAATACCCGACAATATCTAATGATGTAAAATGACTGAAAAAATAATGCCTGAGTAATAGTTCTATTTTCTTTTTATTGTTTTTAAACCCATTTTAAATTTCCATCCTATATGTGATTTTATTTAAAGGTTCCGTTTTGCAATAAAAGATCTATGACGCACATTAATTTTATGTACAATAATCAGAAATATTTGACGCGGTACATTAAATTTCAAATACAAAGTCACTGCTATTTCAATAAAATTCAAATTATTTTCATAGGTCCTAAATTAGAATTTTCAACACATTGGTGCTTGAAATTTAAGAGACGGTTTGCGAATAAAAACTTCCGGTATCGGTACTCTAATTTTCAAGTAGTTATTTTTACAGTGCACATAGATATTATGTATATAGCATATGTACTTTTTTATGTAGCATGTCTCAAAAAAAACTTTTTTTATTTGCCCTCCCACCGGATAAAATCGTAGTTCATACCATAAGATTGAACTCCGTAAAAAGGCAGCTCCGTACGATTTTTGTTAGAGGTGCCGCAAAGCACTTCTGTATTTCCCATTTGATTAACACGTCATCTGACGTTAACGAAAAAAAATATTCAGCCCCAACGAAGTAACTTCGTGCTCCGAGGGTAAGACAATTGCTTGCTTGAATCAACTATCTTTAGTCAGTTGGTTCTGTGACGTTGCTCAAACTAAGTAGTTAATTGGGCCAACTACTGTTGAAAAACCGCAACTATCTGACTTATTTAGAATACGCGGATAAGATTCGTTGTGTGACCTATTCGAGTCCACTAAGTGTGAATAGTAAATGCGACTAATACCCGGTCGTTACACGGACTAACCCGATGGTTGTAGCGAAAAAATTCACTCACCTAATAAATAGTTAGTTGGCCCAGCGAAGCCATTTTTCTGTGCGACTTTGGGTGTTTTGCACTTTCGCATCATTCTTGAAAAAAATATTGAACTTTAGATTTTGAATTAACATCACATCGTCATCATGAGTGCAAAGTACATCGGCTTTACGTTCACAACATCCATCATTATTATGTTTTTTTTTAGAAGTAAAAACGAATTGAATCTATATCAATGTGCTTAGTTAACACTGTCATCATACATTTTTAATTTACAATAAAAGTATATTAATACGGAATTCATAAATCCGTATTGTACATTTCACGTCGTTTTGTAATATTTGAATTTAATTGCATTTTTTATAGTGTAAGTTACATTAGATTTAGGAAAAACAGTTTATTACAGCAGTTGGTAAAACAGGACACTGTTAATCGCTAACGGTTATATAATTTTCTGCAGTGGCCGTAGAGAAACTCACTGTTAGATATCTCACCTAAGATAATACGACGACGGCCGGTAAAAAAGCCTACGAGCTCGATACTTGATTCAAATTGTAATAGATGTCGCTTGTGTCTACGTCGACTAATGTACTATTCGGAACATGTAGAATGATCTGGAAGTTTTTCCGGGAAAAACTCTGACATCATTGGTGTTCCTTTATTACAGTCCCTTCGAGAAGGGTGAGCGTCCCTTGGGAAGGGTGTTGTCCCGAGGGTTTTCTCCCCTTACTTGGCGAAAGCCGTGATACCTTCGGCACTTTGGAATTGCGACAACCATTTTACTCTTCACGAAATCGGAGTGTAATTTGCGCTGTTTATCCACCTACAAACAAGCAATTTACTCAACTTGAACCGTCATTTTTTTAACTTACCTATCACGAAGCATTTCTTTCGTTTCTGGCGAAAAAAAAAATCAATGTCGTATGCAACGCGCGATGTAATGGCACCAATCACTCAAACTATTTACAAATAAGAAATAACGATTATTCGATGGTTTCGGATATTAAAAATGTTTTGTCAATTGTACAGTCCATATTATTCTAGATTATTAGTTTTTTTAATCCGATCTTTTCAGGGTTGTGGAAAATTCCTTTACTTTATTCAACTCTGAAATTACGGTAAAATTTCATTGGAACTCCATTCATTATTTTAATGTAACTAAACAAAAACATTTACATGTGGAAAATTCCGAAAAATGTTAATTCATTATTTTTTATATATATTTATTCAATAAGTTGTCCAAAATCAAATTTTTTTTTAAATACGTGAATGAAAGTGACCCGTCAAGGTCATATGTCATCAAATTTAATATAAATTCGCGAAAGTGGGTAAGAAATTCTGCAAGAAATTTTTCCTGGATATTGTAGACAATATTCTCGTTCAAAATAATCTTCTATCGTGAGTAGAAACATTATATGCGTTATCGAACTTCACACAGATAGTACAGTATGCGAGAAACCCATATAGATACATTTGGGAAAGCACATAACTGAAAGTAAAAAAATTAGTCGTTATCGACGCTTTCCAACAAAGCGCCGCATCTCGAGTACCGAACATAAAAATAGAAGAATAGAAAGAATAGAAAGAAATACTTTCAAGGTTTATTTATACACATACGTAATTATATAAGACCCGTTTCACCGCAATATCACTAAAATACGTGCCTTCGCTACTAAAATTATATATCATACTAAAAAATTGCTTATTAACTATACTGATTAACTTAATTGATTTCAATTTTACTTTTCAGAGAAAACATTCATTTTGAAGATGCAGTTCCAACTCGTGGCGCCTCCGCTCGCTCGGCAGTTTCTCGCGGCTCTGCCGCCATTTTATTTCGGTTTATTTCGCAGCGTGATCTGCGTTCTTGTATACAAATCGACTGAAAAATTCAAGAACTGCTTTCAAATATTTATCTATTACGCAAAAAAGTATATTTATATTTACCGATATTCCAAATCTTACATATAAATTTGTTTATATTGTAAAAACGTTTAATTTTACATATAAATTTGTTTATATTGTAAAAACGTTTAATTTTACATATAAATTTGTTTATATTGTAAAAACGTTTAATTTTACATATAAATTTGTTTATATTGTAAAAACGTTTAATTTTACATATACATTTGTTTATATTGTAAAAACGTTTAATTTTACATACAAATTTGTTTATATTGTAAAAACGTTTAATTTTACATCGTCAGTCTATTTTTTCGAGAATAATCTTCATTATTACATTCAATTCGAATTTTTTCACATAAAACAACCATAATAGCGTTATAATCATGACCATCGAGGAAAAGTAATGTTTCCATTTTCAATTTCTGTCCTTTTCATTCCAGATTGAATCAATGACCGCCGCTCGATATGATCGAGAAATGGTGCTGAAAATCGGTATTTTTTCGCAGCTAAGTCTCCGAAGCATTTCACAGCTCTGTAGAATTTGCCTTATTTATATGGCATTCTATTAATTATCTTTAATATTTTTCAGACCCTCAGGTCCTAACTATAATCGATAAAAAAATTATCATTCTAAAATTAACTGCAGCTTGTGTAAAGAGTTCTTATTAAAAATATGCTTGCAATACCGATACGTACTCTAATTTGCAGAACAAATGACATGAAATTTAATATTTTTTTATACTCTGAAAACTGTTTTTAAAAATGTATCAATTGAGCATTAAAAATTAACGAATATTTCTCTAATATTCGTCAAGATACATATAAATTTGTTTATTTTTTGAGAAGTTACGATTTCATTGAGGTTCAGAAGTAATTTGGAACAAGTGTTCTTTTCGAGAACTCTCTTTATTATTTAAGTTTATTTGAATTTCTTTTTTCATAAGACAACCGTAATGGAATTACTATCATGAACATCATAGGGCAGTGATGTAAAGTATATCAGTTTTTGTCCTTCTATTCTAAATTGAATCGATGATAGCCTCTCGATATGATCGAGAAATGGTGGTAAAAATCAATTTTTTTTTTTCGCAGCTACGCCTTCGAGACTTTTCACCGCTTCAAATACCTTGGAAGATACGGATAAATTCCTGAGAGCGTAGGGCGAGCAACTTAGAAGGGTCTCCCACAATTTTATCGGTTGCCCGAGGCAACGCCTCGAGTAGCTTCTTTGGTGTTCTCGACGGGGAGAAGGAAATATCGCGTAGCTCTTGTTCATGCTGCCACCGGAAAACCCAAAACGGACATCGCAGTCTCAGAAAAAGGATTGCTAATTTATATTTTATGTAGCCGAACTAATTGCGCAAAATTGGATCATTTTCCTCTGCGAGCTACGCTTTGATATTAATTCAAATATTAAAATAGAAAGTAGTTTATGAAGAAAAGTGTCGCATCATAAATCACATTTTCGACTAAGATAAACGATACCCTAGCTTAAGATTCATTGAATAGGACTTTCTTTCTGATAAATGCGAATAATTAACAGTGCAGATCCATTAGTAATCCATGCTGCATTCCAATTTCGCTGAAGGAAAAATAACTTACGATGAAATAGCAGTGATATTTTCAAAAGTCCGATTTTATCTACAATTGCGATTTTTGCAAATGCCCACAAATTAAAAAAAAAATTCTTTCCATCTGTTAAAAAAATCGAACGTTAAAGGGTTGAAGAAATGCATCTCTACGTTTTCATTTTACCAAAGATAACGTCATTTACACGTTAAGGAAAATGGAAAGTATTTCAATCCACTTTAGTTTTCTACGATTGAAATTTTTTAATGCTGCTAAAAATATAAGATTTTCATTTTAAATATCAACAGTATTAAATGATTTAGGGTTGCTGTACGCTTTTTGCTAGACTTCCCCTCCATAAATATTCATTTTAGAGAAAAAAAAAGCACATAATTAATTTTTGAAGAATTTCCCATGAAGGACGCAACAGCCATGAGAGTGATAGAGAATGAGAGTGATAGAGAATGAGAGTGTAGGGTTTCATTTCAAGGGAACGATTTCCGTACATGCTGCTAGGTTCGGGTACAAGGGGTTCATCGACCCTCCATTGCGGGTCGAGAAAATTCTGAGGGGTCGATGTAACCCCCCTCTGTCTTTGTCACAGAGAGGAGGGCGCCCCCTACCATGAAAACGCAACAGCAATGGGGTCTTCGCAAGACCATATCGCACCAGCATAAATTCTCGAATGGTTCTGTGCAGCGTATTGGCTTAAAAATCAACTGTCAACCATTTTTGAAAACGAGTCGTGTCTCCCTAATACAAAGATGGTACACCAATCATTTTATTTTCAGTCTGAAAAAAAAAGCTTATTTATTGAGCGTTCTAATAATTATATTCATTATTATTCGAAGTTTCAAGTCTCAACGATAATTTATTTGCTAATTTTCATTTTGCAATTAACTGTGATCTTTTGTAAAATATTTTCGAATTTTTCACTAGTTACTGAAAGAAATTAAGTGTTTCGCAAATAATACGCGAATATTGAAAATATGCAAACTACTTTTTAGTCCAAGCGACTTTACATCCTGCATTCAAAGACTAAAACTATTTATCTCGTATTGAGGAGGTGGAATCGCTCCACACTAATCAAAGGAGTGCCAAATTTATCATTGGATTTAGGCAAACTTCTATGCGTCTGTCGATTTTAATGGATGGTGATTTTTATAGCTGCATATGTTTTTTTAATTAGAAAAAGTTGAATTGCATTCGACAAATATTAACGGGTTCGTGTTAAATTTCGATAAGGCACATATTCGTCCAGCTTTTTCAAAGGAAAATTGATATTTTTTGCTTGATTTTGATGTTGCAAAGCCTTTTCTCTTTTTCGAGAGATACTTTATGCATTCATTATCTAGATATTTGATAGTATTCCCCTATTTGATAGTTTTTCTGAGTTTCTAATCTATTCTAATACAGTAGAAACTCTGTCAAATAAAGCCGCCTGTATCGGCCAGGTTTTCCGGAGTTTCCCTGAGCTTTCGTGCAAATGCGATACAGTAATGCATTAGAAAGAGTGGCTGACTCTAGAGAAATGCGGTTTCGAGAAATGAAATGAGGAATAAAGGGGAGGAGACAGTAAAAGCCAATTGGCGTACTTGAGGAATAACCAATAGTTATATTTGCGTATTAGTTTCTTAACAACATTTTGGTATGATTATCATGCAGAATGATTCTTTTTAGTACCTCTAATATGCGTGAATTTTTACAGATTTTCATATCATTGACAGTATTTGCAATTTTTTAATATTTGTCTCGAACTGCCTTTATTAAAATGTGATAATCATTGAAAATCTTTTTTTTTCACTTTCCTAAGATTTGTTCACATTTAGGACTCAAGAGCAGATTGAATGCTTTTGCCATTAAAAAGAATCTAGCCTCACAGACATCTGAGAAATTGTGAAACCTACACTGTTAAAAAATTTTGTATGAAAATTCATAAAATGTATATGAAGTTTTATGCATATACAGTATATGAAATTTCATATACAAGTATGTATAAATATTAAATTATTCGTATATTAAGAACAATGTAATATTTGTCATTATTTACACACAAACTTAAATTTGATATAACTTCGTATATTAAACGTGTTGTAAATCTAATAATATTTTCAACAGTGATATATTAATATTACAACAAAGTTTGTGAATTAACTTTTGCAATACACAGCTTATTAAATTTCAATGTCAGCTACATCAATTTCAACATTCAGGTATTGAAATTACAACAGAATTATAAAAATTTATATACATTATATATGAATTTGAATTTGGTATACCGCGTTTGTAAATTTGATATAACTTCGTATATTAAACGTGTTGTAAATTTCATAATATTTTCAACAGTGATATATTAATATTACAACAAAGTTTGTGAATCAACTTTTGCAATACACAGCTTATTAAATTTCAATGTCAGCTACATTAATTTCAACATACAGGTATAAAAATTAAAACAGAATTATAAAAATTTCTATACGTTATATATGAATTTGAATTTGGTATACCTCGTTTGTAAATTTGATATAACTTCGTATATTAAACGTGTTGTAAATTTAATAATATTTTTAATAGTGTATTTTTTCCCAAACTTTGTTGCTCTCATTGATATAATCGGCGAACGAAGCAGATTACCCAATGATGGGAGCTTAAAGAATTTCAAATGGATGCCATTTATCGATGTAAACGAGCCGGTGACCCAAATTCGGGAGGGCTAACGACCCCAAAAAAAGGGAATCTACAAGGCGTGCGGGCGATCGTGCGCCTCCTGCGAAGCCCTTCGGCGCCGTTTGTTCGTAGGCTCGGTTGTTGTTTTTTTGTCTTGGATCTCTCAAACGAATGGCGGGGCCAGTCTTTGAATTTCGGCGACCCTATGGATGAAAACTAGGCCGTTTTACCTGTATTAGTAAATAGGACCCGTTGCGAGTTTTTCTGCTGAGCAGAGTTGCTGCTAGAGATTTCGGTGCGCATGTATAAATAATATACACGAGCAGCGTCAATGTGTGCGAGTTTAAGCTGTACCGTCGAATTATACTTTCGCATTCACCTACGTTCTTTACCCTCCACACACTAAAACACCACAGATTTACATAGGGCTCTAGGCATGGTGACCAGTTCACATGGGAAGATGTTCTATTAGAATATGAGAACACCCGCTGTAACGTGTTACGAGCACGTGCATTTGCAAGGTTTCTGCAGGATAGCCAAAGTTTTTGCACAATATAAAACTTGCGATATCAAGTAAAAACCATAACTGGATCTTTCTTTTTTACAAATATACTCTCAGTTCGTAAAAAAATTACATATCGAGATTTTGGAGTATGATATATTGCTTTTTGCTTACTCTGTTTATTTATTGTGTAAGTATATTTTTTTAAGTTTTGTATGTTAATTGTTTTTTTTTTTTTTTTTTCTTTTGGAGCTGATGTAAATAAATTATATGACAAAGTCATGAGGAGGTTTTTCGTAGACAAGAATTTACAAGTATTAACAAAGCAAGGATGTGCGAAATTCCTGCAAGCTGACTGAAGATTTTTACAACACAAAGGTTGTGGTATGAATAGAAAATCATGGATGGAAACAACTTTCTTAGTGACAAAAATGATCATCAGATCGTAGAAAAATTACATGTGAAGATTTTGAAATATGTCAGATTACTTTTCGCTTACTCTGTTTATTTATTGTGTAAAAAAATTAAAGATGATGGTTTCTTTTCCTTGGATATGATGTATGAAAATTATATTACAAAGCCATAAGAAGGTGTTACTTAATCAGGAAGTACAAAATGTTATATAATGCAAGGACATTCAAGGTTTTTGAAGCTGGCCAAAACCTTTCACGAGATAAGAGTTGAGCATAAACATAATTTTTTTTACAAAAAAGTACGTCTAGTTCGGCAGAAATAATATTTAGATTTTTTAAAGTATGCCGAATTAATTCTCGTTTCCTCTATTTATTTATCGCATGAATAAAATGGTATTGACCATTCCTCCAAATTTGGAAACTATTTCTTGAGCATAATGCATACAAATTATATTATGAAAAAACGAGGAGATTTTCCATAAAAAATAATTACTAAATTGCAATTTAAATTTATCTCATTTATTTTATGATCGTCGAAGTAAATGCTTCTGGAAAATTTTTCCATTAATCGCGTTATTAAAATAGTTATAGATTTCCTCCTCAATATGGTTAATTACCATCAAATATCGTATAGTAAATATCAAATGATAAAAAAATACGTAGATTGATTATGAATTTGAATAATCAACAGTCAAAAAGTAATGGGACACATAGTTAAATCTACACATGGCGCAAGTTTAACCGCAATTGTTCACCAGTTTGGTCTGAAAACTACGGTTAAAATTGTTATTTTTACCCTCACATCATTTCGGTGAACTCCAGAATTATCATGCTTGATATGTACTTGGTGAGGTTAAATGTAACATTTTTTTGAAAGAAGGGATCTGTTAAATTGTTTTTTCTTATGATTGGTTTTAGGTGATTATGTCCCCTTAAATGGACAACTTCCTGCAAATTTGAAAAGCTATATGTCAAAGGAATATTTAGATACTAGAATTCTGTTATGAATAGACCAAAGTTGAGAAACGCTGCGTAGCTCGGTGCAAGAAGTTGATGTGATGTTTCTTATGATTGGTTTTAGGTGACTTTGTCCCCTTAAATCAACAATTTCCTGCAGATTTGAAAAGCTATATGGCAAAGGAATATTTAGATACTAGAATTCTGTTATGAATAGACGAAAGTTGAGAAACGCTGCGTAGCTCGGTGCAAGAAGTTGATGTGATGTTTCTTATGATTGGTTTTAGGTGACTTTGTCCCCTTGAATCAACAATTTCCTGCAGATTTGAAAAGCTATATGGCAAAGGAATATTTAGATACTAGAATTCTGTTATGAATAGACAAAAGTTGAGAAACGCTGCGTAGCTCGGTGCAAGAAGTTGATGTGATGTTTCTTATGATTGGTTTTAGGTGACTTTGTCCCCTCAAATCAACAATTTCCTGCAGATTTGAAAAGCTATATGGCAAAGGAATATTTAGATACTAGAATTCTGTTATGAATAGACGAAAGTTGAGAAACGCTGCGTAGCTCGGTGCAAGAAGTTGATGTGATGTTTCTTATGATTGGTTTTAGGTGACTTTGTCCCCTTAAATGACCAATTTCCTGCAAATTTCAAAAACTAAATGGCAAAGGAATATTTAGATACTAGAATTCTGTTATGAATAGACGAAAGTTGAGAAACGCTGCGTAGCTCGGTGCAAGAAGTTGATGTGATGTTTCTTATGATTGGTTTTAGGTGACTTTGTCCCCTTAAATCAACAATTTCCTGCAGATTTGAAAAGCTATATGGCAAAGGAATATTTAGATACTAGAATTCTGTTATGAATAGACGAAAGTTGAGAAACACTGCGTAGCTCGGTGCAAGAAGTTGATGTGATGTTTCTTATGATTGGTTTTAGGTGACTTTGTCCCCTTAAATCAACAATTTCCTGCAGATTTAAAATGCTATATGGCAAAGGAATATTTAGATACTAGAATTCTGTTATGAATAGACGAAAGTTGAGAAACGCTGCGTAGCTCGGTGCAAGAAGTTGATGTGATGTTTCTTATGATTGGTTTTAGGTGACTTTGTCCCTTTAAATCAACAATTTCCTGCAGATTTGAAAAGCTATATGGCAAAGGAATATTTAGATACTAGAGTTCTGTTATGAATAGACGAAAGTTGAGAAACGCTGCGTAGCTCGGTGCAAGAAGTTGATGTGATGTTTCTTATGATTGGTTTTAGGTGACTTTGTACCCTTAAATCAACAATTTCCTGCAGATTTGAAAAACTATATGGCAAAGGAATATTTAGATACTAGAATTCTGTTATGAATAGACGAAAGTTGAGAAACGCTGCGTAGCTCGGTGCAAGAAGTTGATGTGATGTTTCTTATGATTGGTTTCAGGTGACTTTGTCCCCTTAAATCAACAATTTCCTGCAGATTTGAAAAGCTATATGGCAAAGGAATATTTAGATACTAGAATTCTGTTATGAATAGACGAAAGTTGAGAAACGCTGCGTAGCTCGGTGCAAGAAGTTGATGTGATGTTTCTTATGATTGGTTTTAGGTGACTTTGTACCCTTAAATCAACAATTTCCTGCAGATTTGAAAAGCTATATGGCAAAGGAATATTTAGATACTAGAGTTCTGTTATGAATAGACGAAAGTTGAGAAACGCTGCGTAGCTCGGTGCAAGAAGTTGATGTGATGTTTCTTATGTTTGGTTTTAGGTGACTTTGTACCCTTAAATCAACAATTTCCTGCAGATTTGAAAAACTATATGGCAAAGGAATATTTAGATACTAGAATTCTGTTATGAATAGACGAAAGTTGAGAAACGCTGCGTAGCTCGGTGCAAGAAGTTGATGTGATGTTTCTTATGATTGGTTTTAGGTGACTTTGTCCCCTTAAATCAACAATTTCCTGCAGATTTGAAAAGCTATATGGCAAAGGAATATTTAGATACTAGAATTCTGTTATAAATAGACGAAAGTTGAGAAACGCTGCGTAGCTCGGTGCAAGAAGTTGATGTGTGCATGCGCCATCAGCGTTAGAATCTTAGTTATATATATATATATATATGTATTTCTTACTAGTGTAACGTATATATTCAACATGAGGAGAAAAGGAGGTAATCTGTGTTGGTCTCGTCAGTCACTCACTATGTACCGCCAGGCATTCAACCCCTTCTTCTTCTTCAGCTTCTTTTCGCTGCCTCTGAACCATCCTGCTCCTAGCTAGAAGATTCCCCGTCCCTACTGGCAGCTCTCAGCTTCCGGGACAATTGGATGAACTTTTCAGTTCAAGGTTTGTTCCATAAATCTATTGACCTCGACTGAATCTCTGCGAGGCTTTTCCGTTTTTTTCTTTCACCGGAAAATACTATCGAATCCGGTCCACAATAATAACTTGCGGGCTGTAAAAAGATTTTGCGTTTTTCCGGTACGATCGTGTATTGGTTTTTCAAAATCTAAGAAATTGGAATTAATATGTTTGCATAGAAAAATTAATACAGATCAATGAATTCCGGTAATACCTCGATTGTACATTACAATTTTATCAAAATGTATTACTGTATAGGCGTAAGCTGACATCTCACATTTCTATTTCACTTTACGTAAATATTAAAACAAAAAAAGAAATAAAGTGACACATATATTGAATATTTTCGTTTACATCCAAAATTCATAAATTTTAATTATGTGTGCCTAGACATTTATTTAATTAATTAATACATGAAAACGCAGTGAAGAGGAAAATATGAAAAACAGTATATTTAATTTCAGCAATTTTTTAATGACTTAGATTCAGAAATGTGTGATGCATTGTAAAATTTATCGACAGTTGCTAAGTCTGAGGTGAAAATTAACAATTAGTGAACGTATTGATAAAGTTGCAAAAAACTCAATGCATTTTATTTAGAATATTGTTCAGTCTAAAATCTGCTACTTTGTGGCTTTTCGATATTTTGATTGCAGAAATCAATTACAAAGACATCTTGAATTCCTATTTCAGTAAATAGAAGAGAATGCATAGAAAAATATGTAGAAAAGTGCAATTTCCAATCTACAACTTTTGTACCAGTTTGATTTAGAAATGTCTAACAGTAGGGATTTATTTTTGACGTAGAAAAGCTAATTTCTAGTTGCCTGAAAGATTTAATAATATCAAAATCTAAATGTCACTAAATGAAATGTCTGGAATAAAGAACAACTAAAAATTGCCATATAAAAGTTAGAAAGTCCCCCGAATTTTTGTGAACATTCTCGAGTACAGAAAAAATTGTGTTTGGAGCATTTGTTTGGCTTTTCTATCGATCATTGATACACCAAACATCAATTAGAGTATTTATCCTCAAATCAAAAAATGTTACGTATTGAGCGTGACCAAAAATCGAATCTTAGTAAATAGATTGACAAAGAAACTATAAGCGGTGGATTCGATGACTAAATCCGGGTACATTTATGAAGCCACCGAGGCCAAGGGTTTCGCGTTTTCGACACTGCCCCAAATTTCCGTTGTTCGGTCGGAGCGAACTTACACTCGACGAACCCCAAACGACCTCGCTTCTAGGAATCCAATGGCGTAGGATCACATCTATTCTCTATGAACTGCAAGCCCTAAACTTTTCTACGTAGGCTACGTAAAACTTCTATTACAAAGCCAACAACACATGCAACGAATTTCAAAAAAACAAAAAATCATAAACACACTTTTTTCATTAATGCTCATAATTAATGAAATTTCTAAAATTTCTATGTAGTTTTTTTACAATACAAATAGTCGTGTGAGTACTTACAATTATACTTTATGCAGACAAATTCGAGGACCAAATCGAAATTTTCTTCTCTTCTATGCAGATCATGAGATGGATACTGCTGTGATCGTTACAGAAGGTTTTCGGTTAGTTCTGTCATTTTTTTGACCAAATTGCGCGTGTAAATGATCAATTATAATGCTTAGAATTTCTCTGTCTAGTTTGAAAAAATAAGAATCATAAAATCGATTATGCCTGAATGACATTACCGCATAAGCCCGCGATATTTTTATGTATTTTTCGAATAATCGTTGAATTATTCCAAGAATGTTTAATTATCGTCTTGGCACTTCATTCGGAAATAGAACGAAGTGGTGTGTGATCTTTGGTATTAAATTAGGACAGAATGGGTAAAGCGCTTCAAAATTTGTGGAGTGTTAAAAGTTTTCTTAAATTCACGTCATTGCAGAAACTCTTCCAAAATTCTATCCTGCGAGAATAAATTTATGTGACCAAAATTATGTTCAGTGATGCTCCATATCGAATTTGGCATAAAGATGAAGAATCTTCGTATTCGATTCAGTAGTTTCATGCTCTAAGTGAACCGTGCACCCTTATTTTCATTTATGCCACATTAGTATCACCACCGATCCCGAATTTTTCCGCTGAGGAGGTCAAAGGCTTGAGCTGAAACGAGAAATAGAAAATTTCTTTTTTCCACGGGTATCATGAGGCAGAAACTCGTGTGGTGGTTGGAGAAAGTTCCGGGAAGGCCGGAAGCTCTCTCGCCATTTCGCTAGCTCGCACGTGCTTGCCCCGAAGACCGGTAGGGTGACACCAAGTGGAGGACGAGGGGGTGAGAATTGAGGGTAGAGGGTGAGAAAGACCGGTGAAAGCACATGACTGCAAGAGTGAAAGAGATGGCTCGAGGAAACGAGAGGGGAAAAACGGGAGACAAAGAACGAGTGGTGGCAGCTAACGTAGCAGGTATAGAGAGGGAGAGTGAAGAATTTTCCCAATGCGTAAAAAATAAATGTATATAATCCACCCCCCTCTCCCCCTCGCACCCCTTTCCCCCTGACGTAGTCACGTTTCACGCGAGAGGGTGGTTCAGACAGAAAGGTTCGCGCGCTTTCCGGCGCACCCCTCGTACGAGCGTGTAATTGGTCACCGTAGTGGCAGCCATCTTTAGGATGGGCGTGCCTACGTCGTTGATGCAGGGGTGAGTCACCCCTGTGCCGTGCCTGTGCAGAAAATACGACCACCGACGCTCAACGCTATGTATATTCGTATATACTATGTATAAATACCTCGACGACGACTCCGTTCCTCGTTCTGTCTTTCTTGCTTTTCTACCCCTGAACAGAAGAGTTATTCTCTTCTCCACTTATGGGGTTGTATTCTGCTCTTCTTCGGCAAGATACATACGAATTTTTGTATTTATCAGTACGCACATTTTTACCCACTGCATTAAATTTAGGTACTGTGTGGTTTTGGCAAAATAGTGTTCAATGATTTGTTCCAATTATTTGGTCATGCGAATGATAGAGGACTTAACATTTTGTTAGTAGGAATGATTGATTAGGATTAAATATTTCAAGATTATTTTGGGGATGCTTGGATATAATTGACAGTACTTTTTGTTTTGGGGTTTGAAGTAGCTTCGTTTTTTTTGCTGACGTTGAGTTGAATACGTCGAGGAATTTCCTCGCTGTTCACTCCTCCACTTTTACGGTTATTAATCTGCTTTTCTTCGTCGAGATACGCAAATATGTATGAAATCTCGTATTTTTTGGTATGGGGATTTTTATCCACTGTGAAAGATTTAAATACTATGGTTTTGGGAAAAAGTGTTCAAAGATGATCATTCGGTTAATATGAATGGAAAATGATTTTGAAAATGTTTACTAGTATTGAGTAGTAATGATGCACTTTTTCGCGTTTTTTTTTGTAATAAGTAAAAATCATTTATAGTAATGATTATTTCAGGACTTTAAGCTACTCTGATTGTTTGTAACTTTGAAAGTTTCAATTTGAATACTTTTTTCTTTCGTATGACGCTCATGATTTAATTTTTTATCGATTCATGATTTGTTTTAAATCACATTCAAATGACACAATGTAAATTCGTATGTCCTATGTATAAATACCTCGAGAACTTCCTCCCTCGCTTTATCTCTCTTGCTTTTCTTCCCTCATACACAGTTCCACTTCTCCGCAATTCAACTGTTCTTAATCTGAGTTATTTCTTCAAGATACGCAAAAATCCAAATGATCTATTTTTCAGCGTAGAAATTTCTACCTACCAAATACAACTTAGCTACTAGCGTTTCGTCAAATCATTTGTTGTTGACTTATTTAAAGATTTCTTAATGATTTTAATGAAAAAGCCTTTGGGATATGTGAAAAAAAATTTCATAACAAAAAATTTCAGAATGTCAAAAAAAAATGCTTTTTTGACTGTGTTTTTGAATATACAAAAAACGTGCTTGCTGCGCGAGCACTTTTTTACTTTCATTTGTCTCACTTTATAGCTAAACATGATATTCGCATGTTTATACGATTTGTGACTTTACGTGACGATTAGTCTTTCGATATAATCAACTTTCAATGTTCCATGTCTTTTTTTTACGAAGAAAAATGGTAGGGAGAAAAGAAAATCTGTTTTTGGAAGAAAGATGTATCTTATTTCAAACTGCGAAAAAACAACAATCTAAAAAACGCGCCACACGTTATACTGCAGTGATTATAACACTTTCAAGTTAGCTTTATGTCAAAGTCGTCAACGGCTAATCAGCATGATAGAAACGTGGCTTCAGTTTTCGATAGTTCGAGTTTCGATGTGCCATGTCGTTAAAAAAAAAAAAAATCTTAAGGCAGTTCTTTCGCAGTGGCTAGTCAAATGAGAATCCATTATAGAATGATTGAAAATAGAGATATTGCAACATCCTAATAATTACAAAAATTCATTCTGTGATTTTACACGCATGCAATAAACGTAGATAATTATTCACCGATCATACAACCTAGCGAAAGTAGTGCGTTTGAATCTATGTATTCAATGTGCCACCATGACAGTATAAGGTTAACTGTCTGAGATTGAATTCACATCGTACTTGACTTCAGATATGAAAGCGAAATATCCGGTAAGAGACGTTTTTCAAGGAGTCTACGGAATCTGGAAATTCCATGGGATATTTCGAGTATTTGTATTTGCACGCATCTAATCGCTAAGTACGTAAATTATTCACTGGAATAAGACCCGGTCACGATTTCCCATAACTGATTACGTTAAAATCAACCAACTTTTGGGAGATTATTTCATAAAAAGAGTCGGCAATCGCACCTGTTTTTTTGCATACGTGCCGCTTATTGCAGTATGTTTAACATATTTTAAATTTAGATGTCCATCTAATAAACTCCCTCACGAAAGGACTACTTTAAGCTACCTTGAACTTTCTAAATATGAAATTTTTGTGACATTTCTACTATTTTTTCTCTATCTTGCATCCTGGTTTTTCTCCTGTTCTGATAACCGCTTTCTTTTCCACCCGCACATTTATTTAAAATTCTAGCCTTTTGCTATTACATATTACACAGTATATAATAGAATGGAGAAGTTTCTCTATCGCACCTGCCGGAAATTCGAATGCGCCACCGCCTCTGCCATCACTTCTTTATATTCCCAACTACTCGTTTTCTATTCTTTGTCCTACGATATCCTTGTACACACTCTCCCGCATGAATTTCAATCCCTTCAACTCCCGCCCTTTTTCAGCGACCCGCACTTGAACCATTCGAGTCTCACTTTCCTTTTAGTATATATCTCGCTTCCTTGAGCCAAGCTACTTCCACGATAAGCTAAGTTTCCCCAATGTCATCCAGCCTCTCGCACAAAAAAAAAAAAAAATGTGGTCGCCTTAACCAACAAAAAAAACGAAATAAAAATTGAAACCTGTTTATGAATTTCACATCGGGTTCTTTTTTCTATGATTTTTAAAAATAACTGAAAATCAAAAATCTGGTTTCTGAGAATTTAAAACTTTGAAATAAGGCTTTTTGTTATACATAGATTGTTTACTATTTAGTTAAAAATAAGATAAAGTATAAAAAATTCTAGAAAAATGTATTCATTTCCAGCAAAATCAAAGAATCATTTTCATTTGAAAAAAAGTGAGGTTGACAGGTGATTTATCATTAAAAAATTTCCATCAATTTGTTAATAACATTTTAGAATAATTCTTCTATGAAATCAATCTTTATGGCAGACTGCTTGATTTCTTTCAAATTTTTATGCCACCGAAAAGTGTTCGAAATTCCCTCTGATATTCAACGGGACAAAACTACTTTTAGCAACAATTAAAAAAACTGCTACTAATAGTTTTCAAGCCCAGCACGATTTCACAGGATCCAAAAAAGATATCCCTTGTATCGATGAGTGCTTTCCAGCGAATCGTGTTGGCTCGTCGTGATGAGAAGATAGAAGTGGGTGAAAAGACTTTTCCTCTTTTTCTCGAACTATATTTGTGGTTGGTCTCTGTCCTTTGCTTCTTGAGGACCTTGGTCGAGTGGGCGCGGGGTCGATACTCGCCGGAAAAAAGCGTTCCCGTTCCCGGCATTTCTCTAGAAGCATTATATATATATATACTTATTTCTCCAACAGCATAATATATATCTATACCTATATATATTAAATCTATATATATATATATGTAGGTAGAAGTGAAAGTGCCCTTGGCCATTCCCCATTTATCGGAATGACGAAGATGGAGATAAACTGCTTCTACTGCTGCTGCTGCTGCTGCTGCCTCTTCTGGTGGGGTCGATTCGAGGGGTCATGTTCTGTAAGCCTGTGCCTCCACCCTCGCAGCAAAAGCACCAGCAGTCTCCAACATCAGCCAGTCCTTTCCTTCTCCATTTTAAACCGAGAACTATTGTGTAACTCTCGCCAGTTCCTAAACTTGGTTTAAAAGAAAGTGAAAGCATTTCCGACTACAGTGCCAGCAAAACACGATAATCGTCTGTATGGAACTCAATATTTTCGACAAGTCACGTAAACATAGACATCTGTTTCATATATTTTTTAAATAATGAAAAAAACAATGCAATCGAAAAATAAAAAAATAAGTGACGAATTCATTAGTCACTGATTCTCACAACTGAATGACTGAGGAAAACAGAAATTTGGCCTGCCTTAACTAAATAAGACGACATTTTATTAATCTTATTGAGAGGTTGGAAAAATGTGAAAACTTTTGTGGCGTTCGAGCAATAAGAAAAGTGTTGTAATAGAATGATAAAAAATAAAATCATACGCACATTCTAATGTAATTTAGAAAAATTTGTTGCTGATTCACACAACAAGATGGGGGAAGGAATAAACGCTTAAGAGTAGGGACAATTAATTAAGCACTAAATGATTATTATTCTATTGGGACACGGTGAAATTAATAGAGAACATGGAATAATTAAAATTAATATAGAAATTTTGAAAATTACAAAAATGGCAAAATGTGGAATTTTTCATTTTGTTTTTGATAAAGAAAATCTTTTATCGTTTGTTATTAACTAAAAATGCCTTACCTAAAAATTAAGAAATAATGTAGTCGAACGATAGAAAATGTCATAAATAAAACTCTGTCCGAATTTGACGTAAGTTGGACGGAATTTATCCATTGCATACACTTGAAATTTGCGGGCATTTTGTTTGAATAACAACAACTCCACTACTCAACAATATTTCCCGATTAATAACGCGAGCTTCGCAAGACTTAGATCAATTATGTATAGAATCCCAATTGAAAATCAACCATTTTCTCAGTCCTGATTTAAGGGCAGAACTTTATCGGTCAATTTGTTTGACCAAATTACGATTGATGGATTCACTGCTGCTTGACGTCAACTTTTCTTAGTGGACATTAAAAAGTTTCAAGTATAAGTCCGAATAAAATTGAACATAAGTCTGTTTATTTAAACATGGCATTTACTGAACTTTTTATCACTACTAATGAACACTTAATGAAACGCAGTAATTTGAATAAAAAAATTTCTATGTAAATAATCCAACGAAATTGTAGCAACGCCAAGTATTAAAACTCCCGAAAAATGTATTCATTAAGTATTTAATAGCTGCTCTGAAAACATTGGTAACTTCAAGTCTGATTGCATTCCAATAAACTTTGTCAACCCATACTTTCAAAATTCGATTTCACATATTTTCTTATTATAACGCATATTTTTCAAGCGTGGTAGAATCGAATGATGCAGTCATCAAGAAAATCTGTAGAATGGTAAATTCACCATCTGTCGTTCTTTCATAAGTTTCCAGGTCTCGATTTTCCACAGCTGCCAAGTTCTAGTGGGAGAAGGAAAATGATCAGTCGATTCGCTCAAGCGCATCAGGAAACATTCATTCTGAGTAACAATGTGGATGCATCGAAAAGAATTGTGGCATTTCCGACTACTTGCCTCCATTCCAAGATTGGCCTTCTCGGGACAAATAATGAAAGAAGCTAAATTCACAAAAT
Organism: Tromatobia lineatoria; assembly: GCA_949699805.1. NCBI lineage: Eukaryota > Metazoa > Arthropoda > Insecta > Hymenoptera > Ichneumonidae > Tromatobia > Tromatobia lineatoria. Next base: position 1,970,551 of record OX453050.1, on the reverse strand, counting down.
CGGATACTACGTTAGCTTTAAGAAAGCGAAACCTTGCAATATACCTGAGAGGAATCTGAAAGCGGAAGCATGGCGAAACTAGAAAGCCTCAAGGGAGTACGTATACCAAGTTTCGCGATACTTGACAGTTCGACATTGAGAGGAGCCGAGGTTTTGGTTACGGGCTCAGCGCTGAATAGATTATTAATGTCGCAAGATAACTAATTCCCTTCCGCGAACTTTGTTTTAGGGATACCCGAGTCGAAATTTTAACCCTCGGTTAGCCCTCCGGGAATCCCAAATCCTTTGACGAGGCAAACGCCGACGCCGGTTTCACCCTCCGTACAATCGACAGTGACCCTGTTTGGAGGTTCAATCGTTATTTGACACCCTCCGTACAGTCTTCCTCACTCCGTGTAGAGCCTCCTCCGGCCTACACGCCCTAGCCATAGACCTCCCTACGACCTACTCACCCTAAATGAGACATATAATCCCCGTTGAACCTATGTAACCTATTAAAATCCCGATAACCCTATTTAAGCAATATAAACATAGAAAAAAAAAGGCGTCTTAATAAAAACTCATAAAGCGTTTAACACCTTATTGCTGTAAGTAATATAATTTAAGTTATGGTAAATCCAGAAGGCATTGGTACATACGTATGTATAGGATAGGGCTAGAAAGCATAAAAAAGATCTAGTGAATCGAGGTATGTAAACATTTTATTATCATAGATTTTATCACTGAAAATGAATCTTCTCTCCTACAAAAAGTCATATATCACATTGTCATATATTACGTTAGTTGGGTGCATTTTAAGTTATGGAAAGAAAAGTTTATTTAAAAATGTTGTTTGCATTAAATATATTACATCTATAAGATAAAGTTGAATAAACGGTTTTGGTTCCTGAATTTGTTTTTTATATTCATAATATAAGTAATTGAACTTTCATTGATGTGTAGGTGAAAGGAAGGTGTAATAGTGTATGTGGGAGGAACTTTCGCAGGGTCAACGGAGGGTATGAAAGGTTCTGTGGTAGACTTAACGGAGGACCTGGTAGGTTCTGTAGTAGGCTTAACGGAGGGTCTGGGAGGCTCTGCGATCGACTAAACGGCGGGTCAGGAGGCTCTGCGATAGACTAAACGGAGGGTCGGGAGGTCCTATGATCGGTTCTACGGAGGTTTTCTAGGGTCTGCATTACCCTCCGTGACCCTCCGTTAAGTCGAGATGTCTACTTTCTGCCATTTCAGGAGTCTGGTAGGGTAAAATTCAAATGTAAATTTATTCGCGACGCCCTTCCTGTGCCCTACAGACTGCCATCTTGTACACTCGAAACTACACTCGTTGATCTCCACTATTTTAGGTTACAAGAAGGGTTAAAATTTCGACTCGGGTATACACTGAGAGAAATAGATACTACCCCATAGTAAAAATATACTATCAAATAGTATATTGGATGCTTCGTATGTATCATTTGTATAAAAATTACAATCGTCTGGTTATCCAGCTTAACCTAACATTAGACATAGAAATTGTTGTAACTTTTGAACAAATAATACTACTAAAAAATATCTCCGTTAGGTCGTTAACGCATCTTTCAATAAACGAAATGAGCTCTAACTTGTCGTAATCGGACTAATATTATGGTTCTTTCTAATGTGTAACTAGATGACTGCAACATTTTATCGAAAATTTGCGTATGTCAGGGTATTTTTTATTTTTTTTCAAAACGTGGTTGTTGATGTATTCACATATTAGGAACACACGCTTAGTGCTCAAATTAATTTCGAAACCTGACGATTGAATCTTAATAATTCGTAAAAATGCTTTTCAAAATTTAGCTCTAATTTGACTAGCACGTGGCAAATCGACTACCTTAAGTACATTAAAATCATTATCATGCTGCTATGTTTTAACTAAATACAGTGCACTCATTTGTGTAGTGTGGAGGTCTCAAACCTCGTTAAGAATTCAATGAAATCTTTTTTTTGGTGTAATTCCATAATCATTAAACTGAGTTGCAATATCTCCCTATCAACAAAATACATAATTAAGCACTTTACCTTCGTGATAATTTTATTATTTTTACCCAATTTGTAAAGACATGTTGAACATCAATCTGGCTCAGATTGAAAAATTTGTATTATTATGGGTAAGTTTTTAGTAGCCTCAATTAAAATCTTTAAGTAATTCGGCCGGGACAAGTTGATACACCAAGAAATGAATGTTCATAGAGTAGCAACTAGATTCATCTAAATCAATTGGATTGCGTCAGTAAATTGTTTGTGAGACAGTTGATAAATTCACTAAACTAAGTTGCAGCAATGGAAATAGTTCAGATTGGCTTTGAGCAAACTAAATTTGAATGATAAATAAACAAAATTTATATCAAGCTAAATGATCCAAATTGGTGAATTTATCGAATTCATTTCGAAAAAACTGAATTCAATAAGCAATTCAATCAAAAAACATTTTCCGCGCTGAGATACAACTGCGTACCTGAAACCAACCGAATAAACTTTGATCCAATTGAATCCAATTAACTCACTCACTCACTTAAACAGATTGCATTTAGTCGGTAAACTTACAATATTTCTCTTGCGTTCGTCGAATTCAGTTAATGACGCGACAAAATTTCCTTTGCTCCAATTGAATTCAGTTGGTATATATTCAAAATTTTCTTCGGACCACCTTCGATAATAATCAAATCCAACTTCATTCATTAAATTCATAATTCAAATGCAATATCTTTAAATTCGACTTATTTATTTCCCAACAATTCCACTCGCGATGAATTAAAGCATCTTAAGAAACTATGTAATTCCAATTCCCGTCTCATTCATTTTTCATATAGTTTTCAAGTGCGATCTTTTCAAGTATTTACGTCCCTATGAACGGTGTCGAAAAAAGTCGCCTCATAAAGTCGCATAACCACAGCGTACGAATGTCCGCCGCAGAAATATGGTATATATATATAGGTACGATGCGGAGGGGGAGAAAAAGGAAGAGAATAAGCGAGCATCAGGCACGCGCTGCATCCGCCGAGTAAAGTGCATTGCCCCCCACTCGTCATGAGCACCGGATTCGCGTGTATAATACATATACCCTTCCACCGATGCACCGATGAGTCTCCCACTCTTCAAGTATATAGCTGCCGGTTCGCCAATCGAGCGACGAGTTAGGAAATTCACGCGCGATGCATGCTATAACAGCGTTCGAATGTTGAGCGTGCGTGATATGCAGCGATGAACGGTGCGCTATTATCCGTCTCACTCGTTTTTCTTGCGGATCGGCAAGCTCAAAGAATCCGCCCGCGGTGCAAGAGAGGGGAAAGCGAACGTGCTTCGCACCGCACGAGATGCACTCGTGTCTCTCTGTTCGCACTGCTGCAAAGCCTGAAGTAAAAGAGGGGAAGTTGTGCGTTGCATTGCGCGAAGGGGAAATGCTGATAGGGCAGCGTACCAACGGCAGAGGGGCAAATTATCTCACCAGCTAACCAATCGCAAGGCTTCGTCGCTCTCCTTGTTCCTCGCTTTCATATAGATGGATATATATATATATATGTATGTATATTGTGATCTGTATATATATTTTTTGTGTTCTTTACTATACCGTTCGAAAGTTTGTCACTTAATCCATGTGCGTGTGCGCATCGCACTTTTTATTGGTTGGCATATAGGACGAAACGCAGCGTTGCACTATGCACGCGTGTCACTTTGACTATTGTGCCAATTATGCTGCAGTTCTTTGCTGTGTACTTTGACATGAATGCTGGGGTAAGCGGCAGCGTGGACGTCCCTTATTGGCCCAGGTTGCGACTGTGTTATAGTATAGTACCGCCATTCGGTCGGGGAACCCGGAAGACAGAAAAGTTTAACGGCTCGGAGGTATGTAAGTATATAGTTTGAGATGTACTACTGGTTCTTGATGGACCGGCAATTTTTTTTTCTTTTCTTTATTTGATGAATATTTCGAAACAACTATTTTTCTAATCTTTACTTTTAATAATAGAATTTTTACAAAGCCGCTTTAGATCTGCTATCAAGAGATGCGATAGCGTTCTCGAGACAAGTACATTTACCTACTCACCGACAGAGAAGACGGAACGCTACAAGACTTTCTTTCTGGAGCCAACTCATTTTAGCAAAGATATGGTCGTGCATATTTCCGAATATCTGAAAATTTCTGAATTAAAACATGGCACGCGCGCAACTTCATGTCGTACATGGCACACGCCTAACATCATGCGGTACGTGGCACACATCCGACGAGACTAACTTCATGCGATACATGGCCAACGAGATCTAATATATTAGGGTGTGCCAAAAAAAGCGATATTTTTTTTTTCTTCGTTCTACACCCAAAATATCGTAGAATACATTTTACGAAAGATCCAGTCGAAAGCGGAGCTCATTATTTTTATTTTAGAGGTCCATCATCGCGTTTGAAGTTTTCCCAATTAATTAACACAGGAAAGAGTTTTTTTTTCATTTTTTCTCCCTGCAACCTAAGAAATTTTTTTTTTTTTCATACTTCACTTTTGTAGCCCGTTTTACACTTAGGCACTACGCAGAGCTTCGTCATTTTAATGCCACCTTCCACGATTTGCACTCGATTCGATAAAATCCTTGGTAAAAAAAAAATTTTACGGGCGATCGGTTTTTACGAATTTTGCAAATCACGCTAATTCATAGGTTCTGTCACTGACATTACTACAAGAGCGCGCGAATGGTGGCAGCGTAGGGAAAAAAAATTCAACATAAGCATGTTTCCACCACTACGCAGAATCGGATGAGTTTCAAGACCTGTATGTAAGACCGTTGATTAGATAAAACAGGATGAACTGTCTTGAACTAATATAAGGAATGTACAATTTTGGAATGATTTGCAGAGCAATTTAAGGGAAGAAAAATCTTTCCATCCAAATATAGATTCGTAGAATTCGTCGACAAGACAAGCGATAAAACTGCCAAAAATCAAGACCTCGTAATTTATTATTGCCTTTTCTGTCAAAATAACATTAACAAGATAACATGATCGATATGGATTTTAATTAGCAGAATGTGCACATTCTGCGTTTCTACGTTTTCATGAAAACGTTAATTTTGGAAATATTTTTGATATTCTTTTTGCTGAAACATGTCGTACATGGTAATTTTTTCAGAGTGCAGAATGGCAGAGCCGCCATTGGTACGGTGATATGTGCTTATGTTTGCAGCAGGGGAGAGTGCGTGTATTTTCGACAAGCTACCCCTTCGTACACCCTCAAGCGGTTGCACATGTATATAGATATAGATAGTACACAAAGACATCCGGAACGGCAAGAGTACTATTAGCCGATAGCGCCCTCTATTCGGGAACGAACGAAATACTCATAGCATTTTTTCCCGCGAATAATCCAAATTTTTAATTAGTTTTCTACGGCGCAACTGAACTTATTTTAATTACCTAGTATTTCCTTGTTTTTATAGACTTGTTTGTAAATCACGTCAAGTAGTTAATAAGTTTGGTGACCATAAATAATTTTTAATTGGAATATAAAAATAGACTGAATTTAGATATTGAAAAAAAAATTTCAAGAGAGCAGAAAACTGAGTAATTTTTTTTTTACAAAATAGCTCCGATAATCGGTAGCGTTTTTTCCCCTATAATTGCAACTAAAAGTCTTTTTCCTATCTAAACATGACAAATCCATAAATACTACTCAAGAAAATTATGAATAGTTTTAGAGATTTTATAAACTTCAGTCTTGAATAACACATAAAATTCAAACGTAAGTTCAAAGATGAGACTATCAATTCGACTATAAGTATCAAATATTATTTTAAAACTCGCTTAATTACTTTTTGCAAAAGAACGATATGACCCGAATCCGCAAGAAATAACAATTGGGCTTAATTTTTTACTTGATTATAGAATGGTCACACTGAAATTATTTAGACTACGATTTTTATATTTTTATTAAGTTTTACAATTTTCACTCAATGTGTTTAGGACGTTTGGTAATAATGATTGAAAACTCGGTACAAAAAAATCTACAGAAAACAGTAAATCAAGTAAGATTAAATTGTTGAAGTTGCTCTGCTTTTCGCAAGTTTTTTTCTCCAGTTTTTAAGTTAAACGCTATTTATTTATCTCCGAATTATAATTCATAATCAATTGACATTCTAAACTTTGAGTTGAAGTCAATCGTAGATCTGCACACTGTAGAATCTTGGTAATAAACAAAAAATAGTCAGACTGACGATAATCTAACTATAAAGTATAATTCGTCTATAGCCGTATATTTTATGGTTATAGCAAATAAAAGAATAAGATAACTGCTTTTCATTGAATTTGATATTATTTAAATAAAATATAGTATTCAAAATCACGTATATTATTTCATAGGTGAATATTTCCGTGAATCAAGGGAATTTTTTGTCGCAACGAAAAACATAATTCCCATTCAGAATTTTTTTTTCGCTAAAACGATGACTTTCCATTCAAATTCGATGGGTCAGTACAGGTCGAGACAAAAGTATTATTGCTACGAGCAGCTAGCGCCAGGATAACAGAAACAATGGCGTCAGATTGGAATGGAGAGAAAGGGAGAAAAAAGACAAAGATTATGAAATGGGGTTTATCTTGCTCTCCCTTTTCATATTGCAATAAAATCTTTGTAAAGTGTTGAGGTTCAAAGGGGCAAAATAACGCTTTGGTTTTTTACGTAGTGTTTTGTATCCTGTAAGTTATAGCTCACAGTGACCTTCAGGGTTGTCTATAGTGATGCACCCTTAGAAAGGTTTCAACTAAGCCATCCAAGTTTGTACCTGAAAAATGTATAACCTACGATTTGTAGACCCTCACTAATTTGACTTGACACAATATGATGCTAAACCGTTTATCACTACTGAATACTAAATGAAAAATTATTTCACTAATCCTTCAAAACTCCGAAAAAGAAATTTCCATTCAAGCAATTTTTTTCTCAGTAAAGTCATGATGTCCATATTAAAATACAATGTCTTAGTACGAGTTGGTTCGAGAGTTTTATTGTTGAACGTTAGCGCCTGGCAAAAAAAAAACAAAGGACTCAAAAATGGAAAGAGAAGAAAAGAAAAGCATAAAATGGTAATAAAATCCTACTAAACGTCCATCGTCCATCACCTTTTAAATACTAGCTCACGTGGTTAGTTTAAATCCCTGGTTCGCAGTAGTAAACCGAAAGTAAAGACTTCATTGATTAACGGCAATCCTCGCCATTGAAAATAAAATACGTGAATTTCAATACTATCTTTTCATTGAATGATGTAAAACTTAATGAAAAGTGGTGATATTGAATCAAAGAAATCTCATCCTTGTCCTTTCCTCTAATTTCGCTAAAGAGGCTGCAGCACTTATCCCACCACAGCTCAGAATTATGAGATCTTGTTTTTCTTAAACTACTCGACAGGTAAAGCTCAAATTAAAAGAGAACGTGGTTAAGTTTCGGAGAAATAGGTTTAATTAAGGGCTGCTAAAAACTTGAAGCCGTTTGTTCGGGAGAACCGGAAAACAAAAACGTAAGTAAACAAAAATGAGTGAACGGTAATTACCTTTGGTTACACATAGCAAGATCAATCATGTTTTTTTTATCAAAGCGATGAATTCCTATTGAAATTCAATATGGATTCCAACAAACCGCTCCAAGTTTGGCTTGCGATCCAAATTCAATGTTCATTTTAATGACCCCATCTAATGTTGTACTTCATAATTATATGAACTTTGATCCAAATTCATGTCAATCCTTTTTTCGTGACTGAAAATCAGGTTCAAACTCTTTTTTCAAGACTTCAAACCTCTGGAGAAACATTTGCCCTAAACATGGTAGATTTCTCTTCAAACTCATAGTCGTACTTTTGACATGACTCGTACTTTTCGTCATGCAACGACATTTTATTAGAACATTAAGCGTTCGGACTAGGGAACGACCCTTTGTTTCTTATGTATAGTATGTATTCTTATGTAACTCGGGCGGTTAAATTGGCCTTCTGACTGAGTGCTTACAAAGCTGCACCTTTCGCGAGAAGAAATTCATATAATCTGGAATGAAGAAGAATATAGGTACAGTGGATTTCAAAAAAATGTTGTCAGACCATTGGTCATCGCGGAATGTCAATAAAAAAATTATCGTTCTTATAGTTTAATATCTCCACTAAGATTATTGTCTTTCACTCGTTTTTCTTAACTTACCGTAGTTTCCAAAAAAATGGAAATAAGGGGGAAATAGTAAAAAAAATTCTAAAATGGCAGCGTAATTAAGGTTTTAAAAAAACGACTGAATAAACATCATTTTTGGCAAAACACAGAAACTTTTGCCATTCTTTTATCATCACAACGTTGACTTCCTATTAAAATTCAATGCCTAAGAGTCAAAAACTTAATCGCTGGGACCAACTGGCACCGTCGTAACAGAAATAATAGAGTCGCATTGTGAACATTGTGAAAGGAAAGAAAAGAAGGCATAAAGATGATACATCACGTGGACTTTTAATCGAGTAATAAAATTCTAATAAAACGTTAAGCTTTCGGAGTGCGAAACGGCGCTTTGTTTCTTACTTGTAGTGTGTGTTGAAGCTGACGCGGTTAGCTTCGCCTTCCTGGTTGACTATAGTGGTGTGCACCCTTGGCAAGAAGAGGTGGTCCGCATAATCCGGAAAGAGGGCGAGTGTGGGTATAGGTATCAGGTAAAAATCTATAGGTAGAAGGTTGTCTGAAGAAAGAAAAAGAAGAATCGCACTGTAGATACGGTTCTCGGATCTGAAAAGGGCGCTCGCGCGCGCGCACCTTCCCAGCCCCTGAATTTTGTCATCCTCGGATCCTCCGTGAGATCCGTTCCTTTTGTGCCGACAACGCCGTTTTTTTCTTCTTCTTCCTTTCCTCCTCACGATTTTACAGTAGGCATAATGGGGGATTCCGTGATCCTTTGGATGCGCTCGTTATCCTCGCATTCGTAACGCTTGCAGCTGTCGCGGTCCGAGGAAACGACGAATAATGAAAATGAGAATGTTGAAAAAAGAAAGGTGAAAGATCGAAGAAACAAGAATAAAGAGAGCGGAGGGGATGACGAGATATATGCAAAATTCGCCAAGTTAGAACGGATAGATAATGGAAATCACCGAGATGGTGCACGAAAAATTTTCAGACGACCTTCACAAAGCAGTTTAAGTCACACGGTATAATATGGAAATAAATTGTGACTAATTATTTGGATAAATCTATTTGTAGCAATTTTTTGTAATATGATGTGATTTAAGTCGTAAAAAAACCAAAAGTTTTTCTGTATAAGCTGTACCTCGGAAATCCACGAATATTCACAGTAAGAAGTAAAGTATTAGGTGATTTATTTGTTTTCAGGGCCATTTCTACGTATGTGGCATTTTTTTGAACGTACATTTCGACCTGAAATAAATTAATGGAATAAATAGAGTAAAGCAATGCGAGGAAACGACGAATAATGAAAATGAGAATGTTGAAAAAAGAAAGGTGAAAGATCGAAGAAACAAGAATAAAGAGAGCGGAGGGGATGACGAGATATATGCAAAATTCGCCAAGTTAGAACGGATAGATAATGGAAATCACCGAGATGGTGCACGTAAAATTTTCAGACGACCTTCACAAACCAGCTTAAGTCACACGGTATAATATGGAAATAAATTGTGACTAATTATTTGAATAAATCTATTTGTAGCAATTTTTTGTAATATGATGTGATTTAAGTCGTAAAAAAACCAAAAGTTTTTCTGTATAAGCTGTACCTCGGAAATCCACGAATATTCACAGTAAGAGGTAAAGTATTAGGTGATTTATTTGCTTTAATGGCCATTTTTACGTATGTGGCATTTTTTTGAACGTACATTTCGACCTGAAATAAATTAATGGAATAAATAGAGTAAAGCAATCCGAGGAAACGACGAATAATGAAAATGAGAATGTTGAAAAAAGAAAGGTGAAAGATCGAAGAAACAAGAATAAAGAGAGCGGAGGGAATGACGAGATATATGCAAGATTCGCCAAGTTAGAACGGATAGATAATGGAAATCACCGAGATGGTGCACGAAAAATTTTCAGACGGCCTTCACAAGCCAGATTAAGTCACACGGTATAATATGGAAATAAATTGGGACTAATTATTTGGATAAATCTATTTGTAGCAATTTTTTGTAATATGATCACGTCTTTAAGCTATTCAATCACTGCGTTACTACGTTCGATGTGATTTAAGTCGTAAAAAAACCAAAAGTTTTTCTGTATAAGCTGTACCTCGGAAATCCGCGAATATTCACAGTAACAGCCAAAGTATTAAAAATTGTTCCTATGGGTTTTCGGTTATTAAACTGCCGGCACGAAAATGCTTGGAACAGAGATCGCCTTTGTCAAACTTTTTTATTGGTAAACCAAATAACTTAATGTTTCTTGTAGCATAATTTGTTACACTGAGAGAAAAAAAAGATAATTTAAAAAATAATATAGTTGGACTGACGATGATCTAACTATAAACTATAATTCCCAGGAGGAACGTCTATATTTTATGGTTATAGCAAATAGAAGAAAATAGTTGGATCAACCACCAATATAATTCTCAGGAGGAACGTCTATATTTTATGGTTATAGCAAATAGAATAAAATAGTTGGATCAACCACTAATATAATTCCCAGGAGGAACGTCTATATTTTATGGTTATAGCAAATAGAAGAAAATAGTTGGATCAACCACTAATAAAATTCCCAGGAGGAACGTCTATATTTTATGGTTATAGCAAATATAATTATAGTAGCAATTATTAAAATGATAATAGTTCCAAAAACAATTCTAATAGTCTTAAATATGCCGTTTTGTTGCACATACGATTTCAATGTTTGTTTCCAATAACCTTACAAGTATCGTTTATTGAACCATATTATCATTGCTTCAACCATAAAACATTGTAAACCTTCCTATATTCGTTTTACCATGTGAAATCGTTAAATAAACGATATGCTTTTTTCTCAGTGTACGATTATGCTCATGGGCGTGCACACAGTGCAGAGAAAAAGCGAGGTTGTATTTTCCTATGGGACGTATGGGAACAGCAGCTAGACTAGCGGCTAGAACATGTAGAAATAGCGGCGGGGCTAGGATCGTTGGAAGCAGGGGAGGGCTCGAGGCAACGCGAAGCCAGCTGCGCTACCGTCGTATAACGAGCCTAAACGCAGGACCTACTACTCTACCAATAGGAGCCAACTGTTCATTAGTCTGTTGGTACAGGCTGTTTCAAATTATCGTTGCCTTAGGTTCTTGGGTGTGTATCGCGCGTGCCTTCGAGGGTGAAAAGTTCTCCGGGAAAAGGGACTTCCTCGTTATGACGAATCAGCGTTCATCGCTGGAGCACAATTCAAATTTTACATTATTATTACTATTATTACGAAAGGAACTTTTGTTTGAGATTCTAAAAAATATCTATGCTGTAACAAAACGTCCAACGCCTTTGATTATAAATTTCATATATTTTTTAAAATACTTATTAGATAAATTTGCGAACCTTACATTTGTTTGAATAAATTGTTTTCCAAGTAAAACTAAATATCGAATTTTTTTAAAGACATAATGTATCAAGCCGAATGATGGCAATTAAATGCAGATAGCACGTCATAGTTATTAATACGTTTCTAGGCAATAGCTTTGGTAAGATTAATAACGGAGCACAAAAAGGCTGAAAGAATCCAGCGACAGATGCTAAACGAAATTTCGAACCTTCCTATTCGGGGGAGCAGCTGCTGTGCGGGCAAGACAGGACTCTCCTAAATCAGGTATTACCGACCGTGAAAGGATACTGCAGATTTTTCAATCGATTCTGTTGTCAAGTTGTTTTTGTTAATGATGATTAAATTCTTTTAATGACAAAGCCATTACAGCCTAGATATCAATTCCATAAAAAACCAAATTTCAGTAAAGTAGTGAGTAAACTATCCAAGTGAAATCATGAAAAAAAATGGCACAAGAAAGAAGATTAAATTTTGGAGAGTGATCTCAAGAAATGAGGAAACCACTTGGAATTATAATGTTTCAAATTTGAGAAATGTGAATTTTCCTAATTTCATGTTGTTAAATTACTTGCGCATACACTCCAAAAACCAAGCGTGTTGCAAGTGTGGTATTTCCCATCTCCTATATTGTGACGCCTTTCTATTACATATCGTTATCATGGACAAGGAATGCGCTTAGAAGTGTGTAAAATTGGCCCACAACCTAATAAGTAGGAAAGAATAACACACTTACAGCAAGCTGTAGTTTTTACAGTGTATGGTCAGAAATCTTTTGTGTTTAGCCAAATCCATTAAAATCGACATAAAAATTTCCTAAAAAACCGAATTCCGATAAATTAGTTATCAAAATATGCTTAAATAAAAAAAAAATTGAATTTCATGCATCATGTTTGAAAAAAGTCATCAATTATCGGCGGTTATCATAAAAATTATGAAAATCATGAGAAAAAAAAATGGTGGCTGCGAAGTCGCTAACACGAGGCGGCTTGCTCCGCAGCAGAGTACAAGAAAGGAGATTAAATTTTGGAGAGTGAGCTGAAGGGATGGAGAACCCGCTTAGAATGATAATGTGTGAGCTAGCAAAGCAACGGGAGCAGCAGCAGAAGCAGCAACAGCAGCAGCAGGATTGGGGCAGCTGCACAGGCTTCTGGGATTTCCATGGGGCATTTTCATTTTCCGCTTACGGGGGTGTGTGACGCACGCACCCTTCGGCTTTCCGCCCTCGTATCGCGCGACTAAGACGACCACGTGCATGCGACTGATGGCGCCTGGGGAATATGAAAAGCGTCCATAGCAAAATGAGTGAGGAAGAAGGAGCGACCTTTTCGGATCAGTGCACGGACCGTGCGAAAGTGAGAAAGATTTCTAGCTGTATAAACGTGGATATTGGCATTGTAAGTTCCGCACCACATATATAGATTATTCTGAGGTAAAATATCGAACGAATCTGTCACGAATCGACATCTGCTGAGTTCGAATTCGAACAGCAGCCTCCATGCATCCGAACCCCATTATCTTCGCGTTCAGGAAAAATCCTCGATATGGTGGTACAGTAAGAAACGGTTTTCGAAAATCCAGATGGATTTCCTAGGATACACAGAAATCGTACAATGGTCCCTCATGCTATATCATGGATGAATAAAACCCCTATACTATATATTGTATAACGTACTTTGGATGTGTTGTTTGAATTAATGTAGTATTTTGCTGTTGTCAGAGTAGTCGAATAATCTGAGTTACCAATAAATGGTCATTTGTCTGTGAGAGAAATTCAATATCAATAATGGCTACAGTTTGGCTTTAAAGTGAAGAAAAAGGTATGCACTGAGAAAAAATATCATTGCGGCCTGTCAAAAGGAAGTATTTCAAAATTAACTCCAGTTTTTATTTGTCCATATAATCCCACTGAAGATTGAAACAACAAAATATTATTTTACCTTCTTCAAAGTCATGATTTCAATCTTATATGTAATTTTAGGAATTATAATTTAAATTTAGTGAATAACATTTATATTTGGCAGCCCACGAGCGATAGTTTTATTGAATTGTGACATTTGTTTTCCAGTGTACAATTGGACGTAGCAAAGAAAAAAATGGGAGTTTTTCACGTTCATAACAACAACAAATATATGTCAAATTTACAGATTTTTGATGTAAAGGTTGCGAAACATCTTTCCTAAATTATAATGAATAATATTCTTCAACGGAATGTTTTTCTTATTTGTAGAACTTGAGACTAATGAAAATGTTGTAAATGCGATGGAACATTTTTATGAACCCTTGTGAACATAACATCTTTGCGAAACTAACAAAAATGTATAATTATTTTTAACTACGTATGATAGACAATTGAAATTATTATATTGAAAGTACGTAGATTTCAATAATAATCGATTCGTAAGCGAGCGATTCATACACAGATTTTTAAAAATAGTCGTTATGGCATATCATGGATGAATAAAGTCCCGTATATCATATTATATCATACTGTATTTGACTGTGTTGTATGAATTACCGTTGCATTTTGGTATTGCAAAGGTAGTCGGTATATTTTTCGATATATCGAAAAATATACTTTTTCAGCATACTTTATTTCAGCCGAGTTATTTTGTTTTAATGACTTTCTTCAAGTGACTCGGTCTTCAAGATTCTCGTGCAGTGACGCTTCTCGGCAAAGTTGGTTGGTGGGTTTAGGGCCAAAGTCCCTGGATGGATGATAAATCAACTTCCGGTATTCGCTGGTTCGGTGCAAAACCAACACGAACGCAGAATTTCCTGTACCGGAGGCCAAAGCGTTCAGTGGGGCCACCATTCGAAGGGAGAAAGTAACTTGGTCGTGTGCGGCCTTGAAATCTTGGGAGAGAGATTTTCGTCGTTGCTGATTCGAGGAAGAGAATGGGGGTGGTTAACCCTGCACAGGTCCACGCGACTGACTAGCCCTACACAATGACTTTCTCGAAGGATCGAACGTCCACAAGTTTGGCAAATCGTTTCTATGGTGTGTGGACACCTACTGCTGTAAAATTTTGTTATTTATTCTATACGTATACGGCATGCTAACTACTTCACTTGAAATATGATTTCATCGAGATTTTTTCGACGTTCAAGATTTTTTTACGATTGTATTTTTGAAATTCAAGTAAATTTTTCGGAATTTCTACTTACCAAATCGTTTCTATGGTGTGTGGACACCTACTGCTGTAAAATTTTGTTATTTATTCTATACGTATACGTTATGCTAACTACTTCACTTGAAATATGATTTCATCGAGATTTTTTCGACGTTGAAGATTTTTTTACGATTTTATTTTTGAAATTCAAGTAAATTTTTCGGAATTTCTACTTAGCAAATCGTTTCTATGGTGTGTGGACACCTATTGCTGTAAAATTTTGTTATTTTTCCTATACGTATACGTCATGCTGACTACTTCACTTAAAATATGATTTCATCGAGATTTTTTCGACGTTGAAGATTTTTTTGCGATTGTATTTTTGAAATTCAAGTAAATTTTTCGGAATTTCTACTTAGCAAATCGTTTCTATGGTGTGTGGACACCTACTGCTGTAAAATTTTGTTATTTATTCTATACGTATACATCATGCTAACTACTTCACTTAAAATATGATTTCATTGAGATTTTTTCAACGTTGAAGATTTTTTTAAGATTGTATTTTTGAAATTCAAGTAAATTTTTTGGAATTTCTACTTAGATTGATATATTTGTTTAATTTTTCAGAATATGGAATTAAGTGGCAAAACTAATTTCAATGGTTTAATCGGGTTTAATCGATCAAATTCGTCCGAGAATATTCATTTATTTATTTGATGTTCAGTTAGAGGTTGGAGAAAGTGATATGAAGAAAACGTTAAATTCGTGACCTTGTCATTCTTAGTTTTCAGTTTAAATACTGATTAGTAGGATATATTTAACAAATCAAAAAGTGTCGTCGTGTTTTCCCTTTTGAACGATGCTGTTTTTGGTTTCATTAATAAAATAAGATAAAAGAATCGTGTCTTTTTGGTTATTATTTTTTATTCGAAAATTAAAGAAAAAATGCGAGGGTCAACGGAAAAAAATTCTATGAAAATTCTATTCCACATGAAAACAAAAAGAATAGGAATTTTCTTAATGCTATACAAAATATTGATTCAAGCTAATTTTCCCTTATAACTTTAATATAGAAGTTAATGAATATTGTTGTGAGACTCATATTCTTATCAACACACACGTTTCCAAGTCCGATAACATTTAGAAATGGAAAAAAACTCAATAAAAATTCTATCCCACATATAACAATTTCTCGAATATTGATCGATTTTCTCACATGAGAAATCCAACAAAATCTAGGAATTCAAGCTAATTTTCTCACAAAACGTGTGACGTTGACATGAAAATTACTGGATATCGTTATGGAATTTATATTCTTATAAGATATACGTTTAAAAATCCGAATACATTTAGTAAAATAAATAAGATTGAATATAAATTCTATTCTACATAAGAACAAAAAATATGTATTTTCAAAATACAATACCAATATTTCGATTCAATGTAATTTTCGCGCAAAACATGTAACTTCAGTATGAAAATTACTGAATATCGTTATGAAATTAATATTCTTATTAACATATACAGTAACAAGAATAGTTGAAGTAGCTCAAAGCTCGCACAATACATACATGCGTGAGGCATTCTTAAACGACGAGAGCACAGCACGAGTTCTAACGTTGCGCAGAAATGACAAGGGAAAGACGGGGGGTTTGCTAGCTCGGTAGCTCGCGAAAGGAGACCGGGAAAACCGGAAGCCAGTGCCTCTAGAGCTGAATTAGAATTAGATGGTATCTCGAATCGATACAGTCGCGATCTCGAGGCCTGGAGGCTCACGCGCTCTCAAGGTTTTCCATTGAGCCCTAGAAATCCCGCACGCGGAGACTACCGGGGATGAAACACCGCCCTTGAGCTTGTGGAACCCTCCAAGGGAACTATACTCATCTCTTGTTCTCAAAACACCCTGTAGATGCTGCAGCGGTGCGAGCGAGAACGCTTCAACTTCACTGAGAATAAGACCCGCAGCAGCACTGCCTTGGCAGCACCGTGCACGCACGGAGAAAACGGTTTTGCTATGCCACACTGAGAGAAATACACTGTTAAAAATGTTTGTATGAAAATTCATAAAATGTATATGAAGTTTTATGCATATACAGTATATGAAATTTCATATACAAGTATGGATAAATATTAAATTATTCGTATATTAAGAACAATGCAATATTTGTCATTTTTTACACACAAACTTAAATTTGATATAACTTCGTATATTAAACGTGTTGTAAATTTAATAATATTTTTAACAGTGTAGATACTACCCGATGGTAAAAATATACTATCGAATAGTATATTGGATGCTTCGTATAGGGATCACTCTGTGGAGTGCTACAGTTAGTATAATTATAGTAATGGTTTATATCTGATTGTACCAAGTACATTCCGTATAATAAACCCTTAGAATACATACAATACACGGTACTATCCAAATACTACCCGATAGTATATAATATTTAGTATATCGGATATTAAAAATCTTAGTATCTATTCCTTTCGGTGTACTCGAAAGATAATGCTTACATTCATTAAGCTCAATTTCTAAACTCTAAGCTTCAAGCTTAGATCCAATCCAATTTTTCTTGGATTGCAATACTTTCTCTTTTACATACTTTGTATGTTATGAGAAAGTGAAAATACATTCATTTATGAGTGCATGTGGATACCATGAGTGGATATATCTATAAATTAATTTATGAGTGGATACCATGAAAATCAAAACTATGCTAAGACTCATTTTTATATATATATTTTGGCTTCCTCGTAGCGAAAGCTTTTTTCGTAATTTTTATTTTTTTATTTTCTATTTCGAGTTACTTTAAATTAAAGTTACTCTAAGACATCGTTCAGAAAAGTGGTCTTAAAAAAATCTGAAGATCGAATTTTTTCTTCGATTGCATAATTATTTCTCTTACATACTTTGTATGGTATGAAAACGTAAAAATGTCAGCATGTGCTCGATAGCAGCATGCACGAGCTTTCTTTGGCGAAAGATGGCGATACTGATGTTAATTTGTTAATCGCACGAGTACATATCCACTTCTACTTCTGTAAATTCATTATTAGTGGATAACATGAAAATTCAAACTACGGTGAAATTTATTCTGCGACGTATACTTTTTTTTCTCTTTAAAGCTAACATTACCCAGTGAAATCCATCATGATTGAATTAAGAATAAAGTCATCGCAGCATCCCAACAATGATGAAATTGTTATGTCGTATTTATTAGTTCTACTGATTCCATAATTCACAAAGTTTACAACACTTATACAATCTCTGAATATAGTAAAGAGTGTTTTTATCCCTCAACTTAATTGCACCATCCTGGACTTCTATATTGATCATCACACCACGATATAACAATTACTCTCGAAAATATGCAGAGTTTTATAAGTTTATATGTATTCTCCGTCTTTAATTAAATTCCTTCATTAAAAAAGGACGTAGCGTATGAAACAAAAAACCAGCAGACGAACGAAGGTTTAATCAATAACTGCCTCCTCATTAAGTACTTCACGCTGGCCATGAATTCGTCGAGACGACGAAAAATTTCTTCCAGACTAATAATTTCTATATTAAAACGTAATTTTATCATTACGAGTCTTTTAACAAACAAATTTCATACTCGCAACACCGATTTTTCTTGCATTTTATCAACAATTATGATTTAAGAGAAAATGTACTCAATTAATTCGAATGATTATTTTTAATCACGCTCGCAATCATTTAATTCAGAAAGTTAGTCGTTTTTAAATAACCAAAAATACGGTATACAAAATGTTGATTTTTCTATAAATTTTGGGGACCCTAATTTAATTAACATTCATGAAAAAAAAACTTCGAGTTGAGTCGAAGGAAACTGATGCAAATTCGCATTCTACACGAGGCAGGTACGAAGGAATGTCTCGCTACCACCAGAAGAAGGGTAAACATAGATGCGAATATGTATTAATCAGTTTCGACATCTCGGGTCCCGTTATTTTTGAAGTGGGACCATTCTTTTCGTCACAGCCTCTTCGGGGTCGTGGGATATTCGAATCTTGAAAGCAAACTCCTCAAGAGCGTTGAATGAAACATCGTAGCATCTTCAGGTGTATTATTCCCACAGCATATCATTAATTTTTGCAGATAATTCACAATCCTTCAGATCTGGATGTACCTTTTTTTTATTGTAAAAAAAATGAAACGATATTTGTCATCTTGATTCAACTATGAAAAAAAAAAATCTGGAGTAATGATTTAGCAATTACGAATGGTAAGAAATAATAATAATAATAATAATAATAATAATAATAATAATAATAATAATAATAATATGTTTAGCTTTATTATATACGTTTTTTATGTATTTGTGTGTGTGTTGGGATTTACGAGGCAATCGACCGGGATCGTTCAGCCTCAAAAAAACAAACAAAAATGTATTATATCCAAGAAAAGTGCAAAAGATTTGAAGAAAATACAAATATATAATTAAAGCAGCTCATTATATTGTTTATCACCTGTAATCAATATCAAAGTAGTTTTAAGCATTTATTTCTACGTACAACTGAAATTCTTTCCTATTGAATCTAAAATCATGGTCGTTAATAACCTTAGTCGCCAAAGCGACTTTAAGTGAATATATTCCAAAAAAAATCTTAAATGTTCATTTTAGTCTTACGTTTCTTCATGATGATGTACTACGTCAATCTAGCTACCATGAGCGCCATTTAGATGGCGCTTTCGGCGACCATAGTGACATAATTAGAGCGTACTATACATCGTAATGGGAAGTGCAAGTCACGTGACCTATTTTAGGAAATCGACAACTGCAAAAGACAAAGCAAGAACATTTTTTAAATTTTCCTTGGACTTGGTTTCCTTAAAAATGTGGGCATTGTGAGGATCACTTGGTGTCACGAATCGGAACTTCAGGTGAGTTTTCAGGTGAAGTGATGGTATTATATTTTTATCAGTACAAATAAACATTTATCTTTTTTTTATTACACTGTAACTGCTAAAAATGTTGAAAAAATCTCGTTGCCAGTTTTTGTTTCCGGACAAAACTCAACATAACGCAATCGATTTGACGACATTGGTTGAAAATCCCTGACATATTAAAAATATTGTTTTATTTCGTTTTATCAAAGAAGTGGCTTTTTTCTCTTTCGTTACCACTTATACCACTTATTTTGTTTAATTAACAATATCCTCTGACATCTCCATTTTTCCCTTGACTATTCTTTATTTGCCAGACATTTGCAAGTTTTCCATGATGAGTCATCACACCATACATTATTTAAAAAAATTATAATCGAATGATAATGACAATCCACAAGATATAAAGAGAAATGAATAATAACAATTATAATTATATAAAGGGTCAATGTTCAGTCAATAAAAGTCGTACTTTTTCTATACAAAATATCCGAATTCTATAAGTACTAGCTATCATTATGTTATCCCTACCGTGTGTTTTTACCTATGAAAATTGAACCGAGTTATATTATTTACTCCCAGACATTTCCAGGATTTCAGTAATCAGAGGCGACGATACATCATTATAAAAAATTCTGATTAAATTCTTATAATCGTCTTTAAATTGCTCGTAACGATAAATAATGACTCAACAAAATATCTTAGTAATAATAATAACAATAAGAACAACAACAACAATGGCAACTAATTGTGAAGTTCAGCCAATAGAATTAGTACCTCCTACATACAAAATATCCGAATTCTATAAGTAATCGCCATTACAATGTTCTCCCTTGCGTATGCTCTTGCACATGCGAATTCGACAAGGTTATTTTGACACGGTCTATTATTTCCACCAATCTCAAGGTTTCAGTAATCAAAGGCCACCACTACATAATTACAAAAAATTCTAATTTAATTATCATATTCATGTGTAAAGTGCAAGTAACGATAAGTAACTTAACAAAATTTTTTATCATTATTCACAATAATGGAAATAACAATAGCGACGAATTGTAAATTCTCAGCCAGTTAAAGTAGTGCCTTGTCCATATAAAATGTCCGAAGTCTTTGGGTAATCGCCATTACAATGTTCTCCCCTGCGTATGCCCTTGCATATGCGAATTGGATGGAGGTATATTGGGACCGTGCCCTCGAGCGGTGCCTAAGACGCGTTCTCTTAGATCTAACGCCTATAAGGCTCGATGCAGAAGGCCCTTCCCGCCGAAAACACCCGGTAGATTTTGCAAGAGCGGTGTGCGCGCGGGCGAGTCCGCAAAAGCCGGGCCTAGCAGCAGCAGCAGCAGCGAAATCAGCAGCAGCAGCAGAAGCAGAGGAGCGCAAAACCGGCATGCGAAATTCCTGCCAATGGGGAACAGAGGCGGGAGTCGGGGGGCGCCCACGTGGTGCCCCCGTCTACCAATAGGGGCTCGCGAATTCGCGGATTTCAAGCGGGCCCGCTTGTCGTCGTCGTCGTAGCCGAACGAGCCTAAAGAAGAAGAAAAAAAAACGAGTTTGCATCGCATAGCGCGTCGTCCGAAGCCGGGCAGGAGCTAGCGGACGCGAGGCAGCCGTGCTCGAGTGCCAGAAGTGCTGGAAGTAGAGTCCAGGCTACTGCTGCTGCTGCAACACACGCTCGGCGTCTTTTGCACTCTTCTGTCGTCAAAAAATTCGAGGAAAAAACACCGGAGATATTCCAAAGTTCCTTCGATATCATCATTATTTTTTTCTTTTTTTTCCCCCCCGTTTTTCTTTTCGTTGTCAACGTTTACGCATCAATTTTCTGACTTCACCTGTGAGATTAATTGAAGAAAAAAATAACAACATTCGAGTGCTTCAAGTGGTGAACCTACGTTTCGGTTCCGGCGATTCTATTGAGGCGACTGTCTATAGAAAATACGACGAGAGACTTCGAGTCACTATTACGTTGACGCATAATAGAGAAGCAAGCGCAGAGAAAAAGAGAAAGAGAGAGAGAAAATCAGCAGAAGAAAATTCGTCAATCCTCTCGTGTGCCTTCGACGTCCGCAGCAGGAAACCGCGAGAAAGAGACGATAACGCGCGGAAGTGAAAGGGAGGCACTGCGATAAGCGACGAGAAAAATAATAAAAATAAAAAAGAGCATCGCCGAAAGAAAAAAAAACACACACACATACTTACTACATCGGCAACGTCACTCAGAACCAACGAACGCTATCGTCCAAACACGATAGACAGTTAAGAAGAAGCCATCATACCCGCAACTCCTCATTACGTCTGGAAAATACCATAGAAAAAAAAACGCTAGCAAAAAAACGCCCGCACACTGCACTCAATATCCGACGTTCAATAATTTCTCGTAAAGCAAACGCCGAGGCTCTGAGTCGTCATCTCGAATCGCGGCGAACGACGAGCCATCTTCAAACTCAATTGAAACGATAAATAATAACCTGTGTGACATTCGCGAAAATATTCGTGAAACTTCGTGAAGTCGCGTCGTGAAACTATTCCCGAAATCGTGTGGTCGATAAAATCGCGTTTTTGTTGTTGTTGTTTTTGGAGATTTTGCAGAGCCAGTGAGTGAATAGGCAGCTGATTCTGACTTATTTAACAATCGTTTACTATACTGATTGTACTGCGTTGTAAAGAACTATAAGAAATACCAACAGCAGCAACGGCAGCGAGAAACGTAACGAGTGAGGGCGAAGAAGACGGAAGCCCTGAATTCTGTGGAGACTCCGGAGGCCGCTATAGCAGCAGCAGCAGCACCGGCGAAGGTGGTGGTAACGACAACTATCGTGAAAGCGAAAGCAGCATCGTCAGCGACGTTACAACCGTTACGACGAGAGGAGAAACCAACGGCTCTCGTAATCGTTCCGATAAGAACCACGTGTTGTCCGAGATCAAACTCGGAAAAGCCGCCACCATAGCGTCGAACACGAGGGAGACCGAAGGTCGCCGGCAAAGCACCGCCAGCAGCGCTACCGTAGCAGTCACCGGCGTTTATAACACGACAACGGCAAACAACGATTCGCCGTCGCGGAACATCATCACTACTATCACAGCGACGTCCGCAAACAGCAATACAATGTCGAAATTATACGTTGGCAATCTACCGTCGGATTGCAACGAGGCCTCGCTCAGGCAGCTTTTTCAAGTCCACAATCTATCGTGCACAACTATACTCGTTAAACGCGGCGGTTACGCGTTCGTCGACTGCTCCGACCAGTCTACCGCCGATCGGGCCATCGACAAACTTAACGGTGAGTTATTTATATATATATTTTTTGTTTTTTTTTTTGTTTTTTTTTTTACTGAGATAAATCGAACTACACTCATGTGTTTGGAGGAAGATATATATATTAGGTGCGATTGTATAGAAATTATCGCGAAAAGTTAAGGCTTATTATTATCGTCATTCATTTCTATGGAGGTAAAGAAGTATTGCAATTGGTAACGGGCAATTCGTATAGAAAATTGAATAATTTTCTCAATAATTATGATTATCCATCATTTATAAGAGTATTGTTTACTGTAGAATCCAATATTTTGGAGTCGGGTTATTATGTTTATTTACTGTATCGAGGTGTCAAGGTATTACAATTAGAAATGGGCAACATTCTGATAATTAAATATTGAAAAAAATTAACATTTTTGCAATAATTATGTAAGATTGTATTTAGGAGTTTACAATAGAAACTTATTACTTGTAGCAATTTGGATACTAGTCCATTGAATGATGCCCATGACTATATTGTTTCTGTCATATTGCATATAACTCGCTATTTTTTTTCCACCCTTTTATGAATCATTACCTGCTTTCAGAGATACGCTTTTAATCCGCAACGTCGAGGGAAACACGCTCTGTAAACCCTCGCAACATCCGCTTATGTTTACCCCCCACCTTTTCATTGCACACGCTTTTTTTCAAGTGTTTCTGTTTTACAGATTTTTGCTTTCGCAGGAATTCGGTGGATGGAAAAGCGGAGAGCTGGGATTATTATGGCCGACTGGTTGGGAACCACTGTTACGCCTTCGGCACGTTTTTTTTTTTCTATGCGAAGATTCGGCGCGAACGGTGCGCGCCTCTCTTTCTTTCTCTCTCTAGCTCTTGAAGAGGCTTAAGCTACGCCTTTGCTAGCCTCTGCACTCTCGCTCTTCTCCTGCTGTGCTATACAGACGTGCTTTAGTCTTGGAAGAGTTTTACTATTTTCACCCTCGGCTCTCTGTTCCTATTTCTCATTCATTTCAGCCGCAACCAGAGAGCTTAATACGCATGCACATGCTGTATATTATTGTATACTGTATTTTCCGAGAGACGTTTTTCTTCAGCTTCACGAGTCCCGAAGGTTTACATCTTTGAGAGAGGAAAAACGCTTTTCCGTGATTGTGAGGTACAAAATGCGATCCTCCGTTGCTTACCGACGAGAGACGCGAGTGTCTACGTATATATAGAGCAGTCGCGCAACTCTGTACAAGGAAGGAACCCCAGCTTTCGGTCTATTCACGGAGTAGATCGTAATACACTATCGGCAAGTCGTACATCGTCGAGTCTACAGTTTCTTGCCACCGGAGCAGGGATATAAGTATATAGATAAACGCAGTATGTACTGTAGACGCGACGTCACCGATATTTCCGGTCTTCCGGACTGCAGAAACGATTTTTCATCCCGTGCTGTGACGAGACTCACTAATTACTTGTCACTCGGCATCGGAATTAGAGACTTCTTTTGGAGCTTTCCAATATTGAATGACATATGGTCTCTATTCTCAGTAATATTTTGATAAAAAACATTTTTTCATGTCTGTTATTTTCGTACTTGTATTCCTTAGAATGCAGGTTTTTTTTTTTGCCAAAAATGAATAAATCTTGTAAATAGTTGACTCAACAGTTCCGAAATGTTGATCTTCTACTTTCTTTTCCATTTTTTTTTTTTTTTTTCAAATTTCATCGCTTGCAATTGAATATTTCAATTTCCATACATTTGAGAAGAACATAGAGCAAAAATAAATACAACTTGGAAACAGTCAAATGATCGTTACAGAAAATTTTCTTTTTCATTTAATGAAAAAAATTAGTTTCATTAATAAAAATAATTTGTAAATATTCAAACACAATTTTTACGTCTTATTTCCATGATCCAAAGTTGCATACTTCAATAGTCTCACACTAAACGGGGTTAGAAAAAAATAGTACTAAATTTTTTTAAACTTCCTTCAATCTAAATATTCACGTGACTAACAATTTTTATGAAAAAAAAAATTATTCTAACCATGCAAAACGAAGTTCGCGTTTCCGGTGTCGACAGTGGTCATTAACCAAGGACTTAGCTAGACGAACTTGTGTAGAACTATAACAAAGCAAAGACCTACTCCCCGATCCATTCACGATCTCGCCAGTCGCACTCGTTCCGCAGGTCTGCTTCACGCAACGTGCACGTGGTGTCTGTGGTTGCGCGCACGGTCCATACCGTTAATAAGCAAAATGCGGCACCCGAGACTCTCTGATATTTTTAGACCCTTACAATCCGGGAATATTGCTGTAAATAGCTTAAATAATTCACGTGTCACAAAATAGAGCATCGTTCCAATTTTCCAATACCATGTGCTTAACACGTGTACGCGGGTTTTACACGTGTGCATGCGTTAGATTATGTGTATACATGTATTACGCACAGTGTATGGAGAATGAAACGTCGAACACGCGACCGCGCTAGCAGCTCTATCGGCTTCGACCATCTGCATAATGCCTCGCGCGCCGCTCTGCCCCCGGCACAGCCGTTCCTCTCTCCACCACGGCTAGCGAGTCGTTCTCTCGGCTTGGCCCCGTCGTCACCGCGCCCCGTCTCTCCCGCCAACCAAAATTTCGCCTATCACATGGCGCACTAAGCGACTGAGAACCCCTTGTCGCGACCTCGGCAACGTTTCCGCCGAAAAAACGCCGTTTCTCTTTCTCGCTGCCTGCTCACCATCTTATTCCATCTCGCTCACCGCCTTCTTCATAGACTCAACCTTCCCCTCCCTCGCCCCATACACATTTCCCTCGTGGCACAGTTCGGTATGATTTTTGCCCGCGCTTTAAAACTTTGGATACGCGCGCAGAAAAATCTTTGACACTTTTTACAGTGTTGTTTCAATTTCATCCACTAATCTAATGTCGCAGGTTTTATTAAATCTGTATCTGTTTTTTCGTCAACTCCTACAATAATATTTGCAATTTTTATTTCAATTTATATTTTCTCAATGCAAAAAATGTTACTTGTTATCATTTTTTCAAGGCTATTTGAGTTGGTTTACTCGAGCCGGAAATTTTTTTATATTTACGTTGTCATCTCTATTTCATTCACTTATTAAATGTCGCAGGTTTCATGAATTTACCCGCTTTTAGTTTACTATTATTATGAGATTTTGTATTTTTATTGAAATTTTCTGAGCAAAAGATTAAAATTATTGTCATTTTTTAAAAGTTATTTAAGTTGGTTCATTACAAGATAATTTTTTTAAGAATTCTTGAAAAAAATTTAGTGGCGAATTATATCGCGGCAGGTTTCAAAAGAATGTAATCTTCTCTTTTTGAAATTACTATTTTCACAACTGTTTTTATTTCGTAAAAAACTTCGTAACTTCAAAAGCGTGATTTTTTTTTGTCTCACGATCTTCTTATAATATTATAATTTAAACTGTGTCTTCAAGTATGAATTATTTTCTGCTTGATGAACACTGATATTTTGATTTGGTGAAGATTCTTTTCTATTTCTGTTTACATTTTTTGTTCCGCGGTCTATCGACGATGCCTCTCTTTGCTCAGCTGCCGAGGCACAACAGATACAAGCAACTTAGACCACGTGGTGGAAAACGCATGGCGATCATGGCGTCGGCGTCGAGCAAAAGTAGGCCCTCCATAGAAGTTTAAGTTTAAATAATATAATTCGCCTAGACTAATGACAAAGTGACTGTACCTCCGATCCAATAACTAAGTAATCAAGGTCATGAATCGCCGACACTTATCTAACCTCTAAAAACATGTGTGATGCAAAATGACATTTTTATTCACATTTCGTAAATTTGTTTTCAATTTCTAAATATGGTGAAAAATAATCGTTTCATGAAATTCTCAATTTTTGTCTATCAATTGATTCGGATCGGTGATTTTTTTTACCATTAAATATTGCAAATAATTGACGACAGTTTAATCAGCGATTCCTTAATTCGTGGACTATTCTATTCTGTCTAGATCGTTCGAAAATTACCATCCAGACAATTTTTAATAAAAATCTCCTCTCCTCGTATCTTATCAGGTCATAGGAGTATAAAAACGTTCGTATCTTCATTTACTCAACATTGGCTTCTCATAAAATCATTACCTAGAACTTCAACTACCTTTGCCGTAATCTCCAAAGCAGCAGACACCATAATCACCTGCAAAACTGTAAATATTGGCGTTTCAGTCATCACAACTCAAAAGCTCGAACCTCTTTGAGAAAAAAAACATAGAAAACAACCTTTCATGAATCGGAGACACATGTAAAGTACATTTTGTGTACCACCTATTTCTTCGTATCCGACAAATGTAAATACCCTATATACCGAAGATATACGTCGTGTACAGAAGGAATTAATGATCCTGTTACATTCACCGATGAAATGTCATACGCGTAATAATCCATAACCGTTCATTAGAGATAATATATAAAATACTTTTTAAATGATGCTCATGAGGGCCCAAAAGTACCGCTGAGTGTATCACCGAATATTCCGTGTATATCCGGAAGGGTCATTGTGGGGGAGGGAGGAACATTCAAGGTTCACCGTTTATTTTCGCCAGGACCTCGCTCAGGAGAGAATGGGTCTTCCGTAGGAGGAGTGAGAGCGCACGGTCAAGGTCGCGTGCGTCACAAGATGCGAGTAAGCGGGCGCGGTTAATTCGCGGTCGAAATTCGCGTGAGTAGAGCTCGCGCCCGGTTCGTTGCAGTGAACGAGACGATGATCACGTTGATGTGTGTGCTTTGAGATGTCGGGGGTTAGCATCTTCGTGGCCAGCGA
Source organism: Tromatobia lineatoria (assembly GCA_949699805.1). Classification (NCBI taxonomy): domain Eukaryota; kingdom Metazoa; phylum Arthropoda; class Insecta; order Hymenoptera; family Ichneumonidae; genus Tromatobia; species Tromatobia lineatoria. The sequence goes on along the minus strand of OX453050.1, from coordinate 1,942,941 downwards.
GCCACCGCAATGCGTAATCGCTTCGTCACACTCGTCACGTTTCTGTGGTCCGAGAGTTGCAGCAGTCGCTTGACTAGAAATGCCATGGGAGGTGGCAATTCAGATTGTAAATTCTGTGACGACTGCATCGTCGTAACTCGGAGTGTCTCGTGCCGGTCGAATGACCACCAATGGGCTCGTCGAGGGCTCGGGAGGCGCGAAAGAAGCTCTTACTACTAAATGGCCCCACAATGTCTTTCACTGTCTGCACATTCTCTAATCTGTTACAAACTAGCCGAAGCGCATAATTTTCTTTTTCAGGTCAACGATTCGATTGTTGCAACACGCTTTTGGAATTACCAAACCGCCCAATAAATTTGCTTATACAACAATGCACTTTTGTTTACAGATATTTTCGCTTATTGCAATAAAGCTTCTATTTATTTGTTTATTACTAAATGCTTATTGTGTGTGTTTTTTTTCTCGCTTGCCTCATGATCCTTGGGTTCCCCTGCAATTCCTCAAAATCCTGCTTCATTCAACAGCTTTTTTTTTACTGTGTTATTATGAGAAATACATTTTTAGGTTATTCAATATTTTATTATCTATTATTGTTGATATTACGTCGATAAACTATTGAGGAACGCTAAATAATCGGGTACTTGGTCAATCGCCATTGTATCAAAGAAGTTTTTAAGACAGGTAGCTATAATTTTAATGAATATAAAGTTTCACGAATAAAAATCGCATTCTTCAGCAAAGTAAAATGTGATGCTACCGAGCTTAGAATATACAGTACAAGGACAACTCGCAACAGCCCGGAGAGTCAGCAGCTCTATATCTCGATCCTTGTTCACCGTAGGTTTAGAAAAGGGTATAACAGAGTGAAGCAGGAAAGAGAATCGACTGAGAAGGAATCTCGATAGAATGGCTTCTCTCTCTCTTTTTCTCTTGTACGTTCCTTCGTCCCCGAGGCCAGAACTAGTTTGGTAGGTTAGGTAGGCTTCAGACTAACTTACACAGTCTAAGAAAGAGAGGAAGTGAGCCTCACTCTCAAGAGCTTAGAAACCGGCGTTTGACGATGTGTATGCATTGAGTCACGAATGAGGACCGCTCGCGTAGTCGGGATCATCGTTACGTTACGCTACGTGCTGAAATGCCCTTGACAGGGCGATACGTGACCGATCGTTTATTTCCTACTAAGCCGAAGATTGAACAGAATTAAGGCGCTTAAAACTCCGGGACAGATTCAGAGATATTATGAAAATTCTATACATAACTATTATTTTGCTTTCTTGAGGAAATCGATTATCGTCCATTATATAATATCAATAACAGAAACCTATAGAAACATTAAGAAAACAATCGGCTTCTCACAATCACTCAAAAGTACTTATTAAGGGTTTATAAAAACTTTAGATGATAAAAACGCTTGTACAATAGTAAATATCGGGAATCTAAACGTGTAGAGAAACTTGGATTGTACAATTGATATGATACAAAATTACCTACATTTATTGTCTGTGTTGAAAAGTCAATCAGCTGAAAATGTTGTTCGTTGAGGATTTTGAGTGCGTGAAAGTACCGAGTAACTATTTCGATATCTGGATTGTATTCCTATGAATCTTTGTATTCTCTGTTCACATATGTCTCTTATGTTTTCCATCCGGTTCTCGCATCGAAATACCTAAGACTGCTGTTAAGCTTACGCACAAAATAACAGGATGAATCACTATGCTTGTAGTGTAGTCGACGTTACTGTATCTGTGACTCATTCCACGTCTATAGTATATAACTATATTTATATACATACATAGAGTATGCACACTCCGCGTGCTTAGAGGAATCGCGAGCGACCATGGTCGATAACTTGGTGTTAGTTAGTCTCCCATACGAGCTATTTCTTCGGGTTCTCTCTTCAACACACGGTCTCTGCTACATTATAGGGACGCAAACGCCCTCGGGAGTTGCATCAACACTCGGAACTCCTCGCCGCTCTGTCGTCGCCGTCGACGACGGCAACGACGACAGGAAACTCGCACATTCTTCCGCCGTTTCTATCATCTGTCTCTTCTCTTCATCGGCCTCCTTAACTTTTATAGTGGGTCCACGCGTATATTAGTAGAAGTCATTCAAAATCGATTAAAGTCATTCGCCGAAATATTGAAAATCATCTTTGTCGAAAAATAAGTTAAATTATTGACTAAATTCGGTAATAACGAAATGTAAAGTAATAATCATTTACTTATGGTAGTCGCAGAATTTCCACGCCCTTGACGAATTAGGGAAGAATCGGGGAATCACAGTCAATAAAGATTATTTGCTATTTTCTGTAAATAAAACGTCTGTTTTATCAAAAAGGGATTGTTGTTGGATACTTCGTTAACTGTTGATGAAAAGTGAGAGCATGAGAATCGTAAAAACAATCAAATTATTTGGTTTTTTATCAATTATAAAAATCTGTTCATTGACTACCATTCCCCGACAGTTTGAGTTATTACCATCGTTTTTTGGGTAATTATGAGGTAACTTTCAAACGTATGACGGAACGCACGATTGATTTCAACTGAAAAGCGCAATTTTATACTATCAATGAAACATCTGTAACTGCACATACAAATTTTAATGTAGGGCTTATAAGAAAATTTAACCTCTAACCTCAGAAATTCAAGCTTCATGCCACCACCGGAATCTCAATCATAATCAACATATTTTCTATATATATCTTTTATTTAAACGTATTTAAACGTTTTTATTACAACGTGGTCAGTCCGATAATTTATTTCGATAGATATCGCGTCGATTACTTCGTAAAGAATATATTCATAGTCGGTACGTGCCTCGAAACTGAATTACCTACAGAAAAAAAAATAGAAAAAAAATATCCTTCCGTGCGTCGACGTATGACGTGAAATTCAAATTTTGAGGCAATTACTTGACATTATATTACGACAATCGAGATTAACAAGGTGTATTTAAGGTCTTGACTTAAGGGTTAAAGGAATTGAGAAAAATCGTATTGCGCGTACTCGTTTGCTTCGCGAACGCCAGAACTGCGAGCATTCAAGTTTTTTATAATCGATGACGTAGACTGCACAGCGGGGCGTCTGTGTGATCGGCTGTGGGATCCAGGAGTCGATTTGTCGCGTGCCAGATCGAGACCACCTGCCTGTCGAAAAAGTAACCCTCAGATATGCCCGAGCCCTAAAGACAACATCGAGTCTCAATCGCAGCGATCGTAACACATCCGCTTCAGATATACGAGCAACGATTTCTCAACTCCACGAATAATCGAGGCTTTCGGTACAAACTTTGGACACCGTATTTCAAGCGGTACTCTAATTTATTAATGACGTTTAAAAAGATCGGCAGTTACCGTTTTTCGTACGAAACGAAAAAGTTTCTACCGGCGCGCTAGAGTTTCCCTGGAAATTAACAGCGTTGACTATCTAAAATCAATTCACTGTATTCTTTTCAAGATACTTACTATTTTTTTTAAAAAAAAAAACCAATATTTAACCAAGCAAAAAGTAAACAACCGGTAGTTTGGGTTAGTTAGACATAATTTTGTTATCAGTTATGACAATATTTTCACGAACACTGATGACTAAAATATTACGTGATAATTTGAACATATAATCTGAATGAACAATTCTAAACTAATCTAAATACTAAATTGTGAGAAACAAGAAAAAATTATTATAAGTATGGAAATAAGGTGTTCTAAAAAAATAGCAGAGAAAGTTTTAAGCTACATGTTCAGTTCAGTATTATCACAAAATAACCTTAATTAATAACGCGCAAATTGAAAAACCTATGTTGATAGGAACAGTCGAGAAATTCTCGTAAACTCCATATTTAACATTCCACTAATTTGTATTCATGTTGATTGTAAATGCAGTACTGTTTGTTAAAAATTCTTCACGAAAGATAATCTTGATACTCACACTTTAGTTAGATAAAATTTTTCACGCTCAACGAGATATCTGCTTTACAAATACATTCTTGCATTGCGATTTTGATATTCGGAGAAAAGTTTTGTGATACGAAAGCTTGTACCATAAAAAAACAACAAGGAAATCGTTGTTGAAAATCTGAGAACCCCTGGAAGAGCGCGGGATCTAACCGTTATCTCGACGACGTGCTTGACGAGGGCTGCGGTATTCGGGTTCACGACTCTGATACATATATACGTAACCGAATCGTTGTTTCGTAGGTTCGTTCGTTCGTTCGTTCATTGGTCGCGCGGGAAGTCGTGGACTTCGATCCTCAGTATTGTAGACGCACAGTTGAGTGTCACGGGTGAAATAAACCCGATTATCGTATACGTAGTATACGTGTAGTATTTAGTAGTATGCATACGTCTCGACTTGAATGAAAAGAGATATCATCGCGTCACAAGTTAAACGTGCATGAAGACGTTTTTTTTCGGCGCCACCGAACGAATCTAGGAAAAAAACGTCAACGACTCACTCGCTATTGGAATACCGATCTAAGTAATTTATAATGACATATCGATGTTACCGATTGTGTCCACCCTTCATCTTCTCCGATCTTGAAATATTTGTGGTAAAACAAAAAACAGTTACAACAGTAACGTTCCGAAAAAAATCGATAGTTTCCATTAAAATGCACAATTAAAGCAATCAATAAGTCAAAATTTCTTCAATTCTTGTCGAAAGTGGTTTTTATTATTTTCAAGAATGTTGATGGGCTAATAAAAAAAAAAAAATGATCTCACGCAATAAGATGAAAAAAGTTTTGGCCGGCACAAAATGTATTATAGTCATTATCACGAATAGTTTTATGTAAATATTTTGTGGTAATTGAGAATCAATTCTACGTGTTTCAAATTTTTACCGGTACTTTTACTAATTCAATGATCAAATCAATTGAAATTAAATTATTGAAAATACTACAAGATTTATTGAGATTATTTCTTACGTAATTCCAGTCAAAATGTTTGTCTATAGGCAATTTTACTCGCACTCTTTTCCTTTCATTTGTCTCTTCTAACGACTACACATGAAATTTGCATGTTTATACCATCTTCCGATGTGCCATGTCTCTTTTTTCGAAGAAGAATCGAAGAAACAAAAGAAAATCTACTTTCGAAAAAAATTTCAATTGAAAAAGCGCGCTACGCGTGATCCTGCAGCAATTATGGCAGTTAAAATCGGCATTATGTCAGAGCTATCGACGACTAATCGGAATGCTACAAAGGTGACTTTGGTATTCCGACTTTCGATGTGGCATTTCTTTTTTGAGAGAAGAATTACATCAATTCACGGAAATGTTTAAGTTAAAAACATCAGCAAAGCATCCGCGTAAAGTAGAGACTAGATTGTAACTGTGCAACGGCACGAATATGAGTTGCCGAAGAAAGGGAGGTGGAAAACAAAGGAAGTCCGCGACGTTACGGATATAGTTTAAGCGCAAAAAGTGCTCTTGCTCTCCCGCTTAACGAGGAAGGAAGTGGCTATCTTTAGAAACGACGAGACTACCACCGAAGGGCTCTACACATCATACCATCTTTGCTCTTCATGTCTCTATTCGTTTCCTTGCTCTTCCACACCTCTTACTCGTTTTCTGTGATTATACTTTTCACGTGACCTTTTCCATCTAGCGCGAGTGCAACAGAGTTCACGAGTTATTAGCGTCAATGGCTGAGCAACGATGTTTAGTTTCGAGCCCATTCGACCTTGTAGAGTCAAACGAGACTATTGTGTGTTTTGCTTTCCCCCTTTGACTTTCTATTTGCACTCGGATGTAACGACTACTGTATTTCAATTTTCCTTGTACACGATATTACACAATTTTGACATACCGATTTTTGTTGCCGTTAAAAGCGAAGACGAGTAATGGACAAAAGAATTAGTAAACATGCATGCAGTAGTGGTGATTGTCTTGCGTTCACGTGCCAGAACAGCAGACGAGTGGATTGCAGCAAAAAAGCTTAGCCGCGAAGTGGCGGACACGAGCGTAAGAGAAATCCGAGCGATTCGACAGGTGTCAACGAACGCAACTGCAACTGCTCTCGCGATCGTTTCTCGCCACGTCCAACAAACGAAGCTTTAGCACCTGCCCCCACGAGTATCGCTCCAAACTATATGTAGATATGCGTATATGTCTACGTAAATACACAGTAAAATGGTGATTCCTAATTTTTTCACCGTCCCGGGGCATTTCTCGGAGGAGCCGATATAAATATGCGAAAATCTGCAAGTCGTTCGATTTCCATAATTGACCTTTTAATGACCACCGATGTGCAATTCTCCCGAGGCTATAAACGTCACTTATCATTCCACTTCCGGGGTCGAGACACTCTTAAAAACGGAATTAAAAAGAAAAATTGAAGACTTCCGGGCATGTGTCGCCACTCATTATATTTGCTAATAAAGTTCCTCGGATAGCATACTATTTTAAACAATTAATAACCAAAGAAGTTTACTTGGATTTCCGGGAAACTTATTCCTTTTTTTATTATTAATATAAATTAATCTTTAGACTTAAAAGGCGTAGCAAACTGGTTTTTGCTCACAATTCTTGTGGCATCTCTTTTAATAACATTATCTCAATAACAATCTGTTCTTCTTGTATAGTAACAAATTTTGCAACTTACATATGAATTTCGACACTTGGGATGAATAATTTTATCCATTGACTTACTGATATTTTTGTTGAGTGATTGTTACCTGTCACAAAAACGGTTGACATATTCTTCTAAACTTCTGACATGAACATTTTTTCTAAATGTAAATGAGTGATTTTGTCATTTTTGCTCATTTTTAAATGGAAAACAAATCTGCGAAAATATTAGACTTGTAATATTTAAAAATAAAAAGTTCCTTGTGTAAATGCTAGGCAAACTGAAGGGATCAGATTGATGCGGACAGCAGAAAGTGATTTTTGGGAAAATTTCTGTAAGATTCAATTATATATTTCTCTGTGTAAGAGTATCGTAAGGCACTTGAGCTGAGAAATGCTGCGGCAGAAAAATTGCAACCGACACCGCCATTAATCCTTGAAGAAGCGGATATCATTTTAATTCTTCAGGCACTGTCTGTCTCACGCACTCTTTCTGCGTCTTATTCTCTGACTCACATAGGAATCGAAAGTCCCTTCCGAGAACGCGGCTGCCCTTTGTTCGCGATTGGCTACTCGGATTCTGCTCTTAAGAAAGAAAAGTTTATCGAAAGATTTAATCTGCGAATGCTGCGCTCGCGAGACGAGCAACTAATTTCATCAATCCATTCACCTTTTTATGTGAATCTTATTAAAATTACTTTTGTATTCGAAAGTTCAATCAAAAGTAAAAAAATGTCTTGTTACGAAAACAAATATGCAAAATCAGAGAACAAAATGAGACCAATTATTAACGAAATAAGCATGTCCATTGGGCCAATAATGGTTTGTTTCAAAAAGTCTTCACTCGTTGACTTTTTCTATGAATTTAGAAAAAGTATTCACTATTCAGTATAAAGCTCAGAATAAATGGGCTATTCATTTTCGTTGTTTTTTATCTTATCCTGTATCTTTCATTATTTCCCGTAGAAAAATGCTACTTTTTTACAATAATATGATTGCATGATAAGTTTCAATGAGAAAAGAAACTTGATACAAATGACAATCATTAAATATCATAAAATTGTGAAGTGAAATTGCTGAAAACATATTTAAAAAGGCTGCGAAGTAGAACTTTCCAAATTGGTTCCTCGTCATTGTTGGATTTCACGAAAACAAAGCTTCCTTTATGAGAAATCAAAATTGTTGTCGATGTAGACGACAAAATAAGAAGAAATACGCCAAGCATTACTGGAGATTCTGAACTTGCTTATATTCGCGCCCAATGTATATAAATGTGCGCCTGCGCCGAAGTCCCGAGTTCTGCTTTTTCGGGGAAGACTAAAAAAAAGTTGAAGCCTAGCGAGTGGCTGAGGTTAAAAAAAATTATTCGGGATCAACTTTCATGTCTCTTCGGGCATTTTATGCGAATTCTTTTTTTCGCAGTGCATGTATGTACAGTGTATATAGTATATATTGTATATGTAACAAAGTCAGGACCTATCTTAACGTGCGTGGGCCCGACGCGGACTGCCATTCTGGCCTCTCTTCTGCTTCCTTCGGCAAACTAACCTACCCGTCTAAGTAATCCATTGTGCTTCTCCTTGCTCTCTTCGTCCGGGTGCTCTCTCACGTCGAGAGGGCAGCTCGACGCGCCGCATGCGACGCAAGGATATTCGAGAAAGAGGAAGAGAAGAAGGAAACAAGTAAGCCACAAGGCTACGAAGTTTCGAAGATTCTTACCTTACACTGAGTGAAAAGCATATCGTTTATTTAACGATTTCACATGGTAAAACGAATATAGGAAGGCTTGCGATGTTTTATGGTTGAAGCGATCATAATATGGTTCAATAAACGATACTTGCAAGCATATTGGAAACAAACGTTGAAATCGTATATGCAACAAAACGGCATATTTAAAACTATTAGAATAGTTTTTGGAACTATTATCATTTTAATAATTTCTACTAAAATTATATTTGCTATAACCATAAAATATAGACGTTCCTCCTGAGAATTATATTAGTGGTTGATCCAACTATTTTCTTCTATTTGCTATAACTATAAAATATAGACGTTTCTCCTGGGAATTATAGTTTATAGTTAGATTATCGTCAGTCCAACTATATTATTTTTAAAATTACCAGATTTTTCTCTCAGTGTACCTGAGTACGTGTTTAGTTTACATTTAAGAACCCAAACATTAACTAAGCAACCTCACAACGGCCAAATCACTTTTCCGATGAATCGTTTATTTTTAGATCATTTTTTTTTTTTACCATGCGGAGTTTAAAATAAATAAATAAAATTACCTGTTAACGCGAATTAAGATGCTGTTCGATCATTACATTGCATCCTTTGCCATAATATAAAACGGCACCGCGAATATGCAGCTGTAATAAATTTGGGTATTCAATTGCAACACTAATTGCGGCCCTCATTAATATTAAATTATGCATTAATTATAAAAACGTACACGCAAGTTGGACAAATGAAACGAAGCATAAAGAGGGTGAATATCACGCTCCGTCAATTCGCGTTCGTGATAATCCTAAAGACGCGAAGATCCAGAGCATCAAAAGTCAGAGGATATAGAATTCAAACTGACATATCAAAAAAGGGGTTTAGTTTAGATAGACAAGTAGTACAATGTATATAGTACCAGTGTATATCATATGCAGTGGTGAAATAGTGTCTGCAAAATTCTCGAGGTCTCAAAACACCGGATAGACTGGTAAAAGTAGTTGACCAGGAATTGGATCGGGATAAGTTGATCCGCGTACCTTTATAGGGTACGAGGATCGTGAACTACGACGTAAGGTAATTCAGGAACGGGTGGTTGGACCGTGGTGCGGGGATTCTTTACTGGTATTCAATGGCCGGTGACCCCGCAGTGTCACGAACAGCAAAAGGGTTTTCATATAAGCTCTATGTACATATGTACACTTCGAAATGAAGGGCTTGATATAGAAAAGGCAAATCTCGAGCACACATGTGATCCACTGACTAAATGGAGCTATTTATTGCGAGCCCTTGGACTGAGAAAACGGATTTATCGAGTTAGAAATATATATATATATATATATATATATTAGGGTGTCCCAAAAAAATATATATATATATATTTTTTTCAAATCTCTCGGCTGTTGATTGAAAAGTTGACATGCATGCAGAAATACATTTCTCTGGAAGGGAGGCTCTGTAGCTAATTTTTTAGTTTTTTAATTTCACGCGAGATTTGTATTTTAATTTCGTTTAAAATGTAAAAAATGTATTAAATTTACAGAATAGTATTCATTTTTGAAAAATTTATATAATAAATCTTACCACACTGAGAGAAATAGATACTAACCGATAGTAAAAAAATACTATCGAATAGTATATTGGATGCTTCGTATAGGGATCACTCTCTGGAGTGCAACAGCTAGTATAATTATAGTAATGGTTAATATCTGATTGTACCAAGTACATTCCGTATAATAAACCCTTACAATACAAACAATACACGGTACTATCCAAATACTACCCGATAGTATATAATATTTAGTATATCGGATATTAAAAATCTTAGTATCTATTTCTCTCAGTGAGCAGTCTTACGAATCATGCGCAAGCTAGATAACGACCCAGAGGGCACACACTTGGTTGTGTCTCCGAACGCGGGCCATTCGGCATATCTTGGCCTGGAATGCGCAACAGGAACCTGTTCTCGTGCCCATTCCCATTCCTGGCGTGCAACCAAAACATTTCTTTCCCGACAGCGAGTAAGAGAGAAGCAAACAGAAAATCAGAAGGAGCCTCACTTTCCCGCGGGTGATTCCTTCGGTACGAGACGGTGATTCTTCCCAGTCACCCACTAGTTAAGGATAAGAATCGAAAAGAAAAGCGCGTGAAGGAGATCCTATCGGAAATCCGCTTTCTTGGGAACCTCGGAAATACGGTTGACTCTTTCCTGTTATATTCCTGACGGAACTCCTGATGAGCTTCCATTGCCAACATTTCGGTCTGTAGAACGGAAACGTACCTTAAGTCTTCCTAATACTTCTTGCAAACCTTTCTGTAAGTCTTTTTTCCGGGACTCTAACAAGTTTGACTGATGTCGTTCGCTTCCTAAAACTAACCAAAAAATGATCGTAATTTCGATCGGTTAGCGACAATTTGACTGATGTCGTTCGCTTCCTAAAACTAACCAAAAATTGATCGTAATTTCAATCGGTTAGCGACAATTTGACTGATGTCGTTCGCTTCCTAAAACTAACCAAAAAATGATCGTATTTTCGATCGGTTAGAGACAATTTACTTTTCTTTGGATGTTGTCGGTATGTTTCGTCATTAAGACGCTCAGTGGGTTCGGTAAAAGAGATACAATAACATCATTTTCTCGGATATCCAGATTATTCAGCGTAGAGAAAAATTTGGGGTTAGGTGACGCTGGGAAGAATTAAGATGTGATAAAAGTTTGAATAATAGCTATTTTTTTCTGAAGGTATTAGCCCGGATGATCCATTTTGAATTTTATTATCCATTCTGACTATGATGATTGATTTCGATTCTTCTGATCCATTTTAGTTTGGCATGATATACTTTGAGTAATTTTGGCTCTCAGCTCTAATGTTATCATTCAATCAGTAAGAAAAAAATCTAGTACTGTTATCTTTAAAAAGCGAATTATCTTATAGAAATTAAGATACACAAGTAAAGAACTGTACAAAAAAAGATTCATTTGATAATTTCCAACCCCGCAAGGTGAAATTTCCTGAACTTGCTAAAAAAAAAAAAAAAATTACTATTTTCGTTTAACGTTGAAAATATCAATCATAAGACTAAACAAAAATGTGCTAATCGTTCCAATACCATTCTCAATGGTATTGGCAGCGATCATTTCAATTATAAAACATTCACCAAAAATAGGAAAATCTATTTTTTTACATGATCTAAAAAAGTCGTTTCAAGAATTATCATTTCCCAACAGTAAATGATGTTTATAGTGTTAATCTACATTTAAAAAATGGCTTTCGAAACTGGATAACTACAAAATAAATCTACACATTGTTGGAGCTCACCGAAAAAGCCGGTAAACTAGAGCGATGTGTAGAAGGAGTTGTACTCGTGGAATCAAGAGAGGAGTGCGGGAGGGGGGAGGTTTTAGAAGGAAGGAAGGAGAGGAGAGAATGAATATATATTAGGTGGGTTACGTTGCCGGGTCTCATACAGGGCCTAAGCTCACTCACTCGACTCACCTCGGCTCACCTAGGTATACACATATACCTGATGGTAGTTTTAGTTTAGGGGGAGATCGAGGAACGAGAGGACTATGCGCAAAGACCTTGAGGCTTCGGTCTCTCGGTCGGCCGGGTGATGCGGCCGCTGCACGACTAGTACTGACCCACTATAAAGGCACTTGCCGTCCTCCTCGTTCCCCACGACAATCCCCTATTACCTTCTCCCTCGTCGAGCCTGCTAACCTACTCTTGCCCACATCCACCGGCTCTTCTCTTCTACTATACTCCCCAAAACTTGCTCGAGCCCCGTTCAGCCCTGGCGTTCGCTCTTAGCTCCTTCCCTTCCTTCTCTTCATCCACCTTTTTCGCCGGTTTCGTCTCACTTCATCCAACGCAATGCCCAATACCGATGACGACCCCTTTATGTCTCGTTCTCGCTCACTTATGTCCATCTCCCTTCATCCAACTCCCTCAAATTTCCAAGTGTAGGTAACTCGCGTTTGTGAACACGTTTATGCACATCCAACACACGAATCGACGCGTCCATATGCGGAATCAAAATGGTAGTCGTATTTTGGATTAAATAGGTGTCTGTGTGCGTGTGTGTGTGTGTGTATACATGTATGCATGCGTGTTGTGTGCAGGTGAATGTGTGCGTGCATTTGTGTAAATATGTGCAGTTCACGTAGATATGCGTGAGTGTGTCAGAATGTGTGATGGTCACGTGGATATGTGTGCGTTTGTATGTGTGTGTGTGAGGTAGTGAGTGGCTTGAAATTTTGGGCTATGCTGTTTAGGATATTCAAGTGTTCACTTCTTGAGTAGATGTGTTTGTGTGGCTACGTGAATAAGTGTGTTAGAAGGAATACCCAACTAGCATAGCAACTGCTGTTTCTGCATTTCTTAGCAGAGCTCCCGCGCGCCCCTTGCCCTGCACACATTCTTGTACTACCTACATCTTCGCTGTATAACGGGTGTCCAAATAGCCAAGAAACTTCTTCGCCCGTGCGCAACTTGTGGGATATGGTTCGCGACACACGCCATTCATTACATTATTTCTTTGACCGACTTTTTTCGGCAGACCGTTGTCAATGTGAGTGAAACGTTACAATTTGCTATAGTTTCGGTGGATTGGACAATAACCACGAAGTTATTGCTGGAAGTTTTTTTTATCACACAGCGAAAAATTGCTGACTTTACTGAAGGAGTCTCAATAATCCAGTACTTTGCACTTTGAAAGATTGCCGTAGTCTTACCCAATTTAAATAGCCAATTGTTTACTATTATATAGTTGAGGCAACTGCAATCTTTCTATTGTTTAATTTTTACAACCTTCTAGATTGTTTTCATTTTTTTCGTCAGTATGCTAAAAAATTCTTTAAAGAAATTACATTTAATTACACGATCAAACCTCAGGAAATAATGGAATAGTTTTTAAGCATTTCATGGTTTCACAGTTTATAATACAACCTCGTTATCGAGCGATTTAGTCAGACAATTGAGCGAGTCGATAATCAAGTAGCAATTATCCTCTGGTAACTTCTGTGCGCTCTATGTGTTCTCTACAAATCTTCTTCTATTGTAAGCTACTTGTCTTTGTTCTATTATAATTTATACATTTTTTCGTTGCCATAGCAGAATATTCTTAGAAAAAAAAAAATAACATTTGCATAAAATAATTAAAAGTTAAAAGGTAATTGATCTTGGAAAAATAATAGGCATTCGAGGCCTTTTTACCAAGCGCTTTACCTACAAAACTTACCGAATCGATAATCAAGTAGCTGCTATCGTCTGGTAACATCTTTCCGGTCTACTCGTCCTCTGCGCGTCTTCTCCCATTCTCCAATTCAGCCGGCACTTCCCCCGTCGTCTAAGCAGCCGTTTAAATGGAGCGTGAAATTTTTGCGCTGAGGCTAGAACCGTTTGCAATATTCGATTCGAATTAGAAGCTCATCCTCTGCTCTCCTTTCATCGCTACATGATCCGTGTGTGAGTAACAGCGCGACGATAGTTGCGCGCGGATCGTCAGCTCTAGAAAACAGGTTTTCTTACGTTGTACGTTCGTTTACACGTCAGACACTGCAGATACACTTTGCGAATGTTATATTATGAAGTCGGTGCCAGAGCAGGAGGGGAGATTTGACACGGCACTTTCTAAGTAGCCATCTACTAACTATAACTCCTCACATCCTTTTTTTCCTCACTCACGATTTAACCTACCTATTTTCAGCATTTGTACTTGACATTTCGTACACGTAGCTTTTAGTCATTCGTATTCCCGGTCAACCTCGGTTGCCGTAGATTTTTGGGAATACTGAGCTATGCGAACGCATACCTCTATTGCAAAATTGTCGGGAATTTACTCGACGCTCTTAATGAAATTTTTGCTGCTTTTTTTCCTCATTTTTAGCTTCTCCTTTTGTTATGTCTAGCCTGTGGATATTTAATAATGACCTCTACAGAACATTTCTACAAAGGGCAGAAGATTTTGTATATATTTATAAGTCTTTAGTTGCAGTGAGGCAAATTTGACATTCTTCTTCTAACTACTAACAGCAGGATATAAGGATTAAACATGAATTAGAAAATTTGAATTCTTTTGTATTTTTTCACCGGATGTTAAATGTATTAATTAGGTCGTAAAATTATTTTTTTAACGTACGAAAAACGTACTAATGATGTTATCAACACTCTGGTTATCCTCATGAATCCGGAAGACAAAACAAAAGCCTCGTAGAACTCTTCGATTCGAGGGTTCCACGAGTTCTAACAACAAGGCGAAACTGGTTCGAGAAAATCGGCATAGAACAAACTCGAGAGTATAGCGCCGACTGGTAAATCGCGGCACACATAGCAAAGTTAGCACTGCGTATATAACATACCTAACATACACACGGACCGGGTTTTTAAGACACCTGGCGCGTTCGGGTTATAGGTAAAGGAAAGGAAATACGCGTGGATAACTAGTCGCTGTTTCGCGATGCTTGCTATTTGCGCTTCCCTTCGCTTTTTCTCCCTCCCTTTTCTGCCTTTTATGCCGCGAAGCTAATACAACGAGTTGAACCGTTTTGCTCAACCTCAAGAATACACTATCCGCACGCTATTAGCAGCAACACACGGATATATTTTTCTCTCCATAATAGCTGCATATAGTAAAATAAACAGATAAGATAATGCTGTTTGTTCGAAAAATGAAAAAATATAAAATTACGCGGAAAAAAACCAATACAATGAATTCGAAGGAAATTTATGTGTATTTATTGTATAGTTTCGAATCAATACTTCATTTGATTTTCTCCATATTGTTCTAAAATAGTATATTGTGCAACAAGGATCGAAAGTTTGCGGTTGCGACGAGTGTGAGACTTTCCTGTCCAAATGCGAACCGAGGACTGCAATCACATGAGTTGCAATTGTTTATTTTGGTCCGTGTTACACACTATATTTTTAGTAACGAGTGCATGAACAGTGTCACATTGGATGATAGTTTTGAGAGAACAACAGTGAAAATGAGGTTCCAAACTTTTGTCCCTAGTGACCAAAGTGACACACCGAAAGGACGAAAGTGAAAGCAACGCGAGCTATACTCGCGCGTTAATCGATTGCGTTCCAACACTGCCGTGAAACTAGCCACTTCCGGTCCGAAAAACTGCCATCCAAAGCACCGCTTTTCATGCATGTGTTACAAAAATGTATAAACATTTCTTCGAAAATGAAACAAAGATGTCTTTCGTTATCAAAAAAATCTTTTCATAAATTATTTTAACGGATCTAATGATATTTTTTTTTTTTTTGGTTTTCAGAAAATGCATATGTACTCAAAAAATATACCGGATATAAAATGTCACAAAAAAAAAGTACAATAGTAGAATGTATCTAAAATTCCTTTATTTGTGTACGTATTCAATGAACCGTTTTACATTCAATACTTTTGTTTCTACTTCCTTCCATATATTGGATCGAAAATTCTATAAACATCTTCATGAAAACAAACAAAAATGTTGACATCCGTTTCAGAATAGCGTCAATGAATTGTTATGACATTTACTTCGCAACAAAATACGTGAATATAATACAAAATATTTCTTATGTATACCGCACATCCAATCAGCACATTTTAGAATATATTTGATAATATATTTTTCTCCAAATATTCTTTAAAGGAATAAAGGAAAATATCTTCGTGTGGTGAGAAAAAGTCTCTTCCTCACAGATGCCATTCGCGCTTCTCTTCTCTCCTTCCTCTTCTGTCTTTCATGCCGCGAAGCTAATACAACGAGTTGGACCATTTTGCTCGGCCTGCAGAATACACAATCCGCATGCCACTAGTAGCACACTATTACGTTTTTCTTCTTTACACATACCTACACGTTCTAGCAGCAGCAGCAGCAGCAGCAGCAGCAGAATATGAAGAAGCAGGAACACGCGAGAGCTGGTCCTACGATACTTTCTCATAACCTCTTGATCCTGATTAGAATATGACTAGGGACGAGAAGCGAAACTAGAAGCGTCACTATGCTAGGGCCTCGAGTCGACGACCGTAGAGTGGTCAAGCGACACGTTGCGATTCTTCAGCTAACTACGTACCCAATGCGCTTTTGCCCATTGCTGGGTTCCGGTGTGCAATATGTGCACGTGCGATGACCAGTAGCATCTCTTGGGGACAACCCGGAAGCAGAGATGCTTTTCCGGTTTATTCTGCGTGTATATGTGTATATATATATATATGTATATATGTTTGTATGTATATTAAAAACCGGCTATTAGCTGGTATAATCCCTAAAGGCGCATAGTGCTTGCTTTTCCATGGGAAAGATTTTTCTCATAATGCGCACGAGGTAAATCGTGAAATGCTTCAGGGTCCATGAACTTACAGGAGAACGATTTTTTACTTTTATTTTTTTATTTTAATTAGTATCAAGCTTG